>JAWWES010000094.1:29268656-29294270 GCA_035583135.1 Lophotriccus pileatus
GAGACTCACATGGAGGCATTGAAGTTTCCAACAATACCAGGGGATTCCCCAGGAGTTGGGTAGCGGAAACAAGGGTTGTTGGCATTGCAGATGATCCCCTGTATCCATGGCAAGGTGCCTGCTGAAGGCATAGCTTTATTTGGAAAATGACCTAGAACAGAAGCACGGGAGTTAGGAAACAAACACATGATAAAAACCTCTACTACACAGCATTGTATTTGAAGGGCAGTGTCAACTCAGTGCTGGTTATTGCCTCAGAGTGCTCATGAGAGAGCAGAGCTGCCAACACCAAGAAGGGCTGAGCTCATGTTAGGTTCTCCACACTTCTCTAGCCTCCTCAGCTGAAAACCAAAACCTTGTTAAACCTGTAGGAGAAGCCCTTTGCTGCTCTCAGCTGTGCAGCATTGCTTTCAGCCATGCTAATGGGAATAAAGTGCTTCTTGCTGATGAATGCCCAACAAGAGGCAACTTCAAAAGACTGGCAGTGGTGAGCTCACACACATACATGCTTCCAAACCAGCCATGCTGCTCTGGATTTACAGCCTTAACTAACATAAGGATTTGGCTTGAGGCCACAGGGACAGCCCTGGTCAGGGTCTGGGTTCTGAAGATCCATAATATTTCTATTCAGTACTTTTGGTTTTCAAATCTTCTCCCCCCAGTTACACACACTGTAAAGATCAAACAAATGGTGGGAGCCTACACTGTTTCCCTGAGATAAGTATGTCCCATACTGGCTTGGCTTCCACTGAGTCTTATAACTTCAGAGGCTCTAAAACATTTAGTCACCTACCTGCCACATTTCAAATCTTTTTGCCCAGTCTTTCTAACTACAGAACTACTGAAGTCGTAGGCCAGAGTTTACAACCTGTTCAAGCACAAAGCAGTAACATCCCACTCGTGGCAGATCTCCACCAGTACACGGCTCAGGTACCTGCAGGTCCCTCACCCTCCAGTGAAGGCAAAGAAAGGCTTCCCTTGAATAATCCTCCACCTTAGATGAGCTGTTCAGCCACTTTCTGCAATGAGCTCCCTTCCTCACACCCACACTAGGAAGGGAAGCCTGGAGGAAGGTTATCCTCAGTATCTCACAGCTCAAGACCTTGATGTACATTCTCCTCTCTGGTGCCCATCTCATCCTCCCAGCGTGCCTCAATCACTCAGTGGGCTCTCTCCCTACCTACACAGCCTCAGTGGAGGCACCAAAGCCCCAGCAGGAAGAAATATTAGAGCAAGCTTGGTTAATGTTCACGGCTGAAGGAAGATGGGAGTATTATCAGCCCTCCTGGGAGAAAGCAAAGGACTCTGTCCAGGAGAAAGGTGGAAGAATCAAGAATTCACTTTTTCCAGTACCCAGAGAGTTCATGTTCCTAATTGTCTGCTGAAAATAGAAGAGCTGTTTTCCTGGGCTCTCTGGCTTTTGTTTAATTTTTGGTTTTTTTTTCTCTTCTTGGCTGAGGGGGTTGGGAGGTAGGAGGAGAAAAAAATTGCTGAGGCTTTCAGATTCTTTTTTGTAAAATTTCCCAGAGACTGACCTTCTCTCTCCTCCATGCCTTTCGCTTTATATGCTTAGGAACTCCAAGAAACTATTAAGAGCAATATGGAAAGAAATTGTGCACAACACTTTATGGTAACTTTTTACACATAGTGATGCATGTGACAGCAGTTTCTCCAAGAGTAAAGCAGGAATCTGCTGGTTTTAAATCAGAGGAGTTACACAGAAGACAGTGCAACAGCACACCATTTTCAAGTACATTGCTGCAAACATCTAGCTTTTCAGTAGAGATTAAAGTCCCTTGCTGTCAGCTTCCTTCCCCCTGTCAAAAATGCAGTAAAGTGCATTTTTAATACCTTAAGGGGTCACAGGAACCAAAAAGAAAAGCTCTAGAAGACACAAGTCAGCAATCTGGCCCAACAGCAATCTAAGAGATCTTTTCTGACTGGTCAGGTGAAAGCCACATAACTATCACTTCAAAGTTAGCAAAATTTTCCCCCACGTTTTCAGAGAGAAGTTCCTCACACTAAGCCAAGCTGCTAGAAATAAGGAATCCTGAGAAGGTAACCAGTCCAATCCTTGGTTCTTCTCAGAAAGGAAAAGAGAACTGAGAATTTTACTTGCTTGTTAAAAAAGGCTACCATTAAAATACTGGGGCTATCTGGAGGCTACAAAGCACTTGCATGCAGCTCTGTTACTGTTATCACCAGGCATTACCTGCAAGTGATTTCATAACAGCATACAGCACTGCCACTACAGATAACAATCCTACTTCCCTCAAGGCATCCACAGAGTTGCCAAAGAGTTTGCCATAAACCCAAAGCTTCTTTCTATCTCTGTTTACAGTTCATCAAAAACTGTTTCACATTTGTCAGCACATGAGTGAATGTTCAGTGAAACCAATCCAGATGCCAAAAACGTAACTTATAAACCCATTCACAGAACCTTTTAGCAAAATGAAGGAGGAGTTAATCATAAAAGTTAATTAAAAAGCTACCAGATGTCCTATACTCTACAATTCCTGGGGACACTGAGAAAACAGACAAAGCAATAACACTCAGCATAAATGGGAAGGAAAAAGAGGTGCAGGTGGAAGACTAAAAAATCTGCTTGTGACACCAGGGTGCCAGAGCAAATGATTTACAAGGAGGTAGCTAACTAACAAGATCAAGCTAAATAGCCCCATGAAACTGCAGCTCTTGCCAGCTTTGAGTTCATAAACAGCACTGCCACAGTTGAAATGAACTACTATTCATTACAATCCAAGCTGTTTTTTATACCGAGTAGACTGCTTACTGCTTCTCTTCAGCTTCATGTCTGTATTACAGGTACCTCTCCTAATGTCACTGTAACATTCACTCAGAAGAGGCAACTCAAATGCCACGTCAAATATGAGATTTAATTTAGGGAAGGTTCAATTACCCTGCTGAGCACTGAAGAAAGTGAGTTAGGCAGCATATGGGACCAGCAGAGTCCAAAGTGTAACGGGAAACTGCAACCTGTAACACCTCAGCTTTAAAAGGACCTACCTTGAACACCTAGCAAACAGCACATAATGCCCCATTTTAAGAACAAAATGCTTCAGAGTGCCCTTCCGAAACATGTTTTGCTGACCCTTAAACCTTACCCTGCAGCAATCAGGCAAAGGAAAGATAAACAAAGAGCTCTTCCAGAGTCAGCTAACTGCAGTATGAAGCTGTCACCAGACACAGTAGAACAAAGCATGTTCCTAATAAAAAAGTCATGCTTCCTAAATCCAATGGCAACCAAATAAGCCTACAGATCGTCATCTATAAGGAACAAGCACCCTTTGAAAGAAAAGCAGAATTGTGTCCATTTAGGGTGTAAAGAAAAAAAGTAGAATACTTTTTCCCTCAGCAGTGTATGACTGCTGAATCTGCTAAATGCAGAGCTGACACTCTAATGGTTAGATGGAATGGAATTGCACTTGTGCTCTTTATAATACATTAATGCACATTACTGCCTGGAAATGAGATCGCTTTCTTAGAGATCAGCACACTGCATTCTTTCCTGCTAAGTCACATACAGATAAACAATGAAAAACAAGATTCCCATTCTGTGTGGGTTTTACAGATTTGTCACAGTTCTACAGCAAATCCTCAGGTAATTCATTACAAAAGCAAAAAATAAGAAACAGCAAGGAAAAGAGCAGCAATGTACAGTCCTGGAGCAACATGTCAGAAGATGCTGCAGTCCCCGAGGGGGAAGCAAAGGACTCATTAAGACCTCCCTGCAGATTTCTAAACGAAGTAGAGAATCACTGCTCTTTGCATCTTACCAGCTGCATTATTACTACCTTCTAGCCATGAAACAACAGCCATTCTGGGTGCAGCTGCTGTGTTTGGTACTTACATTCATGCTGATCGTAGGGCGGATACGAAAGTCTTACAGAGATCAGGATGAAGAAGATGAACAGAGGCCAGGCAACTTCGATCAGCAGCTGGAACTGGAAACAATAAAGACAAAGTATTAAGACATCATGTTCAAAATACAGGTCAGAACAGAGGTTCCAGGACAACCCAGTTGTAAGCCAGAATAGTTTTGTAAGGACCGTCTCACTTTGCTTTGCCTATGCATTCCAGGATCAAGAAGTTTGTTCCTCTAGCTTCAGAGGATAATCTGCAAAGAATTACAGGCTTTTCTCATTTATATGTGCCAGTTATTGGACTAAACTAGATGTGTTTAAAGGGCTATTTTGGGCTTCTTTTTATAGTTCTTTTTGTGCCCTGACTGAAAAAAAAAAAAAACTTTCCAGTGAATCTTCCCAGAAATTAGCTGAATTTTTTGCCTCATAATTCGGAGGCAGTGGAAGGTCCTTATATCCCCTTCTGACAGTAAACCACCAAGAGTTTACTCTAACACATCAGGCATGGAAACTGTGCTAGTGCACAGCTATGCCAAATCTTTCAGTGCTGCAGAAGTACATTGGTATCAGAAGAGCTATTAACCTTAAGCTCATATTTAGTTATTGTTTTGTCCTAATGTACATTTGTTGTCCAAGGTATGCATCCAGATTATCTACAGACAGGCAAGGGAGTGTCAAGTAAATAAAGAAATAACTCAGTAATTTAGAGAGAATAGACAAGAAAAAGAAAGGCCTGCTATTAAGTGCATTGCATTTTTTAGACATGGAATTGAAGTGCAAAAGAAATTCACTGAGAAAGGTCACATCCCACAGAACCATGTCGACAAAGCAACTCTTCAGCCTAGAGCTTCTTAGACACAAGCTGAGGATTCCCAGACTTGAGCTTCCCCAGCCACATCCCTGTTTTCCCACTCCAGAAAAACTACCCAAACATGGTTTTGCAGAAAGCCATGAGACAAGTAAAATCCGAAAGCTTTTTATGCGGCCACTTCTTATGCTTTTCATATTATTGGAAGTTATTGGAAGTAAGAAAACAGTGTTTTCTTTGTGAAGTAAAGAAAAACCTTTTCCTTTTCTTTCCTGGAACACTCAGTCTTTTCTAATAAGAGGTCTACAACAGTCTCCTTAAAAGCCAGATCTGCACCCCAGTAGGAGACAGAATCCCCTACACAAACATGTTTTCCCATGTTCCATCATTAACAGCTAAAACTGGACTCTTGGCACTCAGCACAAGGCACTCCATGCAAATTCTGAGGTGAGACTTCTACCTCAAAATAAGCTCACATCGTAAAAACAGAGCATTAAAACAAAGGCCACTTGATCCAGCAGAGGAAACTATGTAGGACGGCTTTTCACAAACACCCTTGATGGCTGACATCAAACCAAACAGCAACCCTATCTGAAAGGCAATTGAGCATCAGAGTCTCCCAGGCACTCCTGATAACAGTCTCAGTCTCTGCAAGATAATTTTGAGATACTGTTACCCATTGGACCTCGAGATTAGCTGAGTTGGTTAGAGTATGGTACTAGTAACACAGTGTTGCACATTTGATCCCCGTAGGGGCCATTCTCCCAAGGGTTGGACTTGATGACCCCTTTGGGTCATCTCAACTCAAAATATTCTGTAGCAATCTATTATTTTCATACACACACCGTATTACTACTGGCTAAGAAAGAGACCACAGTAACAAAGGTGCCAGGAAGATGCCTCAGCATCTTTGGTCTCTTTTATTACAATAAACAATGTAGTGGCAGCACACACTCAGCCATTAACACTGACAGCCTGCTTTGTTCTGCATTAAACAGTGCTCTGGTCCCCAGAGATCAAACATGCTCAGAGCTAGGGGCACTGACAACTTGTCTAGGCCTTCTGTTTTCAGGATCCCCTCACAGCTGCTGCCAGGATGGCATAGCAGGACTTTTCTTCCTCTTGACAGAAGGGTGGCTGTGAAACCAGGACAAGTCCACCAGCATCTAAGGCCATGCCCTGACACGTGTAAGAGCCCTCTGCCACTCAGGCTGTAGGTGAGCAGCATGTATGCCAAGCAACTGCCACTACACTGTTTGGGGAAGGGCAGTGTCAGCTGGGCCTTGTGGGGGCTTCTGGGGGTGACCAGTGACACCAGAGAGCCTCTCACAGCCCTGCAACCGCTACAGAACCAGTGAGAAAATGCAGCCCTTGAGTTCAAGCCCTGGCTTGCTCAGAGGAATACCAGCCTCAGCCAGAGCACACTGGGGTGGGACAGTAGAGCCCAAATGGCCCCACTGCTGAAGGGGGAACTGGCCACCTGCACACACAGCTCCTCTTCTGCATGCCTGCTGTGGGTAACCATGGAGTCAGGAAGGTAACCTACATGATGGCTGCGTGCTCAGGGCTGTGTGCCTCCCCAGCACAACACACCTAACCTGGCAGATGCACAGGCTCTGAGAGGACAGAGGGATGCAGCTCAGACTGACCAAGTCACACCTCTGCAGCTGAAGGCTGCTGCATCATAGCAGTCACCAAATGCTACTTAGTGAGAGGGAACTGGAAACTGCTGCACCAGAGGCTTGCAGAGAGCCAAGAGTGCCAGCAGCATCTCAGAGATTCCTTGTCCAGCCTTTTGTGCTGTTGAACAAAAACTGAATTGCCTTCCTTTGCTTGCAAAGGTCAGCAGGTTCCTTCCTGATCTTGCTGTGACAGCACGTTCCATCCCCTGTGGCGCTTGCAGGTGAGGACACAAAGATACTAAAGGGGACATATCTCACTGATGTTCATACTGAGTAGATACTGAAAAGCCAAGCCTCTTCACTGACTTTTGTGCTGCAACTACTAGACCAGCCTGGCTAATATTGAAATCAATCTTAAACACCCAACCTCTCTGCCATCCCTGCTCCACGGGGAGTTAAAGGAGGAACATCCCATTTGCACACAGCAGGTGAATACAGCAGCAACACTCAGCCAAGAACAAACTGCTCCTTATTTTACTAAGGCTAATCCCTGCAGCACACCAAATTTATCCCAGTTGCCTGATAATGCAGCATACCATCGAATATTGAGCTCTACACTGTGTCAACAGGAAATCTGTTGAGCAAGAACGATCTTCTGTCAACCCCCTCACCACCTTTATGGTCCAGTGTCAATGCAGGGAGCTACCAGCAGCTGACCAGTCTTCCCATGCAAGTTTGCGGTGTCCCCTCACTTGCAAAAAAAAAAGCAGGGAGAGAAATGTTTTTTAACAACGGCATCTGAACGTGATTTTTCTTTCCCCTCTCTCCCCCTGTGCAGACTCCTTCCCCCGACTCTGGTGGTGTTGGAAGTCATCCAGTACAAAGTAACACTTGAACTGCAAACGTCAGGCTGAGCTTTGAACCCAGCTTTCGCAATGCAGCCCAAACTCAGAGCAGCCAACAAGGGGGTTCAGCGGGAAGCCAAGGCTAGTGTGTGGGAAGAAGAGCAAGGATCAAACTGCTGGGCTACATCTTCACTAAGTACAAATGGGAGAGAGCCTTCATCAGCACACCCAGCTCAAGGACAACAGTGTCCTAACAGGAAAACAAGCAGATAAACAACTGCGCAGACACGATAATAGCACGGTGAGGAAAGGTGTTCTGCTGTTCTTTGGCAATTTCCTGCTAAGGGACCTTCCCCTCCTGACACCTTCAGGTAAAGCTCAAATGGCAACTGCTAATGAGAAAACCCCCACAAATATGAATCAAATAGGAATCCAAAAAAAGCAAGCCAGTGTTGTTTTCTTCTTGCAAGCACAAACGGGACACTTCACACGTCAACATGATGTTCAAAAAGCTCCCCCTTTATTAACAGCCAGACCTTCCTTTCATACAGTTTTTTTCTTTTTCACACACGATTATCTAATTCTTGATTGGTTAACTACCATATCTTATTTCTAATAACATTTCTTATTTTTAGAACTTTCTTCGTTCTTGCCTAACCGTAACATTCTAATTATCTAACCTTTGTTGTGTTGTTGTGGCCTTGAGTGTTAAAACTTTCTCCAAACCTTTAGCAGCCAGTCTACAGAAGTTTCAACCCAAAAAGGTTCCCACAAGCCAGGCCCTCATAATGAAATTACTAATAGCAGTGTGGAACAGAGTTTCAGGCCCTCTGGGGTACTTGATGGGAAACAGCTACTGAAGCTGCTGGAAGGTACCAAGACAGAGCTGAGCAGATCCAAAATGGTTAACCCACTGTGTTTTTGTGGCATCACCAAAGGATACAAATGCACCTCTGCTGCCCAGAAAGCTACCCTATACCTACCTTGACATGACATCCATGCTAAACTCAGACCTCTTCAAGAAACCTTCAAAGCTGATGCAAAACTGGGGCTTTTTAGCCTGGGGAAAAGGAGGCTCAAGGGAGACCTTATCTGCTCCTCTACAACCACATGAGAGGAGGCTGTAGCAAGATGGGGGATGTTCTCCCAAGAAACTAGCAATAGGACAAGAGGACATAGTCTCAAGCTGTGCTAAGGGTCAGGTTGGACATGAGGAATAATTTTTTCACTGGATGGGTAGTCAAGCACTGGAATGGGTTTGTCCAGGGGGGTGGTGAAGCCACTGTCCCTGGAAGAGTGCAAGAAGTGACTGGACATGGCACTTATTGCTATGGTTTAGTTGGCATGGTGGTGTTTGGCTAAAGGCTAGACTTAATGATCTTGGAGGTCTTTCCCAACCTTAATGATTCTATGATTCTATTACTTTTAGAAGATCCTGACACAAAAAAAGCCATCATGCTCAGTGGAAAACTCCTCTGAAATATCCTCCTGGTTTAGTCAGTTTAAGCACTGCTCCAGAAAAATCCACAACATCCTAGAGTTCCCTTACATTCTAAAGGCAGCTTTGGAGGAGTTAAGAGAAAGGAAGTAAGGATGTTTTTAGCTCCAGGAGCCTGGGTTACATAGGCAATAGCTGAGAAGAGCCAATCTGAAGGGGCTATAGACAGTTTTTAGGCTGTTTTCCCCAGCTCATTTGTGACTTTTTTTATAAACCATCAGGCTGTTCACAAGGTCAGGGTGCTGGCCCATGCATCCAGAGAGCAGACAACCTCACTCCTTGCAGATGACACAGTCCATGGCCTCTTTGGTGGGGCAGTTCCATCCTGGGAGATCAAGACCCATGAAGCAAGGGCAAAAATGTGCAAAACAAAAACTGTCATCACTGTCAGCTCTGTAACCACAGAGGTATACAGGAAAAGTCAAAGATGCCATGAGGCACCTTTGTTTTATTTAAGAATGGACTAATTCCAGCCCTGAAATGACTCTACAAGTCCAATAAAAACAAGACTCAGACATCTGAGTGAAGACTTTCAGGACTGTCACTGTTCTCCAGCGGTGAATATGATAGCCTCCCCTCCCTTGTGACACTGAGTTTCTAAAACAACCCAACCCAACCAGCTGGCAAGCACCCTGACATTTGGAGGGTTCAGAAAGCTTATCAGAGAGACCACTTTCCACTCACCGCCTCAGTGCCTCATGTTCCTTTCACATTCCCTACTCACGCCTCCTCAAGGTCAGACCTAACGTTCTGGATCCTCTGAACAAGCCTACTGCATGGGACATGCCCTAATCCAACACAGCTATTCCCTAAATGCCTATGTCCAGTAGTGTGTTTTCTCTGGCCTTTAGCTATCTGCAAGAGTTACAGCATTCTGTGAGGTCTCATTAAGCTAAAGGCAAAAGAACTGTAAGAACACCATGGTGGATTCACAACACAGTGCCCTTGTTATCACAGGGAGAAGCTTTTCTTATGTATTGTTTATCTGAACAGGTACATTTCCACACTGTTAACAGATGGTGAGCCTAGCACCTAAAACTACTCAGAACACACCTTAGTAGAAAAATCAGTTGCCTAGGCTTATCCCCATGCCAATACAAGAACATGCTTCATGCCACTCAATCTATATCTCCTGTTCTAGAGTTACACAGTGAGTCTGGGACTCTCTCCCTGATTGAAGTGACTGGAGATGCCTGCTGTTGCCTCCACCATTTCTGCCATTGGGAAATGGCAGAATTTTGCTGCTGTTGTTGCAGCTTGCAATATTCAAAAGCTTTCAGACTCATCATCACATCCCTGCAGCCTGGGAATGCCTCGACCACAAGAGTGGAGCAGGTCATGGCACAGGGTTTTATTTCACATCCTCCTTGCTGCACACAGCAGTCATGCACCCTCTCTGCCTGATCTGACACGAGTGGCTCAGTACTCCAGCACTCTCTCACACTGGAATTCAGGACAGAAGCCTTGAGCTCCTTCAAGCCCTCTGGTTTTTGTACACCCATCACACTCTTCAGTTTGAACTGGGTCTTTCCAAAGCCAGTTGCTCAGCCAGGGGCCACTAAAGGAAACACAGTAAGTAAAATACACGATGTTTCCCTGTCTTGCTTGAAAAGTGAGCAAAAAGACTCCAGCTTAAGATCTCAAAACAGCCTTTGGATAATACTTACGGTCTGTCTTCTTCTGTAGGTGAAGTTCTTCCATAGCAGCAATCCCAGCTGCGTCCAGAAAGCCATCTTCCCTCAGTAAAGCCTAGAAGCTCCCTTTGTGCAGCAGCGGCAGTACACAGCTCAGATGTTTGTGGCCGGGCATTAACTGAGGACAGAAAACAGGAACAGGAAAAAAGTTGAAAGGGAGTCACAAGAGAAAAGGCAACAAGATAGGGAGAGACAAGGAGCTGCACCCTGTGACCTTGCAGCCCCCCCGCCCAGCACTCCCCGCAGCCTCCTTACCCCACGCACTCCAGCCAAACCTCGTGGGTCTCAGCAGGCTTAGATCTAGGCCCACTGCCTCTTACCTCAGAGCTCCAAAGCACCAAAGGAGCTCTGCAAGACAATTTTCTTCCTTCCCGCCCCAAAAATTCCAAAGGCAAGAATAGCCCAGAATAAGAAGAGTACTAGGATTTGAAAGCTGGTTTAAGGACCCCTCTGAATGAGACAGAATCATACATTTCAACCCTTTTTCTTAATGCTTCTTTCCATATTTACTCTTATCATGATGAAAAGCCTGCTGCAAAATTAGCAAAGCCTTTGTTTTTAAGTCCAGTCAATACCACCACTTGTAGGAGAAAGTGCTTTACATTTAATAAGCAAGGAAGAAGTGTCCATTTCCTTGAAGATAAATGACTAGGAATGACCCCAGAGTTGTTAATATCTGGATAAAATGAAAGGAAAACTGCTGTTGAGTCAGTGTTCAGATTTTGTGAACACCTGGCCTCCAGCACTGTTGAGAATTAGGTGCATTAAGTATGCATCTTGCTACAGTATGAGAGTATAAAGGGTTAAAAAATACATTAATCTCTTTGGTGGCTATTAATAATAGTGTGGTATAGGCTTGGGTACACAGCCTTCCAGGAAGACTCAATTATACGAAAGGGTGAGCTTACAGTACATTAGTTAAATGTCATTAAACCTTTTTCTTCCCTCCAGAATTAATTTGGCATAGTTTAATTTACTTCTGAGTTTGAGACCACTTCAAATTAAGAGTAGTTTAATTCTGAGTAAGTGTTCACAGAGGAATTCAGTTAATCCTCATTAAGTTAATTCTGATTTATGTACCTGAATATACTCTGACAGACTCAGTGTTAACAGGACAACTAGCAGCTGGATCCAAACACACAGCAAGAGAATCATTCCTCAAACACCTGTTAAACTGGGAACACACATGCTTTTGATTTTGGTGTCCCACATACTCGTACCCTAGTCCTATGATTCAGAGTTGCCTGCCTGATTGCAAACTGCATTAAAAAGGTTTCCCAAAATCCATAAACATACTAGGAAAGTGACACTTCCTCGGGAAATGCTCTGATCAATCCTACACTGCAGTTAAGACTAGATGTTAAATGGCAATTCTGGATGTGAGTTCTGAGCTTTGATGAACAACTGTGATCTTTAAAGTCTCATCCAAAAGCGAATTCCATTACTACAATGACTTGCAGATTAAAAACATCCCTTAATAACACAGGCCTGTGTTACAAAAAAGTTTCCTTAACGTGACTAACAAAATAAATTAAACCCATTACACCGAGTTCTACAGATAATTACACCGTAGTATCACAACTAGACAACAGTGCTTCCTAATGCCAAAGAAGGATAATAAATGCCTACAAAACCCTACAAATTGAACCTCGTGTCAGCACGCAGGCAGCTGAGTGTGCAGTCAGCATGGGCTCATTAACTTCTGTAGGTGCTGCTGTAACTCACAGACATGACCTCTACAGATGCTTCTTCACAGAAGGATGCCCGACACTAATCTGACAGGAGAGCCATCCTTCCCTGCCCAGTGCTTCCTGCTGGCTGGAGCACCCTGACACTAACACATTCCAGGTGCATGCACATCTGGCTCACAGAATTCTCAGACGTGCTTAGAAGGAGGCCCTTGACAGGCCACAAGCAAGGAAAGAGACCCTGCTCTTTGGGGAGAATCTCAGAGGACAAACCCTGGCTGCTGATGACTGCACACATGCTCATGGACCCAAAGCACACCTTTGCTTACAGGTTTGGATGGAGGGGGGAGGTGGGGGTTGCAGCACCTCCTCTGCATGTCAGTACTACACATTTAAAAGCTGCAATTAACATGTAACCTAGCAACAAAACCAAGCAGGGACTATTATCTCCTCTCCTTTGTACCTCCCTCCACTGCCCCATTTCTGCTCGGGATTTGGGGGGGGGGATTTGGCAGCACTTTTACTCACACTACTGAGAAGCCTGGATTGCTACCCACACAGCACACAGGCACGCTGCAGGCACTAACTTGGTGCAAAAAAATTGCTTCACAAAACCCCGGGAGAATTGCTCTTTTCAAGCAACCTTCCAGAATCACTGGTATTTATGGGGGGGGGGGGCTTTTTAATCTTCTTCTCCATATCTCAACCCCAGCCCCCCAGTACTGTTAACTCTCTGTAATAAACTGATTTCCAGTGCTTTCCAGCAACTAAACACCCAAATCCCTGAGTATGAAATGCCACAGGAACAGTACAGAAAGGATCCCAGTGAAAGCCAAGGAGGCTTTTGGCGTTCTCCTCAGTGGAACTAGACCCTACTCCTGCACCTTAATACTCTGCACAGAGGCAAAATAAGAGCTGAAGCAGTCTGTGGGATGTTTGAGCCAATGTCAGGGCAGCCAGTTTAATGCCTATGAATGAAAATCCAAATATTTATCCCTCACAATCGCAGTCAGCCCACAGGATCCAGAACACGGAAATACTGATTTATAGAGGTTGTAGCATTCACATCGCAGTAGCAGACTGTGGTGAGAGAGGGCACGTATTTGATCATCCAGCTCATCTCAGCTGATCAGCAGAAGCCTGCACAGCCAGGGAGACTCAGCTGTTCCGCCTGCTTGACCTTCAGTTCTCTGGAGTTTGGCTAAACTTAACTGGGAACAAAGCAAATGTCCTGGCCTCCAAATAAGACCAGTTTGCCTGGATATAAGTTTCATATGATGCAAAAATACTGACTTTTAAGGACTGGCCAGCTGCAGGCATACCAGCTAAGTCCCTGCATTAAACTAGGGCATGGAGCCTGACAGTGGACTAATCACCAGGAGCACAACACCTGAACCTGAAGCATATCCAGCTCTTCTTCCAGCTATGCTGGGTGACTGCTGCAATGATACTGTGTGCCCCAGTATCTGTTACAAACTGGGTAACACAGGTTTTTTAATGCCTAGAGCTGCCTTTGATTTTCATCCACAAAGGCTGACATATTTGGTTCACTGCTGACACAAGTTAACTAGGTCCACTTGAATTACTAATCCATCAGAAAGAGCTCTGCAAACTAAGAATATCAGAGGAAAATGGGTTAGCACCCTTTCAGGTGTTCTTCCAGCTCACAGTAAGCAAGAACTGTAAAAGACAGAGATGCAGAAAAGTGATAGACCCAACACTTCCAGCTCAGTTAGAGCTGAAGTCCACCTATATCTCCATTTCAGACCAGTCTGATAAGTTCAACATAGCTGGGAAATCCAGCTTGCCATTTAGCACTGCAGTGCCAAAACACAGCTTGTTTCCAATGCATACTTCTGTGTCTCACCTATGTAAAATGTTGAGCCAACAGCAGCTATCAGTGATCACTCCTGACACTCACCCAGAACTCTCTGAAGCAGAAATACTGTTTCTGTCTAAGGTAAGAAAAGCTTCAAGAAATCATCCCCATAGCACTAGTTTTCTGTGCCATAAAGTACCAGAGTACAACATGGCCTGGCACAATTAAAGCACAGAGTCCATACAACTGTCCCAAGGTCTGCCTTTGCAGAAGACTCCCTGCACATGACATGTTGCCCTGCTGCAGAAAACCTGCACAGACCTACAGGGCTGCAATTTCATCTTAATGTGCAATTCAGATAATTGGTCTCAAAAGGAAGTTAGGCTGCAGAGCAACCACTGAAAACGATGAGAGAGAAACGTGGTCTTTGGCCAACCCTCTTTCTAGAGCAGTGCTATCCACTGCTTAGAAATAAAATGGCTGTGTAAAAGTCCATTTGGTGCTATACCAACAGTCTCCAGATCTAATCTGCCTTCAATACAAAGAATTTATTTTTACAGCTGTAGATTTAGAGAGGAAAAACCTCAAGTGGCAGAGAATCCATTCTCCGCCCCCATGCCTGGTGTCTGTACTAAGTAAACAAAAAATGGCCTTCAAAAGCAGCTTTCTGCAAACAATGCAGCTGTTTGCTTTCTTGGGGGGGAGGGAAGAAGAGGGGGCAAAAAACTCTCTCCCCTGGAGAAAAAAAATAAATTTAAAAAAAAAAAAATCACTATTTCAAGAGGGAACAAAACAAACTTATCAAACATTGAGACTGGAACACTTCACGATTCTGGCAAGAGATCGTGGACAACTTTAACTAAGTCCTTGTCAGCAGAGCTTAAAAGCTTTTATTAGTTGATGAAGGTTCAGCAGCCTCTGTGAAATCAGTTAGCAGCCTCTGTCCTCTCAGATTTTCCACATCACAGGAGCTGCCACCACTGGCGACTCTCCACAGATCAAGTAGCCATGGCGAGTGCCAATCTGAAGGCTACATATGATGCCCTTTAAGAGGGCACAACAGGCATTATTTGCTGGATAAAGCACAGGTTTGAGCTACTAGAGCCAGCACTTTCCCCTGCCACAAGCAGACACGATCTAGCACTACAGGCTCTCTGCTTCAGACAAGAAGTTGTACATCTGCTTAACTCCAACAGATCTTGTCTATATGAGTATTGCATAAGTCGAATCAGACCCACTTTGAAAGAAAAGAAGCAACTAAGGCACAAACATCATATTTCAGCAGAAATATAGTCCTCCTTGTGAATGCTGAGAGATGTCTTATCATTCAGTTTCTTTTAGGTAGTGTCAGGCTCCATTCTGTGAGGCAAACAGGATCACGAGCCATGTGAATTCTGCAGAGCCCAGTGATCCACATGCCATCAGTTGAGAGCAGGTCCCCACAAGGACCATACACACAAAGACAGGATGGAAGTATCTCTCTTATGAACTGACATTCTGCCTCTCACAGGACAAAACACCAAAGAACCAGCAGCCTGGATGGGGATTGGTGTAACAGAGGCACAGATTAAGCCAAGAGTCCAGAATCAAATCCCCATCTCCCAAATCAAGGCCTAGTGTCATGGCCACTTCTCTGCCAAACACAAGGATTTCCCTTCTCCCAGCAGGGTAGCTGTAACCAAGAGATTTACTCTTACACAACTGCATCCACTTCGTAAAACTTACAGCTGTGCAAGACCACAAAAAGCTCTCAAGGCGTAAGTATTGGGAAGACATTTTCACTCTAACTTCCTCAATTCCCAGAAAGCACAAATGCAACTTCACATGAGACTAAAGGAAGAGGAAAAAAACAGTATTAATCCAGATTCTGTTAAGATTAGGCCAGATAAAGAGCAGCTGTGGATAAATGCAAATAATTTTTTATCCTGCTGCTAATCATTTAGTTGGAGCTAATATCCACAGGAAGTGCATAAAGAACAAGAAGTAATGTCCACTGTGATCAAAACTCACACAAAGCTTGCAAAACCCAAAGGAACAAACCTGACATTCCCATCTCTAAGACTTTCAAGCAGTCAAAAAACTTACGACACCTACTGGGGCTCTAAGAAAGAGGGGAAGATGCCACCTACATAATGATAATTTTATATAAATAACAGTACTGACCTTTTAAAATAATGTTTTAAGCCAAAGAGCCTGAACTAAGTTACAGAAAGGTGCCACATAAAGCATTAGCAGCACAGAGTTCAAGCAACTCACCTGGGGCCACAAGCACACAGAAGTAGAGATTAGAATAAAACCACCAGATCTCACACGTCCGTCTCCTGGGTTAAGCACAGTTGGACTCTGTGGCAATCACAACCAATGCAGGATCAGCAGTGGAGGTGTGAGCTTTGAACCTAGAGCCTTCTGCCTGGGACACAGGCTCGTTATCAGCAGAGCCACACAGACACTAAAAGCAGGTCTTTCATAACCTCCCCGCAGAGGACATTTCTCTCCCATTTGCCAAATGAGTACGGGACACAAAGTTTCCTATTCCATTTAGAGAGTCATTCACAGAGAAGTGCTTTCCTCTTCAAAATCACCTAGGTCATGTCACAAGAGTTTACACCAACTCCTTGTTCCTAAGAATGTTATTAGAGAGCTTCTGGGTCAGCAGGCAAGAATTAGGACGACAAACATCAGCATTTTAGTGGCAATTCTTGGCAAGATCCTCAACTAGTTTGCATCACTTCACACACACTGACTACCTGCTCTTAGGTTAGGTAGTAAACAGGTTCTGGCCTTGTTCTCCAGTACTTCCCAATACTGAAGGCAACTAATACATAGCTTTCAACATGGCTATCCACATCCCTCTAAATAACAGTGATTGGTATGGCAGGCACAATTTTAAGGATCCATCTTTGTGATAATTCACAACCAGTTTAACTCATTTTCCCTCCTTGAGGAGCATTCCAAATTTTGTGAAGACATCATTTAAATAATAAAGCCAAAATAGTGGGAAGCTGATGAAAGAGTCTCACGGAACAGCTCCAGTGACCTGCCACCTCTGACCCAAGACACACCGTCTCCCACTCATCCACAGGATCCTTAGGGCAGCATGCACACAGCTATAAAACACTAAATAAATTACTTCATTATTTAAGGGGGCTTCAACCTCAGAAAATTGGAGGCAATCAGTGGAAAAGTACTCCTTTTAGCAACAGGTCAACAACAAAACACTCACTCACAATCTGCTTGAACCTCTGCTAATTAGAACAACTAATGACGAAATCCAAGACCAGTATTAGGTTCTGCTTGCTGCACCAGGTACTGCACATTGAAGCGAGCCTGGATTTTGCTCTGACAAGACCTGGGCTTAACATAATGTCATGTTAGCAGCAGAAACCTGACTTCCCAACTCTTTAGGCAAAATGGCAAGGGGTTTCTTACCCTTGGCATGGGAACTGAGAAAATTGATTTTTCGTAAGTCAGTATTCTATGTGATGAGCCCTTCTGAATGCCCCACTATGAACAGATGAGCAGATGACAATTTTGAAAGACCTCTCCCAGATTTAACACAACGAGAACTGACATTCTTGGCCCTCAGCTCTTCAGAGGACCTAACCTGCCTCCTCTGTCAAAGTCAAACTCCCAAGATGTGTTTCTGGGACACTGGTGGGCCTATCCTTACCAATCAGAAATAAGCCATATGGGACAGTTCCCTCCAGAGTTAGCACTAGTTAACAAAGTACTCCATAATGCAAGCCTGACTACAATTTCCAGAGTCCTCAGTACCTCCTTACACAGATACATATTTTCAAAAATGGCCGCTGTTTTACGACGTTTCCTTTCGACACAACACTCCAAGTCATTCTGAAGAACCTGTCACAGGTCAGCCTCCCTGAACAACCAAAACGAATGGTTCTCATTACTTCCAGCACGTTTACAAGGCTCGCTGATGAAAAGAAGCACAGCTCCAATGCAATGGAAGACATCTAGTTTGCATGCACCACAGCTGGACTGACCTAAAGGAATGCACATGCAAGGGAATGTGGCATGCACTTAGGCAAGAGGAATTGCTTAAGTGTCAAGTGTAAGACGCAAGATGAAAGATGCAGTCCTCTATTTTACAAAAAAATAGTTTCAACTAGCTAAAAAAAAAAAAAAAAAAAAAAAAGAATACAGAAGGTTGTGAAATATGTGAGGCATTTCAACTTTAAACATTACACTGGACGTCCCCTACTTTCCCCACAGGGAAAAAAAAGGCAAAAATCTAGTCCATTCTTTGGCGAAAACAAACACAAAATGTGATTTACTTTATCACGGCCAATGTCCAAAAATCCATAGTCCATATTAGCAGATGATTCTTTTTTTTCCCCCGGGCTCTCAAAGAATTGCTCTTTTCTAGTGGGCTTTAGAAATACAGAACATCCTGCTAAAATAATAATTGCGACATCTGAGCACAATTCATGCCACTAAGCTTTGATCTCTGAGCAAGTATAGTATCATCAGTACATACTCTGCAAAAAAGCCGCGTTACACAGTCTCAGTCACTTTTTCCAGCTGTTGGCACACCCTGTTTAGAGACATTATATCTGCAACTAGGAGAAAGAGTAAAGAATTTCACATTGCAAAAGGTACTTTTCTGCTTGGCAGCAACCTCAAAGGGGAAAAGGAAGGCACAGCTTCCCCAAGAAAGCAGCTTTTCCCAAAAGAAATCCACAAGCTCGGATGGTGTTAGGCCAGAAACACTTTTGGCCACCACCCCTTCCACACCACATCCTGGTCAGTGAGTCATTTACACTAATCAGCCACAGATCTGGTTTTAACACAGTGCAGTGCTGACAGGTGCTCCATGATCCTACTGCAGAGTCACTGGAGCATCATTTCTGTCTTCTACTGGGCAAAGACATCAAGCCTTGGAGCTTTCCCATCACGTTCATAAGGATCATTTTGGAAAGGAGTGTCTTCTCCTGCATCTTGGGTTTGTAACTAGTCCTTCATCTCAGGAGAAGACAAGGACACAAACTGTGTCCAGTACAAGATTAAGCTGCAGTTTGAAATGTATGCCTGTCCTGTAACATCAAAAGACACTGTGTTGTTATTTTCCTTTCCATCTTTGCCATTTGGGATCATCATGCCATAAACCAGTGCATATATTCAGTAACAGAGCAGAACACAACGTGGCCTATAATGTTGAAAACATCCCAGTGGTGTCTTTGAGATTCATAAGCATAAAGAATAAGCTGTTTGTTAAGCTTGAGATCTACACAACTGCGCTGATATCTGTGCCCCAGCTATAAGTAACAGCAAATGAAACAAAAATAACCCTGCACTATGGAGAAAAACAGCAGCCAAGGAAAAGCCTCTAGCACAATGAAAGGAAATGACACTGACAAAAGAAAGCAATAAACTGGCAAAGTCAGTATTTAGCAGCCATTGTCAGCTTGAGCAGAGTTTGAGTCTACAAAGCCTACAACAGATAGGGCCACACCACCACCTCGGCTCCCACATGGCTACCATCCAACAGCGCTGATATGGAAGCTGGTAATTCATTGAAGTGATAAAGAGATGTCCAAGTACTTCTGAAAGCAGTGACTGTCGGCTATGACAAGGAATGGATCTCTGATCAATCTCGGCAACCCATACAGACTTCAATAACCACTTATCTCTGAAGATATTCATAGAAGAACATGAAAATAGCCGGCACATGATAAGGCAGCCCGCATACCTGCTGCGTCAGGTGTGGCACGGCGCAGTTAGCTAGGCACACGGCCAGAAAGCGCCTGCCAACCTTCCCGTTCCGCCTCATCCACGGGGCGAACAGCTGTTCCGCGCACTTTCCAACCCTTCAGCTCCAGCTGTGCAACCCACACCCCGCTGCTGGGGCTCCGGACCCGGGGGGGTCAGCGTGGCACTTAGCCGGCACGCAAAGAGGGCTAACGCACGCCTGATTTAACACCAGGCACATCCGAGAAAGGAGGACGACAGAATTTGTTCACAACGTCCTAAGGGTACATTTCAAGGCGTGGGAAGGCTCGGGAGAGAGTCCCATCAGTTTGCTCCGAAAGGTTCAATGGACCAAGCACAGAGGTGTTGGGCTAAATTTCAACCAAATGGCCCGGAACAGAAAACACTTCGGGCAAGTGCAGAAGTGGCGTGAAATGCTAAAGGGAAAAGCAATAACCTTGCAGGAGAGCTGGGTGAGCAAAAAAAAAAAAAAGTTTCACAAGTTTTTAATGGATATAGGATTCAAAATGTATTTTTTTATGTTGAGTTTAGGATGTTCTTAACACTGCTGGGAAAGTTTCACTGGAACAAAAGCACACTCTGACAGACAACCTAGTTTTGCAATTGTGTCTGGGTTTATATATAAACACAACTGGGAGGATAGATACAGCAACGTGGAATATTAAGACTATGTCACAAGAACAGGGAGACTTGGCAATCAGGAGAATCAAAAAATTACTGGGAAAAATAACATCTGAAAAAGTCTGAAAACAAACGGTGTACAGGTGATGGTATCAGTTTGCTACAAGAAGAAAGCAAGCCCATATCTCAAAGACAGTAGAAAAAACTCCTTTTGCTTACTTTACAACGAATCTCTAAATACAGGTTTGAGAGAGCTGGGAATACAGTAAGACTTGCTTCTCTGATTTAATAGGGTAAAGAATAACTAAATGTCTAAAATGCTTTAAAACAAATAAATTAGGTTAAAAGCACCTTTGGTAGGAAAAAAATACAAATTAAGGATCAATTGAGTTTATTAAATAGGAACACTGCATTCAAGGGAGGAGTAGATTTTGAATTTTGACCCCTGTACTGAACCAGAATTAAATGTCTGTGCATCTGCACTCAGAAAAAGTCAGTGCTGCTTTACTGCTCGGATGAGGAGAGTTTGGAGTTTCCTTAATCCATCCGAATTTGGCCCTAACTCTGCTTTTATTGTCAGTCATATGCAAACTCTTGTTATGGGAGCATAATTAAAATAAGGGGAAGAGAAAAAAAAGTACCAATAGATCCCCAAAATATCAATATATTCCTCATGAATACAGCTCTCAGCCAAAAAGAGGACTTATGATAACTTGCTTGTTTCTTTTAAAGGCACAAAAATCCACCTGTAGAAGCAGATATACCTTTGAAAATCTTGGACCAGGCTGCTGACATCAGCAACACAGCCCACAGTCTTTAAGAAGAAGTGTTACCTCCTGCTGGTGATAAAAAAAACAACAAACAAATAAACAAACACATACTTTCACTTCCATTATAGAGAGTATAAACTTTGGTCATGTCATTATTATAATAATGGTGAAAGCAGATAAGAGGAAATGTGCAAGCCATCAAAAGATGGGTACAGGTGCTGGGAACCAGGTTCTCTTGGTCCCCAGCTCTGCTGTTGTCACCTACACCCCTAAAACTGCTGCTCTGAGACCTTCCACATGGCTTAATTTTGACTTTCACTAACAACAAACTACCGAGCTAATAAGTATTTGTTGCACGGTTCGCTTGCCTGCTCCCAGAAACAACCATTCCACTTGGAAATGGGCTAGGAAAACTGCTGTCTGTTTCAGAGAGTCGAGCAAGTAGAGTGGTAACAGGTTTTGGCCACCTCTACCTTCCACACAGCCCTAGCTAAATTTGCTAAAAAGGAAACCAGATCCCCAGAATTATCTCTGAACCCTGTGGTCAAAGGCTTTGACTGTTCTTTCACAGAGAATAACGTTGCTTTCCAGCCCAAACCAGAACAGTTTCGTAAAGGCTCTTTTGCTCTCCTTTTCTCTGTCTACCTCTAATTGTTCTCTAACAAAGTCAGCATAACGCAAACCAATCTCATTGCATAAGAGAGAGCTCTGCTAAGCAACACTCCTCCAGAAAATAACAGAAGAGGAAAAAGGTCAGCTTGCGTGTGAATATTTATGCCATTCAAACTGGCGTTCATTTTTATTATCTATGATTAAGCTTCTTTGGTAATAACCCCATGAATAAAGACCTGAATGCTCCCATTTTGCCTGCCATGTTAGCCTGTTGTGTCAGGAAAGCTGCATCAACAGTTTTCCATCCTACTCTGTCTTGCTCTCAGTCTGAGGCGAGCTCACATGCTTTTTCTCCTGACTACAAGTGCTAAAAAAGACAGGACTAGCTTTGCAGCCACCAATTTTTTAAAAAGAAAACAGCATGTGCCAGGTACTCCATTCAGTAGTTTTAGTCATGGTAGTTCTTCTGAGCTGATCTGTGTTACTTTTGTACAATCAACAGAAACAAGACATGTAGCTTCAGAATATGAAAGGGGTTTTTTTTGTGGTGATCATCCTTTGAACAACACAAGCAGAGACTTACCATGGTATTTTTTCTCTCTTCTCATAATAGGAGTAAGTGCAGATGTGCATGCTCATCAACTACACAAAAAACTTTTGACCATTCAGAAATAAAATCCTCAGCTGGCATAAATGACATAATCACAGAGTAAATTTCTAACACATCAGACACGGAATAAGTGGGCAGAGTCCGTAGCACCCTCAGATGATCGAGAAAAATATATTTTATGTATGAAATGTGCTTTACTAAACATTAGGTTCTGACTCTAGCCACTCTCACAGGAATCGTCAAGAATAACCAGCCTAATCAAAACATGCTGGTATTTAGTCAGCCATGGCCTCTGGACTCATTTCAGGATTTGGTGTGTTGCCCAGCCTAGAAGATCTATATAAACACCATGGGTGCTTGCTTCAAGGTTACTTAAACAGAGTGGTAGTCTGATTCCCTTTTCTGCTCCATTTTTGTCATCGTCTTTGTGCAGGCACCAGTGCTCACAAAGCCATGAGAAGATGTTGAGCACGAGATGCTGAGGTAAAAAAAAAAAACTAAAAAAAAAAATCACCAAACAAAATGAAGAGTTTGTTCTCAGTTACTCACCCTGGGCTGGTGAAAGCCAGTGCCAGCACAAAAGATGAAATAGAGGGGGAGAGAAAAAAGAAGAGCAAGCAGACCAGGGAAAATAAAGCAGGTCCAGTGCTAGTTCACTGGCAACCTTCAATTACTCTGGATTAAAGTTCTGAAGAAACCACACCCTAAGAAATATTGTGCCTGCATGGTGCAATGCACATAATAAACACTAGAAGAGCTGATCACATTTAGCCACAGATGGATGAGTTCAGCACCAGTCCTCCTCCTGCTCTGTCTTGGTGGGTCTGACTCTGCCAGGTGAACTCATTTATGAGGCAGCAGGCTGGCAGAGATGAAGGCAAGGGAGGACTTGCTTTCTGAAATGTGTGTATTACACTTGATTAACAGGTGAGAATGCTCCAACCCAGATTCTGCATAGAAGACCTGCTGTCACTTTCCCAAAGTCACTGAGGCTTATTCCTGAAGCACAGAAGACTGGTTTACCTGC
The DNA here is from genome assembly GCA_035583135.1 of Lophotriccus pileatus. Taxonomy (NCBI): domain Eukaryota; kingdom Metazoa; phylum Chordata; class Aves; order Passeriformes; family Tyrannidae; genus Lophotriccus; species Lophotriccus pileatus. Next base: position 29,291,882 of record JAWWES010000094.1, read on the forward strand.
ACACAGTCAGGAAGAAGTTTAGCCCAAGGAATGCTAGAGAAGAGGTCGCTCCAGCAACAAAAGCCAAAGTAGGTTCACTGACCCTTTTTTAAGCTCATGGTGTTCCATCTTCTGTAGTTCAGCATTTGATCAGGAGTTACTCCTTATATCCACCATGATGGTATATGCTGAATTTGGTGCCAGATCAAGCCTCTGATCACACCACTGAGTGAGACTTGAAAAGAATTTGGCAGTACAAAAGAGGTTTGCCAGCAGTTGCCTGTGGCAAACTGATTTATAAATGGGCCTCAGTTTTGCTGTGTGAAGAGACTGCTAAGAACCTTTCAATGTACCTGCTAAACAGCTCTATTCAGAAGAAATTTTGAAGAAATATCCAAAAGACTACCATGACTCCTGGAAATGCCAGAACCTTATGTATAGCTGCACCCAAGGTGTTTATTTCATCCAGCTATCATACAGCTTCATGTCCTCCTGTAGCAACTTGTCAGGGGACAGTTATTGGGAAAAGTTTGGGTTAGCTGCTGGATTATCACCCTCTAACCCCAAAGTACAGCAAGCTGTCATCTCTTGCAGTCCAGAGGCCAGCTGGTAACCCCTCAGAACACCTAAAGTGAGCATTAAAGAAATAAAAAAATTTAAAAAAAAATCAAACTTTATTATTTAATGTTAAATATTCTCAACTTCACAGTTTTAACTTAAATTCTATCATGCAACACTTTTGTGTTCCATGCAACACGCTTCTTTTGTTAAGAGTCAATTTTAATTTTTACCAGAATGAGCACTACCAAGTTATGATTACACGGGAAACAAGGTGCTCCACGTCATGAGTGAAGGCATCAATCTCCTGCCCATACTTGTCCAGACCATACCAGATACAGATTCTATCACACAACTCTTAACATAAATTAAAAATCAAACTTGCACGATGAACTGTGAAGACCCACCAACACTAATTCTATCTATTACATCAGTAAGACACTGCAGAGTCCCAGGTACTACCCATTTAGCTTAACAGCCTGCTGGGGCATCATGCACTGATTTGAGTTACAGGAAAGTCTCAGCATACACTGCCGTTCCCACTTGTTAGGGAGGCAGGCTGTGCCACAGGGGCGAAGAACAAAAAGCATTTGCACTGAATGCTTACTGCCATGACCCCCTTTCAAAACTGAGCAAGACTGCTCAATTACAATAGCCTGTCGACAGCAGGCTTGACCATCTGTTGTTAATGGAACATCCCCAAGACACTGCTGTTTTCTGCAGTACAAGCACCAACTCATTTTCAAAAGCACCTCCAAAATAGATTTTAATGTGTTAATCCCTATCAGTAATTTTCAAGGAAGTTCATCTCATTTTTAAGGCTTCAGTTTAGAAGATGTATACATCCCTCTGGCTTCAGTGAGGTCTATTCCAAACTACTGAAAATCAGCTTTGATCCTTCAAGTATGTTTTTTTGTACAGACTCTAAAATACAGGTCAACAGCTGGGGGAAAGGGGGGCACTCCTGGTTAAAAACAAGCAAAAATAACGTTTAATACGAACTTTGAATTTAGAATCAGAGTATCTTTCCAGGCACGTTTTAAGCATCTGGGCTGCCGTGCAGCTCCAGTCTTTTGAAACAACAGCCTGACAATAGGTTGCAGTGTAGCAGTCCAGACTTCCCAACAGTCTGGCACGCAGCAGCATGATTTGTTGCATGCAACTGAGCCTCTTGCCCACCGCGAAAGCGGCCAGATAGATTTTTTTTATTATTATTATTATTTCTACAAGCCCCCTCATCACACCCCCGCGACTTTATAGGATTCACGCAGAGGGGAAGGGGATGAAAACCCTCCCGTTATCTTCTGGAGCCCACCGGGGCAGCGAGAGGCGGCAGTAAGGTGCGCCACCCTACGCGAGTGCTGCCAAGTCAGAGTCGCCTCGCTCAGGATAAGATAAAATAAAACAACTATATAAAAAAAAAAAAAAAGGCACAGAACTCTCTCTCACACACACACTATTAGCCCCTTTCCGATCCGCCGCTACGCCGTAAGCCATCCTCCGAGCCGCGCTCCCGACACGCTGGGCACAGCGAGTGGCAACACGTCGGAAGACAAAAAAACAAAACAAAACAAAACGCAAAACAGTATACCCTCTCCCCCCTCCACCCCCCAACCAAAACAATAAAAAAAAGACCCCACCATCCTACTCGTTTTTCCCCTCTCGCTTTGTGCCGCTTGCCCCGGGCGGAGCGGGGACAAGTGGGAAGCCGCCCCGCCAGCGTCCCCCCCGTCCCGCGGGCTCCAGCACCTCCTACCTCCCCCGGCAGCCGCCGTCGGTCCCGAGGGAGCCGCAGCCTCCTCCGCGAACCCCTCTCACCCCTCTCACCCCCCTCCCAGCCCTGATTCCGGCC
>JAWWES010000094.1:29294315-29313056 GCA_035583135.1 Lophotriccus pileatus
CGCCCCCTCCACGCTCGGGGCCGCCCAGGAGCCTCGCTTTTCCCCACCCTCTGAGGTCCTCTTTCCTCTTTGCCTTTTTCTCTCTCTGCTCTTTCCCTTCTTCTTTGTCCTCCTTTTGCCCTCTCCTGTCACCCGCCCTCCCCAGACACAGCCCCCCCCCCCACCCTCCTTTTTTTTATTTTATTTTCTCTGCTCCGCCGCTGCTGTTGGAGGGGGCGGGAACGCGGCGATTTGCATGTGGGCGTGCACAGTGCAGCCAAAAACAAACTTCGGGGCATGGGTATGTCCGCTCCGGCCTCGCAGGGCGAGAAGGAGGTGCGTGGTAACAGCTGCACTCACTGCTCTCCGTGAGACTCCGCGGTCCCAGGTGCGTGAGAAGCATCCCAGCCCTTCGCGTCTGGCTCCCTGAGCCTACCCTTCAGCCGACCCTTCCCGAGAACCGCGGGAAGAAGAGCAGAAGCCCGGGCACGGATTTCTCGGCGAGGTTTACTGTCCTCCGGCCGCCCACGGCTCCGGGCCCGCACTGCTCCCCGCATCTTCGGGGCTGAGTCGGCACAAGCTGAGCACAGATGCATCCTCCGCTCTACAGCTACAGAGCATACGGAGTGCACCAAGAGTGTTGGCCTGAAAGCCGTCAGTCAACAATAAACAGCTTCAACAGGACCAGATGTCCCGTCCTCCATGTCACTTAGGGCAATGGAAAGGCAAGGAAATGTGAAAGCCACTGAGTACTTGGATACGTACTCAGAAATAATGGTGGATCAGTTGTGTAAGGTCCTGGAGAAATTGACCACTAATCACAAACTTTGTAAAAACAAATCTTATTTTTAAGAATTCACGGTGACCAACATGACCTTCTCCAAATACAAAATCCATACATGATAATGTGTTTTATCTACCGGAAAAATGGCCTGCGTTATTGATCTTGGCAATTGCTCTGATGGCTGAAGGTGTCCTCCCAAATGGGGTCCTCCCCTAGAAACACCACCCATCCTGCAACCCCTTCCAACTTTTTGCTTGTTACGTGGCAGGAGTGCTGTGAAATCGTGCAGTGCAGCCTGTGAAAGTGTAGCAGTGCATTTTCAGTGCATAAAATGCTCTGTGACTGAAAACAAGTAATGCACGAAAGACAGGCGACTCTAAGTTAATGTTCACTCTACAGACATAATGCACTGCCATTGCTCTTCTGCAGTGAAGTGGTTGATGTTATCGTTCATGTTGTTAATGCTTTGCCTTATTATGAGCCATCTGGATGATACATGGTTACTGAGGGAACAGTATCTTCGAGTTTCCTGGCTTGTATTTCCACACTCAGACTGCCGCCATGGTGGAGTACTTTTTGAGTGGCACAGAAGTACAAACACCTGAAAGCAGAAATTTCAGACTGATTGTAACCTGAAATAATGCACTGGAGTATCACAAACAGCCATAAATATTCAAATTAATAATGCAGACCGTTCTACGCTGAAAAAAGCTAGCACGTTCATTTTTGTCAGTGATCCCAGGTTCTTCCCTTAGTCCCTGTGTGTCAGTATCTCACAGAGGGGCTCAGGGCTGAACAAATGAAAAGGCTCCTGATTCTGACCATGGTTTCCCCATGCTACATAATGTCACCGACTGCAGTGGATTGCCTCTATTTGTACCTTCATTTGGTTGTGAAACTGAAATAAAAATTAGGACTTCAATGTATAAATGCAGCTGTGTGTTCTTCACCCTATACTAGAGTTTTCCATCTTTACACATTTCCAAACATTTACTGGATTGCATTTTTGAATTCTAAAATAAAGAATTTCAGCATGGTTACCCAGGGAGAAAGAACACATTTAGTTTACAATTAGCAGAGTGTTATGGCTCGTCTCACATAAAAGGGAAAGAGAGCAGTTTATACTGGATGGGATTTTAAAAAGAATTGGTGATTTAATTTCAGTGGAAACAGAGCTATGTTAACGCAGAAGAGCTGAAAATTGCCCTGCCACTGGCGTCTATTTAAACCTAGGTTCCTCTAAGAAAAGTGTGAGTTTTTGCAATGTCAGCAAAAGGCTGGATTTTTTAAATTCTGGAAATTGGTGCCAACTGTTAAAGCATCTGAACAACATTTTCCAATAAGACAGCTGATCATGAGAAGCAAATGGAGCATTTGATTTAGCTTGTTCTGCTAAAATAGAAATGGTGGGAAATCCTCATGGAGGAGTTCATGGCCTCCTCCCTTGCAGTTCCCAGAAGTAAAAGCCTGCCAGTTACACCCAATACGCAGTTCCCATGGCATGCACTTCCAGATAAGACCTGATCCCTTCTTTTCCAAAGGCTAGTCTTCCTCTTCAACCCATTCCCTCACTACAGTGGCCTTTTGGAAGTAGGAACAAGCAGCCCACAGTAAGGTCCAAGGCTGGGTGGAAGGGAAGAGCTACAAAGCTGCAAATGGACTGTTAGCTGCACAGTTACTGAGGGGTCAGAGGACATGTAAATTGCTGTTCATGGAAAAGACATTATGCAGTGGAATGAAGGGGCGGAACTGAAAATAGGAAAACACGCTGTGTTCTCACAGGAGGAAGTGAGGAGGAAGTTGTTTCTTTGTACTTGTAACTTCTACAAGGCAAAACACAGCACTGTTAACCCTGCAAGACTGATGGTTCTTAACATCAGGATACTCGAGAAGACTATGGGCTTAGACAAGCACACCAAGAAATGCCTTGGTATAAACCGAAGATTTCTGTGACAGGTTTCAGCAATAAAGAAAGACACGGTTTAATGCACATTTTGCAGTCAGCTGTTGAGGTATTTCCTCTGGAAATCCAAGCTCTTTTCAGGTTTAGATGACCTCGTTTGCACTAAGTTCAGGAAGCAGGAAAGAGCAGATTAGCAGTCCTTCAATTCAGAAAATTACTTTTCAAAGAATTTTGCTCACCTCTTTTCTATTACTTATCATTCTTGTAGAACCATACCTTCAAGACTCTTCAGTGTTTTATCTTGGGACACACATTAAAGATTGATCTGTATTTTGAGCACCTGTTCTGTCTTGGTTTACTTTCCGTTGACTTGAAATATCTGAGTCAGAGGACAGTGACAGCTTTCATAAAGTCTTCCTTCCAGAAAGGAGCTTCCTAGATTTGAGTAAGAAATAATTGCATTGTTATTATTTTTTAGAAACCCAAGCTCTCACTGAACATCCTAGCTTCTATTTATATCACCTAACATGCGAGTGTTAGTCACTCTAACCTGGTTTACAGCCCAGTGAGAACAGTGAGAATAAGTGACTTCATCACACTGCTTACTGCAACCTGCCACCCTCACTTTTCTTCCCATCCTTCTATTTACAGACAAAAATAGGTAACAGAGTTATTACACCTGGAAACAAGCAGAAGGTTTGAATACATCCTCCACTGTGCCCTGCAGTGGGGAAGCTTTGAAGTGCTTATCTTCACGTGAAGTGCCCTGTGCATAGGTGGGTCTGGGAAATTACTGCCCTCCAATCAAAGAACACTGCAGGTCTGTCCCAGTGCCTGCTGGGGGCAAAAGTGTTTGTGCTCATCATCTCCATCTTTCAAGATAAACACAGGCTTCAAACTGGCTGCAGTCATTAATTAGATGTTTCTAACTCCTTTAAATAAAATATAAATACACTGTCGCTCAGAATCGAGCAAGCCACGATTGTTACTCAGTTCTGAGTAACACTTCTTAATCTTATCTTGTGTTAAAGAAAGGTGATTTAAAAGCCTTCTCTCATGAGGGTTAGTTGCTCAGTGACTGATGTTGGTTTAAGAAGAGAGATCATAGTTACAAGCTAATTGTAATTTCTTGTAATTTCTCACAAACACTTAACATTAAATATAAGTAAAATTGCATCTGCAGTTATCTATATAAACCAGGGTGCTGTGAAGCTCGTTGTTAACAAAATTACTATTTTTTGTATGTAAAATATACATGCAGCCAAATACTTAGGTGGTAAAAATTCCTTGACTTTGCCAGAAATAAGCTGACTTTCCCAACCGTGGATCTAACCTGTAGTTTGAAGGGCAAAGAAAATATATAGAATTGGCAGTTAAAATACTAGAAGTTTATATAAGGTAGCAATTTTCATTTTATATGAAAGTTTTTTCCTTTCTCAGATTCCCCAGAGGTATTCTTTAAAACGGCATGAATGTATTTTTAACATTTCAACCTTCCTCTGTGCAATTGTCTATCTTCTAAAAATTAGCCTAAAATAGGACTCCAGCAGAAATATTTTGGTGTGCATTACATATGCATTGCTAGACAACTTTTACAGGGATAGACTGGCCTGCATGAGCCAGGGTTTCTGTGCAAGCCATGGGATTGGGTATCTATGCAGAATATTGAAGTTCAGTGTGAACAAAAGGTCGTGCTTCAAAAATTCTGCACTTCATCTCCCATGATAAATGTGTTATGCTAGTAACACCCCCCGTGCATGGGACAAGGAAGCAAACATTCATTGCAATAGAGAAGTGAAGCCTAGGAGACACAGAACCTCATCAAATGCAAAGCAAGCCAAGTAAAAGGATGCAATGTGTTTTTGTCTAACCTCACTATAGGTACTGATGGGCAAACCCTCATGGGCCAGCCAGGATGTAAGCTTCACCGAATTCAGGCCTTGAGATGTAATTTGAAATCACAGACTCACAGAATGTGCTGAGTTGGAAGGGACCCATCAGGATCATCCAGTCCAACTCCTGCCCCTATGCAGGACACCCCAAGAATCGCAGGACACCCCAAGAATCACACCACATGCCTGAGAGTGTTGTCAAGATTCACTAGTTAGAACAAAGAAAACATTTGCAATCCTCTCTTCAAGATGCATCCAGAACATTTTCACAAAGTAGAAAATTTAAGGCTCTAAGTTGCCTAGTCTGAATGAAAGGAAACAGCACTGAATTTGGAGTAATTTTTGTTCCTTGGATGGATTTACAAATATGTTTTTTAAACAATGAGCTACGGTCTTTCAAAATGTACTTAATGTTCACCTCCTGGTGGAACTAGACAATCAGTAATTAAAATAACACACTCCCAATTTGCAACTTCACTCATTCCCCAGGCATTATTACTTGATGCAACATTCACTATTATTAACCTATTTTACTTCAGTTAGACCAAATTTACATCAATTCAAATCATATATGTTACTGTGAATTAGAAATCACTATTATACACATTCCTGCTTTCCTAATCTTTATTAGAGCTTCCAACAGCTGTCTTTACAATGTTTTAAATGCAATCTTACTTAGATGAGGATTTATAAAAAAAATGTACAAATGGAATTTATCAAGCACCAGAAATTCAAACAGCAGATTTTTACAGAGTTTGAAAATGGCAGGCACCGCCAGTCACAGGATCTTTAAAAGATAACAAAATCCATGATTGGGATGCAAGCTCACTTCTTCCTCCTATTTTCACTGATGGTAATAACTGATTAACTTGCAGTATGTATGCTCTGATTCAGTTGTTGTTTCTGAACAGTCCATTGCCCTTCTGCTATTAATTAAGCTTATTTTCACAAGGACTTCTGTCAACAACTTTGGCGCAACATGGTTAATCACCAAAATTTCCTTGTGGTCAGCCAAGTACCACTCCACATCAGTTGATCAAAAACTGCCTGTTTAATGTCCTTAGTCAGTCAATCCTCAGGAAACTCAATGCAACCTTTGCCTGAATAAGGGCTTGTTACTACAAAAGTTTCAGCCTTTTACACAGACAGCATATATTTGAGTAGCCCCATTAAGTCACTGGAGATGTGCACCTGGGACTTTGACTGCATATGCTGGCTGTAGATTTAAATGTAAATGCAGTCAGTCCTCGATTAACGAAACTTCTTTAACCCACAGTTTTAGAAGTGCAGACAACAACATTCGGTGCAAATATTAGTGGCAGGGGGATAAGTTTTAGGAAGTGATGATTTTCCTTCACTAGACAGTGACACTGCAGAAGGGAAGGAAATGAACCATCAAGTGTTCAAAACCAGCCCATGAACCAGAAGCAGGAAGAGGACAGAACTACTCTGTAAGTTTATTGCTTGCTTCAGTGTCAGCATGACCAGAGGCCATGGAGGAAAGTATGCTGTCCCTCCCCTCCTGTCTTGAAGGTTAGATTCACACAAGCGAATCTGTGATTTTAGTCTTTCCAGCATCTTCCCCCAGCTCACACTGTATCCATCAAACATCCAGCACGGGGCTGGAAGAGTGCCTCAGTCCTTTTCCTGACAGCATCTCACGCAACTGTGGAATGGTTCAGCTTGGAAGGGACTACTAGAAGTCATCTAGCCCAACCTCCCTTGCTCAAGCAGGGTGTCCTAGAGCACATCATTCAGAATTGTGTCCAGATGACTTCTGAATATCTCCAGAGAAGGACTCTGCAACGTCCCTTTGAAACCTGTGCCCACGTTTATGAGAAGGGAGGATATGGGCTCTTGTCTACCTAAGCTACAGTGCCCTCAAAGAAAGAGTCACACTTTTTGTTGTGGTTGTCAGAACAACTTCCTCCTCTTTTCCCATCCTGGTTTCTACTGAGCTCATGGATACTCTGCATAAGTGAGCTTTTCTTCATCCATGCTGTCATACAAGGACTTTCTTTCCAGGAGTCAAGAAGCACCTCTTTTACACTTCCTTTTCCAAGAGTGACTTTTTCCAGAGGGAGGACTGAGACCAGGTTTTGCTTTTGTTCTCTTTATGCAGCTGGAGAAGCACCTTCAGAAGGTGAGCATTAGAGATGTCTCTTCAAATCTTGAGTTCTCCCAGACATCAAGACAAATTCATACTGCAGAATGAAGGATGTCTATTCAAAACCAAAGCTTTCCAGAACTGCTTAGAATTGTCAGCCAAATTTCCACACTTAGAGACACTGCAGCCTCCTCTGTAAAATCTGATTTGTTTTCCTCTCACTTGGTTTCTCAGGTTGGGGTTTGCTTTGCACTGTGCTTTCGCATAAAAATATTAGGCAGCTTTTGAGTTCTGCCAGCTGTTACATCTTGCCCTGTTGAAATATCTTCACTTTCTGAATATTTCCAGCACTTTTATCAAGGCAGCAAGTTTGACCTCCACATTCTTTAGCTGCTTGCAAGGCATCCGGGGCTGGATCTAGGCTGTAGCCAGCTTGCTCTGCGGACACAACCCCCTTCTTGGCTTCAGGATGAACCAGTTCCAGCTGCTGCTCCTTTTGTGTTAATCTGAAGAACAGGTATCTCTCTGTGTCTGTATCTGTCTGCCTGTTAATTATTGCCCCAGCTGAGGGACAAAGTCAAGTTTAACCTTCCCTGATGCACCTTCACCCTTCCCATCCATTACTGTGTTATCTCATTAGGTATTTGGAGAGACTAATCCTGTTCCTGCCTTTAACTGGCCTCCAGTGTTGTTGCCAGTCTTGTGCAGCCACTGGTCAAGATATCAGCAATATTTCTGGGGCTTCAATGGGCTCACAATCTACCTTGCACTTCCACAGAGGCTTCAGTATTTAAGCTGTGACCATACCATTTTTGGCCAGTTTCTCTCTTTATCCCCACATGAGATGCCCAAGTGTGAAATACTATCTCTTGATTGTTCAGCATCAAAACTCACTGACTTCAGTATCCAAATCCTTCCTCTCCTTTGGAAGAGGTTCTTTCTGTTTTCTTTCAGCTTATAAGACCTTCTTCTCACTTCAGTTCTTCCATTTCAGCATATTCCCACCTGCCCCCATCTGGAGAAGGGCAATACAACCAACCTCCATTTCCCTGTCCTCAAGTCTACACAGTAATTCCATCCTGCTGCACGTGCTCCTGCACATGATAGACAGGCTTTCCACAAAAAGTAATAGTTCTGGGCCTTCTTATTTCTCCTATTATCAGTTTCCTCAATTTCTTAAGCATCAGAGTATCACACATAATTGTACAGGAATTAGCTGCCTTTACTGACAGGAAAAAAACATTCTGGTCATTTTTTTCCCCACATCAGGATCCAGTAGATCAAGCCTTTCCCAGGTAGCCATTAAAATATTTTCTTTTCCTTGAGGAAAGCGTTGTCTTCAGAATTAACCCGATCAGAATTACACAGTGATGAGATACTTGTTTAATTTTCTCGATAGCTGTAAAAACTTGTCCACTTTTTTATTGCACATTCAGGAAAGAATTTTATTACAATTGCTCTATTCTGTGATCTCTGTCCAGGCTTCCTCCCTAAGCTGCTTATCAGTGTTGACTTTCATACCTTCCTAATGGAAGATATGATTGGGGACAACCTTTTTGGCCAAGACTTCTCTTCGGTGATGGGGCAGCTACTGAATCATTGTAGCCTGCCAGGAAGAAATTTGCAGTGCAAATGATTCCTAGCAATCAGCCCAAAACTGCTCTCAAAAGAGATCATTAAAAAAAATGAAAGGCATGGAAAAAATGGGTAGACAATGCTAAGAGGAGGGGATGCAGGGGATACAGATAGATGCAAAACAAGCTTTATTTCTATGCTATCATATAAAGCTAAACATGCATTTTAAGTTTCGGCATATTTTACTTTCTTCATTAAAGTCAATGAAATATTACCTTAACAAATTCTTGGAGTCCAGGTGCCAGTAACAGTGGTACCTCATAAGAAGCTATGGTCAAGAAAACTACATAGGAAACCTGTAAACCTCGTTTCTGTAAAAACATTTTTTCCCATTACTGCTTTTAGTTCTTCATACAGCATATGTTGTGCTAATCTCAGGGAGATAGGAGTTAATATAGGTTTGTATAGCTTTTAATATAACTTCAGTGTTCACACACACATTGTAACACATGTGGTTGTGATCACTTTTAGGGATGTATTAGTTGGACTTCAGGTCTCATCCATTCCTGCAGGATTTTATTCCCTCTAAACACATGCTGGTCTGATTAAATGGGTGTTACTTCAGTAGCTCAACTTCAGATCCAGAGTTTCTTCAAAGAGAATATTTCATGTTGAACCAGGCCCTTGTGGTTAATTCATTTTCTTTTCCCCATTCCATTATGACATTTTGGTCATAATAAGACAAGAAACTACATCAATTCCTGTAAACACAGAGGAGGGTTCTCATTTGCAATAAATGTTTATCATACACAAACTTCTTCTACCGGAGAAGTTCAGTCCTCTTCAGATGCAACCTGCTACTCATTGGACTTCGTGTGCTTCTCTCAGGACAGAGAGATTCTCTGCAGATCATCTGCAAGTTCTATGGTCCCTTTAGTGCATAAAGGTAAAGCAGTTCACTGACTCTGAAAATTAAATTAAGGCTGGATTTTCAATGCTGCCCAGTGATTTTAGTCCTCAGTTAAGCAAGAAGTGTTGGTCCCAATTTCTGCCACTTCAAAAAATACACTCAGAGGTATAGGTTTAGATTTTCACTTCTGGTCTCCAAGACTGCTTTGAAAGTGTTTAAGTTTGGACATTCAGGTTTCATTTTTCTAGGTTGTTTTCATTTCCAGTGAATGACTCCGTGAACTTCTCACAGACGAGTATTTTTGAAGCTATTAACAATTGCTAGAGTTTCTTTGGGACAGCTCTGGAGCCACAATGTCTCAACTGCTTTCATCTTTTACTTCTAAACATTGTGCACAGTGATGAGGGTGCTGCTTAAAGATAGTATTAATGATCTGTTTATGCATGCTCCAGTATTCATGATAAATAAATCCCTGACAGCAGGAAGCTTATGCAATATTCCTCCCTGTGCAATTACAGTTCAGACATACAACAAGTAAATAAGGTAATACTGTGCCCTGAACAGGTTCCTGTGTATATGATCATGCATAGCAATGTAAGCTGTAGGGTATTACAGCTGGGAACTCTCAGGCTGCATGGATGGACCTGTTGGGTTGCAGAACTAACTGGGAAATTCACTGAGGTTTTTCTGTCCCCAGAATTAGCCTTTAAAAATGGATGATGGGTTTTCGAGCAAAGGGTAAAAAAATATCTGCTGTTTACAGAATAAAAAAAATATTCTTACCCTAAACTCAAGTATAAAAAGGACTCCACCTTTTCCATCTTCTTTGTCCTTTCCTTCCATTGCCCTTGCTGCCATGGTTTCAATGGGATTTAATTCAAAAAAGAGAAGAAAAGCTCGGAAGAGCTAGAAACAAACATGAGACAGTAAACAGGAAATGCATTAAGCAGCACAAACTTTTCATTTTTTTTTGTATCAACCACAAATCAGAGCTTCCAGAGAACAATTACCGATGCGTGTTATCAGTTCTGTCTGATTACTTTGTTCTTCATTAGCTTGTTGCATGAGGACAAAACAACAGTGATTGATAGATGCAGTGTGACCCTGAGTACACAAGAACAAACTACTTCCAGAAGGAAAAAAAAAACCCAGGGGTTTCTTTGGGTCATTTTTTTCAAAGAGAACTGATCATCCTCTACGCATTGAGCAGCTTAGCTACTTTTGGCCCAGTGCAAGTGTGTCCCTGAAGGCTACAGCTGGATTATAACCCTTCTTATATACTGAAAAATGGACTGCAACCTACCACAGAATGACAATAAGATGCAGGAACCCATCTTTATTTACACTATTATGTTTACATTGATGTATCTTTCATTCCCTCACTGTGTCAACCCATGGAAATTTTTCATACTGTACTCTGAGGAAATCTGGCCAACTATTCTGTCAGGAAAAGTTTAAGTTCAGTTGATCCTAATTTGGGAAAACATGGCAGAAAAAGAAGTACTCCTTAAGGGATCTTCCCACCCTGTTTTTCCATGTTACTATCCCTACAAAGGAACAGAGCATGATATAAAGTACACCTGCACGCTGCTATATCACAAACATGCTGAGCTGCACAGACTGCCACAGGGGAGCTGGAGGAGGTGTCAAACCAACTAAGGTGCCATGGGTGGACTCCCTGTTCTCACAGGAAAACATATAGTAAAAAAACCCAACATCCTACGGTGCTGTGAGTGCTTGGAGGAGGACCAGCAGTCGGGAGTTTTGAGGCACCTCCTCCTCTCGCACAGTATTTGCCACCTTGGGAATGTCAGAGTAAGCCTACTGCACGCTGTCACTGCTACCAGGGCTTTGTGCAAGCCTCTGCATTTCAGGTCAGAATTTTCCAGCAGTGCAGGAGTTGCTGTCTCCCACACCAACTGGAACTGATTCCAGAGGGTTGAATGACCCCATGCTGTACGTAGATGCTCTTGCTGTTTTGATATTTACCTACCATGCACGAAAAAACTTTGATATATGGAGTTCATCTGTTTGGTATTAGCAAGTAACAGAAGTTGAACATATCTCTTTGCCACTTACAATACAATTTTAGAGAGCGTCCTCACTGACAAGTTTCCTGGCATTGTGTCCAAGTTACTAGAACATGTGGTCTTGCATGCCTAAATCATTTGCTGAGGAAAACTGTGGTGAAGGAAAAACAAGGCTGGTTTTATGAGAAACAGCCATAAAACCCCAGTTTTAACCCATGTCTTCAAATACCAATAGTAATATACATTGCACTCATCTACATGTTCCCTTACACACACCGAGTTCTCACAAATCTGCATGAAAATCTTGCATACATTTATCTCGCCTATGCTTTCCTGAGAATCTCAAAACCTGATTCTTCCAGCATTTTTTTTTTTCCCCCCGGGACTGATTTGCAGACAGCCAGTTTTTGTATTTGCATCTTTTTTTTCCCTTGTGCTCCCTGGCACCCCTTGGATGGACGGAAACTGCCGGCAGCTAAGCTTTGCCCTGCCCTTGGTACCCTGTGGGGGTTTTTGGCAGCAGCGGTGCAGAGCAGATGGCAGGCTTTTCTCCTCTCTTTAAGATGCACCAGCTGACTCGGAGCTGTGTATGGCCACGAAGCAGGGGCTGAATGCAACAATGCATCCAGATACTGGTGCAGGAGAGAGAGGCTGAGGAGCGGCACACAACGTGACCCCACTTCTGCCACAGGTCACTGTCACTCACCTCCGAGTCAAGCTCCTCCCTGCTGCTCTGGATCAGAGGAGAGATTCTGTGATATCGGTGGAGAACAGCTACAGCCAAAGCAGAGCTATGCTCAGTTCCATGCAAACACAAAATAAAGGAGAGGCTCCATTCATGGATCGGAAAAAAATCAGCCTTTATCTTTCCTATAAAACCAGCTCATTTGGTAAGCTGCTGGTGAACTTAATTTTAGCTTTTCCTACATTTATGGATCAAGATGACAGTATTTTCTGCTCAGTTTCATCAGCTACAAGACTACAACTAATTTATATGGGTCTGCATTAGAAAACCTGGGCCTCACATGCACATATTAAAGGAAAAATCTTTACAAACTTTTCTGTTAAACTAAACTAAGTGAAAAGCTTCCCTCTGCCCCATAAAAATGGCATCCAAATCCTGCGTGCCTGTGGCTGCCTGACATCAGTGATGGTTAAAACTGAGTCTCTCATAGCAAAGTTTGTGCTTTTTAAATTTTCACAAGCTTAATTAATTACTTATATGTTTAATGAGCTAATAATAAATGGATGAATCCTCATCCGTTGGTGTTATTACAACTATTCAAATTATACATGCATAAGTATCTACTTGGAGCACACTGTTTTATCTCTTTTCTCTTTGACAAGACTGCCTTCTAAACCATCTAATCCATTATTTATTCTGAGGGAAAACGTGGTACAAAAGCAAATATCAACAAGCTTCCATGTGGACAGAGTGAATTACCTCAACAGAATAACTAGTGATTTAGTGTCTGTGCCAGGTCAGACCTCACTCTCCTGTCTTCTTCCCTACAAAATGAAGTTCATTTCCCTCTGTCCCCAGCCTATACGAACATCCCTCATGAGTTAATTGCAGCACACAGAGCCTGTGAAAGGATAAACAAGTGTGCATATCCTGTGCCCTCAGCTCCATCACACCATTCCAGACCAGTGTGAAAGCCTGGCTTATTTACATGGGAAGTGTGCTTTTTCAAGTCAGCAAATCACTGAATTGCTGGGACATGCTGCAAATATGTCTTAATTACTGGCAGACATTCCTCCATCATCACAGACCATTTTATCCCTGGTTTAAACACAAACTGACTTAGAGCTTGTCTACACAAGGAAACTACTTCTTAGTAATGAAGAAATTTAATTTACAGCTGAGTACTATTCTTCTGGGGACATATTCAGTATGCATGAAATAAACTACTGTTCATTCAAGTTTTAAGAGAGTATTTGCTTGGGGTTTAACCCCCGCAGACTATACAGTTCAATGTAGATGAGACTTGTGAGACTCAGTCAAGACAAATCAGCTGAACATATTGAAATATGCAGTTAAAAAAAAACAAAAACAAAACACAAAAAACCCCAAACTGATGAAAAAAGCTAGAAGAAAACCATATCTTTCCTGCAAAGGTATGTTTATTACCAGTAGTAATCCATTCTTGATATACCTCTGCAGCTTGCCAAACAGATGGCAGGTTAACTGCTTGCAAGTTAACTCCTGAGCAGCCCGGGCAAAGGCTCTTGCTAAATCACACACAAACAGGTGCACATGAGGTGGATTCTGCTGTTGGTCAGACAGTTGTTAACAGAACTGTTACATTTTCAAAAGGAAAAATGAAGATTTCATGACGCTTCATTTCCTCTTCCATGCTGTGCTGCAAAATCCTTTGTCCTTCTACCCTACTCTTTCCTAAAATTCATGCCAGGGGTTCTTTGTCAACCAATCACTTCTTACAGGTCTGGCTCTTCCATTTTCAGCTTAACTGCTCTACCGATTAGCTCTTCTCTCCCTCTCCCTTTCCCTCTCCCTTTCCCTCTCGTGTCCGATTTGACATCCCATCCTTTCTGACTTAACACTACGGCAGCCAGTTAAAACTTCCTGAAACAACACTACAAAATAAGAGCTATACTCAATGGGAAGGGGATAATTTCAAGACATGGAAGCATGGGCTGAAAATATCCCTCTTCCGTTTGTATCTCTTATAGGGAAGTTTTCATTCTTACCCAGAGAAACACATACAATACTAAGATATGGATATGTTATGTTTGACTCCTTTTTTGGTCACTGTGTAGACACCACAAGGCTAGTTCCAATCCTAGCTAAGCTGCTGAGGTGGCCAACTTGAAATAGATAAGAGCCACTTTGAGTTACATTAATCTTATTTTCATATATATATATATATATATATATATATATATATATATATGTATATATATATATGGGCCACTAT
The DNA here is from genome assembly GCA_035583135.1 of Lophotriccus pileatus. Taxonomy (NCBI): domain Eukaryota; kingdom Metazoa; phylum Chordata; class Aves; order Passeriformes; family Tyrannidae; genus Lophotriccus; species Lophotriccus pileatus. The sequence continues at coordinate 29,308,435 of JAWWES010000094.1, forward strand.
TATTGCTTTTTAAAACAGAGGTTTGGAATCATGAGGACAATGGCCTGACAGCTTCAAAGTATGTAGACTCAGATTTCATAAACGTGTTGCACATGGGGCTGCCTTTCTGAGCGATCTGTAAGCAATTAAAGATACAGCTTGTGCTCCCTTGCCAACACTAGGCTGTGACTAGTACAAATTCTTAAAGAGTCCCAGGCAGAGGCTCTGTGATTCTGGGATTTGCACATGCACTTAAATGAAAGAAGACAGAGGAAATCGCCTGCCATAAATTAGAATGAACATAATCTGATTTCTTCTTCCAGGAAAGCTGTGTACAGGTTGAGCCCCATGCATAGTGCAGATCCCTCAACACTGTAAAGGAAGATGGGTTTTAGGCCTATCCTTTACAAAGACCTTCACTCCTCACTACTGATAAAACCCCCTCACTTTGCCCAGGCTGAACAAGGGAAATTATTAGAAATAATGTGAAGAGAAACTTGCAAATAACTTACATAAAGAAAGGACTTCTACTCAATCTGCACATACAGTTTTAAGCCTTGCAAAAGGCCACTGCTTTTGAAGATGGAGGAGGTGCCATTGGGAGTTTGTACCTGTTTTTTCCTTCTCCCAGGGGTTTCATGTGCTGATGCACTACACTATTCAGAGCGCAACAAAGGCTCCAGCACAGCAAAGTTGAAGGTGCTGCTCTTCTTGTGTGGGATGTTTTGCTTATTTTTGGCAGCCTTTTTTGTTGTTATTCTGACAGTGCCTGAGCAGAAGCGTGTTGAATGCTTCCTACAATGGGCAAAGACATGCAAAGCAAAGAAAGTTATTTGCTTTTCTTTGGTGTATGTAGGGAGCAAAAGATGTCATGCAAAACGTAACTGCCACCAAAAGTTTGGGCATCACTTAATTCAAGTGTCCCTATGACATAAAATGGGACAGAACTTCTCTTTTAAACCGTGTATGGCTACTACTGAAACATGAATAAAGCCTTCTGGCAGTGAAGAGCCATCCAGATAACCTTTGTAACCACTATTACCCCTATTCCCAGCCAGAAGTCAATATCCCTCTTTAGGTGCAGGAATCAGCAGAGAAAGCATCAGGCGTGTTCAGCTGAGACAAGTTATACTTGTCAAAAAACTTGTCAAAACATCTCCACAAAACTCTTCCCTTTTTTTTCCTTTTCAGGAAAAGGATTTTGCCCTGCATTCTGCAGACCTCCAGGTGATTCCAAGGGGGGACACAGATGTGGAGGCTGCTTGTGTTCTTTACTGTAACACTTCTTAGCATGTTAGAGGCCAATTCAGAAAACTGCTTAGGTAGTAAGTCAAGAATGCCAAAAATCACTCACAAATAGAGAACCTCTGCATTGTTTATTAAATAGGATCACAAGTGTGTGCAGTTCAGCAGCCAAACACAGGCTTCTTGCATCCATTTTCATTGGGGTACATATCTCAGTTATTATTAATATCAGGCCTGGAAAAATGTATATATTTCACCTTTCTTTTAATGGCACTGACATCAGCACATAAGACAATTCTCCTAGCCAAGACCCACATCCTGCATCTGACTTATATCAAGCACCACATTTAAGATTTATATGTCATAATGAGGTAAGGTAAAGGCAGAAACAATGTGTAGCCCCCCCCCGCCATGACAACTGAATAGAAAAAGGAGGAGGACACATCAAACCCACACATCTTAAAAATTCAAATGGTGCTTCTGTGGGACGGGCACTCTACCTTCAATTCATCTATCCTTTAGGAATAGCTGAACTAATACAATGCCTGGTAAGATATGACAAACTGTGATGACTTCACACAAGTGTCAAGATGACTAAAATTTGGGAAACAAAGGAAAAGCTTGAGACTGCTTGATGAAGTCTAAATTGTATTGCAGGCTCTGGGATGAATTTGAAGAGCCATATGATTCAGAGTTTTATTCAGTTCAACACTAAAATGTCCAATTTATACTTTTTAATGACAATTAAAGAAGAAAAAAAAAAGAAAATTACCTGGCATATCCCAAACATCTTTAACTCCTAGATAGCTTCATTTATTGTCTGTTTACTAATTAGTCTTCTCAATATGCCAGGGTTGTAAAGCTAGGTCTCAGACCCAGGTAAAGGCTTTAAGTTATTGCTAGCAGGTAACTACATATAAAAAGAGAACAGCATTTCTTTTACACAGAAAGAATTCTTATTTACATAGTGCCCAGAGCATGCTGCAGGCTCTGAAGGGAAAGTTAAATAACCAGTATATGATGTAAAGCAATAATCCTTCTCTTACTGTAATAAAAATGAATGTGCTTGCTTCCCTCAGTACAGAGCTTGTCTTCACATTTCTCTTGATACTGAACTATGTGTTTCTAAATTGCTATGCTGCAGAGATTTGTTCTGTTTTGTTTTCTTTCAGTATTAAACCTCTCAATTCCTCAGCCGTAAAACAGGAAGAGATTATTGAGTTCAACACAGCTCTTGAAGTCAAAGGGAGTTACTTCTCCAATAGGAGGGCTTTTGTTCAAAGCACAAGGCTGTTTAGACAGTGTAGATCTGTAAGCTGTAAGGAACAGTTTGTGCCAGAGAATTTAGCTTGTTCATTGTGCTCATCAGTGTGTGTTACCATTTTGGCATGAAAAAAGAAAAGCTGCACAGTATTAACAGAATAATTATTTAAAAGGTAGAACACTTTCATAGCCAATTACTTTCGCAGTTCACTGTTATTTCAGACCTGTGCCGTGCTAATGATTGCGCTGACAAACCTCAGACAGTAGCTGGGCATGACCAAAAGACATTGTTTGAAAGCTCTGCTCTTTCAATCAAATGCAAATGCATGTATGTCTGCAGGCTCTCAGTCTGCAGCATCTGTGTGTACACTGTGGGACACACTGAGCATTTAAAGAAAATTTAAAGGGAGCTCAGTTAAGGAAAAAAACCTCAGATTTCTTGCACATACACAGAAATGTTCACCACTTAGTTTAATCATATGTTGGGCACCCATTTAAAAACAAAGAAACAAAGAACCCCATTTTTCTGAGGAAAGCTTATGTTACAACAATTAATGTCGACTTACACTCTTTTTGACTTTTAATTATATTTTGCTTTATCATTTTACCTCCAGCCTGATGCAAAAGCATTTACCATTTAATTTATCCCACATGATAATTCTCACAACATGTTTTATTGTTTGTACTCTGGTAATGAATAAGACTTCCATCTATTAATCACGTGCTCTGTAAACACCAAATACAAAGAGTTATTGCAGCATATAAGCATTTTTCACATACCTGATCACTGCATTTGCAGTCTGTGAACCCTTCATAAAAAATTAAGTCCCTTTATTTCCATACCCAGCCTCATGTATTTCATTAAATAATTTCAGAAATTTATGAATTTATTTATGAAATCACCATTACATGGCTGAAGTCTTAATCTAGGCCTAAGGAGGCAGAGTGGGATATTCCTGCTAATGGGGGAAAAATTTTGACCAAACAATTCCCACATTTGAGATAAAAGTGTGTCATCCTAGTTCCTAATGCTAAATTTCTTATTCCAAAAGGGAAGCTGAAAATGAACAGTTAAAATCCCAACTGCTGTAATTACTGTGCAGGACTTCAACCTGAGGTATAATCGGAGCTCTTGCCTTTGTACACCAGATAATGAATATTCCATTAAAAAGGGCTCCAATTACACTTGCAAGGAAACTGAATTGGAAAACTGTGCTATTTTTAAAGACAATACAGTTTACAATAGAATTCCAGCTCAACTGGCTGAGTTTTCAAGATGAGGAGACATGTCCAGTCTTGTCAGAAACACCATAGGTGCATGAGCTTTCTGCCCTGGGGTAGAAAGTATCCTTTTTAAGAACCTCTCTCTTACAGTTCAAGCTGTCCAAATTAGAAACGTAAAACCACCTTAAAATACAGTAGGACAGGAATGCTGTTAGAAAATGCTATCTGCTTCTTAAAAATGATGACTGTGAGACAGAGTAGGAGATGCCCATGCCTGGAGCACAACATTTTCCACTGTTGCAGTCTGAGATGTCTGGCTGCAACTCTGTCTGAGTCACCACTGAAGTGACACAAGGAGGGACAAAGGTTTCTACAGTAAGGACAGATGACAAGGAAGAATGGAAAAGAAGCACAAAAAATGTAAGCTCTCACGAGAACAGGTCCAGAATTCAACCCATGAAAGGCAGGATCTTTTGGAAGGGACTGCAATGCTAGCTCTGGTATGCTACTCCTCAAAAGATTGTTTTATCTACACCAGTTTAAGCTCATAATTCTTTGGTAAACTTTGGTAAACTTCGTATTCATGAGGAACTCTGAAGATTCACTTTTATGCTGAATGGGCCCCCAGGAAGTTCAGCACTTAGAAAACAGCAATTGTGCAGTTTCCCTTAAATATCCCTGAAGTGAAAGAAAACAAATGCAGGTGGAAAATCTACATCAACAGCTGTGGGCAATGCAACAGGAGGGGGAAGGGAAAATAACTTCAAAGGCTGTAAAAGTGATAAAATGTTTAGTTTCCTACCACCTCCCTCCATTTCCTATAGCAAATCTAAATATTTTGCCTCAAATTATTTGTGCCTTTTTGCAGCATAGGGATGACCAGTATGCAACTTTATTCAGCAGCCTGATAT
>JAWWES010000094.1:29320494-29341956 GCA_035583135.1 Lophotriccus pileatus
ATCAAGGTAACAGCTGTTTCCTCTGGAGTTTTTTTCTCACTGTGTGATTTTCCAAACAAACCAGAAGGATAGCCTTTTGAAATCTAAACAGGATTTGTGGAGAGAACTGTTTAGAGAAAGCTGAGTTGCTTTGCTGGGCAGAGTGATTCTGAAGACTGAGGGCACCCTGCAGTCAGCTGCCTGATCCTCCTTTATGAAATAAAAGCTGTTTTCTCCAAGAAGTTCAAGAGTGCAACAGTCACAGGCACTGTGGCTTAAGTATTTTGAGATTGAGGCTAAACTTTAGTTCAAAGGCTCTGAACTCACAGTGGAAAGAGGAGTTGAATTCAAACAACCATGGCACACTGTCTCCAGAGGAGGAGGAGGAGGCTGGTTTTACCTGCTAGACTCATATGTGGCATCCCATAGTCACTTGACCCATATCCTTGCCTTCACCTCAACCAAAAACTGTCCTTCAGGATTCCAAACCCCCTTGCTTTAAATGGTGCAGAGACAATAGTTGTCCAAACTGCTTTCTGCTTCCCTGAGTACCTTTACAGACTGGTGAATGGTGGAAGGTGAAGAGTCATAAAGCTTTGCATGTCAACCAAGGGTGGGTAGTGATGGCATGTTGTTGCAACATGGCTATGAAGGACTCCTCTGTGCCCTTCAGCTTGAGCTGCATTGGTACATTTGGTCTCTGGTTCTGGTTTTTGAAGTTAAATGAGCAGTTGAATCACTGGTAGAGAATCAGGGGGCTGGAACAGGGGTAATGGTGCAGACATCTCTTATCCTGATGATCTCTTATCCCTGATGCTGAGATGAGTAGTTGGTCTCTTTTTATTCCAAATGCAAAGCAAATTTACTCCAACCTAAAAAAAAAACCCAAAAAACTGCTAGTAAAGATAAGGGAAGATTTGGCCCTTGCTGCAGTCCCTTAATACTTTTCTGTTTCCCATATATGCATTCTGGGATTACTGCACACAGTATAACCTTCCTTTCTCCAGTGTAATCCTTTGCAGCTGCCAACGCAGAAGCATGCGAAAACAGGGGCAGGACTTCTAGCTACATATCAAGGTGGGCAGAAGAAGAGCCAGTTAACCATAAACTCCAGAGTTCCCCTGAGCAGCAGGTTCCCATGGATTTTTGCTTTTTGTCTGTTCTGCCCCATCATGTGCTTGCCTTATTTCACAAGTCTCAAACATCTAAATAGGTTTGCCCCAACACACACGTATGATTCTTGGAATGTCTGTGAATACTAAATAAAAAGAATAGATTATAATCATTTCCCTCTCCTGAATAAATGAGTCAGTCCCCTAAAGCAAATTCCAATCACTCTTCATGTCCAGTTGCATTTATCTAAATTTAATATCTGCAGCACTTACCGCGGGCACACCATTGTTCAGGGAGTTCTGCTAAAAAAATCCTCATCTGTTAGTGTCAGCACCACTGACATGATGTGTGTCTATCATGGCTCATTAATCATACGTTAAAGACGTGGGTGTGGTCAAGTTTAGTCCTGGTGCAGGTTCTGCTTCAGTGGGTTTGAATGTCACCTCCCGTTGGGATCGTCCATTTCCAAAGGAAAGCAACACCCTAGGCTTTTCAGGAAGTTTCATTACCTTACGCATTTTGCCCTTCACTTCGTGTAAGTTTCAGTCATTCTCCCTCTTCCAGTTACAAACGCGTTTTCCCTGAAGTCACAGTTCCCGGCATCAACCAGAGGGAGCACTAGAGAACAACCCGTGATGCTTCTGTAATAATAGGCTTGTGAACTCGGCTTCTCCACGTTTTCTGTCATTAATCCTCAGAAGTCATTTTCATCCCTCAAAGTTTTATTCACGGTCTCCTGAATACTTAGTGGGAGGGGTTGGGGGCAGATAGCATGAACGCCAAAGTTTAATCTCACAAATAGTTTTTATTTGCATGTTTGTTGGAGTCACGTGTTCTGTTCTCTACCAGAAAACTGCTGTAATTAACAAGAACATGTGTCTCAGATCTTGCATCTGAGTGGGAATAATGTTTTTTTGGCTAGCACAGATTCCTCATTCTGTACACATACAGAGCATTGAAATAAGTTTACCCATGTCTGTCAGGAGTAAGTAGCCCCATTAATATTCTGTGAGAACTACTTGTATCATCAAGCTTTTAATTTTACGTTGTGGGAAATAAGGCAATCATAGTTGTTGCAAGTACTCACACTATGAAAATCTAACTGTGAGAAGGTTTCTGGGAAGTGATAAAATAAAAACAACCCTATGAATGTGTTGAAAATTACTTTTTCTTAGACCTTGAAGATACATTCCTGGAGTTCTCCTTTGCTCTGGCTATACATTCACCTCCAGTATTTCAGGGGAAAACATTTAGGAATGTGGGTCTCTCTAGTGTAAGTCAATTATATACAGAGCACAGAACTGCATGTCTTGGGAACCTGAAGGCTCCATCACTCGGGCTCCCAAAGGCTCCATCTCTTTCATCTCTTTTTTTTGTTATCCAACCGATCCCCTCTTAGCAGGATTGGGGTTATGTTGTTACTCTGTACAGCAGCTAACACCATGAGGGTTTGATTTAATAGGCCTCTCTATACAAGCCCTCTTTAATGGGCCTGTAAACACAATATATATAGATATAATTGTGCAGACAGTTATTTCCCAAGTTCTGTAGAAATGGTTTTATTATTGTTTTTGATCAGTGTCAGACTGGAAATACCATAAAGACTAATTTTATTTAGATGTTCCACAGAAACAGATGCCATTAAGACAGACCATAAGTATTAAAAGCCTCTCTGTATTACTTGTAACCCATAAAAGAAACCATGACCCTCAGTCTTTTTCTAGCTGTGCATAAAGACATTTTATAAAAATTAATAAATGGAATATTTAGTACAACAGACATATTTTAATTTTTTGTGGGATATTTCTCATGCAGTGCTTTAGCCACAAAACAACCATTAATTTTAATGGAAATCGAAGCACTAAATCCCTGTGCAATGCTTCAAAAATTCATGCACAAACATGTAGCACCAGTAAAACAGAATTCAGAATTTACTGGCAGCTCCATGGAGAACCAAGGAAACTCTGGTAGATAGAACCAGTACCAAGGAAGCATTTGGATGATACCCTCAGACACATGGTGTGACTCTTGGGGTTGCCTGGTTCAGGGCTAAGGGTTGGACCCCATGATTCGTGTGGGTCCCTTCCAGCTCTGCATATTCTGTGATTCTGATTTGTACCTTATGTGTTCCAGGAAGTCTTTCTAATGCCTTATAGGAAAAAAAGATATAATAGTGGAAATCAGGCAAAATCATATGAGGGGTTATTGCTATAATTTTGAGCCAGTGTAAAATTACCTGCTGAGTTGTCACAGCAGGCAATTCACAGTTGCATTTGTCAGCCATCAACAGGCTAAAGAACTGTTCCCTGTATCTAAGAAATTTATTTTGGAGTTCCAGGGAGTGCACAGGGAGTCTCAACATAGCTTTTCCTCACCACATAGTTGAGGACACCAATAGATAACTCCAGGCAGAATGTGTTAAATTCTGTTCCCAGCCATGCCTAAGCCGTGCTACGCTCAAAATCTTAAGTGAGAAAAGTAAATACACCTTACATGTAAAGGTAAGGATTTGTGAATAGTATAAATGAAATCTTAATGGGCTAATTAAAAAAAATAATTAACAGTCCAGGGGTACTTATTGCTACAAAAAAAAGAAAAATAAGATTACTATAAGGAGAAAATTCTCCAGAATAATAAAGCTTAAAATGCTGAACACACAGTTCTTAGCTTCTTTTCGTTTTTCCTGATGTTACACTTGTTTTCTGCTGCTCTTCTGGGTCCTAGTGTTGATGGTTTCCACTTAGCTGGAAGAGAATTGAGAGAGTAAATCATCAGCATTCAAATTCCTTTCCCATGCTGATTTATCTCTCCTAATCTCCCTTCTTTCTGCCTCCCTTATCCCTCCCCCACCCAATACATGTTTTATATAATGCTTTCACACTTTGCTCGTTCCTCACTGGTCTGCAACTCCGTATTAAGTCTGAGTTTACTTGTTTTATGTGTATATGGAATACTTGTACTCTTTTCAGTTTGCTACTCCTGCAGGAAGTTTTACCTACCTCCATGACCTTCTTTAACAGGTCACTGGTCAGCTGGGACCTCCAGAGTGAGCCTTTGTCTCGGCTCTTATCGTTCCATGCCCGTATCCCTCCACTCTGTATCCTGTGTACTCCCTTCACACCAGGCAGGGATGTTATTGCTCTGCACAACATCCCTGTGTAAATGTTGTATCTTTCTTTGCACAGAACGAGTATTTCATAGTGCTGCCAACAGTGAAATCCAGAGAAAGGAAACTTCGGGGTGCTAATGATGAGCTGTGCCAACAAAATGGCTAGAAATCCATATTGACCCTAGGGAGGTCCACAGTGATTTTGGTACAGAATCCCGTGCTCACCCCTGAGGAGGGATTGGCACGTGTAATCCAGAATCTCCTGGGTTGGAGTGGATGTACAAGGATCATTGAGTCCAGCTCCTGGCCCTACATAGGACAACCCCAAGAGTCACACCTTGTGCCTGAGAGCATTGTCCAAATGCTTCTTGAACTCTGGCAGGATTGGTGTTGTGAACTCTGCCCTGGGGAGCCTTTTCAGTGCCCAGCCACCCTCTGAGTGAAGAACCTTTCCCTAACATCCAACATAAACCAACCCCGTGCTATGCTCAACCCCAAACTTTGTAAACACTCAGCACATGAGCACTTTGTCTTATTGCTCTGCAGAATATCTGAAGCAACAATGGAAGTTAAAGAAATATTTACAATTTCTTAGGAAAAAAATACCACAGCCATCACAAAATTCAGCATCTTCCATAAGAGTGGTTTAGTATCAATAATCCTATGTGAATTACTTTGCATATTTGTGAAGTTCTGAATTGGAGTGGTTCTTCTGATTTGCAAAATGAATTCATACGAGGAAAACATGTTACAAACAGAGATAAAGCTTAGTTAGGAACACTTTTTTCCTTTTCAGCTTTGCCTTTTACCTATTAGTCATTAATATTCCTATAATGACTTTTATTCTTTAACTTATGACCTGTGGAGATTTTGGTCTGTCTCTAAAAAGCAAACACATAGTTTGAACGTATGCCAAAATCTTAACAGCTGTCTTCTGTTTGACACAGATCAATACAAACACTGCCTCATTCCTTGCATTTAAATCTGCTTATCCACTATTCCACTTTTTCGGTTTTAGAAGTACTGCATATTCAAACCCGCTTTCATATCTCTAAATTGAAAATTGATATTGATATTGAATACAACCATAGAAAGCTCACAGCTTTATAAAAGTAATATTATCTGGAGAGAACAAAAAATTTATCCACAAATAACTGGAGATTTTTAATAATGAAATACAGTACAGAAGCTGATATATTCTGACAGAAATTTTTTTTAATTCTATTTTTTCACTACAATTTTCCATTAAATTATTTGACCAGCTCTATTAAGAGACAATTATATAATGACAGAAACAAGCAATCATTTTTAATTTCTCTATTTATTGATTTTACTGAAAACGGTAAGATTAGATCAATATGCATTTTTTGTCAAAGATAGATCATTCTGCAAGGGACCCATGAGAAAGTGGTGGTTACTGAATTAAAAAATGAAATACAATCTTCCCTCCAAAGACATACTATAATTTGGTCTCTACTCTTTTATAGCTAAATCCAAGTTTTTAGCCTGTCTTGAACTCTTCGCAGGGATGAGTTTGACTTGAGAGGGTTGTTCAGTAGCTGTTCCCTTTTTCCATACAGATACCTGGAATAACTCTCTTCTGGTACAGATGTACACTGAATTACTCAGCTTCCTAGCCCATTGCTTGTCCTGATTCCTCGATGCCTCTATTAAATAAGTGTTACTTTATGTAATGCACTGAGATTTTGGGTTTGCTTTGTTTTGGCCTGGTGTGTTTTTTTTTTCTTTGATTGGTTGGCTTTGTTGTTGGGCTTCTGTCTTTGTTGTTTTTTCCCCTTAAGGTAGAAAACGAATTCCCTCTTATATAAAACCTGAGTGTCATTTTGGAAGTAGTTCTCTCTGGTCAAAAGCCAGTCTGGATAAGACAGCATCAGGTCTGCCATATGCAATCCTTCATATAAACTCCCAGAAGGTTTTGTACCCTCAAAACCCCTTTACATGCACTTATGAAACAGCCAAAGGCATGCAACATAACCATTCCAGTTTCATGCTAGGAAAACATTATGGTGACAGGCTGGAAGAGTGCTGCCCACCACGGAAAACAGTATGTGCCTTATGCCCACAGGGCATTACAACAGTGTGGTGTGGGTATGATCCCACTGATCTGGAGTCCTCAGCAACTGTGGACATAACTCCACATCACACGGACCAAAGGCCGGGAAATGGATGCAGCAAGAAAGGATGTCCAGCCAGTAACTCTTCCCGTTATCATCAAGCTTATCTGGGTGCTGAACTTGAGCAGTAACCTCAAATGCTTTTGTAATAAAGTCAGTAGGACACCGAGCTGTGCATTGTGGTGTAGAATTTGCTTAAAGAGGAAATGAAAGTCTCAGAGCACTTAAACTGTATCCTGGATGGGGCAATAGCAGGGTCTTACCTCAGTCCTGTGCAGGAAAAAAGGGGAACTTGGTGTCCAGTTTCACTCTGGGGCTAGTTTGCTGAAGCAAAGTTAAAGCAGTAAGATTCAAAGTGCATTTCTTAATACTAATTTTCTTTTGATACTGTTTCTCTCTGCTTACCAAGTTGATGCATCCTGAGATGAAGACTGCAGCTGCTGCTATCAAGGTTTTGATGTGTACAGTCACCTACTTCTGTTTGCTTTAACTGAGCATGGAAAGGCCTAGTGTATTGGTCTGGTTATTATTATATAATGGCAGAAGTACTGTCACTGGTTTATTCCAGTGACAAGTAAATAAAATATAACTGATGATTTGCTATTGTGCCAGTCAGTTCACATCAGAACTTTCAAGATCTCCAAGTCTGCATGTTAACAGAAGAACGTAAGGATGGTTGCACCAGTCAGATCAGAGGTCTGTTTCCCTCAATATCAGGGGGGCAGTAGCAGACATATAAGTTTGAATATAAAAAGAGGGCAAGCATACAGTGTTATTTCCCTGGGATAAACTGGAGTGGAGTTTAGTAGTTATAGAGGGTGTTAAAAAAAGCATTTTACATGAAGGTGAAAGAGTATGTCAGGTCTGGTTTGAACTAAAGACCTGAGCTGTATGAAAGGTCTTTATCAGCTCCCTGATAACTTATTTGCAGAGTGGGATGATGGTTTATTTATGGCTGCCTTCCAGGACTCTGGTTTGTGTGTCAGTGTACAGTAAGGTGTGTGAAGTGTGTCTGAATGAGACAGTCTAGAGTAAGTAGACCCTGCTCTGAGGTACAGGGTGACAGGATGAGACATAACAGGCAAAAGCTGTTGAGAAACTCTGACATGGTATTAGGAAAAAATTTCCCTGTGAAAGTGAACAGTCCCTGGAACGGGTCCAGAGAGGCCTGTTTGGGATCTCTATTCTTCAAAACTCAACTGGGTAAGACCCTGAGCAACCTGATATAACTGACCTGCTTTGAGAGGGCAATGAGACCAGAGTCATCCAGAGATTCCTTTTAACCTCAGTTGCTCCAGGAATCAATGATTCGTGCAAGTCTGTAAAGACTTCAGTGAGAAAATGTGCTTTCCTGGGAAAAGAAAAACACGTTATTCACTCTATATCAAATCAATTTCAATGAAAGCACCAAGAAGAAATACAATTGCAATCTCTATGTGATTTATTTTTACTTCTTCAAAGGATTATTGGTGAAGTAGTGATTAACAATACCAGCAAAGACACATGCAGCAGGACTACAGCTAATGATGTGCACTTCAGCAGTGTTTTTGTTTTTTATGATTTTCAATCATAAAAAGGTTCTAAAGCCTTCTCTATCAGAAGAGTTGTAAATATCTACAGAAAAACAGTAAGAGTCACATGAATCCTATTTTCCCTTTGATTTTACATATAATCTAGACCTTCTTATGTATAATCTACACTTCTACAGTGTTCTTCATCCACATATCTCAAAGTCTTTTATGAAGGAGACTGTCAACATTGTCTTCATTTTATAAAAAGAAACTGGAATACAGAAGGAAATGTTCAATGTCACACTGGAAGTACTGGTAGAGATAGGAACTGGACTTGTCTCTCAAAATCAGGGAGATCAAGCAGTGACCTTTTTGTTTGATGATCACACCAAAACCTGGGGAAATAAACACACTGGTTCAATCCAAACCAAAAGACATGTTGGTAAGTGACGAAATTAGTGCTGAAATGCAAAGTACAAGTTATAATATTTGCTGTTGGTTTTTTTTCTGAACAAAACAGTTCTTTGAACTCAACCCAGATTTGGAGCTGTTTTCCATTTTTGTTTAGTGCCCATAATTATTTTGCAAGTACTAGGTGAGAACACTTCCAGTTCATAGTGTTACCCGGCCACAAATATCCCCAACATAGTACCAGTGTAACATCAGAGAGACAGATGCTAAATCAGAAACCTGAGCTTCTGTCTCTTTCAAAGGACAACCAGTAAAAATTGCTAGATATTAAAATGAGCTGATCAACAGCAATGTTTTCTTCTGCCTAGAATAGTTACTGAGGTACAAAGAGAAAGTGGACTAGATTTTGCATCTGTGCAACTCTTCTGGAAAGGCAAAAGAAAAGAAAGGGCCAGAAAAGCACAGTGCACTCAGAGACGAGCCAAAGGCAAGGGTTCAATAAAAAATACAAGAATAGGGCAATCACATAGAAATATTTTTGCTGATATACTGCCATCTTTCAGTGGTTTGGTGTTTAAGGTTAAACTGTAGCCTTACCTTTGTGTTTATTAGTCCATAAAGGACTTCCATTAATTAATCTCATGGAATTTAACTTAATTGCCCTGAGTACCTGGGGCAGATGCAGCATGACCATCCTGTGTCATGTGTGAATAGACACTGCACTGGCAAACATTCACACTGCTGTCCCAAACACGGGTTCTTGCACACCGTGTGCTAGAAGCTGGTCCACACTGGAGTCTTAGATATCCATTTCATCTCTGTGGAGAGATGGGTGCTGGGTGGTAGATCCACAAAGCTGGCACACCTTCAGTATGCCAGGTGCTCAGTTTTGAACACTTTGAACAATAAAGCATTGGCATTTTCCATATACATAACAACTTGAAGCTATAGTCATTGGCTTTTCATTCTCTCATCTCTGTTGAAAGACATTCTGCACACTTGTTTTACTGGGCATGTCCTGTAGGGAAGTGGCTTATGTGAGTGAGAGGCAATCATAGCCAATAGTGGGTATTTCACTGTGTTGGTGACTAAGGCTAACACAAAGTTCACACCTCTTTAGCTTTGTGATTTGATTTATGGTGTCCCCTTGTTCTTGCTTCTCAGGTCATGGCTTTTGGTTCCTGAAGGTTTGGTTATTCCCTCAGTTTTCATAAGCTTTTTATCCTGTACTATGTTTTAGTCGATTTTTAACCTTTTCATGGTGCTTCAGTTCAACAAAATGGAGAAGGGCTAACACTACTCCATTTTCAAACAAATTGCTCATGTTTTTAACTCAGCATCTTTAGACAATGTTTTATTGGCAGGGAGAAGCAGGAAGGAGGAAAGATTTCAGCCAGATGCACCATTAAGTTTAAATGCTGCTGATCCAAGTACTGTATTTAAAGACACTGAAGGTTGAATAAACATAACTGATTTGTGTGTTTAGGTAATAAACATAGCGAAAATACAAAGTCCTTTTTAAAAACTTCGTGTGTAGGACACGTTTCCAGAGCTGATGATCCCATGTAGCTGCCACCAACCTCTTTGGGAAGTGTACATAATCATATGGACATCAGGGTTTTGCTCATTGTCCTTTGTATATATGAAGGATATAGAATGGGAAAGCTAAGAAAGTGGAAAAAGAAAAAAAAAAAAAAAAGAAAATCTTAAGCTGTCTCTGCAGGACTTTTTTTAAAACTGGAATAATTTCTAACTGATCATGAAATTAATTTTCTCTTCTTCAGCATTAGTAATGTTGTTAACTCTTCATTTTCCAGGAAAACACAAAAAACTGTGTTTAGTAAAATATACCCCAATGAGTTTTCCTGTTATTCTCAGGAAGAACTTAAAGTGAGAGAATTGATATTTTGACTGACATATTGATTATAATGAAAGGGCTCTGGATCCTGAAAGAGTAGGACAACAACAGAACCAGGCTTTCAGTCAATTATTTTGTTGTGAACAGTATGACTCAGGTCATGAGCCACAACAGAACCCTACATCCCTGTTGGCTACTGGGCTGGTCTTTCAATGCTTAGGAGAGGATGGAGCTTTAGCAATGCTGTGTTTGGAGAATGACTTAGCAGTGCCTGTAACTGTTTCAGGTCCTTCAAAGATCCCATCTCACAAATAAAATGACCAGCAGTGATATTTGTTTCTTGTCTGCCTGCTGATCAACAAGCAGGTCCGGGTAAGGCTTGCTTTGAACATAAACATCCACTTGCCACTGAATAATTTGCATTCAAAAAACCAGTGGCAAGGGCTCTATCTAGACTGGCAGGACATACATGTTAGGAAAGCTTTGTTTAAAACAGAAGTGTGACTTTCCCCAGTTGTGGATGAGACTTCGGGGTTGTGTGGTCAGAACTGTGTACCTGTGATGGTTCCTGCTCACCGTGGTTAAATAGGGCTACCATCTGGCTGGGGTTGGCTGTGGGCATATTCTGATTTTTGTTAACACTACAAGCCATGAAAAACTGCAGTTCTGAAGCAGTCTGAATTTACAAACCATCAGGGCAATCCTGGCTCTTTCAAAGCAAAGGAGAAGAGTGGAGTCCCATTGGCACTTCTGGTATTCATCCACAGCTTAACCTAAGTTACAATTTGACAGATCTTGGTCAGGAATAATTTACATCTGTGTATATTCACAGATGTGACTCTAGAAGAAAATTCCCCACATCACTCCACGCTCACCTTGCACCAATGTAAGTTTTCTTCTGAGAACCATCCCATTTCTGCTTGCAGCCAGTGGTAATGTCTAGGTTGCCTTTCCTGCTGCTTGTGGTCACTTTCCTTCTAGCCTTAGTCAGAGCTTGTCTGCTCCATCTACGTTTAGGGCTTGCTCCTGGAGTAGGTTTCTCTTTTTATCATGAGCCACATTCATATGGGGCTGTGTGGCTGCCTGTGCCAGGACAAGAGAAAACTGCAGGAGTGTGTGGTCAGCAGTAGGAAGGAGAGAGACAGGAAGGGGAAGTGATATTATATATATTATATTATATTATTACCTAGCCCTTCTAGAACTTTCCTACTTGCCCCTAGTCTTGGTTACCTTAAATCTCTGTTCTCAGCAGTTTTGCTACTTTAATGAGAAAGAGAATTTTACTTTCTAACAATTAACTGATTTTTAATCCTTCTCAAAGCTTCCCCTGCCTGGGGATTTCAGGCTTCCTTAATAGCTTCTAACAATGCCCTTCAAAAAAGCTGTTTAGAAAACTTCATTTCTTTATCATGAATGGTTTGTTTCATCCCATAGCCTGTGTATCTTGGCCTTACACCGCTGAAGTCAGAGGACTCCACTCTTTTATATTGGTTGGGAACCTAGCAGACAAGAATCTGCTCTACTAGTCTTGCTAAGAAATTTACTTCAGAAACATGATTTATTGAGGCAGGACTACCTCAGTTATAGTGTTCACATCATAGTGCTTGTAATCCCATCTCTGATGGTTTCCTTCAGGCATTTTTTCTCGGAAGAACAATATAGCATGGGTTGCTGCTCTTGCCAAGCAGCTGTTCTGAACGATAAAAAGTATAATTTTTGTTACTTGTATAGCTGTTTTATTCTTTGGTTCTGTAAGTAAATGTCATCCAGGACTGGCAAACACTCACCAATTCCTACAGTTCTTGCATCACAGTTCTTTTTAATGTCTCTCCCTATGACAGTGCCCCATCATCAGACAAACATCAGCATATATTTTCCCTTGTGAGTACCACAGCAAAACACTCACTTTGCTACTGCCTTTTGATGTTCTCCCTTGACAGAAAACGCATACTTGTTCTGGATTATATTGATTTTTTTCCTTAGTGGATACAGTAAGGAAATAACAAACTATATCTAGGGAAAGAGTCCCTCTCCCTGTTTCGACACTGTGAGGACAATGCCAAGGAGACAGGGAACTACAGCCCTTGCTATGGATACACAACAGATGCCAACAGTTCAGGTTATCAATTAGAGTCACTTATAATCAGGCAGCCCCCACTGATTCCCAGTCAGATCACAGCCTTACTATGCAAGGTACTGCCAAACAATTAACGAATAAGAGAAGCAGATGCTTACATGGATTTATTAATATCTAAACAGCTTATGTAATTTCTGGCATTTCCTGTTTCCAACTGGACTATAAACAATGTTAAGCATTTGCATCTTCAAAGTTTTAATTGCTCTCCATAGGAATACCAATGAGATATGTGCTATACCTGTTATTATCCATGTTTATGAGGAGCAGGAGGCAGGAATGGTGAGTTGTACAAACACTGATGAGGAGTTCCTGGCATCTACCTCTAGAGTGACTCTAATAGAGTTATCAGCACACTCACTAATGGAAAAACTGCACAAAGCACTGATAAACAGCAAAGGATGCACATGGGGCAGAGATGATACTGCTTCTCTATCCACAGGAGACCTCTAGTCAGAGCTGTGCTTAAAGTAACCAGAAAAACCTCATTCTGTAGTCTGTTTACTGATGTCCAGTGAGGACTAAGTTGACAAAGTAGCTTTGATATAACAAAAAAAAAAAAAAAAAAAAATCAAGCAATTAACTATAAGATGCAAATCTAAAGAAATCAGGACTTGTGAGTTCTGCTACTTCTGGAACGCATAATTTTGATTCAAAAAACAGGATCTAAAAGGGTCATCATCACATGTTCACATTTTTATATCTATTTAGAAAACCAACTCAATTTAGTGTAAACAAGCATAAGCAGTTAAGCCACCCGTGTTCACCTTTCTAGTCCCAAGAATAACAAACATTAGAGTTAATGGAACACCCTGGATGTCATCACTTTTGAATCTTTTGCTTCCTAAGTAAATCTATGGGCATTTGTTTAAGTGTTTGACACTTAGATGAACATAACAAGGACTCTCTTGTGCCCCTTCATGGAGCTTTGGAAAGAAAAAGGGCTAAGATACAATGTTATCTAAAGAACATAAGATGACTCCAGAGTCTCTGATGAACTTTTCAAGAGATAGTTAAGGAGCCAGTAACATTCAGCCTTGCTGTTTCCATTTCCATTTCCATCTAACAGAATTTCTCAGGATACCACAGGTCTTTAAGTTCCTGCCAGAACTGTGCTGGATGTCAGTTACTTCCAGAAGTTTTTAAAAAGATCTAGATCATGATCTGGAATATGTTTTTTTCCATCCAGATAAGTCACCATGCAGTCTTGCTATGGATTCTCTGATTTGTTAGCACATTTATACCTTACAAGCTCAAAAATACCTTTCACTTTCCACATTACTATCATTTGAATTTCATTTTATATTTAGCACGGGTACGCAGGAGGTGTCTGTTCTGTCTCTGATCTGCTTTTCCCTATCTGAATCCCAAAATGGAGAGAAAGAAAGAGCATCTCTGAATTCTCAACATATTTGGTGAGCTAGATTTTTAAAATAAACCTCTGCCTAATGCAATATTATAAACATGTAAATGGAGGTTAAAACAAATTCAGCAAATATTTTTCAAGCCCTCTGTGTCTAAAAAGACCTGCAGAATTTTCCAAGACAGTTGTATTTCTCTGCCCCATCTGCAAGAAAATCCTTTGCATAGGCCTTTCCCTGACATTGTATTCCCTGTCTCCATGCAGATCATCTGAGGCAGCCAGGAAAGAGGAATGCCTCTTGCCTGTATCTTGCCAGTGGTCCACAGATGTGATGCAATGCTGGTAAGGTGATTGTACCACCAGCTCAGTCTTTTTGAAGGATATTCTCTCCTTGAGCTAAATGTTTCCACCTGACCTGTCTAGAGTGCTGTGGATAAATAGCACTACCCTGTTTTTATTATGCATCAGTTAATGAGAAAAAGTAGGTGGGATCTGGGAGTTAACAAATATTTTTAATCTATCTATTTCTCTGATGTTTTTGCCATCCCACAGCTCTGGCAGCATGAGGTAAAAAAATGCGCAGGATAATTTGAATCTTAATTAAACTTCACATATTTTAAGTCTGATTTCCTAATAAAATCCAGCTAGTACTAAACCACTGGTTTTTCACCTGCTTATTTCTAATGGGATGGATCTCTAAAGATGAGCTGATTGACTTGTGGTCCAGGTCCCTAAATATAAAGGCTACAAAGCTAGTCTAGCTGGCAAGTGCCTCCTGCCCGTCTGTTCGCGCTGCTTTCTCAAAAAGCAAATTGACTTAGTATTTACTCATCCACAATGAGGAGGGAGGGGAGGGTGTGGATTCATTTGTTGTGCAGATGCTGACTCTGCTGAGTTGAAAATAGCTTGTGATGGGCCAGCCTGCTGCACTGGAGGTCTGGAGCATCACTCAGGGCTATGGGACAGGTATATAAGTCAGAGGTTGTTGCATTTGCATCTGTTGTAGTTACCATCGGTCGTAGGCTGGGGTATTTGCCGAGGTTTAGCAGGGGTTTCTCCGCAGGGGGTCCAGCCGGCAGTCCTGTGGCAGCTCTGTGTAGGTTTGCAGGACCGAGACCACCCCCCCCGCCGCCCGTCCTAGGGACAGACGGCGGGGAGACCATGCCGAGAGAGAAAAGACCACGCAGTACTCAGGGGATACAGCAGCGAGGTAAGAGAGCTTTATTCAAATCTCCCGCAGTTATATAGGCTGCGCAGGGAAAGATGCGATTGGCTATTCAGCTGGCCAATACAATGAGACAATATAATAACCCTGGTAATACAAGGAACCAATTATAGACGAGTTTACAAACTTCCAACCCCGACAAGAGGTAGTGAAGATCAAGGGTAAGGGCTCGAATGGCTGGCATTTCCAGACCCTCAGACTTACCACATCAGAAACAGGAAACTGCAGCATCTACAAACAAATTTTCCTGCCCCTTGTTAAATCTGAAGAAAGTAAATAGGGAGATTGCAGACAAGAATTAATAGTGAGTAGTGTTCCTGGCTCTCTCAAGTGCAGAGTCAGCTCCCCTTCTGTAAGAGAACTGTGCTATCTGCCTATAACATGTTCATACTGCTTTTGCATTTTGAAACTTGAGTGCCAAGCAGCTGGAGCTTTGCTGTCTCCTACTTTTCCCAGTTTGTGGGTTAGCTTTCCTCAAGTGAATAATGTCAGGCAGGTTACAGCCACAAGGAAGGTGGAGGAGAGAGAGAGAGCTTTATCAGAAAGCTAATAACTTCTGTTCTTTTTAGTTTCAGCTTGAGCAGAGATTGGAAACTTTGTTCTGTGCAGAGATAGTGACACTGACAAACTGAGAACACCTCATGATAATAATGTCCTTCGCAACTTCTTTCAGTTTTTAATTTTTTTTAATGGGATGTGTATTTAATTTTCTGGGCATAAGGGATATAAAGATATAACTTGTCCTATGCATATAAAAGAAGTCCACCAGGAGAAGTTCTACAGTCCTAAGCAGCCTCATATAGCTACTCAATAAAACATGTTTTCTATTCTCTGAGAGACCTGAAAAAGTAAAAGCCATTGAGCCATCCAAGACCTGCCAAACTTCATTTGCCAAAGCATAGACAGTGGCCTGAACTACAGAGAGAAATAGTGAAAAAATTTGTAGAGGACCAGACAGCTTACAAGGAGGCTTTACAGTCACTGTAATACGGGAGTTCAGACCAAATTCATTTTGGTTTCCTTATTTGACCCTTGAAGTTGGCTGCCTTTGGTAAAATACTGAAGTCAGGATTTTCAAGTCACTGAACTCTTCCTTGAGTTCCTTCCTGGGATTTATACAGGTTGATATGCTGTGTTCATAGAAAATCTTAATGTTGGAGAGAATTTTTATTCCAAGCCAATGCTGGTGTTAACCTGTTGGCATGAGTTTGATTTGGTATCACTTTAACCTTAAATAAGTATTATCTAAAGGAGAATAGCTTTTCTTGATTTTACAGTTAATCATTTGCATAAAATTGATCCTAGGTTTCCTTTTTTTTAACAGAAGCAATGTGAGTCAAGGCATTACTGGCACTTGTGGAGGACATCAGTGATTTCATGTAAAAGCCTCACTAGCACCAGGATCTTGCCCTTTTAAAAAATGTCAGTTGTGTCCTTAATGCCTATAATTAAGGGGGACTAAAATTCAAAAAAAATGCTTTAGGATCCAAAACCAACAAATGTGAAATACACTTCAACTCCCTGTGATCACACCATCAGCAAAGGGTGGGAGAAAAAGACATACGCATCCAAGGCAAAGGAAAACCTTCAAAGGCAGTAAGAGCCTGTCAACCTGTTAAGCTCAAATAATAACAGAATTGGAAAAGTTAGGAGTCACTAAATACTTCCTCAAGAAATGGTTTTCCACAGGAGACGTAATACCACTGAAAACACAAAATATTCGACATTAAAACAACAACCAACCAACCAGCAGTCCAGTACAATACATACTGAATTCCATGCTTGCCATCACACTCTTTTACTTATGTCTGTGCTTTTATTCCACTACACAGTGGGATATAAAAGGAAGCACAAAAGGAAGACTCTCTGTTGAAGTGTGATGATAGCTTTCAGTGACATCGCTTAATCATAGAATAACAAAACAATTAAGGTTAGAAGGGACCTCAGAAACTCTTGAGTCCATGTCCCTTTCAGAGCCAGGTCAACCAAGAGAACAGACCAAAATATATGGCATTGGGTGGGTAAAGTGGCCCAAGTCACTCCTGAGTTAATCTGCCATTTAAAGCCAACAAACATTACACTGGAGTGATAAGTAGTAATTAGGCAGAAGATTGTAACAGCAGTATGCAGCAAGAGCTGTACCAGCCTTTTAGCAGCAGGCTGCATGTGGAAAGCCTTAGGAAGTGGAAGTGGGAGAATAAGGAAGTATTTGCCTTTGCTTGATGGAAAGCAGCGGAATTTGCTGAGTTGCTTGGTGTGGCCTGTGGAACAACATGTGGTGGCCTGGTAAAACAGGAAGCAGTGAAATCTGCTGAGCTTTGGTTACCAAAGTGGTAAATTAGAGAAAAGGGGAAAGGTTTGTGCCATTCCTGACTCAGATTAGGTCAGTAAGAAATAGACATTGAAGAAAGTCATGCTACCAGAATTATCCTAAAACATCATCTATGGGATATGTATTTTTCATCCATCAGAGAAGTTAAATTCAAAACAATGTCCAAATTCTTATTTTCTCATGATCTCTTCCCAAAAATAGGTTTACAAAAAATAGCAAGGTCAGTGTGGGACAGGGCAACTTGGAGAATGAAAGTAAGGCCCGAGGAAGGTATTTTCTAAAGCAACAAATGTGCATAAACACTATAGATAAAGACATATGGGTGAGACATGTTGATGGTTTTGTGGATGCCATAGTTTCATTATTATCTTCTCTGCCACCATGGATCATGCTCCACCCACCCACCCACAACCCCCCCCCGAAAAATTAGTAATGAAACCAGTAAATGACCTGAGAAACTATTAAAGAATACACGAACTGAACATCTGAGTCAAAAGTCACATATTTGGCATCAACTTTGGTAAACTGTTACTTCCCATCAGGTTGGATTTGGTGTTGTTTATTCCCATGAACAGTCATCATATACTGTTTGTATTAGAGTAGGTTCAAGAGGAGGAGAGAAGCCATGTCAGAATTCCAATCCCTGTGATTATTCTAACAAAAAATAGCAAAGAAATTTTCAGAGTAGAGAGCAGGAGAAATTTTGTGTACAACCTTGCAAACTGAATTGGATTACAATCAGAAGCCTTTAATTTCTTCCAAACGGCTTTTGTGAACCCAAACAATATGTGAAACTAAATGAAGAAATGTTTTGGATAAGACCTCTGCCACCCTCTATAAAACCATAGAAATGGTGCCTGTGGCTTTATGAAACCATCCTGTGGCCTCTATGTTTGCAGCCTGTGTTTGATAACAACCAGGGAAGCGGCTGTTTCACGTGACAGGATAAACAGCCAGATAATCCTGTAAGGCAGAACACCTTCCATCTCATTTGGAAGGCATCCCCTAGATGCAGATAACAGCTATTTATCTTACAGTGTGCTCCTGTTCATTTGGCAGCAAAAGCTCTCTGTGAGAGTTGACTAATCCATGCCTTCTGCAGGCCCTTGGTGAACTCTAATAACCCTTTGGCCTGCCACTACTCACTTGTCACGGATTATAGAGGCAGGTTGAAAGATTCTCTTGTGGGCTGGCACTGCCTAGAGCCACAATTTTGCAAACAGTTGTTTATCTGGGTGTCTTCCATTGCACTAGAATAACCCCGGGACTGGGACAAAAACACCCATTGATAAATGCCCTCCCAGAGGAGACCACATACACAACAATAGCATATGTTCTGCGTTCAGTTGTGATTTTGCAAACATGCATCGGCAGTAAACACATCAGCTAGGCAATAACTGTAGATGGATGCACAGGCAATATGGGAGTCTTCGTCCAAGAAAGAACATCTACTGAAAATTGTACCTGCTAACCTACAGCTTGCTTGCAGCTGACTGCCATAACTTCCAGAGGATGCTGGGACGTGTTAAATCAGTGATTTCTGTTTGTGTTTTTAATTGCCATTATTCAAATGCAATTTACATTAAATAGCATCTATGTCTTTCTTGGTCAAACGTGCAAACTGCACACAGTAGGAGGCAACAGGCACCAACAGGGTAACTCAGATTCCGCTCCAACAGCTCTAGTAGTGAGACAACATACCATTAATACAATTACAGTAAGCAGTGGCTCAACGAGATCTACTGCTGAGGTCAGGGCCCCAAGCAGCTGAAAGGTTTGTACTAGTGTGACCCTTGTTTAAAACATTTAATGATGTATGTATGTATATAAATCTGTTTAGTTAACTGTACCTTTGAACAGAGAAATATCACTTTAAATGATTAAAATGTTAAAGACAGCCTGAAAGGAATCCCCATGAAGGTCATGGGATCATATGATAATCTTTCATCCCAGATTGGAACGTCTCTAGCCTAATGCCCTACTCAAAGCAGGGTCAGCCATGAGATCACACCAGGGTGCTCAGTGCTTTGTCCAGTTACATTCTGAAATTCTCCAAGGCCAGAGATGACACAACTTCTCAGAGCAGCTTGCTCCTCTGCCTGGCTGTCCTCATGGTGGTGCCATTTCTCACTGCATTAATCTGGACGTCTCCTGTTTCAGATTATGCTTGTTTCCTGCCCCCCTGCCTTACATCTCTATCGTCTCACTCAAGTTGCAAAAGTCAAGCACTAGGACTGACATTAAACCTTTATCAGTTTGTATGTAGTCTCCCTGTTTTTCCAGTGAAAGTGCAGACCCCTGTATGGTAAACTTGGGCTTTCTGGACAGGTAGTGATTTTCTGTAGTCCCCTGACTAGTTGTTGAGGATTGCCAGCGGGAAAACATTGTCAAGATATATTCCCAGCTAAAGGAGAGAATGGATTGCCAAGTTTCAGCACAGAAGACTGGGGAGCAGAATGGCAGAGCACTGGTCTAACTGGAAAGATGATCCTTAGCAGCAGATCGCTGGCAATGGAGAAACCAGTGAAGTAATTTTATTAAGCTGGAGAGGAAAAGGGATAATAGAGAGAATATAATCTCTGTTCACTAATGAGGAAGAGCTGGCACCCAAACTGCTGTAAATCAGTTGAGCTCCAGTTCTTTCAATAGAGATATATGCCTCTTACACCACCTCAGGATTAGGCTTGAAGTATCTTATCCCCTAAGGAGCTATTCCTTGTCTCATTCTGTGTGTCATCTTCCATGTGCCAGCACATTATGCACCAGCTGGTGCTTGTTATGTCTATACAGTGTTACTCTGCATGGTAATTCACTGCTCACTGACATGTCAGAAATTTTTTAATGATGTGCCTCTGCTGTTCTGAAATAGGGTGAACTCTGAATATTAAGTTTTATTTACATTTAACATTCATTTTAGATCATGTGGCAAATCCAACATTCTCGTAGCACAGCTCAAATTCTTTTTGACACATTCCTTCTGGTTCAACAAATAATCATTCATTTTTACTTCTTTGGTACAAGTCAAAGGTGGAAAAGTCATTACAAGGACAAACAGTTCTGAGACAAAGTCTATAGGATTGAGGTCTAGAAGGATCAGGCAGTCTACTTGTGACACTGCTTAGTGAGATCAAATGAAGGCTACATTAAACAGCTCTTATTTGTCTGTAGAATGGAAGGAAATATGGAGGGATCATGTTAAGTTTAAAATAAGAGCTATCCTAGGGATATGGCAGTGCATACTTACATTCTAAGTCTAGTTGAATTTGCAGCCTGGTGCAATTCTGGTATCGGTCACTAAGTCAGAAGTCATTCCATGATACCTCTCTAGATCTTTAATTACAACTCCTGTCTAGGCAGGTACTTAAGTACGTGTTAAACTCTCACTTCAACAGGATCACTCACGTGCTTCCAAGTTAAGACACATGCTTTACTGAGTCTTGCTTGATTATGGCAAAACTTGATTAATTTCTAAGTCAAACTAAGCAAAAATTCTCATAGATTAAAAGAAATTCAGACTGTCCCCTCAAACTAGGTTCAATATCCCATGCCAGGGTAGATAAGGCACAAGCATTACATAGAAGAATGGCACAACATGATTCACGCAGTACTGGTTTTTAATGAGACTGTCAGGTAGATCCTTCACTGATGTCTGACATAGCACCATTGAAGTTACTTACTAAGGAAAGAAGGGCTGGCTACTCATGAAGAGTTTAGGAATATAGTTAGGTCATGCAGAAAGAAAATTAGAGAGACAAAGGCACAATTTGAACTCAATCTAGCCACTTCTGTTAGGCAAGAAGGGCTTCTACAAATACTTCAATAACAAAAGGAGGGGCAAAGAAAACCTCCATTTTTTGTTGGGCATGGGGGGGAACATAGTCACCAAAGATGAGGACAAGGCTGAGGTACTTAACACCTTCTTTACCTCAGTTTCAACAGTAAGACAGGTTTTATTCAGGACAAATGGCCTCCAGAGCTGTTAGACAGAGACAGGAAGACACATAGCCCCCCTGTAATCCAAGAGGAAGCAGTTAGTGACCTCCTGAACCACTTGAATCCTCACAGGTCTATGGGACCAGATGGGATTCACCCAAGGGCAATGAGGGAGCTGGTGGAAGAGCTCTCCAAGCTGCTCTCCATCATTTACCAACAGTCCTGGCTCACTGGGGAGGTCCCAGGTGACTGGAACATGGCCAGTGTGATGCCCATCCACAAAAACGGCTGGAAGGAGGACCTGGGAAACTCCAGGCCTGTCAGCCTGACCTCAGTGCCTGGCAAGGTCACGGAGCAGA
>JAWWES010000094.1:29349555-29370752 GCA_035583135.1 Lophotriccus pileatus
CAGGCATTGGAATGGGCTGCCCAGGGAGGGGGTGGATTCACAGTCCCTGGAGGTTTTTAAGATGAGACTGGATGTGGCCTCAGTGCCACGGTCTGGGAACCACCACGGGGTTGGATCAAGAGTTGGACTTGATGATCTCGGAGGTCTTTTCCAACTCAGTTGATTCTCTGATTCCATCAAAACAATGCCAATTGGCAGTTGTTCAGATTTACTGGCAGGAGACTAGGATGGCAAAGTGAGGTGTGCAGAGACTTCACTACCCCAGCTCTTATCTCTGCCACCTCATGCCAATGGGGTACAATTGCAATACAGTCTTCAACACAATAATACCTATTCAGAAATTCTCTGCATAGCAAATGGCAAAGGAAAACCACTACATTTCCTGTTGTGCTAGTGCTCCTGGTGTAGCCTTGCCTCATTCATCAGTTCAACAGCTAATCCACCTGCTGGACACCAAATGAGATCCAGGTTTACTGATCTCTCAGTACACATGAGACAAGGTATGCAATTTAATTCTGTATGATCTGGCTAAAGCAAACTGGATTTTTTTTCCACTGAGTTTTTCAGTGGATTATCTCCATCCCAGATTCCAGGTTTCCAGTTCCTCCTGTTGAGATGCCTTGGTCCATTATTTAAAAAATACACCTTTGTTTAAGAATATAAAAGGTAGAAAGAAAGTAAGTCTGTTGCACCAAGTTGTTTCTGCTGAAACTTCCCTTATTGTACTCTGCCTTCTACTTTTGCTAGTAATTCTCAACTGTGTAAAGAGGTGACAAATAGGTTTGACATGGTCTGAAACAGGAACAAAAGCATTTTATGCCCTGTTCATCCAGGTGTGAAGGACAGGACAAGGTACAAGAGGAAGGGCTTCAGTGACCTAATGGTGCTTAGAAGGGACCAAGGAGCAGTACACTATTGCTAGTGCTAGACAGTGCAGATTAGAAACATGCTGAGATATTGGGGTTTGACCCTCTGTTTGCAATTCTGATTTAATGAAATTCAACGTTTTTATCCTATCTGGATAGGTTGCACTTATGTTGTTAAGAAAGTTGTGTTGCTCTGATTCTTTCTGGGTCACTTCTTAGCTAGTATTAACACTTACTAGTCTTGATATCTAAGGGTAAATTTGGGCCTAGTTCTCCAAGAAGTATTGTCAGTATTGTGGACTGGACTTATGAAAAGAAGTGAGTTCATTTTGTCACAGATAAAGCTTGCAATATTACAGAAGACAAACTGCTTATGCAGATGCCTTGACCTGGCATGCTTTCTGTACATCTTTCATTATCATCCTGTTTTCCAAAAAAGAATGAGCAGTCAAGCCTGCAGAATTGATGTTCAGCTTTAATTGCTAGTGCTTATCTTTTGCTTTATCATAGACAAACATTCCCATATATTTTAGTCTTGAATTAGTTCAAGTTCTTCCTCATCTGTTGCTCATTCAAAGCCTTTGTTACCATAGTCACTTTCTTTCTTTTTCTCTTTCATCACCTGTCACTCTCACTCTCACTCTGTGTCAGTCTGTACCCTATGTCATAACTGCAAGAAAAAAAAAAAAAAAAACAACCCCCTCCATAGCAGGGAAGAACACATTTTGGATGACCTATATATTCCCACCTTATCTTGCAATATCTCTTTCTACAGTGACTGTAATGAATATACACACACATCAAGCAACCTCACTTATTTAACGTCAGTTTTTTTACTTTTCTGTTTTCTGGAGGTGATGAATTTTAATGTCAGTGCATCCAAGAGACCCATAACAATGTCAGGTCACAACACAGGATCAGGAGAGGTGAAAAACTATCTCAACTGTTTTACTTACTGCAGTCCTTCCTGTATCAGAAGCTGAGCTTAGCTGGTGAGAGCAGTGCTCTTTGGGACTCAGTATCTGACTGGGATTTGAGTGTTCCTATGCACTGAAATGTTTCAGACCCAAACTCTGACAAGAGTTTCCTCTGTTTTCTTGGGAAATCACCGAATCTCTCTATGCTTTTGTAATGGGAAGTAACAATTCTTGCTTGTCCCCTGGCAGGATCTTTGAGGTAGCAATCAGTTTTTAAAGAGTAAGTTTATGGTTCATCCTATGCTCTGGCTCTGTGGGTGTGCAAGAGACATACTTGCACAATGGAAATTAAACCAGACGAGACTGGGGGTGTTAATTTACCCTGTTAGTAGTTCTCCTGGGACCAACTGTGTGAAACAACCTAGCATCTGCTCAGCTACACTGACCAGGTAAGTTCAAGCACATAAAGAACAAGCCTGTTCATTATGTGGAGTGCATGAGGTCACAGTAGCAGATTATGCTAGTGTTGGTCAAGTTAATAAACTGGCAGCAGCCTCCTCCCATCAATTTTGCATCCTATGCAGCTAAATCTAACATCCAGATCTCCAAAAGTCCAGCTAACTTGAAACAGCAGATGGCTCATCTTGGAGGAGACTAAGGCAGACTGAACAGGAAGCACTTGGAATAATTCATGGTTCTTCATCTTCTTCCTTAGGGAGTTATATGGCCTGTATTATACAAGCACCATGCAGTTTGCCTCTTCCAGTGCAGCACTGGCCTGCAACTGTGCCAATTTTTCTAGTTGATCTATCAAACATCAAAAAACAGATTATTTGCCAAAGTCACACAGCAAAGGTGGTACTTAACTAACTGAATCCTCTCTTCCTAACTGTGACAAGGTGCTCCTTTGAGGTGCTCCCCCTTTTTGGAAGGCTGACCTTTGTACAGGTTGTTTCCTTACTCAAATGACCATTCCCTCAGGACTAGCAAGAAGCCACACCTATCCTGTCAGATCCAGGCTGAACTGCACTGACCTGGCACTTGTGACTGCCAAGGCTAAATAGCATCAACTGTTATGCCTCAGTACAGAACAGATGCCCCTCAAAACAAGCACAGCTGGTTTCATACACAGCAGGCTGTCTGCTCTTGCAACACAGATGGCCAAGAACAGAGCTCTGGGCTTTGCTCTTTTCCCTGGCTCCAGGTCAAAATAAAATGAGGGTTTTGATCTTCATATTGTCAGAGACACGACCCCTTCTCTGACTGAGGAAGGCTTCTGCAACATGTATCACAGCACGAACAGGCAGAGCAGCGTCAGAACACTCCGGGGACTGTTCCAGCTACTGGGACATTCTCCAGGCTGAGAGGTGTCCACAGAAAACACCCCTCCTCTGAGCACATGCACAGATGCAGAAACAAAGAGTTTCTGGGGACCCTCATGTGCTCAGATGTAAGAAGAAAGAAATATTTTTACGATTACACTTAACAAAATTGGGAAAATGCTCAGACACCATGTTAGCATCTAAGAAGAGGTTTTAAAAAAAGAAGCAAACTGCATAAATAATGAAAAAAATATGGCTTGAAGAAGAGTACAGGCCTACAAATCTAGGACTTGTGGCCTCTAGATTCTCATACCTCTCCTCCAACTCATCTGGTATGCATTTAGCTGACTGTGTTGCACTGGTTTATATTCTGAGGGTCCTGTTCAGCAAAATAGAGTTTGAACCGGATTGAAATCTGGTTTGAAATACATGGACAATCCAGCTGAAGTAAAAAAGGTAACTTATGTGTTTAAAGTGAAGCATATGCTTAAATGTGCTGCTGAATAGGATTAAGGTAATCAAGACATTTTCTACAGTAGAAAGATTTGCTACTGATATACGTGCATTGTGTTCCTGAAACACGCAGGAACACGTGAATTTTACTTCCAGCTTTACAAGAAGACAAAAACTACAGTGATGTAGAAAATGGGTATATTACAGAGTTATAGAATGGCTTGGGTTGGAAGAGATTTGGTCACAGGAACCCCTGCGCAGCCCAGACTCACCCCAGAACTCTCTTTCAGTCACCTCTGGTGCTGCCATGGGAACAGGAAGAGTAGACACACTGCAAAGAACAATGTTTCTGATTCAGGCTGTAAACAGCAAGCAGCTCACAGATTATTGCTCGTCTTTACATGGAAATTTCCTATAAAAATTACTTCAGTCTGTTCTATTGTCATTTCACTTACATGGGTAGAACAACATAACTTCCCAGGAATTCATGTCTTCGTCTTATGCTTAAAGAAATGCATCCACAGACTAGAGTTGAGTAAACTTGAAATTCACTCTGATTTTGCTTTCCTAAACCTCAGCATGAGGCCAGATTATGAGCTGCAGATCGAGAGTTTGCCAGTGCTTTCAAAAGAATATGCTCTCTTGTTCCATTCAGGTGAATCTGGCGTTTGGATTCTTTATTCTCAGCACCCTTCGTGTTCTGAATTTTGATTTTCCACAAATCACTGTCAGCTTCTGACCTCAGCTATAGTGAACCAAACATTCCCAATTCAAAGGCAAAGCAACACTGCAGATGACTGACAAGTAGAAAGTGTTCTGCAGAGCATACACAGACAGAACACCATTCTGCCTGTGAACCTTTTTCTAGAGCTAGAGGAACCCACCTGGAAAAGCCAAAATTTCGTCTTCCATTGGCTTTTACTCAGTCAAGACCAGAAGCTCCTTGAGAAATGGGTGATAAAATCTTCAATCTAGTAATCTAGAAGGCATCTGCTTCTTTCTGATACCATACTTGAACACATGTATCTATGCCACTCTTTAGGAGGTGAACATGGTTCTGGAAATCCAGAATTTTCTTGGAACACAGGTATTTTAAACTTTTAAATCACTTGCACCACTTCATGCTTTGACTGATCCTGACTCTCATTTCCTTGTCTGTTTCTGAGAGGCTGGTATAAATCCCTCCACTCTAAAGCCATGCTCACATTATCAGGGCAAAAGGTCACACAACTCAGACACAGTGAGACAGACTAGTAAGTAATCTCCCCCTCTAACGAACAACTAAGATCTCATGTCTCATTCTGCACTTATCACATACAGAGTTCTTATTGGAGTTGCTTTATTCTTTCATGAAAAAAAAAAATGGAATGTGAAGCAGGCAAAGACAGCAAAATCAAAATTACAAGTCAAAAACCAGTGATACTGAAGCCCAAAGCTGCTTAGTCTTTTGCCATGGACCTTGTCTGGCTTTGCCCCACATAATCAAGGTCAGTGTTTAGACAGATAGGACAGTGGCTAGGAGAAGAACCAGCACAATGAGAAGGAACATCTAACAACCCCAATGCTTTTCAATTCTATTCTTCAAAGAAGAGACAATTGCCATTCCTCCTTCTCTGCTGGACCAAGCTATATGTTGGCTATGGCAAGAGACAACAGTTGTTGTTTCTCTCACTGTCTTAATTTAGTACTCTGGCCCTGAACATAGTAGAGCTGACTTCTACTCTGTGAGGGTGTTTCTCAAAGACTCTTTCTTCCAAAATTTCAGAGTACTTAATGTACTTAATTGTTTGTTCCAGCTGAATATTTGATGGAATCTCAAAATACTGAATATGAAAAGAAGTTCACACTCATTTATAATACGGTGGGATGAGAGAAAACCACAAACAGATACTGTGCACACAATAACATTTGACTGATTACTGACAAATTGGCTTGGCAGAAACCAACAGACATGCACGTGGGAGGGAGGGTGCACAATTTAGGCAAGGACTCACACTGCCCTAATTGGGGCTGGCAAATAATACTGGACAAACTGTAAGGCATTCAGTGGCAGACATATATTTTCCTGATAAACTGGCAATGCACTAAAAAAATACAAGTTGCTTTGTTCATGTACACAGGGCTACCTTCTGAGAATGACCTTCTGCCTTGCCTGCTCTCCTTTTGAATCTATAGTTGGAAAGCCAAACCCTTTCTTTCTGGACACTGTGACCATTAAGTAGTGCGGAGAAAGTGGGATTCAGAGCAGCCAAGAATCCAACAGACAGCTTGCACCTCTGAATTCTGCAAAAGAGAAACTATTTGCTGCAAAAGCCTGTTGATTCAGTGGGCAGCTGGACATAATTGACTCTAGCAGAAGCTTGCAAGTGCTCGTCAGAGTTGTTATGAGTTAGAGCCTTTTGTCTACAGCCAAGACTGAGCAAAATTAGAGCATGTAATGACTGGCATTTTCAGGTTGTTGAAGTGGTTACAGTGTGCTGCTGTTACATGCAAATCCAGATGTTTGAGAGTCATAAGGTACAACGAGATTAATTCTTTTTTATGATACACCTCATGGATATTCTTACTACATTCATAAAGACAATACTTGGTACTGTCGAAGACTGTTGTAGAAACAGGTAGAAACAAATAGATGGAAAATAGAAACATAGACAGAGCCATCCCGGGGATGGACATGACCTCTTTGGCCTTTTGGAAGAAATGTTGCTCTCCTACTAACTATTCAGCCAGTAAGTATCTCCATCAAGTAACTGGTCAGTCACAGGCACATATGGCTTTGGGAGAGCAACTGGAGGCAGATTATAACTGAAATGCTTAGATGGATACTCTAATCCACCCTAAACAACTAAGGTGTTTGTGGCTGCACTGTGTTCCTAGAATGGAATGTCTAAAGGAAAGCTTACAAAAGAGTCATGAAGGCGCTGGGCAGAACACAGGAGGCCTTCAGCTGTGTTGTGCCACATCAATCTGTGGAGAGATCTATGAACAAGAAGAGCGAAGCAGTCAGCCATGACTCAAGGAAAAAAAAAATCACTTTTTTTCTTTCTGTGGTTCTATTCCTGCTGTCTGAATCCACAAAACTGATCAACAACTCCAGAGCACTTCTAATTTTCTGTAATGTGCTCATCTGATCTTGGCCAGTCAAACATAGATGTTGCCCATACTCCATCCTTTGACTTCATGGGGCATAAGTAATTAATTTGCTACCTACCTTGCAGATGAAAAGCCAGAACTATACACTCAAAAGCCAGCCTGATTTCAGTTTTTAGTACTGTAATCCCAAGCCAAGGCAAATGTCCCTACTATCTCCCCGTGAATGGTTTGCACTCCTTTCTTTGCAATGCAGTTCTTTATAACTTCCTGTTCATTTCCTCCCTCAGCTTTCCACTGCCAACTACTTTTCAGACTTTTCAGTACAAGGTAAAGAATGCTTTACTGCCCTTGTTGTCTTGTTGTTTTTGAAACTGTGCTGTGAGCAGGGTATGCCTCAGTTACTATTAAGTGAACATTCCGTCATGGTCTAAATGCCAACCAAGTGAAGAAGGGAAGAGAACAAAAAGCCAAAACACCCAGCGACAATAAAGTTAAAAGTAGGCTGTGACATTCAGATCTTGGTGGCATTCTCCACTTCATGAAGACCTTTGACTCAGGCATCTTAAGCAGGGCGGGGGATAAGTCTAGCCTTATTTTCATGGCCCTGATGAATTAACTCATTCAAAATGGGGAAAGTAAATATTATGATGCTTGGCACTGTATTCCTATAGCTTTGATGTTCTTTGAAGTTTCATACTGCTTGAAAGCAGGAAGAGCTGTAACTTGTGCTGTTCAGATTACAAAGGCCTGCCAACAAGGGTATAGCTTACATACTGGTCTGTTAAGGGCCAGAGTGGCACTGTCATCTGGCACTCAAGATTCTGCTTCACTTGTTCTCATGTTTACACTAATAAAAAATTGCTATTGACACTTTCGGAATCTTGTTCATCCAGGGACTGCAAAGTACTTTGTCAAGGTATTCAATATATGTAGTAAGCCCACTGAATCCTCATCAATTTCACTGGTGTGGACAATAGATCATTCTGCATTGTTATAATATGCTGACAGCTAGCTAGGATGGACTGGCTGTAAAAATACCATCTTCCAAGAAATTACAGAGTTGGTCACAGAATATCCATCATGGCAATTAACAGAGACATTGCTATTTTGCCCTCACTGGAGCTCTTTTTTAACTGTTGAGAAAAGGTTTCTCCTCAGTATTTTGTTGCCTTCCTAGTGCATCAGTGAATAATGAAGACTGTTTATGAAGACATCTGTTAGGGGAGTCCTTGATTTGACCAGAAATGCATTTATACAGCTAAAGACATTTGGTACTGAGCAAATCTTTCTGGAATGGCATGGATTTAATCTCAGGTGAATATCATGAAAGTAGCATTACAGTGACAGGCAGGCAAGCTGATAGGATCTCTGTCCTCACTCTTTACATGAGTTTGGGTGCACATGCCTATGAAAACAGAGGAAATAAAGCTGGACTATTTAATAGTAATAATAATAATAATAATAATAATAATAATAATAATAGACAACAACAACAACAACAATAATAATATAATGAAAACCAGTCCTTTTTCATATGAATCAAACAACATAAAATACTGAGCAAAGTTCTCAAGGAAGGTTGTTTAGAGAAAGAGAAAGCATTTGCTATTAATTGAAATAACACATGTGTCATTGGTAGGAAAACATTTAAATGTGAAAATCTTTCCTAACTCCTCATAGTCACCTCTTCAATGAGTCAAAAGGATTGATGACTCTTTGAAAACAGTCTAATAATAACAAAGTCAAACTTGACCCACAAAGTTTTATCTTAGCTCTCAACTCTTCAGTGGAAACAAGAGATTAATGTAAGCAAAAAAATCTCCATGGTAGAACCACTGACATAAATATCTTACTGTCTCTGCCACTGTCTCTGGAGACCTTGTCTGAGCCCCTCAGTGCCAAGCATTATGTAAAAATATTTCTTTTACTGTGATCAGTCAAAATCAAGGAATAAATAATGGAGAAAGAAGGAACACACATCTGAGCTTCCAATCTTCTTCACAGCCACTATGCAGTACTGTGTTCTTTATGGATTGTTATGCAGTAAGAGTCAGATTCATTGGCAGATAGAAAATCTGGTAACAGATCATCCTAAGTCTGAACAGTACTAAATGAAAAGCCAGAGTGTTGCCTGAAAAAAGTTTCATATATCCAATCCTCAGCTTTCACTGATGAAACAATCTGTGACACAGCTTGCCAGAAACAATTGCATCTAATAAACTGAGAGAAAGCACAATGCAATATATTACAATTGGGTCAGCTTAGACAAGTTCAGTTGTATCATTTTACGCAAATTATCCCTACATTCTGATCCACAAAACAACACCCCCAAATCAGAAACTACATGCAGTGTGGTGCTGCCTAAGTTCCTTGGTGCTGAGAAAGACCAATCATATGCTGGCAGATTTTAAGTAGGACTCTGAGAAGTTGCAGGACTCTTCACCTTTCAGCCAGTGTTTAACCAAGAAGATGGAGAAGCCTTTCCCTCGTTTGGAATCCTTACAGCACTACACCAGAGCTGGGAGCTATCACCAAGTGCTCTCACTGGCACAGGAGCTGTATCAGCTGAATACACAGGAAAGACCTGCACAATTGGTGGACAAGTGAAAAGAAGGAAGGAGAGGAATTCCCTTTAGCTTCTGTCTCATTGACTCCCAGTTACCCATGGCCACAGCCTAAGGGGAGCATCAGAAGCCTGCATTTCTGCTCTTCATAGAAGCAGTGACACCCTCAGCATCCATCCCCCCAAAAAGGAAATTACAGAAGGACAAAGTGTCTTCAGCGTTCCTCTTTTTCACACAGTCTGTTCTCAATACCTCTGACAATTGCTAGAAGAGGTAAATGCTACATATATTGTGATACAGGAGAACATTCGGCCTAAAAAATGTCTGCAAGTTCTCTACATAACTATCTTCTTACATCAATGGAGGTAGCTCACTTCCAGACTGACTGTATCCCCACTTGTTCGTATTTGTTACATACCAACATCTGTGCTTCTCCATCACTATGTGTTGTCTGTTGACAATAATTCAGCCCATTTTTTATGGGTAGTGTCTAATCTGGTAATAAGTCAAGAGTATGGATGTATAAATGGAAAAATTTAGCAAACCTATCCCTGAAAGATTGATTTGCCTTGGAAATATGACCTTTCTTTTACATCTCACCGGCTTTAACTGCTTGAGTGTTATTCAGACTTTTTGAACATACACACATTTGCTTTCAAATGTAACAACTTCCACACCAATTTATGCTTCAAAACAGAAAGATAGAGTTTATTAAAGGAAATGGGTTGCAAGATTTAAGGCAAAGTATTTACTCTTTCTTTGACCATTATGCTCTGTGCTTTTACAATATTTATTATATAATGGGAAGCCTTCACAAATACTTTGTATTTCCCCTTTCAAATATTCAAAAATTGATTCAAATGTCATGACACTCCTAATATATTGGTTCTATTCATCTGCCTTGTAGTTTTAAGTTTTTAGGTATTTTCTTTCTCTCCCATTAGGGTCAGTACTTTTGCATTCAAAATAAAGGTATTCACTCCAGAGAGTCCTTCCTCAGCACCTACAGGGACCACATCCCAGTTTGAAGGGGGGATGTGTGTGTGTAGGTGTGTGGGTGTGTGTAGGTCTCAACAGCATTATAGCCTTCATCTTTTTCTCCTCTCTCCTGGGATGAGATCAAAGCTGTTAGCTGGCTTTATCCAGCAGTAGAAATAACTCAGGCCACACAGAAAAGAAAGAGATACGTCCTTTCTTACGCTCTGACAGATTTGGGCAGAGAAGAGAGAAATGCTTTGGTCCATCTTTGTAAGAGGACAGACCTATCACTGGTTTAAAATACCCACTTCTTGACCCACTTGCACATATTGGTGTATTCATACAGGGGTACGGAGTGCTGCTTTCTCCTGCCGTAATTCCTCAGAGGCATGTCTCCTTTCTTTATCACTCTGTGATCTGTTCAAGTGCTTTGGTCTGTAGCTCAGCAGTGCCACCACTGCAGATTAAAGAGAGTGCTTGGAGGGGAGGAGAAGATTCTCTTCATTACTAACTGCATGCCAGCTCCTTGCCCATCAAGCACTGCTCACTTAACTAAACACGTGAACAAGGTTTCTCCGCATGCTGACTTGCAAAAGCATTGCAAAATACAGGAAAGAGGGGAAAGGCAATGTCATTGTGCTGACAGAGAAGATAGCGTGCTTGAGGTACACCATCATTCAACCAAGCATTCAAGCACGTGGTTGAAATCAACTACCCGTCTAAAGTGCTTTGCTAAATCCAACCTTCCATCCACCAAGATGAGAGATTGAGTTCTCCTGCTAGGACACCAGACAGCCCTGCAGGAATGCGTGGTAGGAAGCCCTTCTCCTATAGTTATTTAATTACATATTAGATAAAATCACAACCTGTAGAGAGCAAAAAACCTCTCGTGAGCACTGATTTTTGACAATGACCATCCCTGAGAAGTCATCAAAAGTTCTGAAACATGGTTTTCAAAAACCCAGCAATCAAACAAACCAAGTCTTGTATCACTATATTCTAAACTGAAAAACCTCCTGCCTTGCCAGAACAGACAAAATATTGGGGTATGAACAATTTGGCATTTAAAAACTATTTTTAATGCAGCATTTAGCAACATTTCTGCTGACATCCAAATGTGGGATGCTAAAAATACTTTCCATCTTCATTCCAGAGCAGAATTTTGTATGCATAAATAAATAGCTGCTGTCTTCAAACACAGAGCAGATCTGACTTCTAAGGCTAGACAGAGAAAAAAAGCAGAATGCCAGGGCTGTGAGCTTACTCTGTTATTCTAAATTAGATAAGCAGATACTGTAGTTGTGTGGCAAATCAGGTCTTTGAATGTACAAAATGGCAAGATGGCCACGTCACTGCAAATTCCAGATGGGGGTAAACACTATTTTACAAACTGTACTTATACAGTGTTGTAAGGTATCCTTCCATCTTCTTGTAAAAAAAATTATCATAACCTTTGAATAGTGAAATGAGACTATGAAAACATGAGATATTTTCTCCTGTTAAGTAGCAGTGCTTA
Source organism: Lophotriccus pileatus (assembly GCA_035583135.1). Taxonomy (NCBI): domain Eukaryota; kingdom Metazoa; phylum Chordata; class Aves; order Passeriformes; family Tyrannidae; genus Lophotriccus; species Lophotriccus pileatus. The sequence continues at coordinate 29,361,265 of JAWWES010000094.1, forward strand.
TAAACTGCACTTATTCCCCTAGGCAGTATAAATGGAACAATCCTCTCCTTGGGTATTTCAGTCAAATAAATTGTATTTAACAGCTTCCATATATGTCAGAAGCAAAAATAGACCTTGCTTCGATTTCAAATGTATAGGGGGATGGTGTTCCTAAATCCCAACAATGGCCAAAATCCCTATGGCTCAAAGCATGAGGATTCTTGCCTGTCTTAATGGACAGAAGACCAAACTTACTGTAAGACTGTAAAGTTTTCCATACTCTCATGTTTCCTTTCTCCCCCGCTCCCTTTCTCCCTCCTTCCAATAACCAGCAGCGATGGCTAGGAATATAACACAGAAGTTTTGCTTTTGGTTTCTTGACCAGAACATGTAGAAATCTGACTACTGGGACACAGCACAAGCTTTGAAGCCAGGCAGAGCTGATATCTGATGTGACCAGAGTTTGGATTTCATCTTTTTCTATGCATGTTTTGAATTTGAGGGAGGGACAATGTCGAGCTTTTTTTGTGACTCTTTGTAATATATGTCAAATATTACACTTTTATGAACCATAGAATTAATTTAAGAAAAAGACTGTTAAGATCATCAAGTCCAACCATGAACCTAACACTGACAAGTCCACCACTAAACCACATTCCTAAGCACCACATCGACAAGTCTTTTTAAAAATCTCCAGAGATTGTGATTCATCCACTATCCTGGGCAGTCTGTTCCAATGCTTTACAATGCTTTTTCTGAAAAAATTTTTTCCTAATATCAGATCTAAACATCCCCTGGTGCAGCTTGAGGTGATTTCCTCACATCCTGTTCCTTGCTCCCTGGGAGATGAGACCAGGATGGCTACAACCTCCTTTCAGGTAATTGTAGAGAGTGAGAAGGTCCCCCCTGAATCTGCTGTTCTCCAGACTAAGCAACCCCAGTTCCCTCAACCACTTCACATCTGGGACCTCATTAGACTCATGCTCCAGACCCTTCCCCAGCGTTGTTGCTCTTCTCTGGACGTGCTCCAGCACCTCAATGTCTTTCCTGTACTGCGGGACTCAGAACTGAACACAGGGTTGAAGGTGCTGCCTCACCAGTGCTGAATGGGGGGGATGATCCCTGCCCTAGCCCTGTTGGCCAGGCAGTTTCTGATACAAGCCAAGTTACCATTGGCCTTCTTGGCCACCCGAACACCCTGCTGATTCATGTTCAGCTGGTTGGCTGTCAGCATCCCCAGGTTGTTCTCCGACCTCTTTCCAGCCACGCTTCCCCAAGTCTGTAGTGCTGCATGGGATTACTGTGTCCAAAGCAGAGGACCCAGCACATGGCCTTGTTGAACCTCATATGATTGGTCTTGGCTCAATGATCCAGCCTGTCCAGACTCCTCTGTAGAGCCTTCCTACCTTCCAGCAGATTTACACTCTGCCCACTTGGTATTGTCTTCAAGGTGACCGAAGGGGCACTTTGATCTCCTTTTCCAGAACATTTATAAAGATGTTAAACAGGACCAGCCCCAATACTGAGCCCTGGGGAACACCACTTGTGACTGTCTACCAACTGGATTTAACTCCATTCATCACCATTTGGGCTTGGCCACGCAGCCAGTTTTCTACGCAGCAAACATTGCATCTGTCCAAGCCATGAGCAGCCAGCTTCTCCAGGAGAATCCAAACAGTGTCAAAGGCTTTACTAATGCCAGGTAAATAACATCCACAATTTCCTTCTCCACTAACTGGGTCACCCTATCACAGAAGGAGATCAGGTTGGTTGAGTAGGGCCTGACTTTCCTAAACTGTGATGGCTGGGCCTCATCACCTGCTAGTTCTGTTGATGTTGCCTGACGGCACTCAGGATGATTGCCAACCCAAGACGAGTGCTATCTCTGTTCCATGACCTTCCCCAGCACTGATGTCAGGCTGGCAGGCCAGCAGTTCCCCAGTTCCTCCTTCCTGCCCTTCTTGTAGATGGGCATCAGACTGACTAGCCTTCAGTCATCTGGGTTAGCTAGAGCTGCTGGTAAATGATTGAAGGTGGCTCAGCCAGCATGTCCCCAAGAGCAACTGGACTTAGAATTAAAGACTGCAGCAAAGAAGGCATTAAGTATCTTGGTATTATACCTTCACATATAACAAATCCCCTTTCTTATTGCTATGAAAAATGAGAAAAAACTCGCTAGAGGTGAATGGTTGTAGTTTTCTTCTTGCGAGCACAAACGGGACACTTCACACATCAATATGATGTTCAAAAAGCTCCCTTCTTTATTAACAGTCAGACTTTCCTTTTATACAGTTTTTTCTTTTTCACACACAACTATCTAGGTTTTGATTGGTTGCACACATTGTGCACAAGCTGTTCACACACCTAAAACTACATTCTTATTGGCTAACTACCATATCTATTTCTAATAACATTTCTTATTTTTAGAACGTTCTTCGTTCTTGCCTAACCATAACATTCTAATTATCTAACCCTTGTGCTATTGTGGCCTTGAGTTCTAAAACTTTCTCTAAACCTTTAGCAGATGGTCTACAGAAGTTTCAGCCCAAAAAGGTTCCCACAAATGGTAACAACACATCTGAATACAAAGACCCAAAGGAAGCAGAAAGCAAATATAAAACTACTTGAATCACCCCAGCAAACAATTTTCCTCCAGAGCCTTCAGTACTCTTAGCTAGAGGGAATACAGCTGATGAAGGTTGAGAGCATTGAACTGTGCATGCAAAATATTGTTCAGTGGGCTGAAGGCGCTGAGTTGGAAACAGGTTTCAAGTCTGAAGACACTGAGATCTGGGAACATGGACCAGAAGATTATGAGGCCTGTGAAATAAAAAAAAAAAGGGGGGCTAGGTAATACCATAACTTTCTAATTCAGTGAATTCCCTTCAGGGTCCTGAGACTTTGTTTCAAAGTCTTGAAATCTCACTCAACCTCTGTGAACACTTGAAAGGAGTTTTCATACTCACAAGCTCAAGCACTCCTAGCAAGCTGCTACTAATTTGATGTCTGCTTATTTGAAATGGAATTGCAAGGGGACACAGACATTCCTTCATAGATGCATATACTTGTGCTTCCTTGTGGACAGACAAAAACTTCAGTGAATGGGCAAATTTACTCCTTCCTCTTCCATTCTATTGGGAAAATTATGCAAAAGTCTCTCTCTCCAAAGTATATAGGACGACAAAATGTGACAGGATTAAAGAAGGTGGCAGGAGTGGGTTTTTTTGTCTGTGCTGCGTGAAAGTCCTAGTACAGAGAAGTTATTTACCCTGTCCTTCAGCCATTTCAGTATTTCCAGATCTAGCAGGATAGGAAACAGCAGTCTTATTCCAGACTGAGAGGTCTTGTTCTCCCCACTTGCTGCTTCTTTGGACCAACGTTTGCTATGGTCAAGCACAGAAAGATAAAGAAATTTCAACATTAATTATCAAAGTAGAAGCTGATTTGATCTGAAGCTGCTTCATGTTCCTCAGTTTTGTAAGTTTAAAACCCCTCTGTAAAATCACATTCCTTCTAACATGTTTCCTGGACATTCTCTATATATCAGAAAGGTGCTTGGAATAAAAAACAGTATTCAAATGTTCTCTCTATTTTGTGTGGCCTAAGGATTCAAACCAACCTAAAGCACTTTGGCATTAAGAGGTTAAAGTAAAAAAGCTCTCCAAACCTGAATTTTCCAAATTAGCTCAAAAAACATATCCCTTATGATCCCTTTAGATTTCCACTGGTGTTAGTCAAAACCCCTACATGACATGTCTCAGAGGCAGATTCCTATCGATAAAAATGCAAATTATTCAGCAAAGTCCCTTGGAATCAGTCTCGAACCTCTGACAGACAGAGGTTCCACAGACTGGAACAAATTAAAGTTCGACACCAGACTGGCAAATTAAAGCCTGAAAGATTACATTAACAGGAGAACTTGTCAAATTTGCCCATGTCTTGAATCGAGCATAAATCCAAGTGATCCATCAGCTGCAGGACAGATCATATTCCTGAGAGGGAGTGCTGCCTGTTCCTTTCTACAGCTCCCTCTATCAGCTCTTAGCAACTAATTTACAGGGACAGAGCTGAAGGAGTTTGTAAGCATTTTTAAAAAAAACATCCTGCGTGGTTTCATAACGCCAATTCTGCCACCTAGTGACCACGGAAAATGAACCGACAGATTACAAACAGACCGAGCGAAGACCGGCTCACACAAATACAGCCGTGCCATTGCTGATGGGTGGGCACTGCCGTAATGCCACGGGCACCCGTGGTCCGCCCAAGCACTCTGCCTACGCTCTCAGAGGATAAAAGACGACGTGTCTTATGCAGAAGTGCATAACAGGGATGATCAAGCCACTGTGTGTAAGCCCAGTTCGTTCATCAGCACACACTGGAACTGCTGCTGCCTCTAGACCTTGTCTTCAGGGAGCTGAGCGAGTAGATTCAGCTGCTGGCTGCAGAGAAGCACAATACTGGAAGAGGGAAAGGCAGCAAATACTGATGTTCTCTCCCAGACCTTTGGCTTATTGAACAGCGACCCTGATTTGGACCCTACATCTCTGGTGTATGAGTGGTGCATCAGCAGGGCCTTCCTGTGTTCAGAATTCATACAGAGAGAACTGCTAAACTACCTGCTCAGGGGTGAAGCTTCACAGCACGGTTCTCCAAAGGAACTGTCAGGAATCAGCACTCTCCACCTCTAAAGTGTGTTGGCCATGGGGTGATTCAATGTAATTTCCTAAAATGTCAGGTGGAGGCCTCTGAACTGAGTCATTTGTAGAAAGGCATCCAGCAAAAATGTACATGCTCTTCTCTGCCCAAGATCTTGTGACCTTATTTTCATTGTCCTGTGTCATGTGCACAGGTTCTAGGAAGACATAAAGCATTTTGGTTAAAGGTTGCTGTGCCTGCGATTACAAAAAGAAACAGCAAATAGTGTGGTGAAATCACATTTAGAAATGTGATTTCAGAGCAAAACCTAATCTGTGGGTTAAAACATGTAGCTTCTATGTATCTGCCCTGGAAGCATTCCTATGCTAGATAGGTATAAACTCATTGCTTCCTGATGCATTTCTCTGTGCTTACCTACATCAAAATCATCTTCAAGCTTTTGTAAAGGGGGTGGAAAATGCATAGAAAACTACAGTGGAAATAACAAAGAGGCAAAAAGCTAAGCTGCTTAAAGGATGTATTACTAATTAACAAAGTCTGCAATTAATCAATTTGTCGGGGCAGAGATGCAAATAGAATCCAGGCTTGCCATCTCCCTCTTCTTTGTTCTAATGAAAACTCTTTGTCCCTATGTAGTTGTGCATCTGTTTTACATCCTCATTAACACTGCTGTAGAAAAGAGTTACTAAAAGAAAAGCTTACTGTAGAGTTCAGGTTTTAAGACAGCTGGTTTGTTCTTTCTTACACTTTTGTAACTTAGAAAATTTCATCTGAATTCATGGAACTAAAGCACGGTGAGAGAAGTGTCCAGTCCAGCATCTTCAGAACCCCATATCTCTTATAGCTACTAACCCTTGTTCCAGGATGATGAAGGTAGCTATTCAGGAAGACATTTCTATTGCATTTCAGTATAAGTTTAGCTTTAACTTGTTTCCTGGTTGAAGCTTTAGCATTCATGGAGAAGTTTTTCAACCATGAGCTGGGAAAAAAAAACGGAAGTAAAACAAAAAGTCTGTCTGAGTGACAGACTTCGTGTCATGCAGCTATATCTAAAGCCATTGGAAGGCATTCTCTACTTTTCTACAGCATGTATTTACCTCATGGAACCAAGGGCACCTGGGATTATCACAGCAGTACTATAAAATCTATGTAAATCAACAGACACTTGTTTTTTTTTTTCTCCGTACTGTCACACAAAATAGAAATGCTGCATTCTTGGTGATTAAACCATATATTAGAAAAACTAAACACAGCAAGATTCTGGTGGGAGAAAGATGGCAGATACTTGTTTTATGGTGTATGTATTTTATCCTTCAGCTCCATCTCATTTCTCGGCCCATCCTGTTTTGTTCAGCAAATAGGAATTTCTAGCTAATATTTGAAAGCCGAATCACTAAGGCAGTATTTGTTTCAATAAGGAACGGGATTCAGGAAATAGTGACATTCACTGTGCATCAGTACCACAGTTAAAGCGTTTGTACTTCTTCCCATATCATAAGAGTCACTAGGCCACAACTCGGGACTGGGTACAACTTTCCTACTCCAGAGCAGTGAGGCACACTAGAACAGACAGACACAGTCATGGAGACTGAAATGGTGACAATACAAAACAACTATAACCCTGACAAAGTAGTGCTAACAATTAATATTTCATGCCCATCTCAAAACTTAGAGGGAGGAACAACTGCTGCAAGAGATATTCAGTCAGACATAGGAAAAGAAAACACAAGAACAGGAGCCAGTGTCCTCTCTGCTTAGAGTGAGGGTAGCTCATCTGCCTCTCCTTTACCAATGTGCTATGCCCACTGATTGACATCTGCTTAATTACTTACATGATGACTTACAGAACAAACCCTCCTCACAACAGAATGAATATACTATATAAAATGAACTCCTGCAAGCTCAGTAGCTGAGATGGAGGCTCTCTATTTCTCCAAGAAATTTCACAGGAAAATAGAGCATGGACAATTCACTACCACAGAAGAGTTGTTCTAAAATAGGAACAAATGCAGCCAGCTGTCCTAAATTTTTCATAGGTTAGCCTCCCGCACTGAAAAGGTAGTTCCAAAGAGGGGTGGAAGAAGTCCCCTCTTTCCTGTACCCTGCCACCACTAAGTAGCAGAACACGTCCTTTGGAGATGTTGTGGAACTGGTGTCTCTGATCAAATAAAAGTCTTACAGTAGGGTGACGTTTATTTTAGGAAAGCCTCTGAGGTTGAGCTGTTTGGCAAACATGATGGGATAACACCTGAAAAAGAGGGCAGGTCTTTCAATCATAAACTAAGCTCTTTGAGACTATTATTTATCATCACTTTTATTGCAATTGTATTCTCTTGTTGTTTTGAGAAATATGTTGAGTAAGCAGTTTCTCATTGAAAAATGCAAGTTCTTCGAAACTAAAACTTCTTGGCCATGCAGAAATCTTGCCCTAAATCTGTCAGAAGTTAATTTTGATACCTGAAGTACAATGTCTAACCTCTGCTAGAGTCTGCCCTTGGTCATTAGCCCAGACAGAACCAACTGCTCTAGAAGTGAGGCATTCATTTGAAAGACAAGTGAACAGCAGCACAATACTTCCAACAGCATTTGCAATATCTTAATAATTAGATGACTAACTAAAAAAGCAGGTGCTTTAAGTTCTTAAGAAGAAACATGGAATCAATTCTTTTTTTTTTTCCCCTGCTGCAGAACAAACATCTTCTGAAATCTGAAATAGTCACTGCTTACCATGGTTGAGGGGGTTTTGTTGTGCAAAGTCTAATGTCCAACATAGATTGTCTGAAAACCTGTTTTTTTCTTTTATTTACTCACAAATCTTCTTGTCTTTCACTGTTTTCATTCATTTACTCTTCCTGTTTTGCAAACACAGACTTGCGCTGGGTCCTACCTAATGAGGATCTGAAACAAGACGGGAGAGGTTTCCTCATCTACTTCTAAAACTTGCAAGAAGCTTTCTGTTAATGAGCTATCAGAATCAGCCACCTTGGATAGACTTGGCGGATGGATGACACCTCTGTAAACCACACAGTGTTCCCACAGAACTGCTAAAAAATATTTTTCCATATTTAAATTTTTTCCATCTTTCAGCTTGAAAACTGTTTCACGAAATCTTTTGAATTTCAAAGTGACACACTTTTCAGTCTTCTGCAATCCCGCTCACCAGTAATAGCTACAAAAGTGTCCTTACAAGACACTGCCTCCCTCCCCCGCCCCCCGCCCCCAGGGATTTTGCTAGTGGGCCATGAAAATTGATAAAGCTGTACTCTTGCATCCAAGGTTTGTCACAGCTCTGCGGTCTGTGCCTAGCCAGGTGCCTTGGTCAGGTTTCTAGAACCTAATCAGTGAGACGGGGATAATGACAGGACAAATAAAGAAAACCTCTTCAGTCAGTTATTAGCACTCTTCCCACCTTCCTCCATGTCCTGAGCCTGATGCCTGAGTCCCTTCACCACAGTATCTCAGTTCTGTGTCATTAATCATATGCTCTTTAGTCCTGAAACAGAAGTCAAACACTTCTGCTTCATTTCCACAACTGTGAAGACATCACAGCAAAAGAGCTATTTTTCAGTGTCACCTCCTCAAAAACGATGCATCTTCAAGTGAAGAAACAACAGACTATTTTCTAGAGGCAGATTGTTTCTGCTTTTATTTTGGAAATACTCTCCCACTTGGGAACTTTTAACAACTGTCAACAGAAGCATTAATAGCAGGAAGAACTAGTGCAGGTGACTAGAGGGTGGAGTTAGAATAGTGTCAGGCAGCAGCAAAGAGCAACAAGAACATTCTGGAATTAATACTTACTACGAGAAAGGCAGAGAAATAAAATAAAACAACTTACATGCTGGATATTATTCCAGTATTTAGGGGACTATTCTGTCAAATGAAACAGATGTAGCCAAAATGAAACAAAGCAAACCTAAAAAAATAAACATTGACTGATTGTGTTCCTGTAAAATACTTCTGAGTTTGAATGAACAATCAGAAGCAACGGTACCTCTGTAAATCCTTCAGGTGAGTCACAGCCTCTAAATAATCAAAGACTTGTTAACCAAAGATAAAGTGCTGACAAGAAAAAAATGCTTGAGGAAGTTAATAGAACTTGCACTTCTCAACAAGAATACTGTCAGCCAATGTTTTTATTTCAGTGTTTATACCACAGTGATTATTTCAGATGTGCAGGGATTTTTTGTGGCCTTATACCCCAGAACTGTTAGTATGAGGCTGTGTCAACCAGCACAAACCTGGTTCAAGGGACATGGGCAGGTTGATATCTGCTGAGCAGATGAAACCTACATCCACTGGAACACACACATTGTCCACAGTACCATCCAGATGTTCAGGACCAGAGTGAAGGGAAACCCTCCAACTAGGCCAACAGGGTCACACCAGCTCGATGCTTGTTCATACATATATATGTGTGCATTTTTTTAATTGTAGTGGTGGCCATTGTGTTAAAAGAAATTGCTTTTCAAATTTTTAATGCCCTAATTTTAAATATAAATATAAGTGACTCAAAGAACAAGTAAGCATTGAGGCTGGGGCCTTTAGGACCCAACCCAGAAGGAAAAAATCCCGTGAAATTCAGTGTGAAGGCCCTTGTATCTTCTTTTGTTAGCTGTCACTGTCAGCTGCAGTGGCTGTATGTAAACTGTCAACTGCAGTATAGAGCTGAATTATGCTGAACCCCGTGACAGTCTGTTGTGGGTTTGTCTTGGTGACAATTTTTTACCACACCCCCCAACCAAATTGCTCTAAATTACTCTAAGTTTAGAGAAGGTTTATGCAGACAAAACCAAATCCGATTGGGGAGAAATAATATTAGAATTTATTACTACACAATAAAAACTAAACAA
>JAWWES010000094.1:29378042-29405744 GCA_035583135.1 Lophotriccus pileatus
TGCACCCCCTTGTTCACCCCCCCACGTAGCCTGGATCCTGTCTTGCTGCGCACTTCCACCCTCTGCGCGCTGCTCGGTGTGCTGCTTCCCCTGCGGATCAGCATCTTCTTGCCCCTTCTTCCCCCAGCCCTGCCACAGCTTTGCAATCTTTGCCATCCCCTGCTCCCATCCTCTGCCATGGCTGCAGCTGCATACCTTCAGTTCTCACCTGCCACCGTCGTAGTGCCTTGCGCCACTGTCCTGGGGTCCTCACTGCTTCCTCCCCCTCTGCCATGCCTCAGTACACCTCCCTAGATAGCTCTGCACGCCCTGTCCTTCCCTGCAGCATGTTCTTTGGGGTCCCTACTGCCCCCCTCCTCTCTCCCCCCCCCACGAGAGAGAGACGATTTCATGGGAGAAAATCATGCCCAGGGCCTCTCTCAAGTCCACTGCCCCTGGAAAGGGAGGCAGTCCTAATCCCAGCCCCTCTATGGCCAAGGTTTCGGGTGCCTCCCTACAGCCCTTTCCCTATGTGTGATTGGTTCCATGAACATCTCTTGTTTCCGAGGTCGGTTGTTCCTTCTTCCCCCTCCCCCCTCGCTGTGCTTTGCCCTTACTGACTCCTTTTTTTCCCCCAGAGTGGTGCTGCCAGGCAAGGCACAACTGGGAGCTCCACCCAACGCTCCAGTTTGCGGCTCTGCTTCCCGTTTTAACTTTCCCTTTGAACGACACGGCCGAGGCTGTGCTGTTGTTTTTGCTTGGCTCCTTTCTGAAGGCTGTAGGACGAGCGATCACGACTGATGCCTTGGCTGTGCTTTGCTCGCTTGTAAATGTTAGCTTCCTTTGGCTGTGTCACTTACGGTGGCTGAATCCAGCTTCCAGCAGACTGCTTATGTGGGAAAGTCCGTCTCTGCTGTCCCAGATGACTCATCACAGAGATGAGTTTTTGTAGCTCATCCGTTCAGGCAGACTTCTTTTTTTTTTTTTTTTTTTTATATAAGGGCTCTGTCCTTCCAATGCAGAACACTGCAGAGAGCTGTCCAGTTGCAATAGGGAGCGTTCCTTCTGTACAGCAGATTTGCTGCAAAGAGGAAGGCAATCAGCTTTATGGTGCGTGAAGAAATGGTTTGAATTGAGAGAGCAAGATATATGCTAAATGTTAGGGAAAGATTTTGAAGTCGTTTGGCCACTGCAGTAGACTGCCAGGGGGTGTTGTGGAGTCTGTATTGCTTGAGGTTTGCTGAAAAAAAAACCAACAACTAAACACTTTAGATAAACATCTGTCAGGAGTGGCTTAAGGAAAACTGATACAGACTTGGAGCACTAAGAGGGAAGTTGATATTTTTTTGAAGTCTTTTCCAACATTATTTTCTGTGATTCCTATCCAAATTGCTTTTCTTAAGTGATTAGTATAGGCCCTTTCTAGATCTTCTTTATGAATTTGAATTGCTGTTCTCTGTTCTTTTCTTAAATGAAAATGCAGGCTTATTTGTGGGTAACGTTAGACCCAAATAAGAAATAGAGGATGAGCTGGTTTACATATCTGGCTTGTTCATGGGTTTCAACTGATTGATCTTGTTTTTCAGTGACATTTGTGTTCCACGGTCAGGGTGTGTGATGTTAATAGAACACTATTGAACTTTTCATTTGCTTTCCTCGTGTGTGGCAAGATATAGTACAGTAATTGAGCTTTGTATCTCATATATATAACTGAAGTATAAGGAATGGCTGTTTATTTAATACCCCAGGCATGAGCAATGTTGTGTCTCGTCAGGAAATCCAAATCAAGGGCCAGTTGCTGAATATTTTATCAGCAGTTTTGTCTGGTATGTGGATTGCAGAACCCTTGCAGCCTGCAATACAGCATTACAGTAGATCCTAATGCCTGTCTTATCCTCCCTTTTATCATTAAAAATAAATGTTATATTCCTCATCTACTACTGTCTTTGTACTTTCCCCTCTTCCGTTTTTCCTGGGCAGGGGTCCATCAGGCATTCCATCATATTGCCTCATTTTTTGCTTCTCCCCTTGCAGCTGCATGTTGGTCTTTGACATAGTCTCTCCTCTTGCTGTGGATGCCTCACCCTCATTCCTTATTACTTTGTTTTTCAAGTTGATTTCTCATTAACTTCATTCTTCAGCTCTCTGGCCCATTTGATCTTCATCTGCTAATCCCCATTTCTGTTTCTGAGAGAAATTATTACTTCTGTAATATTTACTTCTTCTTTTTTTTGATTCTGCCAGCCTTCTTATCTGAGTACTGCACCTCCAAGTCCCTTTCTCATGACTGCCACCCCCTCCTCTTATTTATGATAATACACCTACCTATGACTGATAATTTGAACTGGGTAGGTTTCTTTGTTGTTTTCTTCCTGACTCTTACTTCATACTCAGTTATCCATTTTTGCTAGCAAATACATTTCCAGGTTCCTTTGCTTTGCAGGTTGTCTAAAGCTCTGCCAGAGGCCTTTTCCTGTATCTCTTGCCCTGCAGAATCTAAAGGTTCACAGAGAAAAACTGATTAGAATTGACTTGTTTACCTTTGCTCAGCACTATTGATTGCTGCTTACAGAGATGGATTCTCATGTTTGCCTTCTGCTTTTTCTGCCTTTTAACTGCTTAGTATGACCCCAAAGCCCCATTCATTCAATTTTCCCATTTTAATTCCAAAGTACTGGGTTTTACCTCTTGCTGCATCCTCTTCTCTTCATACTAAATTAATTCCAATCCAGATTCTGTGTTGTGCTGGAATTGTCTTCATTAATCTTTCTACAGTCTTCTTCTTCTGCCCAGGTTGAAAGTATTCCCCTTCTTTCTTACCTTCCTTGATCTCTGCTCCTTTCAATACTGTATGTAATCCTCTACTACATGATGTCTTATTTTCCCTGGGCAGTCTATGGTATTACAGAGTATTCTGAATTGGAAGGAACTCATAGGGATCATAGAGTTGAGCTCTTAAATGAATGGCCCGTATGGGAATCGTATTGTCCTTTTCTTATTATTCACTACCTTCTACTCTCTGATTATTTTCTATTTACCCCTACTTCTGTCTGTGCTTGTACTTCCAGTCTTTTCCACCCCTTTTTGTTAACTTCCTATTTTACCAAAATTTTCAACTTGAACTGTTAAAAATAATGTTAACTTAATGCAACCATACCAGACTTTCTTCCAGGTTTGCTTGTTCTTTCCTGTTGTTCTTAACAACAGGAACAGGAATGTTGCTCTTAGTAACATTATTTCCTCTTGTTCTTTCCTGCTGTTTTAACTGTTGAGGCACTTAGAACTGGTATACTTCTTTCCAGTATATTTCTTGTTTCCATTTTGGTCTTATTCCATGTTTGCACTAAGTTCTTCCCCTTTTCCTGGTGTAGTATCTTCTGTGGTCCGCACTTGTTCATTATCATCACAACCAGAGTTCCTGTTTGTGTGATTTTCCTTTTTGGTGTTACAACAGTGTCATCATCTTTTTTTTTCTTTAGGGATTTGTGCTGTTCTATACTAATTGTGGTTCACTAAGCTGTAATTATTTTTGTGCTTGCTGTCACTCAACTATCACCATCTTGAACCTTGAGCTTGCTGAGAAAAGCTTGTGCTGTGTCCGCCACATCATCTTAACACTTGTCTTAAAGCACTGTGGGTGCTTATAATTAATTACCATGACCAGATCTTTCTAAAAATTTTTTTGAACTGTCATTTAGCCAAAGTGTGCTGACCTATATGAGACGAAGACCTGTAAAGGACAGGAGAAAGAAACCCCACCGCTGTGCATCTCCTGTTTTGCATGGCTGTTAGTTGTCAATACCTTAATGTGATTTCAGCCCACTGTCCTCTCTTGGCCATATCTTTGTCACGAGATGGGTGTTTTCTCAAGAGGGGTGCTTCTGTCTAGGTGCATTTCTTTCATCATGGATCTGCTGTGCAACAAAGGTTAAAAAATTTCTGGTTACTTTTGATAGAAGATGTTCTGATTTGATTGGGATGTTTTGTCTTTTTGTGGTGTGTGGTGTTTTTGGTTTTTGTGGCTTTTTGGTTGTTTGTTTTGGTGGGTTTTTTTGTTTGTTTTGGGTATTTTTTTGGTGTGTGCCATCTTGGAAATTATATTCTCTACCTAATGTACACATCTTTTGAGCAAATCGTACTGAAGTTCTGAGTTGATAGTGCAGTCGAGTTTCTTTCAGATCTTTTGTTTCATTGAAGAAGAGAAATGGAATCTGTGGTTGAGTGGCAGTGTTCTCTTCTCTTCTCTTACTTTTCATTCTTCTCCTTCATCAGTGATATTTTCCGTTATCTCACAGAATTAGTCCATTATAAAATTAGATTTGCAGGAGGTGACTGTTGGAGTTCATCACTCTTACGTCACCGTAACTGTTAGGCTGCACTGTAAATCCGTTTGTTCAAAGTAATCTGTAACACGCTTTTTTTAAGTAAGAAAACTTGCACTACAGTATAACTCAGATTGCTCTGCTGATCTAGTTTATAGCACAGTTCCATAAAGTTTGCATTGTTATATCTGAGTGGACAGACATTCATATATCATGAAAGGGAATGAGGTGTGGGCAGAGGCAGACCTTAAAGTGCTTTCTCATGGGACATTTGTAATACATAATCCATTCTCCCTTCCTGCTGTTCTGCGGGTGAAGTGGCTGATTGGAGTTAAAAGGTGTTTATTTTGGCAACACACTGTAGGAAACAAGGCAACTTATTGAGGTCTTTGTGTTGGGACTGGGAAAGACTCTGTGTATTTGTTTATTTTATCCCTATAGCTTTTTACATTAGTGACTTAATCCAAGAGATGTGTAAGAGAAGCTTGAAATATTGATAGAAACTGGAGGCATGACTGGAAAAAACAAAGCATGTGTTATTCTTGGTGGTTTTAGTGGTGGCCTTGGTTTTTGAAAGACTGTAAGAACTTCCCATTATTAGAGGAGATGAAGACAGATCATCCATTAACTTTCCCAAGCAACACTGAATAAATCTGGAGTTCCTAACTTTTTAAAAAAATGCACAGTTCTGATGAAATATCTCTGCTAACCTGTTATGGACCATACAGGTGGCTAATTGCACACCAGCAGCATCCTCAGTTGTTGGAGTTCTTGCAGTCAAATGAATATAAGGGACATCAAGACATGCCTGTTTCGTTGTGGGCATGGGTATGGTCGTGGAAGAAGACCAGCTGAGTTACGGTGTTGATGAACAGAAACAGAATGAGTTGTGAATTCTAATTCCAGGAGATACGAATTGTTTTTAGTTCAATACATTAACAGTGGATGAAGCTTCCATTTGAGCCTCTGGTAAGCAGACATAGTGGGAAGAGTGAAGCAAATAAGCAGGATCCAAAAACATGCCAGTGAGTCAGGTATCTCATGAAGTTGTTGGTGACTTTTCTGTATTTCTGATTGGTGAGCTCTGTTGTGAAGCATGAGATCTTTTACAAATGCTGTCAAATGCCTCCACCTTTTACAAATGCTGTCACAAGCAACCTGTGCAAATAATTTCCTTTGAATCTTAACACAGAAAGAAATATTTCAACTACATAGATACTTGTAAGTATTCTTTAAATTCATCTACTGAGGTTTAGACTATACCCTTCAGTTATGTCACTTCTTAAAAGTTGTAAGTAGCAAGTTACTTTGTCAGGTAGTTCAAAGATCAACTTTTTTATTCTTAGGACCTTCAGGAAGTGATAGTTTACATTAAGAACAATCATGGGACATAGCATCCTTATAAAACATTTCTTGGGATAAAGTGAGAACAGCTTTGGGAAAGATTGATTATCTTGCATTGTTAATAGGGAGTGCTAAATCCAAAGCTTATGTTATTGTAATCTATGTTATAGTAATTGTAATCCTGTTAAAGTAATCTATCAAGGATATTGTAAACCATCAGACTTTTAGGCTAGCAATAGTGAGGTATGTTCGGTATCACCCAACTGATGGCCTTTATTTTTCATTATGAAGAGATGGCGTTGTTTGTTATGTAGTAGTCAACTGTCCTTATGCTGTTTACTCTGAAGGCAATAACTGTGCCTCTTTCTCCTTTGGGCTGACTATAATTTTTGTTCCCTTGAACTTAGCTCAGTGGGTTCCTTTGTGAAAATCAGAACTTGCAAACCAACTTAACATAAACTGTGCCTTTGATATTTTGTATTTGAATCTTTCTCTCTTAAAGCAGCTGTTGGAAAATTGTGTAAATCTTAGGCTTAGCTTCTAAAGGAATGGTTGTGCAGTGTTGCCAGGTGACTTCTACCCGCTGATTAAACTGATTGCTGATTTTTGCCTCTGTTTGATGAAACTGTACTGAGACCTTTCTGTATAAATTTTAGAGAAAGAGCCTATGTTGGTGAATATATAATAGGGTTCTTTTAGGTCTTCCAACCACTTTGAAGTTTCACAGATTTTGTAACTTTTTTCTTTTTTTTTTTTTTTTTTTTTTTTTTAATTTTCTAGGTAAGCATTTTCCTAATGTGGAATAAAAGTGTATATTTTTGTGACAATGGCCCCAGAAATATCTGTATGTGTATTTAAGAAGAGACAAGTGTCATCTTCATTTAGAAATTCGGCTTTACAGCCCAAAGATTAGTTTTCTGTGCTTTAATATGATTTCAACACCCAGTGTGCATTGCACTGCAAGAATAGGAGATGATTGCTTGTATATTGGAGAGCTGGGGTTCCATACTGCATTTTTACATGGTATTTTCTAGCCATCACTGTTTAAACCAGTAATATTTCTAGCCTGTGTTGGAGAGTCATGGCGAGCAGAACGTGGTGACTTGTGCCTCATAATATAATATACAATGTTCCTGCTCTTAATTAATGCCATGCAGTTCAAGCTGCTGTTTACAGCAAAGAGATCTCCAAATGTTGTATGCAGATCTGCAGAAACAAAACAAGAAACCCCATTTAAGTACTTTGTTCAAGGTCACGATAACCACGTCCTGGGAATGCTTTGTCAGACTCCCCCTAGTTTGCTATGAAAAACTGCAAATTATTGCCTACTTGTAAGGACCTATGCTTATGTAATGAACTGAAGGGCTTAACATGTTATTTCCCTTTCCATTCTCCTCCCACTCTCTCCTCCCTAAGTCAGAGCTTTCTTCATGTTGGTTCTTGTTTATCTAATATACTTTCAGTGTCCTCAGGCACTGCCCTCGTGTTGCAATCATGAGAGGGTTTTGTTTTGTTTTGTTATTTCTTTTTATGCTGCAATTTTGGACCTGTAGGTAAGTCAGGACTTGGTATTTAAGCAGCCAGGATTTTCATTTGGCAAACCTAATTTGAATGTAGGATGTATTTTGAAGGAACATGTAGCGAACTGCTAGGAATGTCTCCAGTAAATGGCAACAATGTTATTTTCACAGCAGTGTTGTGCAGGCCAGGAGCTCTTGGTGAGCTCTGATGTTTTCGGTCTTGAATCCACGTTGAAGAGAGTGCAAGAAAACAGGGGTAGCATTTTCCATGCAGTGTTCTTCATCTGGAATGTCATCCACATTTCATGCAGAGACCAGTAATTGGGGAGTTCTGCTGTGGGGTTTCTGTTTTTGGGGTGTGTTTTTTGTTTCTTTGGTTGGTTGTTTTTTTGTTTGTTTTGTGTGTGGTTTTTGTTGTTGGTGGTGGTTTTTTGTTTGTTTTGTTTTGTTGGGGTTTTTTTTGTGTGTGTGTTAATGTCATGTGATAAAGCTGAGACATTTGGAAGCAAAGTGTGTATTGTAGTTAGGCAGTGTTTTACTAGCCCAGAGTTTGAAAATGTTTTGTAATTTCGGGTTTGCAGTGCATGGAAGGAATAAAATTTGAGATTCTGTGAAACCGGTTGATATGCAAGCAGGGAGTTCAAATGTGATTAAGTAACTTGGTATGTGCAAAATGTCTTCAGAAGTGAAATGTTTTGTGCTTTTGGTTGGTTGGTTGTCTGCTTTTGCTGCTTGTTATTGTTTTGTTTTTGTTTGCATGACTGACTTTTATTAGTTATTTAGAACCATGGAAGTACCCCAAAATGCATTGAAATGAATATTTTAATCCCTCCCAAAATATTTCTGTGATATTTGTAAAGTGTCCTTATTTATTGCTGCCTTGAAATAAGTACTTAACAATGGGTTATGAAGAAAGGAAACAATAATTAAAGACTTAGAGGGTTAAAACCTGGGCTTTTGTCTGCAGATGGCCTGATTTCTAAACTTCAAAACCTCAGCAGGTGTGCTGATCAGCTCTTTGTTTAATCAGCTGTGTTATGCTTCAAGATAAATATTTAAATTGTTGACTGAGGTGGAAGCATGTAATAAAGGAGTTTTGAAGCAATGTTTAATATGAGTTGACTGTCAAGATGAGTGGAAGATTACATACAACACATATCACATTCAAGAGTGGAGTCTCCACATAGGAGTTTGCAGGGTAAACATCTTTATGTTACACCATGAATAACATGATGTCCTATGGGATCTCAGTTTTGTTGACATTGTGTTAAAAAATTATAAATACTGTTTGTAGCATCTGAAAACGTTCATGAAGTAGCATATGTGGGCACACTGAATCGGTGGTATTCTTAGTCTCTGAAGAGAAGCAAATTATAAACTCATCACCCTTTGGTGGATAACTTTAAAGCAGTATTATACCATAAGAAAACTTTTCATAGCAGGACCTTTGAATTTTGGTAGTGGAGACACGTTGGAGTGCAAGTGGTGAATGTGGAGTCATTAGGAAAATAAGGATGTGAATGTTCATATGTAAAGGACTGTTATATGGCTCTTAGTCCCAAGTGTCACTATTGTCTGCTATGCAGTAACTTGAAAAATACAGCACTTTGTAGCAAGGTCAAAGCAGGAACTAAAGAAAAGAAAGGGAAAAAAAAAAAAAAACCACGGGATGTTAGACTCCACTGTGATTTGCGTGTCCTATTATACAGTCCATTTTGGAATTGCCCAGTTGTGTTTGGGCTTCTTTCTAGAGATGACTGCCACTTCATCTGTAACAGTGTTACAGTGCCTGGAAGTGGGAGACATTGCTTCAGTTTTGTAAGTCTGAACCAACTCAAGCCCCTGTGTCTGAGGAGAATTCAATCATTAGCAGGCTCTTTGGGGTAGGAGCAATAATACTGTTCTTCCCCAGAGGTAGATCCAGGCCAAGTCTACACTAACAATTTTTTTGGTATGTTTATGGAGATATTTTTATTGATACAACGTAGTTCATTCTTCCAGGGAACTGGTATAGTTTAGTAGGGTAAAAGGTTGTGTTTGCTGGTGTGTGTTCCTGCTCTAGTAATAGAGGTGTGCCAGCAATTTGGTGTGTAATAAATACGTTTTATTGTGAACCTGGGAGATCACCTGAACTTGTGATAAAGAGCTGTTTGGCATGTTATCTGAATGCCTGTGAGCCACGCACAGGAGGTCTGTGAATGGTTGATGAATGTTTTAACAGGGTCAACTGTGCACAATGTTCTCAGACTTCATGGCGGAGTAAACTGGGGGTTTTCTTTAAAAATGGAACATGTCTGGTCAAGTCAGGAACTGATAAGAGTTTTGATGCTTCAAGACTTCATTCTGGACACTTAAAACAGTGCATTCACCGCATGAAAATTTTATATAGAGAGCTAGTTTGCAGTCTTCAAAATAACAGAAGATCGTAGAATAATTATGGACTTAATGCTCTTCAGAGCTGACAAACATAGACCTTCATATTAGTGTTGTCAGGGACTCCAGGCTATTTATTTGTGAGGGTGTTAGAAAATGCCCATGTCTTTTCTCTCCCTCTCAATATGAATTCCTTTGTGCAGTGTATTTAATGGGTTTAAAAGCTAATGCTTTTGTTTGAAAATGTGAAATAACTCGCTAGATTTTAATTTTATATTCAGACATTATGCACGCTTGTTTAGATCAGTCATAACCTACTAAGCTGGATGTGTATGCAGGGAAATGCTCATGAAGTAGTTACTAATTCGTATTTATAGTGAGACACACTTTAGTCTGCATCTGTAATTGGTATCATGTATGTTTTGACCACTTTGTAGTGGTCAGGTGCAGCCTACCAGTCATCTTATTCACTGCAGTTTGACATTCACAGTGATGGGAGAGGAATGGATGACTTCATTTGGTGTTTGGAACAGGCTCCCCAGGGCAGTGGTCACAGCACCAAGCCTGTCTGGATTCAAGAAGTGTTTGGACAATGCTCTCAGGCACATGATGTGATTCTTGGAGTGCCCTGTGGAGGGCCAGGAGTTGGAGTCTGTGATCCTGGTGGGTCCCTTCCAACTCAGTAGATTCTATGATTCTGTGTCAAAATGGCTTCTGCTTATGGACTAGGGATATATCTTTGTTTTAGGCCTCAGGTTAGAGAGTTCTGAAAACATCCTCAACTGTTAATGTTTGGGGTCAGGACTTGTTTCCTCTTTCTCTTTAGGCTCAAGGATTAAGATCTATTCAGAGGTGGAAGAAGTTTCATTAGGACAATACAGAGTTGCTGGTACTTATTCTTTTAAACAGCTCAATAGTGTAGAAAAGTGTTTGTTCCATGTACAGAAAAATGCCATGCTTTCTGTTACACCTTGAGAATTTCATTCTTGTATTGGAAACAGTTTGGTAAAGTTGTGTTAGCAAGTTGTGGCTCCTCTCATTGATAGGTGGAATGCTTACTGGTAAAGGTCAGAAGCATAGCTTTCAGGACAACTTCTAAACTGGGTGACTTCTTGATCATCATCTTTTTAACCTGGCTTGCCCATTTCCTAGGGAGTGATGCCCTTACGTGTCTGTCCTTTTGTGGCGTGCACAGTATTGCCAATGGACCCTCCAACTCTGAAGGGTCAAGCTTGCGTTGTACATGTAAAATTTGTGTATTATGTACTCACTCTGCTGTTGGAATAAACTGAACATTACCTATCAGTTGAATCTTAGCACTTTATCAGCATCAGCCAGTGTCCTAGGAAAGGTGGATGCTGGAGGACTCTGTGGCAGTTTCCACAAAAGTTCTGGGACAGGATGAGAATCTGGTTTTGGCTCTAAGGGCTATTTATTAATGCTGTGTGCACACTGGGACTGTTTGTCTCCTATGCAGATAGATAGCTACTACACAATAATTTCTGAGTTCCTGATTTAAATAAACAGAGAGCAGTTATTTCTGTTTACTCTCCTGTATTGAAATACAGTTCTGTGAACTCTTAGTCCAGATGTTACACCGAGATGATAAAACAGCAAAGAGAGGACGTAGTTAGGTTAATGTGGTTCTTAGAATGGCATTTTATAATAAATTATCTTAACCTGCAACATCAATAGTAATATCCCTGAAGATTTTTAAAAGTACAATAAAAAATGTCCTTTCACTTAAAAAAACGTGAAATATTTACAACTCAAAATTTCCACTATCTTCTTATCATTACTGAAACTTATTAGAAATTGTAAAAATGAATAATCCAATTTTTTCTATAGTGACTCTGTAAAAAAGAACCCCAAATTAATTAAAGCTATTTGAGAACTTAATATATGTAATCATTTGTAGTGATTTAAACAACTGGTAAAAGAAGTATCTTTAGCACAGATTGCACAATCTGTGTAATTGTACAGTTACAGTTTTCCTTCAGAAAATTAATGGTTTCTTCCCATGGCCCAATATAATTACTTTGAAAATTATTGATTCAGGTTAGCTACCTTGGCAGTGACAGCTGTTTCAGCAGTAATGATGCAAATATTCTGTTGTGCTCCTTTAAGCTTAATATAAGATTGAGGTCAAACTGCTGCTGCAGAGAAAGAGTCTCTAACAAAAACTGAGTTACTCTTAAACATCAGAAAACCCAAATGAGAAGAAAGAAAAAAAATCAGGAATTGTTTCTGCCATGTGAAAAACTATGATTAGAATTTTCCCTTTGTGAGATATCAGAGGATCTCATTATACTATTCAGAAAGACCAAAGGAAATCAGTCCTAACTACTTCCATGTCTTTAAAAAGGGTCAGTTTGGTTTTTAGCTGGGTTCTGTGCTTAAAAAGGTAAATAAACTATATCCCACTTAAAAGGATGGTCACAGACAAACACCATTTTGAGGAACAAATGGGAGTTCAGGTGTTCATGCATACCAGTGTTTGACAGCCTAATTCCATGAAAGGTTACGGTGCATCTTAAATTTTGTAAATTATAACAGGGAGGAAATCTTTCAATGACTGTGCAGTTGGTGTCATGATTGGGATATTAAAAAATTGGAAGGTGGATGTAGTATAGAATGGAAACTAAGGACCTGCATTTATTAAAAATTCTGTGTGCATTGTTGAGGAGAGGGAATTAATTTTTTTTTTTTTCTCAGCCTTTAAGGAAAGGTCAAAAAATTAATGAATCTAAATGGTGAAAGCAGTGGTGAAGTTTGCATACACAGGTTCTGTGTCTGGGAATATTGTAAACCCACCAGTTGAACAAACAAGTGTTTCAGAAATCTCAAGTGGTCTGAAAAGTCACACCCTCAAAGGATGGTATGAGCTACTAAGGGGAGCTGAAGTGCTTGGATATGCTGTTCTGAAAAACCTTTGTAAATCTAGGCCTGATTGTTTAGGTGGATGAATCAAAATGCCATGTCTTACATTCAGTGTTCAGTAGAAAGGAAGTGGCCATTTCTAAGTGTGGAAACTAAGAAAATTTATTCTCATTTCCTACAAATGGAAAACTGGATGTTTTGAAGCATGTTCATTTTGTGTTAGAACCAGGTTGAAAAAGAAACTAAACCAAAACAATATGTTGCTTCTTAAGAGAGAATGTCAAAATTATTTGTGTGCATCTCTGTTAAAAAAATATTTCAACTTTTCTGTCTTATCTTCTCATATTTTGACTAGAAGTGGAACTGATTTAAACCGAACGCTGAAGTAGAAGAATATTGGGTCACTGTTTTTCATCTGCATGTAAGGTTTTATGTAGCATCACTTACAAATAGGGGCGATGAGCCATTTACCCTGGGCGTGGACCTTCCAGGAGTTCAGAGCACCTGCACTTCAGAGCCTCTTCTTTAGCCAGAATGGCAGAGCCTGTGCAACTATCGTGATGTCTCCCAAAGTATAACACCGCTTGGCTTTGCTGCCTGTGGACGGCTTTAAATTTTGTCTTCTCTGGACTTTTTAATAATGTGAATGGACATCCTGGAGATAGATTAGTGGTGTCCTCATGACTAGTGAATCTTTCTGCAGGGTTTTGATTGGATGTTCTTCATCCTGGGTCTCTTATGAGAGTTGGTTTGGGCTGAAAAACGTGAAGGTTGTATTTGTTTGTTCTGGTTTTGGTTTGTTTTGTTTTTATCCTCAGCTAACTGAATGAAGCTGTGACTCTATTCTTACAACCTGGGTGTTCATATGCAAATTGGAATAGCTCTGTACTCTCCAGCTGCTAGCTTATGATTGGTAGCTGAAGCAAAGCCTGGAGTATAACCTCTCGCTGCAACTCCTTTTCATCCAGTGGTTGTTACTCATGCTAGTTATTCACTGGGTTGCCCTTAATTCAGCCCATCTGCCTCACTAGTACCTTCATTTTCTTCTTGAAACATGCCGTCTGATCACCAAGAATTTTTCTTTCTGCTGCTTTAATCATGGGTGTTGCAACATCCTCAGTTGGTGGCAAATTCCATCTTTATCCTTACCTTATTCACATCTTTGCTACTTACACACTGCTTGATTACCTGTACATACAGTGCTACAGATGTCATTTAATAGGCTTCTTGCTTCAGTCACATCACTCCCAAGTTTTACATTGCATGAGGCATTTTGTGTTTAAAATAAATTGTAGCTCCTTGCATCTGTAGTCCCCTGGTGACATGCTGTGTTTTTACACTTTCCTGTGCTCTTGTGTGGGCTGCACTCTGGTTAGGACAGGTGAGTGCTGTATGGCACTGTAATTGTACTGCTACTACAGTTAACAGTGAAGGTGGTAACCACTCGTTTTGGCTACACTAGTTTTGGAAAAAAATCTGGAAGAGAGGTTTTTGTATTTTTTTTTGGAGTGATTGGATGCAATGAATATCAAGAAAATAACCTCTTTTTATTTTGCATTTGCGTACAAGTACTTGCTGTCTTGAGACTGTGTAGCTCTAAATTCAGCTAGAAAAGCCAGCAGGTAGTGTGCTGGCATTCTTCATATTTCATGTTCTGCAAGAGAAAACCTAACTGTAGACATCCAGCTTTCTATGTGTGCAATATTAAGATGCTGCTCTAAAACTGCTGCACCAAAGCGTTCTGATTGATTTTGAGTTTGCTGAGTCTTGTGCTAAATGGACAGATATAAACTTCTGTACACACTCACTTGGGTTCTTAAGCAAATAAATCATAAAATCACCACAGAAAAACTGTTATGGGCAAGAAAAGTGTTCCCAACCTGCAAGTTTGTCTTGGAGAGAAAGACTCTTTGCCAGCTTCTCACTTTCGACTGATACTGCTCCTGATTCTCTGTGCTTTCATGTCAGCACAGGTTGACCTGAGCTTTGTTAATGGCAAGAATATCCTTAGAGAGCATAGCATCAATTATGAAAGCTCTGTTTGAAGAGAAAACTGTAAATGAATGAATAAATTCCAAAAAGTTGTTTTTTTTTTTTTCCTGTATGTTATTTATTTTTCTCGCATAAGCAAATACTGTAGGCTCTTAATCCATCTGGAAGAAAGGCTAAAATCAGTAGAAGTGCTGAATTAGGATTTCAGGCAGAGCATGTCTGCTGACATGATGTGGTATTCCAGTTACAATGGAGACAAAGCGTAGTTTGCAGACTGCAGAACAAACAGCATTTGTTCAACCTTATGTTGGCCATAGATTGACAATTAGTGTTGCCAAAGCGTGAATATCACAGTTTGAGTAAGTGCCTGAGGGTGTTGAGTGGACAGGAAGGAGTCAGTACAGAGACATGGATATACCAACGTCAAAGACAAGAATAAAGGACTGTGATTCTAACCAGGATTCAGCAGGAATCCAGAATTCAAGGCAGCAACTGAGAAGAAAATAGCAGATAGATAAGGGCAGGTTGCTCAGGTAGCTTGGGTTGTAGTGAGGACTGGAGAGAAGAAAGATTGCACAGGCTACCGAAGATGAGTGTTGTTTAAAACCTGTTTAATTTCATACCTTTTTTACTATGCCAGGTGGTGAAATTGCAAGTTAGTAAGTATCTTGTACCTTTTGAGTTGCCTCCAAGAATACTCTTTGTTTAAAATACCTCCCTGCCTTTTTTTGTTTGTTTGTTTGTTTGTTTTGTTGGTTGGTTTGTTTATGGGGGTTTTTTATACTAATATTTTGTAGTACAGTAAGGCCCAGAATTAAATTCCCTGTGTAACCCTCTAACTATGTGCTACATTGTGGCATTTCAGGTTTCTTTTTAACATGTAAATTGCAGCCCACTTAGGAAATAAAATGGATTACTTATGGTAACTGTTACTTATGGTAAATGTGACTAGTCAGACAACCTAAATCCTTGGCAGAGCTATTCCAGAGGCTTTTAAAAATCCTATTAAAAGATTTTGTTTGCAGGTGGTACAGAGAGGATAAAAAACCCCCAACCAACAAAACAAACAAAGCACAGTGTGCAGAGCATTCTGTTGCTCCCTCTTTTGCCAAGGGCAGTTTACTTTTAAGGCCACACAGCTGTAGCTGAAATTTGTCTCTGCTGTTGGTAAATAAGAGTAATTTTCTGAAGAATCTAGAGTTCTTGGAGGGAATTTAGGAACAGGAAACACGAAGCCTTATGTATATTTCCTGCAATTATGATTATGCTAATTGGAACAACATAAATGTCACAATCATGTTGTAAATGTTAAGTTTGAATAGTGTGTTAGTGCTACGTGTAAACTGCCAGGATCAGAAGACATTTTTTTTTGAATGTGGGTAGTAGGGTGCATAATATGACCTTTCAGCACTCTTCACTACTGACTATTGAGTAAAATCTAAGGAAGCATGGCTGTTCAGAGCTTACAGTAAGTTTGCGTAGTTTGAATTGAAACTATATTTATTGTATCTATAAGTGGAGCTGCCTTAACAAAATATTGCACAAGTAACATGGTATTCCCTAACGCAAATTCAGGCGACTTAGGAAACTGTGTGTTTTTGAAGCCTGATGCATGCAGGATTTAATTTGTATTTACCCAGTTTGCAGCTCTGTAATAGTAGTATTTGAAAAGTATTTGCTTTGTGCTTGTGTAATAACAAAGTCATGAATACCAAAAAAACACCTTGCTTATATCAAGTACATTACATGCTATTGCTTTTTTTTCAATTAAAAATCTGCAAAATACATAGTAGGGATAGAAGCTGTTGACATTTCATCCAGCCATTTTGGTTTAAATCAGTACTCATGTTTGGTACCTTGTTAGCAAAAATCCTGAGGATGCTTCAGGGTTTTGAGAGAAAGAAAAGAAATTCTGAATAGGTTGCCCCCTTTGCTCTGTCCCTGGAGAGAACTGTTTTGTGTTCTCTCTGTATCAATCTCCTTTTGTTCCTCAAGGATTAAAAATGTTTGCATTTTGGGGGTCTCAGGAGCCATACCTGAAGACTTAGTATTTGGGAGCCGATTGAAAAAGCGTGTCTATAATCAGTATTTTTGTTGTAATAAACAAATTCTGATGTGCTTAGTTTTGTACTACAGCTAATGCTCATTCTTTTCCTGAAACCTTTTTTGCCTAGATGACTCTTTTTAACAGACTTTAATTATCTTAGCAATGCATACACGCTTGAGGACTTCTACTTCGTGAGCAGCAAGCTATTTGAATTGCTTACAACTGTCTCTTTATACTTTTCAGTAGAGCCTCCATCTTTGAGTATTTCAACCTCTAAGGACACAACTTTCCTTTCTGGCACCATGGCAATGTAGGCTAGGGATTTCTTCACTGAAATGTTAAGCTCAGCTGCCTTGTGGCGGATAGAAAACTGTTCCTTAAAGAGCAATTTATTAGCTCCTTTCCACATGCACTGTAATTGTTAAACCTGCCAGTAGTGTTTGAAAACTTAAGGGCTTTTGAAAATTTTAACGTTTTATCCTTCTTGGAAATCAGGTTACTGAAAGGTAGCCATGGAAAATTGAAATAAGAGATATTGTCAACTTCATGCCATTAATTTCTGTTTTATGTTAATAAAAAGTCAAGTGAAAATAACCTGGTTAGTGGATAAATATTTGTAAATTCCAGGATAAATTACCTGTTTTCTGGATAAATAATATTTGTTGATCTAGCTTCCTGTGGAAGCACTTCTTTTGAAATCTTACATGAGCCTTACTCTTTAAAACTTTTGACCAAGCTGCTTCAGCTGTCTCAGAGCTTAAAGATGCCTCCTGCGGTACGTTAATGCCCTGTAGAATAATTTTCTGCCTTTTTTTATTGTGAGCAAACAGTTAAAGTGTTGTTAACCTCATCTCTCTCTTCTCACACAAGAGCTCCAAGAGAGAGTGGAAGCCTCTGGAGGAACACAGCTGCACAGATGTACCATGGCTGCTCTTATTCATCCTCTTCTGCGTAGGAATGGTGAGTAAAACTGAGAGAATTCTGTAAATGTTTTATAGATAAAGAGTTTGCATTCATAAGAAAGGAATTTGCAAGCCCTTCAGTGACTTCATCACTGGGAAAGGTCAGGGTATGTTTGCATGAGAACCATTGGCTGTAGAACAGAAGTGGGTGGTAAATCCTGGGTAGGGTTCCATAATTTATTGTTTGTGCCAGTTCTTCCTTCAGTTCCTCTTCCCCTCCAGTTTCATTGGTAAGTGATTTCCATCATGCTGATGTATCACTTGAATTATATTCCTTATGGGGCTCTGGATTTCCCAGAAGTGATAGCTTTGAGTTTGGTAAACAGTTCTGTGAACACAAAAAACTTTTTGTGAGAAACAAAGATTCTGAATATCAAAGAGTCAACTTCTTTTGGGGGGTTTGTTTGTTTGCGTTTTTTGTTTTTCTTTGTTTGTTTGTTTTTGTTGCCTTTTTATTTTTCTTGGATATGTAGTAGAAGCAGCTACTGTTAACAGCCATATTACTAATGATAAGACCTTTCTTTCAAAGTTATACCAGCTCTGTCCCGTGTGATGAAGCCATCATCTTTCTGAAGTCATCCTCACAACACTCTAGACTTTAAAAAAACAGACCTGTGAGAGCTGCAGATTAGTGAAAACTAGCAATACACTTTTTTTCATCTTGTTTTGCTTCACACCCTTCTTCTTAAACAGAGAATGTCTGTTGCTGTCTTGTACTGCTATGTTACAAGCAGTAGTCCTCAGGGCTTTGGGACTTAGATGCTGTCAGCTTTCTTTTCTGCTGTCCCTTGGTCTCTGGTGTTTGGAATAATTCCATTGAAAAATTTCTTCTACTTTCCCCAGGGTGTTTGTCAACGGCTGTGCTTTGAATGGAAAAATTTTAATGGTTATTTAAAATCATATGAATTACAGTGTCACTGTAACGTGACTATCTTAAAATTGCAAAAAGTACAGTACTTCCTGAAACAAGTAGCTCTCTTTTGTGTTTGTTTTTTTCCTGGCTTTATTTGATGTTCCCTGGTTATTCCTGAATACTTAACTGTTCTGCCAATGATAGTTTGTCTGCTATGCCTGAGTGTCCCAAATTTTCCTAAGCAATATGATATACAGAGCAATTATCCCATTGGGTCACGTACCTTGTTACTTCATGTTCTAGGAGATTTCATTTGAAGGTCAGGTGCCATGACAAGTCAGGAGGACATCTCTGCACACTTGTAAATTAGCTTTGATAGAGAAGGGGTTGCATGATTTGCCTGTGTGTAAGGACAAAAATTCTTGAACCAGCCAAGAACTTGAGGACTGTTGTATGTAAATGTGTGCTAGTATGTCCTTTACAGAATAGTAAGGGATCTGAGAAATTAAAAGTGAGTGCTGGAAATCAGCTTGAATTATTATTACTAAGTGATAGCCTTTTGCTCACTTTGCCCTTGTTTTCAGTTTGAATATTAGGTCTGTAAGTGCATTAGTGAGGGAAACATAATGACTGCCTTGCTGTCTGGAATTTCTCTATTGATAACCTGACCATTAGAGAAGGTCACTCTGCTGTATCTTCACACCTTTAAACCCACGTTTTCACTGCCGAGGTCATTACCTGTTGTCATCATCTCATCTGATCCTGCCACTGCCATCTGTTGCTTCACTCATTTGTCTCAGCTGCTCAAATCTTAGCTCGTCTCACATGTGAAAACAAGTTATTTGATGGTAGTGGAGTGAGATGATGGTTCAGTTGTCCCTGTCAGTGGTGGTGTTAATGATGCTTTTGCGCCAGTCTCCTGTTTGCACAATCACCATCTTGATCTTGGTTTTGCTTGTGAAAGGTGTCTGAAAGTCCACAGCAAGACCTGCCTACACGTTGGTATTTTCCACATTACACTGTCTGAGCCATCTTGCTTTGTGTTTCTTTCTTTCCTTCATTTAAGTCCAGCATCTGGAACCACCAGTAGCCATTTTAAGAGCATTTCCTTAAAAGAAACTTGTATTAGACAGACCTCTTCATTCTAGCTCTTCTTTGAAAGCAAGTAATTTGAAGGAAAGAAAAAATCTGAAAGCAAGAAAATCTGGATTATGTGGAACTCTCTAAGATGCACAGTAATCTTTGTGAGCTCCAGCTCTACTTGTAACTAGCTCTCCTTCACTGCCTGCTCTTGGTCTCCCTTCTGCTTCATGCACGACTTGCTGACAATATGACTATCGAAAAAAACACCTACAAGAGTTTTAACTATGCTTGTATAATATCCAGTGTTGGATGTCTGAATCCTCTTTTAAGTTACATTCAATTTTGTCATTGCAGAACATCTCTCTGTGATCGTCCTTGTCTTTTTCAGTCCAAAAGAATTTTTATACAATCTCTGCTTAGAAACAAATGAATAAAACTGACTTTTCCTAGCTGCCAAACAAAATATTGCTAAACTGTGGTTTGTTTGTTTTCTTTCTCTCCTCCAGGGTTTTATCTGTGGCTATTCAATAGCTACAGGAGCAGCTGCAAGACTGCTTTCAGGATATGACAGTTACGGAAATATTTGTGGACAGAAAAATGTCAAGGTGGAGGGAATAGTCAACAGTGGTCTGGACCTTACACACAAGAAGTAAGTATGTGACTCATTTGCTGCATTCTGTAAACCAGGAAAGGCAAAACCTGCCTTCCTTTGAGAGTGGTTTTCCATAAAATGGGAAAAGGGATATGCTAACTCATTCCTACTTGTCCTTTGGCACTTTTCTCACCTAAAGGACAACAGTCTCTTGTAACAACCAACAACAGTTCTTAAAGAGTGTTTATTGGCAGATATGCAATATGAATATAGCTAAGACATTGAGGAATTACCTTTTCTTGGTATCCACTTCATGTAGGATATTGTGTTAGGCCGCTGAAGAGTCTAGTTTGCTTGAAGAGTTTCAGGTGTGACAAGTATTTTCAGATTTAGGAGCTGGCCTTTGATATCAGTTTAGACAGGTTTGCTTTTGATGTTGTGTGCTCAGTTTCTGCTGCTAGGTGAAGGGGGAGATGAGATATATCTAACACATTAAACTGTAAGCAGAATATGTGTCAGAATAGTGAATTGTGGAGGAAATGCACAAAGCTTCTAAGCAGCTCACAGTGCTTTCTAAATCCATGTGTATTCAATACAATATCGTCATTCTGGTGTTCTAAGGTAAAATGCAAACTTTTAAAATCATAATTTTAAACTTACTTTTAGAAAGACGTGGTGTCTGAGTCCCTGTGAAGGCAGAGAAATTTAGACACATTATTGAAATGTAGTAATTACTGTTGGATAGTCTCCTACATGTGACAGCAATCAGGCCGTCAGGGAGAAAAGAAACATCTACCATTGCTTAGTGGTTTCCTCTTGTAAAGGCAAGCTCAAAAGACAGCAAATAAAAAGAGAGACTATTTTTAGCAGAGTTAATAGACAGCCTGTTGTTTATTAAGAAGTCTTAATGAGGTTCAAAAGGATTATGTTTTTGTAACAAAGATGTTGTGGCTTGAGGCATGACCTAAGCAAATTAGTAGATAGACTCATATGGAATATCATCATCCCTACTTGCCTGAGAGTAAGAGGAAACCTTCTACCAAGGCAGATTGACTGTTCACATGAAGTGCCTGATACAGTCCAGGGTAGCCAGCTTTGGAAGAGATTGGTTCTTATATAAGTGAGTGATCCTTCATTCTCTCACACCCTATAGTTTCTTCTGAAAAATTGCCAAGCAAATTTAAAAAGCTATCTGCTTTGCATCTGTCTCTAGCAGATGGAGTTTCTACAGTGTCTGAGGTGCAGTTCATGGGAGTATTTCATGCTATTTTTATAGGAGTACTTTTCAGACTGTAAAAATAAGCTTTTCTTCCTTCCTGTACATTTCAGTTTGTGTAGAGAGGGAGGACTTTTAGGATCCACAAATGCGGTTCTAGAAACATGAAGTTATTTCATTTTGCTTGCAGGGTAATTCTGTTTTCATTTCCCAGTCCAAGGGCAGAAAAGCTAAATCATCTGTAAAAATAACATTTTCTTCTTTTTACGTGACAGCAACCCATAGGCACTGTCATGTGGAAATGAAATGGATGTGGCCTGTGTGGATATGGAAATCTGGGTGGTAAGGGTGAAGAGCACAGTCTTCACAGGGATATGATTCTCTCTGTGTACATCAGATATGCTGAAACCACTGAGATGAAATGTTGGGAAGGAGGATTTTACAATTTGGTCACATCAACAAAGGGTGGATCAGGCATCTTTTTATTTTTACGACAGAAACCACAGCACACTTTAATAGTCTGCGCTCTAGAGTCAAACCTGGGATTACACTCTAGCAGTGAATTGTAATTAAGCCTATCTGCTTCAAGTAAGCTCCTTGCTTTACAAGTTCTGGTAGTTATAAGGGGGTTAAAGAAATGATTTTTTATTTGCAAATAAATGATGTCCATGGCAGATAAATGTAAGTCCCTGAAATGGTAGTTCAGTCTGATTTTTGATCACCAGTGCTGCTTGGACAGAATTCAGTTCTTGTTGTGTACTCCAGTATAAGGGGATGTGCATATGCTGCTATAGGGAATATAGTATTCCACCCTAACAAATGCCTCTGACCCCAGAAACTGGGATTTAGGTAAGGGGAAAACCCAGGGAGAGTTTGCAAGCAAGCATGCAGAGAATTTGGTTGGGTGAAATCGCATATGCCCTACAGTTAAGGACATTTTTAGGCTCTCATCTTGACTCAATAGATTTATTGGCACACAACAATTATGATGTTTGATAGCTTGATCTATGTGCCTTGAAAAAGAGAACCTGAACAAATAACTGGGGCAATGATCCCCTTTCAATCCAAACTCCCCATCCCTCACATGACAGGCCATTCCAATAGCAGTATTCTGTAGTCCTCGTTGTAATATGTTTATTACAGTTTATATACCATGAGAGCGTGGGCTGTACACTCTAATTGTTAATTTTTAGTCAGTATTTAAGATGCTAGCTTTGTTTGTTCTAACTATTGTTAATGTTCAGATTATTAGCCCCAGGTTTCACCTTACTGCTTTCTACGGCTACCTCTAAAGGAGGTTGTGGAAAGTGGGGGATCGGTCTCTTCTCCCACATAACAGTTGACAGGATGAGAGGAAATGGCCTCAAGTTGTGTGAGAGAAGGTTTAGATTGGACACTATGAAAGATTTCTTTACCAAAAAGGGTTATCAAGTCCAGGGGAGTAGCTGAGTCACTGTTCCTGGAGGTATTTAAAAGGCAGGTAGATGTGGTGCTTAGGGACTTGGTTTAGTTGTGGACTTCGCAGTGTTGGATTTACAGTTGGAGTAGGTGATCTGAATGGTCTTTTCCAGACTAAAAGATTCTATCACTCTAAATCTTCCTTCTTTTAGTTTAAAGCCCCCTTGTCCTGTCACTATTTGTCTGTGCAAAAAGTCACTTCCCTTTTTTTTCGTAAGCCCCCTTTGAGTACTGGAAAGCTTCCCACAGCCTTCTCTTCTCCAGGCTGAGGTGCTCCAACTCTCTTTCCCTGTCTTCGTGTGCTCCAGCCCTCTCATCATCTTTGTAGGCCTCCTTTGCTCTCACTGTAGTGGGTTCATGTCTGTCCTGTACAGGGCTGGGTGGGGGACCCATGAGAGCAGAGTAGAAGGAGAAAATTCATCCCCCTTGCCCTGCTGGTCATGCTTCTTTTTATGAAGCCCAGGCTACAGTCAGGTTTCTGGGCTGCAGGTGTACATTGCAGGGCCATGTCCAATTTTTCATGCACCAGTACCCACAAGTCCTTCTCTGCAGAGCTGATACTACATAACGATGCATAAAGACGTTTGTAAGTCTGCTGTGCTGATTTTCATACAGCAAACATATTTTCATTTGCAGTGCTGAGGCATCTCTAACAGTATGATTGCCTTGTTTACTTCAGTCTTTGTGTTGCTGATAAAAGTTATTTTGTTATCAACAAATTAGTCTATTGTTGATTGTAAATAACTGAGATTGCAGCACAAAGCGTGTAAGTGCATTCTTCTAGGAACAAAGAAAACCTGTTCTGTGATGACACAGTATGAAATTTTCTGCAGTAAAATCACTTATTTTCTGTAAGTAAGCTCTATAAACAAAAATAAAATGAACCTTTTCTTCTGTCACGCTGCAGCCTGGCATTTTGATTCTTGTTTTAGCTGCTAGAAATTAAAAAAAAAAAATAAAATTCTCATTTCTGTCTCCCTAATCTGCGGATTGAAGCCACAGATTTGATAGCTTGGAATTTTCTGTGCAACTCCCTTACTTCTGTCAGAACTGCCTTTGCAATTGCAGTGCAGTGTTTGAATTGCATGTGTCTACTTAAGTGTATGCCAACACAGCACACTTGTGTCAAAACTGCATGTGATGCTATAGTTGAGTTGTATTTCTAAACTTCCAGGCTTCAGTTAAAATGGTAGTATTTTGCAAAATATTCTGGCAAACACACATATGACACTTTCCAAGTTCACAAGCTCACATATTTCTGTGGATCCTTGAAGTACCAGCACAGCATCCCCTGCTCACCTGGCACCCCTGGCCCCTATCTGTCTCTTGAGTTCCTCCTACTCAGCAGCTGATCCAGCTTGGTACTAACTAGCAAACACTCACACACTCGTCCCACAGGCACCCTACACTCACAGGTCCCTCAAATGCCCGTGCAGACCCTCTGCCTACCTGACACCTCTGCCTGGACCCAGAGCCTCCTACGCACCATCTGGTGACGCTTGGAGTTTGCTGGTGAGTTACACCAGGAGTTGAACTCAGTGGTCCTTATGGGTTCCTTCCAGCTCAGGATTTTCTGTGATTCTGTGACATGAGTACACCTGCTCTGGGGAAGGTACAGATGCTCAGCCCCTGTCAACAGCCAGCACCACATGGGCTGTGATCACATGTTCTCTGTCCTTCACCTCTGTAGCTGTTTTTTTTTTGTGGATGCACATTGTTCCCACCCCAGCAGCCCATTGCCAAGACCCCTCTCTGCCCCAGTCAGTGTCACTGAGACCCCACTGACTTCTGTAGCTGGCACCACAGGCCTGGGGCCCATAAACCCCTGGTCTGATTCTGGTTGCTGTCATCAAATCCCTCATGCCCATGCCAGTCTCCCAGGTAGCTGGCACTTAATCCCCTGCAGGACTTGCAGCATCCATGCACATGGGACAGAGACTGGAACTATGCAGAGTGAGAGAGGTAAAGGATTTAGTAATAGGATATGACAGATTGCAGTGATCAGATGCTGGGATTAGTCAGAAGGTGTACTGACCAACACCAGTTTGCGTGCAACTGTCCCTTTTACACCCCTTTCTGTCTGCCACCCTGTCCCATGCACACTTCCTCAGCAGCTGGCACAGTCCCACTGACCCCTCCTGCATTCTGTACCTGTGGGTTTGCATCCTTTTCAGCCACATAGTCCCTGCCCACAGTTTCTTGATAGCCCATCAGTTATTGTGATTGACTGGGTTTGTTTCTGATTATTGTACTTATTAAGACTTAAGTGGTTAGGTTTTATGTCTGAGTGTCTCCCTCCTTTTCCTTATCATCTCAGTTTGTCAAGGTGCTTAGCCAGATAGTCTCATTGAAAGTTAATAATTTTCATGATCCACATAATTACCAATTAAGGTGACTGACTGGGTTCGTTCTCATCCTAACCTTCCTCATCACATGAGTCAGGTTTGACTCTGTAAGTTCTGTTTTGTAGCTTCTTTGACCAAATAACCTCAAATGAGCAGACATTCTTCTTCCATACACCCTTATAGTATAGAATAGCTACTGCAGGAACTTGCTGTCATGAAGTGGAAGCTTTGACAGGAGCTCAGGATTCCTGAGATGGGTAGTGTGTGTAAGTAAAAAAAAAAAAAAAACCAAACCAGAAATAGCAGTGGATGATTTTCACTGAGATGTGGATGAGGAAAGGGAATGTTTTAAGGATGCAGGTAATTACCACATTACAGTTGACTTAGATTACATGGGTTTTGATGGACTTTCAGAAAGTAAGGCTCTACTACAAGCTTATCATTCTTGCATACTGACACTGGGTAATAGAACAGTAGACAGCGATTAGTGTACAGACTGAAGTTGTTCAGGCAGGACCTAAATGCCTTCTAGGAATAGAAGGGATTTTACTGATTACAGAATGAATTCCCATCCTGAGGACTGCAAAAATAGAAATGGCATTTTATATGCTGGTTTGGTATTGATTTCTTATGTGTTATGATGTTAGAAAATATGCAGAGTATTTCAATGTGTAGTGTATCACCAGAATTGTAGGAATTCGAAAGACTTGTTCAACTTCCAAAGAGAAAAGCATTCTTCATCTGTATTATACCATAAGTGGTCAATTCTGTAGGGTTAGTGTTTGTGATGAAATGTGTATATAGCCAGGAGATGTTAGCTAAGGATCTGTAATATGTACCTCATGCATTGGGTTTTTAAATGGCAGTGACTCATCATGGAAAGTTAGAAAATAGAATCTCTTTAAAATACTTCACTCAAGCATTAGATAGTTCTGTTGAAATATCTGAACCCTTTTTATTTCAAAGTAAATACTAAAGTAATGTGTTCAGTCTTATGGTGTGGAAAATTGATCTAAACTAAAAAGCTATTCTTGGTTACTAGTATTATGTGTTTTCATTAAAACGGCCATGGACTTTGTAACTTCATGGGTTTTTTGGGGTCTTTTTAGAAAAATTTGGAAATCTCAAAGTCAAGTTTAAAGTTGGAGTGAAGGTTTGTGAATGTTTGGGCTCTTATTTGTGAAAAGGCTTGGTAAGAGCATTGCTGTTTTTAGGAATAGCTCTGTTTGAATTGACTTGAATCAGGGAGAGTTAAACATCCTTTCTGTGTGATCCAGAAGTATATAAATACACATATACTTGTGGTGCGTATGTTGAGTGCATAAATTCTTTTGATCCACACAGTTATGATAATATGAAATTTACTGTGTTTCTGGGTAGACTGAATCAGTCAGTCTTGACTGAATCCTATGGTTTGAAATTTTGCTCTCTGTACTTGTTAGTTCAGATAGAAATAATTTACCATTTTTCCTTCCCTAGGTATGTATTCTTCCTGGATCCATGCAATATTGATCTAGTACATCAGAAGATCAAGTCTCTTGCCTTGTGTGTATCAGCTTGTCCAAGGAAAGAACTAAAAACTCTGGCTGACATTCAGAAATTTGCAGAAACTAATGGTATGGAAAAAATATGTTTGCTTTTGTTCATATGCCAGATATTTTCACAGGATTAAAAAAAGACTCATGCATTAGCTGAGCTAAAAATGAAATATGTACGAAGAAATACGAATAGAAATAATGTGCTCTTTTCATTAAGCTAAAACATTACTAAATCTTATAGTATGCTGCTGTTCCATCAGGTCTTGGACAGTATTGCAAGCTGGTTGTTAAAACCGGGGTACAAAGTGTAACACGCGCGTGTCGGAATGTCTCGGCGCCTAGTGACCTGGGCTGGGGTTGGTGCTTAACAGTAGTGCTGTTGAAATAAATGTTCTCATGTGTATGGGGTTAGTGGGAGCAGTGCTGCTGTTTATTGGCACTTGTGGCACGGGGAATGACTGTGTGTGGAGAAAATATTCCTCCTGCTTTTCAGTGCTACAGTGTGGTTCCTGTTTTTTGGTTTTTTGGGGTTTGTTTGTTTGTTTGTTTGTTTGTTTTGTGGGGTTTTTTGGTGTGTTTTTTTCCCTTTGTTGTTGTTGGATTTTTTTGTATTTTTGTTTGTTTGTTTTCTTATGCTTTTCTTTTAAAAAGAAAAGTAAAGGAAACTAACTGTGTTAACAAATGAAATACTATACCTCATCTTCCCTAAGAGCAGTACTTTTTCTCAGTAGTAGTGATACTGATACTTCTAGCTCAGATCCTATTTTAACAGTCTGTGGAATAAAATGCCTAAGAAGTAACCAGCTTTTGGACATTCAAAAGAAAGTAAAGATAAAAACATAATTTAAGAAAATTTCAGGGATTATTCAGCTATTTAAGTGGGAACATTTTGTCCTAAACTTACCTTCTCATCTTTTAAAGTGCTGCAATAAAATTTCTTTGCAAGGTGCTCGACTGAAGATGAGTCAGTCTGGGTGACCCAGTACAAAGCAGTGAAACTGCTTGATTGCTTTCCATAAAAGAAGCTGAAATGTTTATTTCTGTCCTAGTGCAGGTCATTTGAGTACTTCTTGTTTGAGAGCAGAGCGGATTGAAGGGTCACTGCTGATGCCCCCGGGGTCCCCCACTGCGCTGTGCCCGCACACGTGGGTGTCTGGCACCTGAACTCTCAGGTGGAGCTGCCAGCACAGTGTGGCTG
>JAWWES010000094.1:29420456-29490853 GCA_035583135.1 Lophotriccus pileatus
AAGCCCTGCTCAGCAGTAACAAACACATCTCTGTGTTATCATATCAACCCTGTGTTCAGCACAAACCCAAGCCACAGCCCCACACGAGACATTGTGGAGAAAATTAACTCTACCCCAGCTGAAACCAACACAATCTGTCAGGAGTTATGAACCATCTGATTACCATGATGTCCATGGGAGGGAAGTAGCATATGGTGCGAGGACTGTCCCTTGATGTTTTCTGTTTGATGACCAGACTTCTTCACACCCTTCAGTTGAGGCTCTCAATGTGTTCTTACTGTCCATCTTCAGGGTGTTATGTCCAGCTCTGACAGAGTAGTGCAGTCAGCAATCCATGTTTCTTCCAGAAACCCTACCCAGCCTGTATCAGCCTCAGGAGAGCATGACTTCACTGTTTAGGGAACCCTGGAGGAAAATCTGCGCAGTCCCTTCAGCATTTCTCTGTCAACCAGATGTGCTGAGCTGTGCTGAGGGGCTGCCCTGTAGAAGTTACGAAGAGCAGCTAACAGTGGCATTCCAACCAGGCTCCCCTCACACAGGTTGCTGTACTTGCTCAGGGTCAGTAATGAGAGGAAAAAACTCTCTGGAATCTAGTACTTGAATAATCAGATGGATCTCCTAGCTTAATTTGGATATTGCTTTAAAAATACAACTTCTAAGGTCATTGTGTGCTGGCTTGAAATTTATTCATTCTTGTTTATGAACAAGCATCATGTAGCTATTCTTAAAAATTTGTAATTCATTTTCAGTAGGTAATATACCAAGATATAATCAAGAGGCCACATAAAATAGATGGGTCATGGAGAATAGATCTATTGCTATACTTTTGATTAAGACACTTCACCTCACTTACTCTTTCACTCAGAACCACTGAAGCAGCAGCAGATCTCAGGGGCATTTTCAGGAGTCCCATTTGCTCAAGAAAGCTTGTAGAAACCACTAACCTCATTTTTTTATTATTAATTAAAAAAAAGTTAGCAATTAATCACTGCACATCAAAATAGGTAACTTAAAATATTTAGTGAAATTGCTATAGGTTAAGGTGTATTAGATGAGCAGTGGTATAAATTGTGATGCAAAAAGCATGTTTTCCTCTGTTGGAAAATATTTTGGAAGAGTACTTTAATCCAATCAGTTCTTTTTTCAAAATGGATGTTTTTGTGTTTGGATGCAGGAACGACATTCTTTTGCCCGCTTCCAGCTCAAAATTTGAGTTCTGTTACTGGTATTGACAGCTTCTAAATGTTCTAGGCTTCCTGCAACATTGTAGCAGTTAACAATTAAATAAACCTCTCAAATTTCTGTCCTTTCCAGTAATACTGCATATTATGAGCTGCAGTACGCTGCATATTCCAAAATAGGTTATGTTGTAAGAGGCTGAAAGAATACATGGGCTGCCTTTTAAATAGGGCAGCCATCATTATGGGTTTAATTTGTTTTTTAACAAGTGTGACTAATTCACAATTACTTTTTTGCTGTGCTTAACTGCTGTCTTCATTACTACAAAAGTAGAACCATCAGTGTGAGCATTTTGAAATGCATTTACCTGCAGTAAGTTTAGAACAATAAGATTTGCAATCATCAGTGACTTTAAACAAAAACCAAGGATCTGCTAATTACTAAGGTATAGTAGGTGATCATAATTTCTCCCAATTTCTTTACAGAATAATTACACATGAATGGTTTTCAGCATGTCATCCTTTTTTCCCAAAAAACCCAATGTACAGAAAAGATGTGCCCAAGGCAGCTGCTTTACTCACTCTGTGTTTAAAATGATGGTTAAAATTTTGGAAAGGCATGGGCTTAAAAAATAGTTATTGAGGACAGAAAATTGCTGCTTTGTAGGTCATTACTGAAATAGGGAAACTACAGAAGATTATGTGCATTGCTGCTACAGTCCATGGAAATCTTTTAAGCAAGGAAAACTGGGCAGGGTGAAAGAAACAGAGGTTGGAAGAGAAGGCTGACATAATATGAAAGACATTTCTTTCATGGGATCCAATTACAGGAAGGAACATGTAATTCATGTCTGAAATGTAGTTGGGAATTGATCAAATGATGTAATAGGCCACTTTGAGATCTGACATGTCTTATGAGCAAGAAAGACAGCTACTTAGTGGGAAACGTTTAGAAAATAAAATTACCCACTTTTAAAGTAAAGTTTTTGCTGTCTTGTGTCCTTCTCTGATGGACTTGATTACAGGTTCTTCTGGGCATTCTGCAAAGTTTAATGCATAATCTCAATAGTTTTTTGGAGGATGCTTCCAAAACTGTTGAAAACAATAGAAGCATCCTTGCATATTCTGCATAATTTTAACAAAGTTAATGAAAGTAAACGCTGTGATTGTAATCTTTAATACAAGCACAAGTTTAATATGGGGAATGACTAGGAATAAATACATTGGTTTTGCCTGGCAGCAGTTGTGCA
Source organism: Lophotriccus pileatus (assembly GCA_035583135.1). Classification (NCBI taxonomy): domain Eukaryota; kingdom Metazoa; phylum Chordata; class Aves; order Passeriformes; family Tyrannidae; genus Lophotriccus; species Lophotriccus pileatus. Next base: position 29,422,885 of record JAWWES010000094.1, read on the forward strand.
TGCTGACGTCCTTTAGCACAAAATATATGCCTACAAGGAGAGTATTGTAATTCTGTGATTTCTTTTGCTGCACATAAGGGCCAGTATTTTATTCAAACAGGAGTGAAAGGCATTGTTTCAGTCGCTGGTTCACCGCCTGACACTTGAGTGAGAGATGTTTAAGTGGAAATAGGAGCATACATTTTCTGAGCCTTGTCATTTAACGGTGGGAGGGTAATAATTTCCTATTGGGATGTGTACTTCAGTCTCACAGGGTTGTTTGTAAGAGCTGCATCACTTCTCATTATGATCATCCTCATTCCAGCGGCACTTGTGCATTCAACGCATGGTTTCTGGTTATGATGTTATGAGGGTGGAATGATTGCATCTATTCACCTTTCATTTGTGTGTTGATGTGGCATTTATATTAAGTAGGAGTAATTTTTTTTTCTGATTTTTTTTTTCTTGTGTCACCAGTGCACCTATTCCATTCTTCCATCGCTGTGCTCCTGTGAACATTTCCTGCTATGCCAAGTTTGCAGAGGCCCTGATCACCTTTGTCAGTGACAGTAGTGTCTTACACAGGCTGATTAGTGGAGTTATGACCAGCAAAGAGATTATAATGGGACTTTGCTTGTTATCACTAGGTAATTGTTTTTCTCATTATTAGCTATTTCTTAGTGTACTGCATTAGGAGATTGTTAACACCCTCTACCACAATATGAGCAAAAACCATGTATAATAGCAATGAGCCCTTAGAAATTATTCAGAATGCTTTTTTAAAAATTTTATTTGACATCTGGGTAACTTTTTCAGAAGAAATACACATATGCTTTCCTGTTTTTATTTCTCTTCCACTGATTACAAGATAGAGGATGTGTGGCTGTTGATTAGCTAACGTTGGTTTTGATATGGTTAAGAGAGCATCTCCATTTTCCTGATTTTTATTATAATATTCCCCTTTTCCATTTGCAGTTGTCATCTTCTGCCAATCCAAGTCCAAATAAACCCTTTCCAAATAAAAAGAACAGGGTGAGAAATACACAACAGCACATTCCTGTTGAATGTAGGGGATTTAGTTTGTTTTGTTTAACAAACTTGTTCAGGGATATGAGAACTATCAAAGTGAAAACCAGGAGGTTAGGTGCCTATTTGTTGTATTGTATGTTTCTTCTTCCCTTTTCCCCCAAAATTTAAAACTTCAGGCCCTTGAAATCTCAGCCTTGTCTGGAGAGCTGGAAATTCTCAGCAGTACAGAGGTGCTGAATAGTTTCTATAGTTGTGAGAGGCCTGTAAAGTGACACTTTGCATTGGACTAAGTGCTGCTTTAACCAAGTCTTGGTGTTTAAGATGGAATGTTATCCACCTACACAAATTGCTTACCTAGTGAGTCTACTTTACTCATACCAAGTATAAAATCTGAATTACTGAAATGAGAGGATCAAGATAGTAGCCATGTATTTGAGCAGTGTGTGGTAAAGAAAAGAGGGTGTTAGATACCATTAAAAAAAAAAGTCACACACACAAGACCATTGTGTATGTTTTCAACTGTAACTGGAAAGCTCTTTATTCTTCTAACTTGATAGCTGCAGTATTTGATAATGGTAGAAAGACTGTTCAGAATCTAAAAGCTGGTGGCTCATTAGCAGTGCTACTGTTCAGTTAAGAGTCAGAAGTTAGTACAGAGTTTACATACAGTTAATTTAAAAAATACTTTGCATAACTTCAGAGTTAAACAGAAATTATTTACTTTAAAACAATGGGTTAGGCTGTGATTCTGAAAGCCAGATTCCAGTGGTTTTCACGTAACTGCTGAATACAAACATATATATGTAAAAATATGAATGTGCACTTGCACACACCACTCACTTAACCTTAGTTGGCTGTAATAGCTTTTTACCCATGACTGGCATGACATTTTGCAATACACAGGCATCATATTAACTGCACTTGTTTGACAAGAGTATTTGAGTGCAAATTCTACTCTGGTCCTCAGGAGGTGTGCTCATGTTACCAAACTTACTATCATGTCTTGCTGTGTGTTTGGTCATTGTCTAAGTACCTCTCTGTCTGTATGCACGCATTATGTCTTGTACTTAATTTATCATGTAAATGTATTTATGCTCTCTTTGTTTTAATCAACAAACGTATCAAAGCAGAAGTTGTAGAGGTGCCTAATTTTATTAATTACATATTCAGTGAGCTCGTAAGCCTCGGAAAAGAAATCTTTGTGTAAAAATTCTGTTGGAAGGCAGTTGTCTTAGCACAGTGGGAAAATTAGGAAGTCTGTTTCTACTTGAAGTAATTGCTCTGCTTATTTTATTTGTCTTCTTTTGCAGTGTTGTCCATGATTTTGATGGTTATAATAAGGTACATTTCAAGAGTACTTGTCTGGATTGTAACAATTCTTGTCATTCTGGGATCACTTGGTAAGTCTTGTTTGTCTCCCAGTTTCTGAGTGCCCAGTTCTAATCTTTGTGCTCTGTGCCCTCAGGCCAGCTACATGCTGCACAGATCTTGGACCACACATTTTCCTTCAGCTTTTGACTGAGTGCCTTTCAGGATACCCGCCCCATGGGAGTACTCAGGCATGCAGGAGTCAAAGGGCAGCTGCTCTTTATGCAGCCTGACATGTTCACAACCCTGACATGTTCATCAGCCCCTTCAGTAGCTCTTTAAGACCTGTTCTTGAAGAGAGAAAGCAAAAGTGCTTTTCTGGCTTTCCTGATCAAATCTGTGTATTTCCATATGACTCAAGATGACCTCTGTGACCTCAGCCATGCTGTGTTGGAAGTGGCCAAAGATTGTCTCTTCCAAAATGATGTAGTTTGCCTGACAATGGCCTTATTTTGTCACAATAACTTCTACATGTGTAAAACTACAGTTTTCTATTATTGTTACTCAGTAGCTAAGCCAAAATGTATGGGCAGGTGACTGTAGGGAAGGAACAAAAGCAGAATAATCATATTAGGAAGCACTAGTGGTTTAATTCTTGCAATTCATGTATGCAAGGGATGGAAAAAAATCAGCAGACTGTCTATATTTTTTCAGGCTTGTTTTGTTTTTCTGCTCATTGATCTCAGGGCCTGTGACCACAGAAAAGGAAAAAAAATAATTTTTTTTTCATTGATATTTTCTTTAGAAGCTATTCAACTATGCTGAGTGACTTATTGGCATCTGTTACTATGTTCTACAAAGTTTCATCCATTACAGAAATTGAATTAAAGAAACAGTTATTTGTGAGACATACTGCTTATTCTGTCTTCACTGTTTGTTAGGAGATGCAAAAAGAACATTCTTTATTTTAGACCTGAACGGGGTACCTTCAGCATAAACTTGTGATCACAGAATCACAGAATGCTTAACATTGGAAGGGACCACAGAAGCTCATCTGGTACAACCCCCCTGCTAAGCTTATGCATTTGATTCAGAAATAACAAGAGAACAGAGAAGAATACTCCAAAAAGAAAAGAAATGTATCAGAGGGGAGAGGTTATATCCCTGAGGGGCTGGAGGCCTGTCTTTAGAAAAGTTCTGCTTCAGAAAGACAGCTAGAATAGGAGAATAATATTCTGGCAATAAGGCTGGGATTTTGTAAGACTGGTTAGAAGACTGTACCTCACATATTATTAGCCTTCTGTGCTTTGTACTGTTGTTTTTCCCACTGCCCTTGACATTGTCTGAAACAAGTGTCCCAACATATCATTAACCTGAGGTGCTTTTGCCAGCATTAGGCTGATCCTTCTTGTTTTGATTAGTCTTCCCAGGAATTGCAGATTCCTTGTTCAGTTGTTACTTCACATCGTAATCCAGAAGTCCCTCTCAGTTCCCCCTCCTAAATTCTTACTCCCTGAATTATTATACACATATATACCATCTGATCATATAATTCTTTATTCATTTAGTGGGAGCTGTGTTTTTTATTGTTAGGGCTCCTCATGAACTAGCCCTTTCATGCACTTTACCCTAAAACACGGAGTTGAGGTTCTGCAAGTCTCTTAAATTGCTGTAGTGGGGTGAGACTGTGAAAAGAGTATATTCACTTGAGAGGAGGGCAACAGAGGAGAACTGAGCACTTCTCCCTCCCCTGAAGTTCCTGTTGGGTTGAGCATCAGTGCTCCCGATTATTATGTACCAGATTAGACTTACAAGAAGGAACTGTTTCATTTCTTTGGGACTAGTTATTATGGCTATGTCACACAGAGGAGGTGTCCCTCATTTATCCCTTTTTTTCTTTCTCCCTAAAACACAGGTGGTACAGGAGTCCTGTGGTGGCTCTACGCTAAGCAACGAATGTCTGCCAATGCTCTTGAGACTCAAATAGCCAAAGACAATCTTCAGGCTCTCTTGGTCTATGCCGTTGCAGCTACAATCTTCACGGTATGCTTTGCTTATGAGTGTACTATTTTCTTGTTCTGGCGTCCTTTTGGTGTCTAATTTTTTTGTATTCGGGTGAAAGGTTTTTGTTGCAGACATTTTTGAGCAGTTTATTTCTGCCACAAGTTCTGTTGCGGTGATTTTTTATTTTATTTTGTTATTTTATTTTTTTAACTTTCAGGAACTGTTCCCTAATATCTGATTTTGAGTCAGGAGAGACCTCCTAAACCCTGCAGCTACTTTCATCTGCTGTAAAATGTCCACAGGGACTTCCAAGAATAGGTACAATATTGGACTGCCAATCCAAAGATATTTTTCTTAGGTTCCCAGTTCAGAGGTACTTAGTCATTTTAGTGTATCTAAAGGTCCTTAGGACATTCCTACTTCTTGAAATTAACTGTCCCCAAATTTGTTCCATTTACAGAAGGATCACTGTGAACTGAAATACTAACACTGGTTATCTTGTTTGGGCCTTGCTGTTAATTTCACAATCACTGACTTTACTTTTAAAAATTGACAATGTTTGACTAACTTCCTAGGAATTGTAGACTCCCTGTTTTGCTGTTTCACATCCTAATCCAAAGGTCCCTCTCTATCCCCCCTCCTAAATTCTTACTTCCTGCATTACTATAAATACATACATACAAGACCACCACACCATGGTCAGATATAAATGTTAAATTGTATTCTTTGTAAAACTTGATGATTTCACTGGTTTGTAACACATAATTGATGACAGAATCTAGTCTAATCTCATCAGCCCAAGGCTGATGATGATTTCAAATCCATAATTACGAGATTGGAATTCCGCAAAAGTATAACCTGGAAAATAATTTATCACCAGAAGAAGCTGGTTAGAGGTTTTACGTTTTGATTTTGTGATCCTGTAAATGTGTTAAACTCAGCGTGTCTGAATAGCCTAGCTTTGTGAAATAATAGCTTGCTTGTTTCTCAGCTCTCTAAAGTGTGCTTTGGAAACTCCTCCCTCCAGGTTATCCTGTTCTTGATCATGTTAATAATGCGCAAAAGAGTAGCTCTCACCATTGCCTTGTTCCACGTGGCCGGCAAGGTCTTCATTCACCTGCCACTGCTAGTCTTCCAGCCATTTTGGACATTCTTTGTGCTTATCCTCTTCTGGGCATACTGGATCACAGTCCTGCTTTTCCTGGGTACGACAGGTAAGCGTCTATTTCTTATTTTAAATAAATTTCACGCAGCTTTCCTATGGTTTCAAGCAGAGTTGGCTAAAAAAGCATGTGGGAACCTCTAAGAAAAGACGCCCAACTGTTGTGCTTCTGTTCTTGCCTGCTTCACTGGCTTCAAAACACTTGTTTCAAGAACGTTACTGTGCATTTGAGTCTGCATTCTAACATGGTGCTTTGTGTGTTAGACCGGCTTTTTATTTTGATGCAAGTTGGCATGTTGCAAACCACACAACTCTGTTAGTACAACTTCTATATTTTTTCAACTTCTAATTTTTTCAATAATTCCATCTAATTTTACACAAGCAAGTTAAGAACAGCTTAATCTTGCAGCTGGTCTCACCAAGTAATTGTACTGTAGCCAGTGCTTACACAGGTGAAGGCATACTAATGAAAAGACTGTTCCACACAATTACTGTCTCCCACAATGTAAATATAGTGGAATTCATTTTCAGTTGTTTGTAACTTAGGTGTCCATTATTGTTCCAGAATTATTAGGGAGATTTTTCTGCTCTTTTTACACTGTGTCCTGAGACTAGCCATGGTATGCTTGATTCATGCCTGCTGTGAAAAGGTGAAAGCTTGGTTGTGTTCAGGGTCTGACAAGAGCTTCTAGAATTATTCAGTCCTATAGGTACAAGTCATAGTTACTTCAGCAAAGAAACTTAGCAGATGCTTTTTCAAATGGGAGATGTCTGCGTTATTTTGCAATGTATTGTAGGCAATAGAAAGCGTCATTCACTATTCAAATCTTAGAATTTTGAAATGTGTTGTTTACTGCCAATCCAAAAGTAGCAGCGTTTCAAATCACAAAGCTATTTCACAATAATAAAATAGATGTATTTTTTCATATCCTGAGTTCTAAGTGAGGGTTGGAGGTAACACTTCATGTGTTCCTATTCTCATTACTGTTGAAATTTTTAGTTTTCATTACATGCTGTGCTATGTGCAGAAAATGTTTTCCTCTGAAATTGTCAGCCCCATGAGCCTCCTCTGAGTCAGATCACTGCACAGGCACTAAATTTGTAGCAGAATTCAGTCTGATGTTATATTTTACTGACAGAACTTGTCAACTAGCCTTGATTTTGGAAAAACTAATTTATCCCTTTGGCTTATATATGCTCATTATCTTTGCTGTTATTAGTTAGGAATGTTCTGACATGCTGTCAGTCTCTGTAGATGATACTGCTATTCACATCAGACAAAAAAATCAGTGAATTCTGAATGTATGAAACTGTATGTTTAGAGTCTCTACAGCTGTTCCATATGTCTGTAAATAGCTTTAGAACTACAAATATTGTTGAAATATGTGCACAAAGATTTACCATAAGGAAAGCAAAAGTGATTGTTATTGTTCGTGTATAGATCTAAGGAGCTATGAAGTTCAGTATTGATTCTTGCTGTGTGAATAATACTGATAGAGCAGCAAACTCAAATAAAGAATGACTGAAGTGGGCTTCTATTATGTTTAACTGTAGGGACTTTTGCCATGTGATGGTGGTTCATTGTGGAAATTTTCACTGTGTGGCTGAAAATTAAAGGAAGTGTTGCAGGATTTTGAGCAGGCACAGGATATTTTTTGGTGGCTTTTTTTCAAATGCCATTATATTGATTGTCTCAAAAGCTGTTTATTTCTTAAGAACAATCTTCCCAAACATAATATTTAAAACTATTAGTAGAAGCTAGGTGGTTCTGCTCTAACTGGTTATGACCTGCTAATACTTATTTATGAGAAGATGTAAGCACCATTTTCTCTTTTACCCTCATTTATTTCTAGGTAGTCCTGTCCCAAATGAAGAAGGATTTGTTGAATTTCGGATGGTGGGTCCTTTGAAATACATGTGGTGGTACCATGCAGTAGGACTCATCTGGATCAGCGAGTTTATCCTAGCCTGTCAGCAGATGACAGTAGCAGGGGCTGTCGTGACATACTATTTTACAAGGTAAGGACAACTTAGATAGCTCTACCAGGATCTGCCTAGACACTGATTTAGCAGAAATAATGAGAGACAGAGGTCTTGGGGAGAATGCTTGCTTCTGTTGTGAAAGCTGGGGAGCCATTAAATTGTCTTGCCTCTTTTAAAACCACGTGAAGTCCTAAAATACCTGTTTTGCTGATTATAGATGGTGTTCTTGACATTTAGAACTCGAAGGCTCATTTGCTTTGTAACTTTTGCACATTGTACAGACATGGATGGTTGTTTACAGAACAGGATGCACCTGGAAGGTCATCTGTGTTACTTATAATTAATGCTGCTAAGTTCTGTAGAGAGTAAAAAAATATTGAAACCAATTGATTATTATTTTAATTGCAAAACAGTACCCTGTAAATGATTTACAGTGTTTCATTAATCTTCATTAATCTTTCTTTCACAGGATTACTTAAGGTCATATTAGATTCATCATTTACATACAGATTACATCAAGATTATGTACAAATAAAAAATGCTATAAACTATATATGTATTAAAGCTCCATATTTCATTCCTAAATTTGTGAGCTAAACTGTGTAGGGCAAGCTTTGTGCTGGCTGTTCTGCATGTATCTGCTGGCTGTCCAAAAAGAAAATACTAATTATTAGGCAATGGTTTTACAAAGCAAGAATTGTGCTTTAAGGGCTAATTTCAGAATTGCAAACTTAGCTTTAGTCTCTAGTATTTGAAAACTTTTTCAATTTAATATTGCTTAAAATTTTATCTTAAGTAATTGGTATGTGGCTTAAATAGCCATTTGGGGTCCAAGTTTTTCAGGGAAAAAAACCCCCAGTGATAGCAGGTGCTTTGTTAGAATTTCTTAAGAATAAATGGTACTTCAGTGATCTGAAATATTAAATTTTGGTATGTGGAACAGAACTATGGCTTTATTCTTGATAAGAGAAAGAGGAAAGTACACTATTACTTTGTAGAGATGTAGTTGAATGAAACTTCTCCACATCATGTAGATCTAGTAGTTCGTATGTTTCTTTAAATAAAAAACAAACACAGACCACCACATCATTGTTCAGTGACTAGATAACTAATTTTGTTTCAGATGTTGTCAAAGTCTTTTCCAAACTATATAAATACAACTCCTCGAATAAAGAACAGCACGAGTGCAATGCATTGACAAGATATTTAGCAATGGTAGTTTACTTAAGAAAGGGAAAACCATGTAGATGTTGGAGTGATGCTATCCCCAAGTGAAAAAGAGCATTAGTATCCTGAAGTCATGCAGTTCAGCTGTTGGGTTTGGATATTTGTTTCTAGGCTTTCATATGAAGATTTTTGTGTGTAAAATTTTCTGCTGATATCCAGCAACCATACTGTGTTCTTGCCATGTGCTTTTAAGAGTCTGTTCTTTAAGAAAATAGATGTTTTTATAAATAATGTATGTAGATGTTTTTCAAGTGTCATAATTGAGATCAGAAATGTTTAGTTGATTTATCTTTTTAATTGAGGCTGTTACCTGAATTACATTTGACTCCTTTTTCTGCCCTAGTCTTTAAAACAATATCAAAGGCAAGGAATCAATTTACTGTGCTGTCAGAAATTCTGTTGTTTTATTAATGATGAAGTCCTCCAATATCCCAATGAAATACATCTGTGAAACTATTACAAGATGTTACAGGGACGTAATCTTGTGAATAATTAAAATAGATTGAGTGAAGAGTGAGAAAAATTCAGAGGAAAGAGAAAGACATTGCATTGAAATAGATTGCTTAGCAACATGTGTGCTTCATCTGTAAGTTTATGTATTTTCTGACACCTGAGGGTGAATGATTTTTATTTTAACCATACCCTATAATTCCATAACAGGAACCTTATTTTAAGTTAGTAAACACTCGTTTCTCTCTACTGTTATCCTCTTTTTGCATTTTAAGGTACAATCATAATCTAACAAGTGACTTAGTAAGAAAGGAAAAGGCATTAATTTGGACCCATTATTTTGCATATGAGCAACTTTCCACAGCAAATGAGATGAAGTTATCCATGGAGAAATGTTTTATATAAGTTCACTGTTCATTCACATTAGCCAGATGGATCCCTTTCAACTCAGGCAAAAATAGACCTCAGTGTGTTCTGAATTACAGACCATTCCCTGAAAGTGAGGAACCTGAAACTTTTTACCCGAAAACATGGAGGTATTTAGGTTGTTTGGGTATAAGATTTAGACTATTTATGCACATTCTACTCCCAACAGGGAGTAGAGTTTGGCTTCCCCCTCACCCTCAGCTCTAAAAGTCAACAGAAAGAAAATACAGGGTACACCTATTTTAATCATTAACATCTCAGGATTAAGTGATGCAGATATTAGTTACATGGAATGAAGGCTGTACTTTTTTATCTTTTCTGAATGAAGTTCACATCTATCCCAAGCTGGAGAGATATTTTATCTTCGTAATGTGTAGCACATGTTCCTTTAATATGCTTATTTTCATGCTCTGATTTCTAATGAAGAAGAAAAGCCATTCTTTAAGTGGTTAAGAGAGCTGTTTTGTGAGAGAGAAATAGAAATGGCTTCCTTGATAGGAAAGAAAAATAAACATTCTAAGAAGGAGTAAGTAGCTTCAAATCGTGAGAGTGAGTATTCATTTGATAAATTAAAAATTTAATGCAGCTGCATTGCATTAAATAACTTGTTTAAGGCTCATCACTTGGTGCCTTGAGGATATAACAGCTAAATCAGAAATGCAAAAAATCTGAGAAAAGAATTTACCTAATAAATTAGTTATACCCTCTCCAAGGTCTACATAAAGATCTCCAATAGAACAGGAGAAAAGGAGAAGGCAAGTTTATAAGTAGTCTGACTAAAAAAAATACTAGCATTGTTTCTCAGCTTTTTTGGTAAGGTTTGATTTGCAAACCATAATGTGGAACTTTATAGAAACTGCTAGGTGTTAATAGTGGGTAATGCAGCTAACTGCTAGTATGACTACCTGTCACCAGTTAGTGTTTGAAGTCACTTAAAGAATCATCAGCAAAGGTATCAGCAAAAGCTGGTTTAATATAAAGGTGAAATTGTGAAAAAAATCATTGACAAGGTTCACTCTACTACTTACTAGATCGCTAAAGCACACAGAGGAAAAATAGGAAAAAAATCTAAAATCGACCAAACTAAAACTAAAATCAACATATCTAAAATCGACCAAACTAAAACTAAAATCAACATAAAATGCTTTATGCAGAGGCTGGGAAAGGAAAAAGGATAAGGATGGGAAAGGATATGAATAAAAAGGAATAACAGAGACCCTGCCATTGAGTTACAAGGTTCAGAGTGGACCCCCTTGCCAAATTCAGCCCTGGACTTGACCAACAGTTTAAACTCAGTTAAAACCTTTAGGCCTGAACTTAAAATCACTTAATAGCCTAATTTAAACAATTTAGCAAAAGATTCTATAGAATTTGCTATAAGCACAACAGTAACTCATTTAGAGGTATAACTTACATACCAACATAACGCTCAGGGTATGTAGATTTGCTGTAGCAATTCTGTCCCACTTGCACTCACACAGACCTAAAGCAGTATGTACAAGGTATCTGCCTGTGAAAAATTCCCCCCAAGTTCAGTGAGGTTCTCACGTCAGATGCCTTTGCATCTTCTCAGTTGGAAAAGTGTTGAGCCTCGAGGAGCGGAGGTATCAGCCCAGGCTCTGCTGGCAGCACTTGACATCAGTCCTCCAAGTACAGCAAACCTGACAGTTCTGTGGCTTTGAAAGGCATCCCCCTCAGAGGGAGATGGCTGGTCACAGACAGCTGTGGTCCAGGAGTTTATAGGGTTGCAGGAGCATTGGCTTTAGTAATAGTAATTTTCAATCCTGGCTGCAAATTGGGTCGGTAACTTCCTTGGAAAGTTCAATAGCAAAAATGTTGTTCCACTAAGGTTGTAACTCGGGCACCAAAAGTAAGTTTCCAAGGCTGTTCATTAAAAAACAGGAGCTCATTAGACAGGACAAGTTCCTGGGAGCAGGCAGTGTTTCTGATATACTCAAGAGAAGCTGAACCCTCCTGCTCTTTGCCAAGGCCTAACAAGCATTTCTGAGATCACTGTGCAGCCCAAAGAGGGCAGGGAAGAAGTGGATGTACCACCACACTACCCGTGTGACATACTATTCCTTATTCTAGTCCTACCTTCTCCATTGGAGACAAATCCGTGAGTTACACAAAGTGGAGTGAATAATACACCCTGAAAGCTAATATGAGGATAATACATTCCTTTTACACCTTATTTTATTGAAAAACTGTAGCACTTCTAGATGGTACCACATCCATACTGATCTTTCTACTTCATTTTTTTTTTTTCTCTTTTCAACAGGGAGAAAAGAAATCTGCCATTTACTCCTATTCTGGCATCTGTTAATCGCCTTGTTTGTTACCACCTAGGAACAGTAGCAAAGGGGTCTTTCATTATCACGCTAGTGAAGATACCACGAATGATTCTTATGTATATTCAAACACAACTCAAAGGAAAAGTAAGAGAAATAGGTTCCATTTTCTTGCTGAAAATTAAGGCCTGGTGCGTTGACCTGTTAATTTAATCGGTGTGGGAGGCTGGAAGTCTTGTTTTGGAATAGGTTAGATGTCATGAAGAAATGATTCACTGTGAAGGTGTTGAGGCCCTAGAACGGGTTGCCCAGGGAACTTGTGGATGTCCCGTCCCTGAAAGTGTTCAAAGTCAGGTTGGATGGGGCTCTGAGCAACCTGGGATAGTGAAAGATGTGCCTGGCCATGGTGGGGGGAGTCCCTTCCAGCCCAAACCGCTCTATGGTTCTGTGAATATTTAATCTTTAAAGGACCATGGCATTGGTCTGATATGGATTGCTTCATTTAGCAATCTGAGTGTCAGTTACTGAAACACAGAGGAATATTATTAAGATCTGTTGGTTTTTCTCTTTATCTTTGTTTTCCCACATTATGTGCTTCCCTAGGAAAATGCTTGTGCTCGCTGTATGCTTAAAGCCTGCATCTGCTGCCTTTGGTGTCTAGAAAAGTGCCTGACATACTTAAATCAGGTAAGATTTTCAATATTCAAGTTTTATGTAAGGGCTGATAGCAATATATATGTTCCCAGACTGCAGTCTGAGGCTGACACATGATGTATTGTACTTGGGAACTGAAGTTGAATGACAGTGTTTCAGTCTTGTCTCCATTGCTGAAATTACACTGCAAATACTACATTGACCTTTGCAATGTAAGCAAAGACAAAAGAATAGCCAGTACCTGTCTTTGTGAACATGGTATCTCATCTTTATAACAATTTGTGTAGTGGTTGGAGATGTTTTCCCATATGTCTGCTTAGTAAAACTACATCTGAATTTCAAAATGTGTTTGCTATGAAAACAGAATGAAGCTTTTTAGATGTAATATTTAAGATTCACACAATGTAAAAACTGTACAAAACGTCAAATCATCATCATCATCATCTACAAAGAGGAAGCAGATTTGCAAGTTGTAACATGCTGGCTGGTCAGACCCATTGTAAAAGTGGGTTTATAGGCCTGTAGTCCATCTCTCTTATATATAGAAAAATATCTTGATAATATTTCTTTCACTGTTGTTAAATTTTTTTTGCTTGTGAAAATGTAGAAAATTAGATCAGAAGAAAGCATTTAATAAACCCCAGTGTAATCCTTGGAAACTGTCCTGACTAACCTTGAATGCAGTACCTAGAAATTATCTTGGTTGACTTGTATGACCCTCAGACTCTTTTGTATTTCCAGATTTTTTTTCTAACCACTTAATTTCTGTAGCTATGCCAGTGCTCACCTCCTTCTGCAGAGAAATTGCAAATCCGTTTAATGAGATTTTTTTTGAAAAAACTCGTTAATGCATAAATTATGAGTAAAGGAGAAGAAGAATAGCAGTTCTTTACCTCATACAGTCTTCTGTCAGCTGCTATATATTGCTTGATTCAACAGCTCTCAGGGGAATTTTGGTTCGTTAAAATCACGTGACAAACCTGACTTACTCAGAAGCTGTATCTTCCCCCTCACCTCCCCCTGCCCTCCATCTGAAATACCCGATCGTTCCATGAATAAATCTTCAATCTCCTTTTCCTAGAATGCATATACAGCCACAGCTATCAACAGCACCAATTTCTGCACCTCAGCAAAGGATGCCTTTGTTATCCTGGTGGAAAACGCTTTGCGAGTGGCTGCCATAAACACAGTTGGAGATTTTATGCTGTTTCTAGGAAAGGTATGTCTGCTGCATACAGTTGTTACAGATCTACAGAGAAGCAAGCTTCCTCTAGCAATGGCTTGCACCCCAAATACAAAATGCCTTAAAAATCTTATTTCTTAGTGTGCACTTATTACGTCCAGCTGTGTCACATTAGGAGGAGCTGTCTAGGATGGGGAGGATAAACAAATGATCTACTTACATTTAGTAAAAGTGACTGGAGGGGAATACCTGAAGGGTATGATACCTTTTGCGTGATTTATTTTTCAGGGAGTCAAGAGAAAACTGATTTGGACTTCTAAAGTTTTGTTTGATTTTGTGGTTAAAACATAGAATTGTAAGGAGAGGAAGCATTTCTTTAAAATTCTTTTTAGTAAGGGTTCTCCAGGTTTATTATTGAAAATTTGACATGTTACTGATGGCCTTTATGACAAAATTGGACTGGGAGTACAAAAGCCTGCTATGAGAAATTACCAGCTTAGGCAACTAAGTTAACTCTACTCTGATAATTAAAAAAAGACTAGGATAATTGCTGTGGTCAGTCAGCTTTTTGGGTCTCTAGTTGATGGAGATGTACTTTATGGAAACATAGTCCACTCTATTATTTCTATCCTTTGAACAACTTTATCCTGTTATTTACTAAAACAATTAATACCAATCTACTTAAATCACCTGTGCCTAAGCATTCAGATACTGGTTGAACTCATCTGTATTTCTTATTACGCTCCTGCACAGGTGACAGAAATGTTAAAATGAACAGTGCAGCATATAAAAAATACTATCAGCTAAACCAATGCCAGGCTGCCAGCATCTCCTCCACCAGTCCAAAGTGGTGTTTTCATAAAAGCTGACCTATTTTACAATTTTGTTTTTAGCTGCAGTTCATAATAATAGGTTCAGAAATGTTCAAAAAGTTAAGTGGCCACAACAGTTTTGTCCATTTGTTTTTGCCAAAATCAAACTGGGACCTGGTGAAATGTCTGTTGGGGCCTCACATGTAATATAAATTCTGTGGAGATTGTTACATGATGTGCTTCACATGAATTCTGATCTACTTTCTCCTATATGTAGGTGAGATAAAGACTAGACAAGTTTAGAAATTGTTTCCACCAGCAAAATGAAAAAAGTGCCATCCTCCTAAGGCCTAAATTCTCCCTCCAACCCAACCAAAAAAAAAAAGACAACTGCATGTACTAACATGATTGGGAGCATCAGGTTGTGGGGCCTTTAGAGATAACAGGATAAAGTTCTTTTTTTTTACAGGAATGTTCTATAAAACTAGAACTATGACAGCAGAATATAAATGTAATGTGCTCTGAAAAACACCTTTTTTATTAAAGGATGTGTAATAATTCTGATATCAATGATAGAAATGGCATTTATCAGTGGATAAAATTATACTCGGGGATGTGGGGAATTCAGGAGGTAAATACGTTGTTACCACTAGCACCTGTAACCTCTAATTCCACCCCTGGTAGACCAAGAAGCACATTGGCTTTAAAAAAAAAAACCACCAAAAAAAAAAAAAAAAAAAAAAAAAAAAAGGCTTCTGCCATTAGCGTTATCTACAATTTTCTTCTTCAGGTCCTGATTGTCTGCAGCACAGGTTTGGCCGGCGTTATGTTGCTGAATTACCAACGAGATTACACCATCTGGGTGCTGCCACTCATCATTGTCTGCCTCTTTGCATTCCTGGTTGCTCACTGCTTCCTTTCTATTTATGAAATGGTTGTTGATGTCCTTTTCTTATGTTTTGCCATCGATACAAAATACAACGATGGGAGTCCTGGGAGGGAATTCTACATGGATAAAGTTCTCATGGTAAGTTTTCTCTTGCTCTCAAAGTCTGAGGATCTGGTTCCATAAAATAGGTATTTTGACAGTGGAATGAATTCACTTGCTGGGTTCAATATGTTGTTTGTTGTTTTGTTTTTTTTTTTTAATCTTGCCATCTTGTTCATGGCTTGAGCTGCGAACAGTGTCATCTGATGAGCGTCAGATAAGTAATGATGCTTCCTTCCCTCGGTATCACTGTTAATTGGCTTCTATTTGCTGCCTGTTAGATGAGCAGTCATCTTGCA
Source organism: Lophotriccus pileatus (assembly GCA_035583135.1). Classification (NCBI taxonomy): domain Eukaryota; kingdom Metazoa; phylum Chordata; class Aves; order Passeriformes; family Tyrannidae; genus Lophotriccus; species Lophotriccus pileatus. The sequence continues at coordinate 29,438,680 of JAWWES010000094.1, forward strand.
GAGTCATACTCTTGGGTATCATGTCTTGTAAATGACACAGTGCAGATTAGAAAGGAGAAAAACAAGAGGGAAGGGCTTGGTTTTGTACTCTCCTAAGAAGGACATCTCTTTGGATGGGAAGGGGAAAAGTATCAGAGTATTCTACCTTACACAGAGATAATGACCACAGTGGAGTTTTACTTCTTTCAGGTAGACAGCAACCAGAATTTGGCTCTGTCTGTCATACATAGGCTTTGTGCTCTGTCCTGGAGCACAGATGCTTTCTCAAGGCCTTTTGCAAGGCCAATTCATTCCCTTCTTTTTTGTTCCATCTTATTCCCTGTTCACTGTTGCTGGAAACAAAGTTGTAAGAATTCTGCTTCTGAAGCCCTTCACTTTGCTGTTGAGTAGATAGTTTTCTTGAGAGTGTTTTTAAGTAGCAGCTGTAGAATGTGCCTCTGTAAAATGCACCCCCATGCGTAGGCTAGAGGAAGGTTCTTGTGACTTCTTAGCTTAATTTTTTTTTTTCTGATTACTTGTGGGAGAACCATTCCAAGAACTTTGGTGCTAATTTTTTGGTAAATCACTACAGAATCTAGAGTATATAATAAATAAAGTGGTGTCTGGTGAGTTGCTTTTTAGCAAGAAACACCAATAAACCATCAAAGCATTGTAGGTCAGCATTGTAGTCAACAGTCAATATCACAAAACACGAGCAGTTAAGTTTGCTGAGATTTGCTGCAGAATGCTTGCCTTCAAGAGAAAAAAAATTGTATTAAATTGAATTATCGTTGCTGCTCTTCGTAAATAGGAGATCGTGGTCTGGTGAAAAATTTAAGAGGTTGAATTGAGGAAAGATATGGAAATTGGCCAGACCTTGAAAGTAATTATCTCTAAGTCCCTCTGTTTGATGGAGTTGTAACAGTTCACACAGTTCACAGGATACAGTGTAATAGCTGAGATTAGTATGGTGCTGTGGGGGAGATTTGTAGTGGTTTGGTTGTGGGTTTGTTTTTGGTTTGTGGGGTTGGGTTTTTGGTTTTTTGTTCTTTTTGGGTTTTTGCAACCATCCTTTTACCTTCTTTCCCCATAAAGGAGAGCATTGTGTGGTATGTGGAGAAGTTGTAAGAGCACACAAGGCAAATACCTGTCTGGCTTCCAGAATTAAATGAGGGAGGCTTTTGTGGTTATTTGGCAGGCTTTTCTGATACTTCATGGTCGGGTCTGAGCAAGAGAAGCAGATGGGCTTGATGTTTTGAGCAGTTACATCTTGAAGTTCTGTCTTGAGAATTGATATTTAGAGTCTGCACTAAGAGAGCACTTGTTGTTTCATTCCTGTTTTTCAGGAGTTTGTGGAGAACAGTAGGAAATCTATGAAAGAAGCTGGCCGGGGAGGTGGAGCTGAGAGCAGAGAGCTAAAACCAATGGTAGGTGCAGATGAGGAGGTGGCGATCCTCCAAGAGTTTCACTTTTACTTCTTCTCCCTCTTTGTCTTTACTGACTGCACTTCTTCAGGAGAAGTTTTTGTTCTCTGTATCACTCAAGATGTTCTGCTTTTTCTGTTTGTGAGCTTGCCTATCACCTGGATGGCAGAGTTTTTGTCACAGCTGAGACCATCTCCTGTAAAAGTAAGATGAAAGGAACTGTCTCATATGAAACAAATGCAGTATCATTTCATTAGGATTCGTGATGCATGCTATATGGTATTCACACACAGTCCCAATTGCTGTATAGTCTAAAAATAAGATGGCTCTGAAATCCATTGGGCTATTCTGACTTTAATCTCTTCTCAGCCAGCCCTGAGATGAACAATTTTTGCTCATCCTTACATTCACTGCAAAAGCCTGAAGAACACTACTGAGTGCAGCCATTGTTGCAAAGTAGGACCAGGCACTTAAAGCCCTCACCAAATTATCTTACACCATGCCAAGGAATTGGATACAGTGATTCCTTTCAACCTGCTCAAATGACATTTCTCCCAGTTGTTTGTTTTATTGCGAACTACTTATGTTGCTTGTCTCTTGTGTGCTCTTTCCATCTCACACTGTCAGATGCACAGACAGTGAACAATGCATCATTTTTGCTTCTGCAGCCTGTTTTACTTATGGTGTGCCTGTTAGGAAGGCATTGCATGTCTGAGTAGCCTGGAATAAGGAACACTATACATGGTACAGATAACAGATAGGAAGATAAGTTTGGAAGGTGGAGAACAGAGAGCGTATAATGGAGAGCCAGTCTGGGCAAGGTATGACTTGTCATCGTGCAATATGACTTTGTGAAATAGAATATTTTTCTGCCATTACTTTTCTCAGAGTGTTTGGGGTCTAACTCATTTCCATACTATGGGGATAATTTTTTAACCATATGGAATTTAAAAAAATGTATGCCAACAGAATAATTTCTTTTTTTTCAATGATGTACATGAAGCCATGTTGCATGAGAACTTTTTGAACAAGCTGGAATGGGTTCCTGCTATAGATTGGATAGATGTGTAGCTTTGCGTGTTCTGCTACTTCATTATGGCATACCAGTTTCTAGATTTGCTTATGCCTAAATGCTGCTGTGTTTATACATATGAAAAAACTAAGTCTATGCTCATTTACTGTTTCTTCTGGGAGTAATTCTAGCTGTTCAAACAGACACTAATGTTGGGGTTTTCAGAGTGATCCAAATGCTGTAGATGCAAATGTGCCATTAAAATGATTGAGAATTGGGTGTGCAAACCCTGTAGCCACATGCACAGAAATTTCAGTTGAAATTTTATTATGTAGTGGTTTTCCACTTACACTGTTGTCAGTACTATCACAGACCGCTACTTACACGTTTGTACTTGACTGCTTGGATGTGAAAAAGCTTTATTCACCCTGCCCCTTATGAAAGGGCAAACCAAGTACCTGCAAGTCAAGGATGGTGTTATTCTTGTAGGAACCTGTTTCTGGGCACTTATGCCTGGTACTGGCTGAAAGTCCTGACAGGACTGCCTGCAGAAGATGCTGAGCACTTGGGGCTCAGCATGGGAGTCGCCTGCTGAATTACTCCCAGTTCTGCTCTCATGTGATTGTTTTATTTGGAACTGATTGGGCCTTGTTTTCTCAAGTGGTTTTCAATTTTCTGGGCATTCAGCTCCAGTTGAGTGGGTTTTGAAATACTAGGATCTCACTTCCTGACAAGGATGGGACACAGCGGTTACCTCCATTAAATTTCTGATACCTTCTCCGAAAGCGTCAGTAAAGGCCTCAGTCATGTCTGGAATAGGATCATTCATAAGTCTATTGTGTAATAGTAGTGCCCATAGTCTCAAAATTGCATGTCTGAAAATTAGATTACTACTACTTTTTTCCTCTTCCTTTGGAAATGGAGTCTTTACTGTCTTGCTTCAGTACCCTTGAAATGCAGATATTTCTTAGAATATGACAATTATTTCCAAAAGTGAAACACCCTAAGTGCAGTTGTACTTAAAGTAGGTATTAATAGTAGAGAGAAGGAAACATTTAGGACCTTTTGTTCTTGTATCAGGGCACAAGAGAAAAAAAAACACACCACCTTTTCACACTTTTTTCTTTATGGCTTCCAGCGACCCCTTTGACTCAGTTTCTACTTGTCCTTTGGCATTTGTCTAAGACTGTACTGTATGACTTTGTTTTCTAGGCCTCTGGAGCAAGTTCATCTTGAAACTAGCCAGCCATATTGGAACCCATTGACATTCCAAAACAGTATATATATACATATATACATACATATATATATATATATAAAAATAAACAGCCAAAATCAGAGAAAAGGAACAGGGATTTAAAACTTTTTTTAACAATTATTTTTGTGAAACATGTACTCTTTTCATACGGGTGGCTTTTACAAGCAGCTTTATCATTGTTCCATTTCTTAAATTATTCATTGTGGTCATGGAAATGTTGATTCTTATCTGCTTGGTATTTTACAGTTTGGAGGAGGTATCATTGTAAAGATAATCTGAAATCATGACTGGGTTTAGAGACAGATTTCCCATGACACTGCTAATCTGCTGAGACTTTTACTTGTTTAGTTTCTTTCAAATTTGCATTAAATTTGGGACAGTCACATGTACAGAAAACCTTGAAATCAAGAAAAGTCTTATATTCAGTTTTTCAAAAGGTGGTTTCAGTGAGAATTCATTCAGTTCGAATGGGTTTGTAAGCAGTTATTTTACTTTACAGCCCTGGCAGGGCACAGTTTTGTTTACCAGTATCAGACATCACAATAACCAACTCCTCAGGTATTCAGGTGTGTGGGAGCCCTTGCATCTCCTGTTAAACAGAACCTACAAAATGGGGACAGATAATTTTTATATGCAATTAACTTCCTGCTTTACCCTACTTGCCCCTCATACCCATTGCCCTCTATCCTCCCCTTGAGTTCAGTAGCTTCCTTCACACTTCAGCAGTGTTCCTTTGAAGGGTATGGATTCTTCATATGGGCAATTGAAACAACGGATTGTTAAAGCTCAATCTTAGCCATACTCATGATTAATTCATGACTAGATACAAAGATGCTGAGGAGGGGAAGAGAAATGAACTGTACTACTGTACACAAAAAAGTACTGTATGCTTCATTTCATTTAATGCCAGAGAGCTCTAGGAGGTAGAAGGGATCATTCCTTGCCTGTTGTTTGATCCATATGTGTATGTACTGTAGTGGGTGGCTAAAACGGGAAAGGGCAGAGAAACATTTCTTTGGAAGTGTAGCTGCCAGGACAGTTATCTGAAGTTATTAAATAATGACAAGAGAACATGCTTTTTTTATTATTAGTAATAGTACATAATTTCTTTTCAGTCTGGAAGCTTGCCAGATATGAATGCTAATATTCTATTATTCAACATATTGTAGTGGTAAATGCTTAAGTGTTTGCTAAGAATTCATGATCTGTCTATGCTATATATTCCTTTTGTTACAATTTTTTTAAGAAAACTATTTTTGTTAATGTAAAGTTAATATTTCAGAGCAGAATTTTTAAACTTATTGCACTAAATACAAGCTCTCTACAAATAAATGATGCCTCAATGGTTCAATCACTCCATTCAAGAAAATCTTTTGAAAGAGAAAGGTCTTTCTACAGAAGCTTTGTAATGGAGTAGAGAGGTATGTCCAGGTAGAGACATGCACAACTCATGTTATCAAGGTTTAGTAAGTAAGCAGTTATTTGTGCTTCCTGTCAGAGGATCAGACTTCCAAATTGCTGCCGAAGGTTTAAAAAAATTATGTAGTATCATGTAGCTAACTAGTGCTCTTATCTTTTGGCAATAGTAAAATATTTCACTTTCGCTTCCAGAAGGCATGTTAGGTTTTCTTTCGGTAAGCCAATTAAAAGAAGGATTTACACTTTTCATATCACAGACCCCAAACGATATGAGAGGTGTGAAAATAAAGATACATATAGATAGGATAGCTGCTGAGGAGGCAGAGATACAGAATTACCCAGTCCTGGAAGCACTTAGACACTCATTTAAGTGAACCATATCGGTAACTCCACTAACATCAGAAGGGCTCTCTAAGTATTGAGGTTGTAACTTACACATCTGTGTAAGTGCTAAACTGGGCTAGAGCTTCAACCTAGGGATTCAAACTGGAGAACTGGTGAGGCCTCTCAGTGCAAGTCAGAGGTCAGGCTTGCCTAAAAGAAACACTGGAGCAGCCTTACTTTTGTGCAGAGGAGACCTTCCTGCTGTGCCAGTGTCTAAGACAGTGGTGGCACTCAACGCCAATATTTGTGTAGATCAGGGGGGCTTAGCACCAGAAATTTAAAAACTGGCTTAGATGAATCCTAGAAACTGAATTCCAAGGCTAAAAGACTTATCAAGTACCCAGTTGCTTCCAGAAAAACTAATTTTCTTCTTGTTTGGAGGCTATTGGAGGTGCTTAATCAAAGAAGCCTTGTATTCTGCGCATTTTGATAAAAAAGTTCTGCCATGACTGGTTCTGCAAGTTTGTGTTCCCTGATCACTGGAAGTCCTGAGTGGGGACTTTTCTCTGTAATTGCAACTAGGACTGCAGTTGGAAACAAATTTTGTATTTTTGTATTACTTGACTGTGCACCATTTTTATAGCAGTTTATCCTGTCTTAAAAATAAATTTGTTTTATTTACATGGTGTTTAAAAGATACAGGCAACACTTTTCTATGGGTAGTTGTAATGTTTAAGTGAGAAATCTATATCATTACGAAGTTCTTAATAAAATTGTGTGCACCACTCTTGAGTGTATATCCAGCATGCAGAGCTTTTAAGTCATGCCAAAAAGGCATTCCATCCACATGCAGATTTTCCAGTGGCCCTTTACAGCTTTTGAATGTCCTTTGAAGTTCATTTGCAACCAAACTACAAGCTGCCCTCTTCCAGTCCTGTCTTGTGCAGGGAGATAAGCAGAAGACAGAGTTCTGAAGAGGCAACTTTTCAGGAGAAATTGAGACTCTGCTTTCCTTTCCCGGTGGGGATAGTGGAGTGAGAGGACACTTTGGCATGTAAATCGCTATAGAAATGTTGGCAGTAGGGGTCTGGGCTCTGCCAGTTGTGATGGATTAAATGCTTTTTTTTTGAGTGTTGGTTATTAAAGCCAGTATGTGGACTGCTTTGTGGGAAGCAGTCTAGACTAACTAGAGAGCGATGCTGCAGCAAGAATAACAATGCAGGAGGAGGAAGATGAGAGAGCTGAAACAGAGAAATCATCTCCTTGGCAAGTCCACTGAACCAAGTACTGCTTGAGGACTGGAGATTTAGACTGGACAATCTGGGTTTAGAAACAATCAGTGGGATTACTGGTTCCCAGCCATTGGTTTCTGCAGATGGTCTGTATCACAGCCTCTGACCAACTAGGTTACAAAGGGAAAAAAGTATATAATTCTTTAAATTGCTAAAATTTTGTCCACATTATTTTACTCACTGTTTTATTTGGAAGTTGAACAGCAGTATGTAATATTTATTGCTTCTTCCAGCCCTGGAGGATTTTTTTGTTGTTGTTGTTCTTTTAGGTCTTATTTCTGTATTGCTCTTCCAGTAAAGGAGTGCCAAGTGGCAGTGTCAGCTCCCCTTTGCCCCACTGATCTTACCACATTCCCTCTCACCTTCCTGAGGCAATGATTTAGGATATCACCTGGACTGAAAGAGAGGGGGAGTAGGTGCTGAGCTAAAGTCCTAAGGTAGGATTTTTTTTTAATAATATCACTCCATCACTGTGGTTAGAAGTACAACCCATCTATTCTACGGTTTCAGTGCTGCTCCACAGCTGGACTGAACACTGTGATCAACTTAGAATAGCATCTTCAGCCTTCTCGTAGCTTGCAGCTGCCAAAAACAAGATGGGGTTTTAAATGTGGCCTTAGCTTGGCATAGTACCTGAAGGACTCCCTGCATTAGGGAAGTGTGTCCTAGAAGGGAGAAATAACAGTGGAAAACCCCGTTAAAATGTTGTGGTGGGTTGACCCTGGCTGTCACATAAGCTGCAACTCTGTTGCTTGCTCAGTCTCCCCCCGCAGGACGGGAGAGAGCAGTGGAAGGTCAAAAGCACTGATAAAAAGGCAGCTCATTAGGAAAGAGAAAAGAAAAAAAAAGAAAAAAACCCAAGTGATACAAAGGCAAGCACTTACCATCTCCCACCAGCAGACAATGCCCAGCCAATCTCCAAGCAGTGGCTACTTTAGAACCACCCCAGTTTTATTGCTGAGTATGACCTTGTATGTTATGGAATATTTCTTCAGTCTGTTCAGGTCAGCTGTCCTGGCTGTGTGCCCTCTCACCTCTTTGCCCAACTCCAACCTACTCTGCTGGAGTAGTAGAGTGAGAAACAGAGAAGGCCATTCACCCTGTGCAAGCACTGCTCAGCAACAGGTAAAGCATTGTGTTATCAAACACTCCTTTGGTTGCAGATCTGAAACACAGCACCGGGTAGGTTGCTGTGAAGGAAATTAACTCCATCCAGCCTAACCCAGTCCACAGGTCCACTTTCCCGGTAGTTAATCCAAGACTTGCTCCCTGCATTTCCGTACAGCATCTTCTCAGGGTGGTTACTTCTTTCTGAAAGGGCTTTTTTTGCAGCAGGCAATCAGCCTGCTCCACAGTGCTCCCTTTCATGGAGGGAGCAGGGGATGTTAGCTCTTACTCTTTCAGCACATAATGGGGATATAACGCAAAAATGAGCCCTTTCTGTATCAGTGTTCTGGCAATTGAGCAGCCAGTGTTGGAGACAACATATTTAATGTGCCCTCAGGGCATGCACTTTAGTGGTTTGCTCTGAGTGGTTACGATGTATTCTATGAATGTATGTTATAGAGTCAGAATAAAATGCATGTAGCAGACATATACTTGTCATCCAGTGAGCATTTGATTCAGAGTGCATATTACATGCTATATTGAACATGGCACAGTCGTTTTGAGAAACAATCGTAAGATTTATAAGTAGATACCTAACAGCATTCCTGTTTTTTAAGTCATGGCTTTGCCTGTGCAGATAATGTTTACTAAATCTAAGTATCAGTAGTCCGTTGTTTCTTGAACAGCTTGTGTGTCACATTATCAACACAGAAATCCTATTCCATCTTTGTGGGGAAAAAAAAAAAACCAACAAAACACTAACCTTGTGTTTCCCGACACAAAACCCATCAGATTTATCTGAAGCATTTCTTGCACTCAGCTTCTTTGTTGAGATGATGAAAGTTTACTCTAAATATGTCATTTTCAAATGGGTTTTCAACTATTTCATCTCTGCTGTTATTTCCATCACATAACAAGATTATGGAAAATAGTAAATCTATATTTCCTGTGTTCTGTAGCGAATACTGTTCTCAAGGTATTTTTTTTTCTTTTATATTTAAAGAGGTGAGAGAAGAGATGAAACTTGTCTCTTGTGATGTGGGTCACGTATAAAAGGCAGAATTTCTGGTCTGGGATGGAGCTGTGATGTGTCTTGCAGTGTTCGCAAGCTGATGCAATCAAGTCAGAGCTCCTCAGAGACTTTAGGATTATGAAAATATTTCTAGGGACAATTGGTAGCATGAATCAATCTGAAAATACCCATTTGGAGGCTAAATTAATGTAGGCATTCATTTGGCAGAGGTCTGCTAGAAGGGAACTAGCAGAAAACCAGCAAACACCCATCAGATTCTACTCTGCTGTCTCACTGAGGTCAGGTCATCATATGTGAGTGTGATGAGAATTTTGTGTTCTAAGCATTTGGTACTTTTCTATAGAAACATGGGACTTCTCTTAGAACCAAAGTTGCAAGAATTCAGAGCAAAAGTACCAGCTGGCTTGAACAGAGCTAGTCTAATTTCAGTAATGTTAAAGACAGCTATGACCTTTCTAAGCTGCCATTTCTCAAGTGAACCACCACTCCCCTCTGGCTTGAGTGGAAATAGGGGCAGCTAGGGAGTTATTCCAGAAACACTTGGTGAGATTAGGAAGTTTGACTGCTTGTGAAACCCAGCAGAAATTGGGCACTGACTGTTCTTCCCACCAAGGTCACAGTTTTTAACTCTCAAATACCATGTGTGGTCCGTGTTAGGATTAGTTGGGTCCCTCCCTGCTGCTCAAACCAAAATGGAAGAATATCTCCCATCTGGAAAACAGTGCCACAGACAATGTCGTAGTGTGTCCTGGGGGAGTGAGGGAGTAGAAAATAGAAAGGTGGCTTTGTTTCTAATGTGGGCTAGAAAGCAGAGGCCAAAGGTTAGGTGGAGCCATGGAGAGCAGGATTTCACACGTAGAAAATATTCTGCAGAATCTTCACAATAGTTAAGAAAATTCATGTTCCAATTCAGACATCTCACAGCAACATCCCCTGTGTCCTGCTTTTATTTTGCTATGGAGCTTTTCAGAGCAAAAATGAAGGTGGAATCCTAAACCTATAGAAAAGAATTATTTCTGTATGATGGATTATGTTGCTGATTACAGAAACTACCCTAAGGAAAATCTTCTGAACATATTTTAAAGGCTTGACAGTACTTGCATTGTCATAGTCCATCAAAGCTTCATCTGAAAAAGAGTTTTTCATCCTCCTTCACTCATAGTTCTAACAGGGCAATCAAATCCCCGGACTGACTTAGTGATTTACATTGAATCAAGATCAACTAACAAGTGCTCCTTTTTCCAGTGGAATGCCACCTCCTTTGAAAATGGGAAAAGTAAATGTGACACTGTTTATTGTTGTCTTGGGAACTTAAAATGTTTTATACTGCAAGCTGTGAATGCAGGAAGAGAAAAAAAATTAACAGTGCTGATCTAATCTTAGATTTTCTGTGTAAACTGACATTGTGCCAGGATACTGATGCAAAACTGTATTTTAGTCTAAGAAATGTATAGATTTTTTAATGTATCAAAATAAAGTTTTCCTTTTAAGTAAGAAAGACATTTCTGTGTGTTCCATGCGGGGTTCTCAAGTCCTACTCTTCTTAGCAATACACTGTCAAGTTCCTGGGAAGCAGGCAGAGCCCATGCAAATGTTTGCCCAGGCTTCACTTCGCTCTGTGCCTGCCCTTTAGCTGAGTAGCTGCAGTAATGCTGGACATGTTGTCCTGGTGCCAAGAAAGGCATTGTGGTGCTTAATGTTTTCCTGAGATGGGTGTGCCAGTGGGGTTTTGTAGAGCAAAGTGGGGTTTTTTTTACTGTCTTTCTTCTCACTGACCATCTGCTCCTCAGCATGTTGGAAACTGCCCCTCTAGGCCAGCATTTTCACCCATCATCAGGTTCCTCAGCCTGCAGGGTGTGCTGGAGGTCAGTCACATACTGAAGCAGTTGAGAAGTTTTCACTGTAGAAAGGGGGAAACTGCAGTTGTGGGACAACTCCCTTGTTCTGCAAGGTCCTGTACATGCTCCCCACTCTGCAGAGCCCTTCTAACAAGCTTGGATAGCTCAAGATGGATGGTGAGTAGAAGCAATAATAGTACCTGTGTGACCTTACCAGCAGAGGCACCTGCAGTCACAAAGATTTCTTGTGCTCTCCTCTCCATCCCATGGGCACAGAAAATTTCTGCTTTCTTTGCTGCCAGGTTTTTTTTTAATACACTACTTAAACCAAGCTGAAACATATTTTCTTGCTTCCATTACAACCACTTCAGCACTGCATTTGCATGAGATGGGTTACTTTATCTGGAAACCACTGCCACTTCTGAACCAGAGTCTGATGCTGTTGTGGCTGCTCAGGATGAAAATGACCAGGCAGCCCATCAGACAGGACTTGTGCACACAGGGTGTGCAGGTCCCATGCTGGGGACCCGAAGTGTTGTGTGCTGCATGTCAGTGTTCTGCAGGTCCTCTGAAGGTTTGTCCCCTTGGCTTGGAATTTCTGTTTCATGGGTTATCCATGGTGAATTTGCTTGGCTGGGTGGGTTTAGCTACGTGGAGAAGAAGAGACTCCAGAGAAACCCTTCTTCAGCAGTAGAGGTGTAAGGGGCAGGAACCATAATGTAGCATACAGATTATAAAAAACCTGTCTGGTTTCCACTGTATTTTGCATGTGTTCTGCAGAACAGAAGCTTTCCTCACCCTCTCCAGCAGTGAGGGACTGGAGCACAGTCTGCAGAGATCAGTGCTGGTTCCCTCAGCTCAGAAACGAGAGTTTCATGACTTTCAGGGGGGAAAAAAAGGGGGTGTGGAGAGTGGGCTACAGGTGGACTGCAGAGAGCCAGTGAGAGAAGCACATGTAGGGAGAAGAGAATGAGACATGAGACTTGAAAGGAAAACCTCAGGGTACTGTGGTGGACTGAACAAGAAAACCCTGCCCAAGCTCCCACTGTGAGTGGGAGAGCAGGGGCCTGGAGACAGAGGTCTGGAGCTGCAAAAGCAGGATTTATCCTTCAGCCACACAGCAGTTCCCACTGCCAAGACATTCTGCATGCAGTGTGCATGTGCCTCTGAACACCAGCCTCGGGACTCGCTCCCTGGCATCGGCAGTTGCTCCTCGGATCCCTGAGCAGCCCTGCTCTCCCGCTGGAGGTGAGGGACCAACCTCCTTGCTTGCAACACAGCACAGCCCCTTGGCCGCTGGAGGAGCTCTCCTGCCTCGTGTAGAGGACGGGGCCCTCTGTGTGCAACATTTAGTGTGCAGCAAAGTGGCTCCTTCTCCAAGCCAGTGAGGCCAGATCCTGCGCTGCAGGAGCCTGGCGCGGCTCCTTCCCTCCACCGCAGGCCACTGAGGAGCTGACCCAGTTTTAGTCATTGGTATTTAGATGTTTAATGAAGATTAGCTAGTGCCCAGGGAGAGATTATTTAGAATTTCTAATTACTATTTAAATTATGAATGTGTGAAATGGATGGAGCTTGCGCTCCTGTACACAGAACACCTGAAAAAGCTTTTCCTGACACCTACTGCCATAATCTCCCTCTAATGGTTAGTTTTTTTCTACCTTAGGTACACTAAAAAGAAAATGGAAGAAAATCCAGTATTTTCTGATTTTTTAGAGAAGTCAAATCTAGAAATAAAACCTATGACAGAAGCTACTGAATTGTTTTATCTCACCATCCAAGATGACAGTAATCAAATGGAAGACAAATAAATGGGTAAGCAGGTATTTTACACTGCAGTCATCTGAAGAGGAAGTCACAGGCCCAAACCCCGTGCCCTACCAAAAAACAACCAAACCCACAAACAAAAAAACAAACCAGAGTCTTCCACAGTCCTAGAAATAGTGATATCTCCTGGTTTTAATTGCTTTTCTGATAGCTCTTAGTTGTATTCTAGTTTTAAATATGAAGTCCTGCATACAAACCTTGGGCAAAAAACATCCAGTAGGCGTTGGCAAGGCCAGACGAAGCCACTTCTCCTGATTGCAGGGCCTGCCGTGTCCCCCCATCTTTGCTACAGGGGCTTCCAGGTAAGAGAGGGAGATGTGGACACCTGCCTGGGGCCAACACACTGCTGTTCCACCCAGGGCTCATCACGTGCTGTCTCTGTGCCTCCCTGCCCTCAGAGGTGGGGATGCCACGAAGGCCAAGTATGTGAAAAATCAGTCGGCGCTCAGATTCTGCAGGAGGACGGAGGAACAGAGCAGGAGCAGGAGCAGGTAAGGCACTGTGTGAAGCTGGGATCTAAATATGCCTCTCTGCGGCTGCAAGAGGCAGTGAACTGAGTGGAAGTTTCCCGGTGCAGGGGAAATGATGCAGACGTGAACACCTCAAACTCATTCCTCTCCTTACAGTTAAAATACCTGAAAGCTCAATCCTCCGCTAGCAAACCCCCACCAGTCCTTTAGTGGGTCTTGGTAGCTCATTAAATATGTGAAGTCACCCTGACTTCCTTTCACCATAAGTCATCTACTGATTTGTTTATGACATTTCTGGTTTCAGTGAAAGCTTTCCTGGCACTGAGTGCAATTCAGTATCCCATGGTCTTCTAGGTCGGGATTCACTGCTCTTACTTTTCATCAACAGAAGGACAGAGTAGCAATGTCAGTCACAGGGGAAGTAGGGAGGTATCAGAAGAGTATCTTGGGGGAATGTTATTTTGGTTTGTAAGCCTCTGATAACTGGAATCAAACTGTGCACAAAGCACCTTGTGAAAGAACCAGGCTGAAACAAGATCTCTCAAATCCCAGGCTGGGAACACCACTACAAGTGCCTGCCTTCTGCAAGCAGGAAAATTCACTTGTTGAAAGGCGCTGCTGGGTCTCTTTCAGACCTCCCCAAATTGCACTACCACAAATGACAACAACTGACTTTAGCACCTAATGCTGGAACATTGCTGGAGGAAGTAAAGGTGTTTCAAAGCATGAGTTTGCTGCCTGTTCTGTAAGGCCTGGTAGGAGGAATGTGGAGGAGTGCCTCCTCCTTATGGGCACACAAGTCCGGTCTCCAGGCAAGGAGCATCACAGCTTGCTTTTGAAAGCTCTGGTGTTGGATCTGTTCATCATGAGACAGCGCAAAGACCAAAAAATTCAGAAGGATCTTTATTGCATTGCAGCAGGAGACCAGCCTGCCAAAAGAGTATGTGAGTTTCATGCTGTTTATGATTGAGAGCTTTATCAAAATAGAATTTGCTGCCCCCTTCCCCAAAAAAAAACCCAACGAAACAACAACAGCACAAGAGTTTGCAGGTCTGAATTTCCTGGAAGATGCACAGCTTGAAAAGCTATTAAGCCTCTTAAAGAAATAGTAAGGAATCAAATCGTGAATGAAGGAGGTAGGAGAACTATGCACAATAATTCACGTAATTATGTTCATGGGCCAGGGCCCCCCACCTGTGCATAACCAGAGCATAACCTGAAGTTGCTTTAAGAATAGCACATAGCAAGGCAAGTAAAAAGCACACATTGAGTTTTCAAGCCGTGGGGGCTCCTCTGAAGTGACTTGAACGTTTGGTATGTGACCACAAACTGTGTTTGACCTCCAGAGGAGGCCCAGCCACAACACAGTGCAGGAAGTGGGAGGAAGGAGGGAATGGACTGATGATGTGCCAAGCCAGAGGCAGGACGTCAATCAGGGTAGGTCCCAGCAATGGCAAAGCCTTTTTCAGTGTCCAGGCTGCTCTGGAGCACCTTGGATTTGCACCCTGTAGCTGTTTCCACCCCCACTGCGGTCCTGCACATGTTTTCCAGCTAACCCTTCTGGAGGGATCAGGGGACAAAGGCAGTCAGCAGGGAAAAGGCAATGGAAAAGCCGATACGGAAAAGGCAATAAGCAGCAGTGAGATGCCAGAATTCAGAGAAGCTCCTCAAAAGTGGGCTGCTGGAAAGCTCAGAGGAGACCCAAGACCCAAGCTGTGCTTACTGGCAGGATGGCAGCTGTGTGTTTCTTTGCAGGGTGAGTATTTATGCTCACAATTACAACTGCTGTAATAAACAAAACTGCTCCTTGTGGTAATTAAAAAACAAAAAAAAAAAAGGTTGGTTTTGGCTATAATTAAGCATTTGCATGGAGGTGTTTGGGAAAGTCATATGAAGACAAATGAGCCCCTGCATGAGTCTGAGCATCACTGGATTTGCAGCAGAAGGAGCTTTTAGAGAGACCCTCTCCCTTGAGTGTCTGACTTTTGCAAGGGGGCAAAGCTGTCCTTTTCTGCCTGTTCTGGTAGAAAAAAAAGCTAAGAAGGTCTGGTAAGAAGTGATGCAGTGCTGCAGGCCAGGACACAGAGCATTTTGCTGTGATAGTGGTAACATATCAGGCAAGGGGTACTGAGTAAGTCTCACAGGTGCAGATATACCTATGGTGTGCTTGTGCAGACTGCCTAAAGGAAACTGTTAAAAATGAGAAGCACTTCACATTGAAGTAGCCTACTCTTTGGGGAAAAAAAAAAAAAAGGAGCAGCTGTGCCTGAGCCAAAGGGTTAATTTTTTTTCTTATTACAAAAACCTAGGCAAATAGAAAATTTTTGTTTTCACTGCTCCAGATGAGTCCTGCCAACTCGCTCAGCCTGAGGGCACAACTCGGTACAAGGCACAGGCAGCATCATGAGCCTAAACAGCAACAGCTTCATCTGCTATTCTGTGCCTTCCTTTGCAGTCACGATAATGAAATCCAGGGGGAATTAAAAGTATCCTGGCTGCAGAGCCCATCAGCTAACCATTGTAATGTGGCTGTGAGATACAGAACCACAGACTAGCAAGAACAATTAGCTAATAAGATCAGTGCTTCATCATAACCCCATTTTAAATGGGCTGCTGATAGAGTAATTTTGACACCAAAATAACATCACAGGAAATGCATATTCATTGAAACTCATTGTGTGTTCTATTAAGCAACATTACAAAGAAGCCAGCAAGCGATTTTCACCAGGGGCTGTCAGTGGGAGCAATTTCTCTGCAGAATGTTGTGCTCAGGCCTGTGCTGATGAGAAAATTTTCTGTGTCATACCCTTCCCCCGAGCACAGCTAGGAGGGCATGGCTACAAATGCCAGCTGTGAAGGTTTTGGGCTGCCCACAGCTCCCCTCGTGGACCTCAGCCAGGAGAGGCGGCACAGCTGTCCAGCAGCCCTACAGAGGCTCTGCAGTATCCTCTGTAAATAATTCCACCCGGTTCAGCTCGGAGTGCTGAGCCGTGTTTATTCCTGCGGGGCACTGCGAGCCTCCTCTTTCCCCTGCGCGTCAAGATCAGGAAACCAAACCGGCCACGCTCGACTGTTTGAGTTGAGCTCCCAGAAAATGGAGGTGGCAGGGGCTGCCGGATCTCACCAGCAGCTCAGGGCAATGTGCAACAGCGTGACAGCGTTACTGCCAACCACAGCATAGGTGGATGCACAGCGCTCCCTGGGTTTGGAAGCTCCCCAGCAGTGGTGCTCTCCCTCGCTGTCCAAACTGAAAACTGAGGGCAGCTCTCTGAAAGGAAATAGCAACCCTTTTTTTTTTCTTCTTTCCTCCTCTGGTTTCTCCTGTGAGAGCAAACTGCTCCCTTTTAGATCTATTCTAGGTTTCTAACAAACCAGCAAAGGGCAGTTCATCCCCTGAGAGCTTGTGGAGTGAAATCATTCACCACAGCGGTAATCCCAGTCCAGTGAAATCTCCAGTCTTCAAAGACACCTCTTGGGCCAGCCCCAGCTGTGAACAGCCCTCTTCTAAGATGAGATGTGGTGCTGTAGCTGGGTGGTGTGGCTTCCAATGACTCCTCCTGTGACCTGTTGTCTCAGTGCCCCCTCTGCCTCCTGAGCCTGCCCCGAGGGTGGACACCCCAGTGTGCCCCGATTGCTATGAGGTTTGCTGCTCTCTTGCCTACGGGACTCTTGCCAGCTTGGTGACCTTCTGGCAGATGTCAGCCCCCTGTGCCCCCCACACCTCCCTCCTCCTCCCAGGCGGGGCTGACTTCTGTCAGTGTTTGTGCCCCGCCACAGCCTGTGGCCCACGCGCCTGGCATGATTTCTGTGCTGGACCCAGCCAGCCTATGGGTGCTGCCAGAAGCACAAACAGATAAGAAGCTCCCCTCCCGACTGGCCCAGCCCAGAGTCAGGAGATGGTGCACTGCTGGTACCTGACCTCCCCCAGGCCCCGTCCTTGCCTTCTCCAGTTAGCTTATCAGACCGAAACCCAAGGTGATGCACCAGAGGTTATTGCTCTCCAGGAGGTAGCAGAAAATTAGTGCTGGGGGCAAAGGTAATACTGCTACCTTTGAATTTCAGTTCCAGTAAGTGTAGGTCAGGGTTAGAACACCTGTTTCACGCTCACCAGCTTCTTGTGCTTAAGGAGAGTTATGGCTCATCAACCCCAGCCGTGCTGTGGTTTTTTTCCTGCTGCAAATCTTTTTGCTGTGCAGACAGAATTCACTGCAAGATCTGAGAAGTTACAGGGTCAGAGCCTCCATCCATTACTGCTCTCTGAAGCAGGCACACGTTCATATTCAAATGGTAGGCTCCTCAAACCAGGCACAAACAAATTGCAAGAGCAACAGTCACCTGTTTCTGCAAAGGAAGGTGTGCAGAGTGCACAGACATTTTCTTGGGCACTACAACTGTCTGCTTTCCATTGCAGGTCTCTGGCAACACCTACACCCTTCTAAAGGACCATGCTGTGGGGCTTCTTCACTAATCAGGGTGGCCTCCCTGTGGGCACTGCAGGCATGGAAAGTCTCCAGCTGGTTGCAGCATGGTTAATCCCCTGCCCCAGAGAGCAGGCAGGCACCGTGGGGAAGGGGAACAAGACTGGGTTCATCTCTTCCTTTACAGGAATGTGCTGATGATGTTGGGGTGTAGCAGAGCTGGCTGTCCTAGGGAGGAAGGTGTGGTGCTGTCACCATCTGCTCCTCAGGCTTTCAGGCCATCCAGAGCTCCCAGGAGAAGAGCCAGGATTGCTGTCCATGCCACAGCCTGTAGCTCCACTGCACCCAGGCTGTGTTCTCTGTGGGCACAGGAGCTTCCTCCTCTGCAAAGTCCCCAGCACCCAGTTCAGCAAACCAGTGTTCACGAGCAGACAGAAATGACAGGTCATGGATCACATTTGGTGCTACAGCATTCCTTCAAGGCACTGGTCACAGGCAGGTAACCCACTGCTCTCCTCTGGCCAGGCAGACTGGCAGAGACACGGTGCCATCAGCTGGGCATTTAATGCCACTGCCTGGAGCCCGGGCCACTTTCCTACCAGAAGGCAGGGGCTTCATGTAACTTCACCTTTTGGGGTCGACAAGCTTTGTGGCAGACAACAGTGTGTGCAGAGCACAGGCCTGCTTTAGGTGAGGGGGGCAAACCAGTCTGCAGCACAAAATCGGGATTAGGAGGTCTTGAGCCCATTAAGAGGACAGAGGCTAATCCTGGCTCTGAAGCAGCTTTAGGGACCTTGTGTCCTGCGTGGTACACCCTGCCATCCACCAGCACTCATTACCTGGAGTGTGTGCTGGATTTGACTGAGATAGAGTTAATTTTCTTCAGAGTAGTCAGGGCAGTTCTGGATCTGTGCTGGAAAAAGTGCTGATAATACAGGAATGTGTTTTTTTTTATTGCTGAAGAGGGTTGCACAGCACCAAGACCTTTTTTGCTTTTGTCACCACCCCAATAGCGAGGGGGCTGGGGATGCACAAGATGTTGGGAGGGGACCTAGCTAGGACACCTGTGCCCAGCAGACCAAAGGGATATTCCAGACCATATGGTGTCAGGCTTAGAATATAGAGCTGGGCAGAGAAGGAGGAAGGGGGTGTGTTTGGACCGATGGCATTTGTCTTCCCAACACCTGCCTGCCCATGGGAAGCAGTGAATAAACTTCTTGTTCTGCTTTGCCTGTGTGCATGACTTTTGCTTTATCTGTGAAACTGTCCTTACCTTAACCCATGAGTGTTCTCACTTTTATCATTTTGATTCTCTCCTCCATCCATCTGATGGGGCAGTGAGGGAGCAGCTTTGTGGTGCTCCTTGCTGGATGGGGTTAAACCACAACAGTAGGGCAGCAGCAGTGACCTTGCTGTGGAGGCAAAAGCCTTTGCCCGCAGTTTGCTTTGGGAACCTCTTATAAAGAAGAGGGAGGTGGCAAGTTAGAAAAGTGGTTTTCCACAATCTTTAATGGACAGAGGAGTGCAGCTGACTGTACAGCCCAGCAAAGTGCAGACAGCCCTGAAAACCTTAATTATGCTTCCTCTCTTCCTAACTGCAACTGGCCTCTCCACTGGAGTGTGCCAGCACATCTCTCCCTGAAGGTGAGAACTCGTATTTCCTTCTCTCCTCTTACCTCCTGCTCCCTCGTTCTCTACTGGAAAAACAGCAGCAGACCCTTTTTCCCAGGTGTGCTTGCTGTTACGTCATGTGAAAAAACTTCTTTTCTCTGCTTTGTCTCCTTCTGTTGCCTCTGTTCCTCCCCAGTTTATCTCCTTTCTGCCTGTCTTGTTTTTGCTGCTGGCTGGCTGCAGGGCTTTTCAAATCTGGTTTTAAAATGTAAAGTGACTTCAGCACCGTGTGGCTCTGGGCCAGGCCTTCACAGGCAATGGCTGAGAAAATGTACTTATTCACTGCTTTCTGACATGGGTCAAAGCTTGTTCCAATAGGTGCTTTGGCATGAGAGGAGCAACTTCAGAAACTGACAACATTATGTGATTTGAAGAACTCAGACTTCAGCTTCATGGGTGGGTGACTCCTGAGCAATATACATGTTTTTATGTAATGGGTCTTTTGTTTCTTTCCAGCAGCTCCCAAGAACTTTTTTGGCTCTGCTTAGTTTGTGTATATGGGTATATCCTACTTACACAGATATATCCTGCGTCCTGAAGAGTTCCTCTCTCTTTCTTTCTCTCTCTGTCTCAGGCGTTACTGAGGAAATTTGCTGGTCTGGCCACCAGGAGCCACTATCCAAGACTTTAATTACTGGAACTGAAGCCTCTTCACAGCAGACAGTGTGAAGGGTCAGAAAAGAAAGAAATTCGCACTAGTTAAGTGAAATTGAAGGTGAAGGTATACCCAACATGTACACAACCCATCTCTGTTCAGTTTCCTCTGCAGCCACATACAGTTTTTCTTAACACTGTACTGATCTGAAGAATACTGTGACCTGGGGTACAGCTGTGAGTGTCTCTGTGATACTTCTGGTACCATGGCATGGGGTGGGAGCCAGGAGGTTTAGAAGCCTGTCTCATGGAAAATACATTCTCACACTCATGGATGAAGCAGCTGATTTAAAATATGAAATGGCATGTGGTATATACATGGGAAATTCATGCATAGTGACAATATCAAGAGTATAAAACAAAATAAGAAGTGGGAGACAAAAGAAACATGGAATTTGACATTAAAAAGTACTCTGGAGAAGACAAGGTCTCTAACTGATTAGTTGTGGTTTTCTGTCATGTCTTCAAGATTTTTTTTAAGCAGGTTTTGGGCCATGTGCAGATAATAACCTTTGTACGAACATGAGGAGTACCAGGAGCATGCACAGATGCTTTCACCAAAATCACAGAATTAATCTGCGTGACGAAGGATGTTTATGTCCTTTGGATGAGTCTGTGGTTCATCATCAGGCCAGCAATACTCCTGTCCATGAGCTATAGGACCTCCTGTGGGGCAGCCTGTTGTGCACCTTCCCAGCTGTGCTCACAGAAGTCAGGTTTCTACAGAGGCAATCAGCAAAACCTCCAAATACAAGTGCTGCAACTGATAAAGGAGATGCTCCATGACACATTTATTTTTTTTCTTATTTTCCTTTTCCCACAGAAATACACAACACTTGAACTCCAGGCTGCATGGAGCAAGGGAGAGTGAGCCAGCACAGGCACTCTGCTACCTGGTGCAGCATGTGTCCTTAGTGGATTCAGACTTCAAGCTTTGCTGTCACATTGATGATGTCAAGTTGGAGCTGGGGTGAAAAAATATTTCATCCTGCCTATCCTGATTTATTGTGTACTGAGTCACGGTGGTGGTTTTTACATCCAAACTCCTTTCTTCCCTCTTTGCCATCCAGTGTCCCTAAGACAGATTTACCACTATCTTACAGTGCTTTAAATGAGGAAAACATTATTTTTAAAGCTTCAAACCCTAATATGACACCTAATTTATACTGGCATGAGGGTATCACTAAGTGAAGAGTAATTCAAGTTTCAGTTCTTTTTTTTTTCTTTTTCTTTTTCTTTTTTTTTTTTTTTAATTTGCTTCACGGTAGCTGGTATGGGGCTGTATTTTGAACTTGTGCTGAAAACACAAGACAATATAGAGATGGTTTTGCTGTTGCTGAAGAGCACTTGAACATCATCCAGGCCTTTTCAACTTCTCCTACTGCTCTGATGCCAGGGGGGTTGGGGGATGCATGAGAAGCTGTGATGAGACACAGCTGGGACAGCTGATCCCAACTGAGCAAAGCAATATACTATATATTCCAGACCACATGATGCTGGGCTCAGCAGGTAGAGCTGGGGGGAGAAGAAGGAAAGGGAAGACGTTTGGAGAGATGGCGTTTGTCTTCCCAACTCTTCATTAACACGTGACAGAACACAGCTTTCCTGAGAATGGCTGAACACCTACCTTCCCATGGGAAGCACTGAATGAATTCCTTGCTTTGCTTTGGTTGTGTAGGGGGCTTTACTTTACCTGTTAAGCTGTCTTTATCTCATCCCACAAGTTTTCTCACTTTGACCCTTCTGATTGTCTCCCCCATCCTGCTACTGGGGGACTAAGAGAGTGGCTGTGTGGGGCTTGGTTGCCAGCTGGGGTTAAACCACAATGTGTGTGTAAAATCAGAAATGCAGTATATTTTAATGTGCATTCCAGAGCAGAAAAAGAAGTTTTTCAAGTCACAGAACAGATTTTACTCTCCTCCCTTTCTAACTGGAAGAACGACTAAGAAAATTCATCAAAACCCGAAGCTCTGCTACAGTAAGTATACAACACACAGTTCTTAATAGCAAACCAATGTGTGTGTGTGTAGATTTTAATTTTAAATAGTTGCAGAGCTTGTAGAAACAATAAAGCAGATTTGGTAGCCACAGCCTTCTCTGCATACATAAAAAAAAAATTACTGTGTTTCCCTCAGCACAGTGACTGATTCAAAGAACAGAGGGAAAGCCTGTTTTCGTTTGCCCACTGTGCTCTGTTCTTGACATGCGGCAAAACACCCCAAATGACAGAAATTGTCAGAGGGGAGAAGAAAATTTCACAAATCGTATTTTCTTGAGTCATGACAGAAACACTGCATTGATTGCATTTGGTATAGTGAGCTATCATCAGACTGAATTTTGAGGCTTTGGTGCTCATCAGGGTAACAAAGCGATAATCAAGAACTGTCAGGATCTCTTAGCCCATCCACAATGACTTCCAGGAAGCCCTGGGCGTGGCCCACACAAGCCCTGCTAGCTAGCTCAGCTATTTTTCGGGTAGTTTGCTGGCAAAAAAGTCAGGGAAGTCTTTGCTGTTCTTAGATTGTTTTCTATCCCATATACCAAGGCGCCCAGGATTCTCTGCTGCTCCACTGATCTTCCCTCTAACTGGCTGGTTGTGCTGATAGTTTCTGACCTTCTTCTCAAATATGGAAAAAAAAAAAAAAAAAGGAAAAATTATGCGGGAAGAAAAATCTGCATCAACAAGAAGCCTGTTGGGTCAGCTTCTCTGGGACTTGCTCCTTGCTTTGGTACATGTCCACAAGTACCCTCAAAAAACACAGAAGAGCTCCAAGTCGATGGTGGGAGTGAATGGCCCTGTGGAATTGTTTTAAATACCAAAAAAAGACCTTTTCAAAGTCAGAGTGACTTTGGGTTGCACAAGGAGAAAGGTTACTTGATGCCAGAGCCACAATGAGTTGCATATAAGCAACTCCAGTGTCTGTAGGCAGTTGTCACAGGGTCCAGCCCTTCTCAAAGCAAACATACTATGTCATAAAGGCCGTCCATAGCCTCCTTCCTTGCGGCAGCGGATGTAGAGGAGCAAGAAAAGTTTAAGACATGGAGAGCTGTTTATGAATGTTATTAAAAGACTGTGATAAATGAGAAATACCTCATAAGCTGAGAAGAGCTTAGACCACAAGGATTTACTAAAAACTTTACAGCATGTCCTGTATTGGACTTTGGTGATGAAGTTTATGTTGAATTTTAATGCACGTTATACAAAATCTTGTACCCCAGTTTTTTCAATTAATTTTAATGTATGTCTGGGCAAGTCTGGACATGTTTTTCCCCTCAGGGTTCTCCCTCATTCCTGATTGGTCAGAATTTGCCGCAGTACTACAATCAACCCTTGTTCTTGTGATAGGTCCTTAGTTATGTCATGTTTCCCCTGTGCTCCCCATTTGTAGAACCCTCCTGTCAGTCTTATACTCCTCCCTTGTTTTCAGCACCTTCTGCACCTAACCCTATATAAGCAGTTGTCTCCTTTCAATAAAGTGATAGCACTCCGCCTTCTACTCTACTCAAACCCCTGTGTGCTGTCGTCTCCTTTATCCTGACTGAACCGCAGCACTTCCTCCCTTATTATTTAGTTAGCTTGGTTTCTCGACAGAGTTTTACTATCAGTTTTAACTATTTTCAAGCTTTCATCCATACAGAAATGCTGCTTCCTTCTCTCACAATACATAGATTTATCTGGCACTACAAATAAGTGTAAGTGCTGCGGTCCAACTATCATTTGAAGAAAATAAAACAATGGCATAATATTATGCCTGGAGCAAGAAGAACAGAATATTAACATTCTAATTCTCATGAGTCTCAAGGTAACAAGTGCTTCTAGGAGGTGGCTAGGTAAGGCTGAATCTTGGTTTATGCTTCAGGTGTTAAATGTAAGAAAGCAGTATGTTTGGTGCCAGGAGAAAATGGCGCAGGGGAAAAGTCCTTTCTTACATTTCTAACCTCAGTTTTAAAGAAAACTTTGACAAACAGATACACCTAATTCATCATCCTGTGTGGACGCAATTTAAATGCAACTTCTAGTTATTCTGTGATTACCCAAGTTGGTCCATTCTTGTTTTAGGAACCAGAAGTATTTCCCCTTCTCCAACTTCTTGTAGTTTCCTTTGAGTCTTCTTTCTGTGATATCTCTTTTTTTGGCTTAAAATATGCTAACAACTTTAACTTATAAGATCTAGCATCCTGCCAGCATCCTCTAGCATCTTGCCAGCAGCATTTCTGCCCATACTTTAGTTCAATGACCATCTTGTGATAGTTATTGACGATAAAATCAATTTGTTGATTTCAATTTAGTATAATAGAATTTATTTAGGAAAGAGTTAACTCCATAGGACAGTGCTGAGTTATTAAAACAGCACCGGACGGCCAAGTTTCACTTTTGGCGCGCAACAGTTGCCAATTTCTTCCTTTTTTTTATACAGTCTGTTATCCGGTTACAGTATTCCCTTAGGATTTCACTGTGCATGCGTCTCGGTGATGTAACCGTCTTCTAGGATCTTTCTGCGCATATGTCTTCCATCACTAGAGGTCTTCTTCCGGGGGTCTTTGGGGATGAAGTAACGTAATCTTCTTCAAGTGTCCGTTCCTTGAACTTAAGTCTTGAGTTTGCGCAGTTGATACTTCATGTAGTAAATCCCCCCCGCTCACCACACAGGATGCAACTTTTATATAACTGCTCATTAGTTTTTCCTTAGATGGTTAGTTTGGCTATTCTTCAAGGTTGTTCTCCTAATTTTAGTTATTGTAGCCTATTATCTCTATTAATTATTTATTTATACATATGGTGTTTGTTAGTATGTTTCCTGTCTACCAATACAAAGTGTTAGTTCTGTGCTTATGAAAAAGCCTCACAATCTAATATATTAAACATATAGATAGAATACGTATATAATACTTGTATATGATATATTTCAATTTCAATGAACTAATCCTTTAATTATAACAGTAAATCTGCACATCCCTGCCTGAGTGATTAAAACAACGCCAGCTCCCACCAGCTGGAGAGTTGTCCCAGACATTCGCACCCGGGAAAGAACATGGCATGCTGCACTTTAAATAGATTATACTCTTAAATATTTTATTGCACTTGAGCAGTTCAGCCACATGTTCTGTCTTTCTCTGAAGCAGAGACGCTGATGGTGATTCTCTTTCTGGCTTCCTGTGCTACCATAAACTGCCAATTACAGCTTTATTTGAAGCTTGGCCCATAGGATTTACTTTCCTGCTGGGGGAGGAGGGCTTTTTACCCAGACCACAAGGGTGTCCACATGAGAGGAAAGACATAGCCAGTTGAATGGCAAGCCTAGGACACATTAATATGGTGATTATACTTATACAGTGACAAAGGTTTTTAGAGCATAAGCGCCCATTCAAGTTCCCTGTTCAACAGGAGGGTTATTGTTTTTCATCCTACCGTGATGAAGGGGTCATAAAGGACTGCCTGGGCTTTTGTAACTGCTAAGCAGTTGTGAGTAAATGACTTTGGGCACAAAGGGACCTGGTGGTGCAATACAGCAACAGATTCATTTGTGCCAGCAACCCACTGCCATGCTACTCAGCCAGCTTATCAGATGACATAAATAAAGCAGATTAAAGCTTGCTTTTGTTTTGAACTGCCTTCTCGCTTCCTGAACATTACCTTCATCCTTTCAAAGGTTTTAGATAAGCATTTATTGGAAGTGTAATTGTTGTTATTGAAAAGGGTTTTAGTTTGTGTGAAGAAAAAAAATAGGTTCTGTAGTGATAAGGTAATAGCTTATTTTAGGTAACATTACAAATTATTAGCATCCCATTAATTATTTTCTCTTCAAAAAACTTCCAACGTGAAATTCTGGAGGAAATTCATCTTTATTATCATTACGTGCATTATAAGGAGACATGGGCTCTGTTTTGGTAAATCATGTGTTGTTAAATTTACTAGGGTGTACCCAATCTGCTTCTTTTCATCTTTCCAGGTCACCTTCCTTCATTCAGAATTAATATCTAATAGCAGGTAATGCAGACGGAATGCCACAATGTCACAACAAATTGTTCTACAGTAGTGTATAGACTGGTGAGAGGGTTTCATATTCATCTTCTGTCAGATATACCAGGACTTTGAATCACAAGAAGAGTTTCCAACTCTTAAAAAAACCCAACAACAAACACTAACCAACCAAACCCACAAGAGTTCCTCAAAACAAGACAGCAGGAGTCTACATACTTATTACTGTACTGAAAGATAGGATTCCTTGGATTCTGTCCTCTCCTGTATGTAGGTTTTACAGTTGGATAGTACAGTCAGGGATGTCATCAGGGCACAAGAGTTAAAGGGTGATCTGTTGTCATCTTTCTTGTTTACAGCCAGAGGAGGTACTGGGCACAGCAGCCATCCAGCTGTGGGCAACCTCCAGCCTCTGACAAGTTTCATAATATTCTGTATAAAATGACTATCATGTTGAAAGAAAAATACTAATTCCAATTGTATCTTCTGGCCATAAGAAGATTGAAAATGTTTCCTGGACTGGAAAGCAAAGTATTTCCTTGAATTTTTAATGTAATTTAAAATAAAATACATTGTAACACAAAAAAATATTTACATGTCACCAAAAAAGTAAATTATTTTCTGGCAGTTCTCTAATCTAAAAAGCTGCCATACTATCAGACAGAATCTTTTAAACTTTCTTAGAAACGTGTCACATTGTCAGATAGCATATCTGCAAGTCAGTGATAGAGCCAAATTAATTTAAAACTAATGACAGAACTAAACACTCATCTCAGAGTCAGAGATATTTGTCAAAATGTACCTCGTAAGAATAATGTGAAAAGCCATTTTCCAAGATACACCTGAAGTACTGACTGAGTAGCAAAGTATTTCTCTATATAATGTTTTCAAAATAAGCCTTACAAAAAACATGCATCCTTTTAGCCTTTTACCGTGCTTCTCTGAAGATACTGATTATAGTGACATTAAACTTCACCATGTCTTTCGTGTCAAGACATGCAGAGCAAACACGAGCTTTAAGATTTGAGCTAATATGCCAGGTCTCTGGGTGTCTGGGGAGTCAGACCACTCCTATTGCCTCTACAAAACAAGCACAGCTGTGAAGATTCCAAAGCAATCCATAATTTTTTTTATCTGAATGAATGGTCAATACATTAACAGTATATATGTATACATGCTAGTGTACTGGGTAGTTAATGCTTGATTTCAGAACAAAGCCCTTGAAATTTCTATTAAATTGCAATAACTTAAAACATTCTAAGTTGCAGTCAGAAAATTCAATTTTTTTTTCAATGCTTTAGCCTTTCAAATGTTATATTTGTTTCCTTGCCTAAGTAATTCTAGATAAATAAAGGAGAGGAAGTGTAATAGAGGAAGTCAAGAAATAAGTTACCCTCATATATTAACGTTGAAAGACATACACCATTTACAAGAGACACTGTCATAGCCTGGTTAGCAGGTTTTTCTGTTCTTCTAGAAACTTTCAACTTCCTCAATAGATAAAATTATAGGCAATTCTTTCAGCTGAATTTGTCAGTCTAACACTGTCAGGAACATTAAAAGTCACTTTTCTCAGGAAGTCCCACAAAATTTGAGAAGAGGAGCAGCAATAAGAAAAACATAGATGTCTCTGGATAGCAAAGTATTTCACTGATTATAAGATATAAAACTCAAGCGACAGTGATGCTCTCATATCAGCATCTAAGAAATAGCATATAATGATCTGTGCTTTCAGAGATGAAAGAAAAACAAATGTAAGAGGTACTAAATAAAAGGAGGATGACACAGAAAACTTGTTAAGTGTTGCTTAGCAAAGATGCATTTGTGCTATTTGTATGGATGACACACACATTACCTGCTTTGATAGAAGAATCAAATTTATGTTTACCCAGAAAAAAAAAAAAAATCTAAAGGCTTTACCATATGAGGATACTGATACACTGCTGAGTGGTTCATAGGATGAACTTCTGGTTGGGTACAAAACAAGTACTAACATATGTAATAAAAAAACCTGAAACAAACAAAAATAAAAATACAAAACAAAAAAAAAAACACAACCAATCAAAACTCACCAAAAAAACCCCCCCACAATTAAAAAAAAAAAAACACACCTTACTCAAACCAGTAATTTTCTTTTAATATGATTAGAATAACAATGAGGATGTTTGAAAAGGCATTTTGTTCCCTGCTGCTTGTTCTTTAGGCAATACTTTCCTTTTTTTTTACCTCCTAACATTCTCCAGAGACCAAAGAAAATGGAAGCTGCTTTATACTTCCAGCTTTTCTTTTCTGCCCTTAAACTTCGAAGAAGTCTCCAGTTAAAGTGGGAGTTCTATCTCTAAACACTTTGAGGAACTGGATGTCTTTCCAGAGCTGCTTAGAACCAGTATCCAAAATACATCTATCACACTGAAATACAAACTAAAATGCACTCGAACTTAATACAACAAAATGGTGTGTGACACGCTGTGTAAGAAGGAACAGACATCCCAGTTATTTGTCTGAAGTGACAACATCAATTTGTGCCAGGCTCTTCTTTGCTGTGGGTTTGATCCTGTGCTCATTTGTTGTTACCCAACATTTCAAGCCAGCAGCAGCTTGGTGTGCAGCACAGGGCTGTGGCTCACACACGCACCTGCTCTGAGGAAGCAAGGAGAATCCATTTCAGCTTTTCCTTTTTCACTGGAATTAGGCACCTGGCAGTTTAAAATAATATTTGCGTTTTTCCCCCCCTCCCCATGGAAGCACAGCATAAACTAAGACAAACACAAGGCACAGTCATCAAGAATCCTACTGGTGTGACAATGACAGAGTTTATTTTATTAAGGTGTACTGGTGGTCATTTTTGCATGATTTTCCTTACAATCTTTGTCTTCTAGCAGGTTGCCTTTTATCGTCATGTACTTTAAACACTGAAAAACTCCAAAGGCGGCTCTCAACAGCAGTGACTCATAGGAAATGCTCCCACACTTAGCAAGAGGTAACCAACCTGGGGTGCCATGCAGACAGAAAAGCCCTGTGTGACTCAGGCAGTGGCAGCCTGTGACACCATCCAAGGGATCAGCTCCTAGGCCAATGCTTCGCAGTGAAGCATGTAAACCACCACTCCCTGGTGTGCAACCTGCCAGGATCTTAAGAAAAAAGGGCAAGGTGCCCTTAAGCTGTAACTGAGTGGTGGCAGTCTTGGAGAAAGCTATTTCCATTGGTGTCACAGAGTTTGGTCGTGGCCATCACATTACCTGTTGCACGACAAAAGTTTAACATCACACCGTGGCATCAAGGCAAATACTTCTGATAGCAAAGTTCACAATTGCTCCTCAGCCAGCAAGGAGCTTCAGTAATGACACTGGATTTTTATGCCAAGTCATCCATGTCACTATAAATAATCTCCTCAGCGCCAGCTTTAGATCAATATAAGATTATATATCAAAACAGTAAATAGTTCAATCAAGTCACTCACAGTGACATGAGACAGACTCCCCTTTTACAGACCAAAAAAGAACTAAGACTGATTCTCCATTAAGCACTTCCCACAAGCTGCATTTGTTCAGCGCTCCAAAGAGTGAAATATACCAAAGTAGGCGATGCTGAAAAGTATTCCATTCACAGACTAAAAATATCTTCACATTCAATCATTACGATTATGAAAAAGCACAAAGTCCTTCCCTATTCATTAGAAATTGTATTAGATACTTAGCAATCAGACATCTGTCTCTCATTCTCACTGTACACCAACAGAGTGCTCTCCTTCTTAGGAAGATACCTATCTTGAGTTCATAAAGAGCACAAGCCCCCCTGCACAAATCAAGAGCTTTGGAGGAAACGGCATTGCCAAGTATTGCTGTGCCTCATCACAACACACTCGGCAAGATTGTGTTTGTCAGCATCAAGTGGTCTGTTCTCAGATACTCCTATTGATACAGATCTTTAGGAATAAATGTCCCAAACCAAAAAATGGGGGATTTTAGGTCTTCATCATATATCTTTTTAGGTCTTTATTGTTTCTCTACTCTGGTATCTTTCACCTGTCCTCCCCACCCAAGTAACAGAGATGTTACAAGTTCTTAGGATAATGGTGGCAGAGTTCAGCTGCTTTGCAGCCCCCGGAGTTGTGGCTACAAAGCAAAAAGTCTATATATTGTGCATGCTAAATGAGGCAGCATCCCCTGTGCTGCAAGCAGAGCACACATTGCTCCTGCCTCCAGTTGCACAGAGAGCACAGCTTACAGGACATGACAGAGTCAAGGGCAGGGTGCCTGGGACCAGCCAAAGCTGATGGCTAAATATCACCTGACGTGCTGTGCTTTCCCAAAGACATTTCCACATGCACTCAAGCACTAACTGGTTGCACACACAGAGGGTTCATGCAGCAAGTGCACACTGACCCCTTCTAAATCTCCATACAGGTTTATCTTGTATAGGAACCAAAGTTCATCCTCTAAAAACAGCTGAATCTTCCCTATAAAAACAACTCCCAGCCCAGCTCCAGCATGCTCCCACACATGC
Organism: Lophotriccus pileatus; assembly: GCA_035583135.1. NCBI lineage: Eukaryota > Metazoa > Chordata > Aves > Passeriformes > Tyrannidae > Lophotriccus > Lophotriccus pileatus. The sequence continues at coordinate 29,468,889 of JAWWES010000094.1, forward strand.
TCATCAACACTGATGATGTTTTCTTGTTCACCTTTCATTCTGTCTGCCATTGATTTTTTAAATTGCTGTGACAAAAAAGCAGCCTGTGAGAGGTACACCCACTGCATTGTTATTTGCACATTTTCTTCTGTGTATGTCTAACACAGCAATGTGTTTATTACAATCTTACTGGTTATTATATATTGTTGCCTGAGTGACTGTGTTTCTAACTTTTACTAAATTAACAAAGACAGCAGTAACATCAGTAACCCTTTTCCTGCTAGGTAAAAAGAAATCAGAATAAGAAAAAAGAAACAAGTATGGAGTCCTCCCATTCAAAAAGCTCATCTTGATCAATAAATATAATTCATTTATATGTTGGAAATATAATGCCACTGTTTAGATATAAATGTATATGGCATACAGGCATATAATTGTTTTTCTCCAAACTTCACATGTTTTGTCAGATGCTTATCAATAGGTTTCTGAACGCATGACATTTGTTTATCTGTGCACACTGAATCAGTGCCACTTCTACTGTTAAATAAAACTTTAAAAAAAATAGTGCCAGAGTGATAAAGCCATGAAATGAGTTGTCATATACCATTCTGCAGTCTTTAGAAGACTTAGCAAATATTACTTCTTCCCTACAATAAATAGCTATCAGATGCAATATCCTTACTAGCACGTGGGAAATTTGGACTACACACGTATTTTATAATCTGAGCTTTGCCAGGATCTGTGGTGCAGAGCAAAGCAAACAGCCAGCTTACAAAACTGGTTATGGTGGGAACATCATTTGCAACCACTGAATTGCTGTAGTGGAACAGCACTTTCATTATTGTAAGAAAATCATCAGACATTTTAAAAGAGAGAAAACATCACAATAAAGAACAAAACCTCACAAACATCTGTTAATTCCCTGAAACTCAAGACTTTTGTGAAAACAGTAACATTCTCAAATGAATAGAACCTGCTTCCTTCTAAAGGCTACATATTTCATTGTCACACCTAGAACTAACATGCTTCCATTTGACACTCTGGAGTTCATTTGGAGAAAGACTTCTATCCAGTTTTTAAATTATTTCAAGTCTTGTTATAATGAATTATTTCGCTGTTCAGTTGATTCTGACTTTTCAACCCCTTTGTCCTAAAAACATATTTTGAATTTAATAATATTTTTCACAAATTTACAGGCGCAAAATACCTACGACTGCAAGCTAAAAAGCTTCAGTGGATGAAGCCAGATGTGCAGAATTACACAACAATCCAAACTTTACTGACCCCTCAGGGAAGTTATAATTAATCAAGAGAGTTTAAAAGCTGCTGCTTGAAGTCTATGGGAGTTCTGAACTCTCCTTCCATCACAGTAACATTGAGCCGTCCCTGTAAGAAATAAATTAGGCAGTTTTATCACAAGCAGGGTTTGTATTGTTACCTCATTATGAGGAGTTTTTGTGACAGGGAGTGGTCTGCAGTTCAGCCATGACTAGTTAATAGTTGTACTTATGTTACTGTTGGTTGCTATTACTGTGAAAGGCGAACCGGGAAGACTGTGAGACAGTAGGACCAATCAAGGTTCTTTGTTGAGGGACCATGCGGCCGGGGAAAGGGAAACAATCTGACAGGCCGTTGAGGCAACCGATGAACCGACAGAAGGATGTGTGAGCCGACCCTGGGAAGATCCCATCGAACCCAAGAAAGGGCTGTGTCACCCTTTGGAGAAGAAGGAGGAGGCGGAGCAGAACATGGGAGGGATGGGGAGTGACTATGCAGATCAGGGGACTTTATAAGAGCTGCCCCCTCCCATCTGGGGTGTGCTCTCTGGGCTCTAGCATGAGGCTGACCTGATTGCACCCAGCGCTGTAATTAAAAATTCTCTGTTTCACTTATTTGGCCGTTTTCTAATATTTTATTAAGAGATATTTCTCACAGTCCCTGATACAAAAACTTGAAACAAATGCTTTTTTCATAGTCAAAGGTAAGAACTTCATCATATAGAGAGATACCAGCAGGCTTTAGCTAGAGATTTCAACACCTACTGTGCACCTAAAATCCCAGTGTGCCATTACTTTACTGAAACTGTCCACACAGAATCAGCTCTCAGGAAGTATTATCAGATATGATGCTCCATCATTTTCATATCTCCACTTGTGCAAAACATTTGCTAACTTTGGTGATTTTGCTGTTCAGGATAAGCCAAGACAAGTTTTGAAGACTGAAAAAAAAAGAAATCAAGGAGTAGTTGTTTGGAGGCATGTCAAAAAAATAGGATTGTCAGTACTCATACTGTGATGATAGTGGATCAAGTACAATCTCAGTGAACAGAGCCAAACTTCATCCTGCTGAAAGGCAGCCTACACGGGAAGGCAAAGTCAACACACTGATCCACCTGGAAGCACCTACAGAGCTGACTTTTGAAGCAGGGAGTACAAGAGGCTCTGCTGAAAGTTCTGTTTTATTGCCTCCAGCTACAGATGACAGCACCTCCAAACAGGCCTGGGCAGGTTTTGCTAAGGCTGGGGATGATGCAGCCTCCAGGAACAAAGGGATGGTGTTCAAAGGATGCAGCTCTTAGGCAGAGCTGGTAGATTCCACATAGGCATTGAACCCAGATGATGTATAGCACTGTAAATACGTACATGTGCAGGAACAGTTGTCATATTAAACTAGAAATGTTCAGGCAAATGAGCTGCTCTATCACTACTTCAGATGGTTGAAGGCTGAAGGATCATATGCCAAATTTAAACAAATGTATGCTGCATTTATTACACAGGTAAATTATCTTCGCCATTAAATTTAACAAGCAATGATCTGTATTATTCATCACATTAAGTTTTGAATCCATTTAACCATCTAAAGATTGTATTCCAGCTTAATTAGAAGTGATGGACCTCACAAAGGAATTACTTAGTGGAATTTCTGTGGTGTATATAAAGCAGAAAGCCTGAGTAGCTGATACTTCTAGTCCCTCCTGGCCTCAAATCCAGTGACATCTCTAAATTCATGTAACGAGTGCTTGTGTAACATATTATTTGTCACCAGGTTTAAGACTTCAGTCCCAGGTGAAGTCAGCAAACCTTCCTCATAGGCCTTTTACGTACAAATCTGGCATTGTCAGGTTGATGAAAGGTGAGGTGGCATTTTGTGATACCAGGGCACTAGGTCCCCTGAAGAAGAGCTGAGATAACACATAAAAGCTCTCATCATCCCTCATCTTCAGCAGTTATTCTCAGAACAGCTTTATACACTGTTTGCTCACTGTTTCTCTCCATCCCTTTGAACAGCTGGTACCACCAGGAATTGCTAAAGTGTGTCCTAGGGCTGAAGAGAGACCATCAGGAGAGTCCCTCAGCCAGCAATCCCTTTCTGAGGAGGGGAGCAGGGCAGTGTTTGCTGAGTCAGGAGATGGGGGAGGGCAGGACAAGCTGAAGCAGACCTTTACTTGCAAAAGGTGATTTAGGACAGCAGTGGCTCACACAGAGCTTTTGTTCAGAAACGACTCCTGCAATTTCTTTAGAGGCCAAGGCAAATAGAACTGCTATTCCCCCTCCGTTTCTCCCAGAGACTGCCCTAAGGCACAGTCCCCCTTCTCCCCTGGCTGCTCATCTTGATGAGCAGTTTAGAGACTCAAGTGTCTTTGATTTCAGTAATAGTGTTGGGTTTGGTACACTAGTACTTGCCTGAAGAAGTTAAGAAGCCCCTGTTGGTGTGATTTTGACCACCCACACACCTAGCAGAAGCACAGGAAAGCAATGCACAAGGCACTTATTTGCCTGGGCTCTTTGTCCAAGTACACTGCCCTCCAGTGTAGAGGAGCCTTCAGGGAGAATGACTAACTTTTAATATTGTTTGACATGTTTGGTATGGGTATAATGTTTTGTCTAAAGTATTTCCTTCATCTCCATAAGCAATGCCATGCACCATTTTAGAGCTGAAACCAAACCTTTTTTTTTTTTTTCTTCCCTCAATTTTATCTAGATTTTGACCTTATCAGAACAGGACTTAATGTTTTTGTTTTGAACATATACATAAACGACCACTAAAAAACTACTGCTTGTGGTTTTCACACCAGTACATGTTTTAGTTTAACTGCATACAGATAAGACACTCATACTTGGTAGCTAATCCTCTGCACAGTGTTGCTAAAGCAAGTAGAAGCTCCAACATGCTTATTGATACTCCCCAAAAGAGTTAATGAAAAGATTTCTGACATATGGGGGTGGTGAGAGTTCGCTCTAACACGAGGAGGCACTGAAGACGAAAGCAGTTATCTGTGAAGATACTAATTTATTCTGATAGCAGCTTTAATAACAGCACAGTTTTCCCTCTTAATGTCACTTTTGCTGCACTACTTTCTTTTCATTGCACAAAAAGGTTAATTGTTAAAATTACACTTCAGAATAGAAAATAAGGTTAAAGATGATATCTAGCTTCTGATACTCTGTTTAACCACCAATACAAGCTGGTAGACTTTCATTAAATAAGAAGAGAACTTGGGGAGCAATGCACAGAAAATTCTGAACGTAGAAGAAAAAAAAAAATCACAGTAAATTAGCCAAATCACACACAATTAACACTGAAAGAAAAAAACAACATCACAACAAGCCAGATACAGTTCTGCCTTGTACAAAATTAAGCAGAAACTACTCAAAACCACTGTTTCCTTTACTTCTCTCTTGGTTGTGTTCAAGTCCATAAAGAAAGTCTACTGGGAAGACAAGAGGTATGAAAATCAAATTGATTACTTATGTCAGGCTTGATTCTCTCCCCTGTGGGACTAGTGAAGAAGCACAGCTGCTTACTGGAGTTCTACTAATGCCATGTGGTGTAAAGAAGGAAAATACTCCTGGAATTCTGATTCACCCTGCGAAAGAAATCAATGACGGAAGGCTGTATTTCACAGAACTTGTCTTTTTAAATTTCTCTGTTCCCAACTTGCCAATTATCTGCCTCCACTACCCTTTGTTCTTACTTTACAGCTCCCATTCTTAGCTGTTTTCACTATCTGCTTCTTCGTATCAGTTTTCTTTCAGTTATGGCTCCACTTATTCAATATTTGGAGCCTAATTCTTGGTACAGTTTTACATGGCTATAGGCTCAAATTAAGGTAGATTGTTGCTCTTGCCATTCAGATGTACTGCATACTCCTACACTCAATCCCAGCTCTGTGGATGTTGCGTAAATGCCAAACAAAGTTTTCTTCCTGCTACCAGATTCTTTCAATTCTTCTGTCCTTACCCTGTATTTATCACCTTTATGTTTTATGAAACTCTCGAAAAGAAAAAAGCCACCCACAGCACTGTATGAATTTCCTTTTTCTTCCTCTTCTGCCTCCCACAGTCTCCTTTCACTTTAATCATTAATACAGTTTCAAACTACTTATCTTGATGACAAGTTTTAAGGTATTCATCCATGGTCAAAAGCCAGAGAAAAACATTCCTGTTTCTATACGTACTAGGTGTCATTATTCGTTCAGATTCACCAAATTCTTTCATCAAAACAAGCTTCTTCCTTTATCATCTGCCAACCCTAAGAAACTAAGCCTCCTGGGAGCTCATCTATTCTGTGAAATGCTGTCTTAGATGTTCCTTTATTCTGTATTTTTGCAAAAATAAAAAAGAAAAACTTGCAGGAGCTTTATCAGTGAAAAATCTTGAACCCTTGTGAATGGTGTTGTCAGACAAAGAGAGGGGGGAAAATAATTGACTTCACTGTTAAAATGTTCAAGATGCAACATATGGGCAGCTTTGTGTACAAGATTCTCTCAGTGCCTCTCAGAACACTCACATACAATATAAATCTCCAGCTACAGTCCTGCTATTTGACTACCTATAATCACTGTGGCCCTCACTTTTACCTCACAAAAAGATGCTTCATTAGAAGATACCCTTATGCACCTATATGCAAAAAAAAAAAAAAGGAACAGAACTAAAAGGCTATGACAAACTCACAAATCTGTACTTTAAAACACATTTTTCTTCGGAAGCAGAAATTTAATCTGAATTTCAAGGGTGGCAGAGATAATTAGCTTAAGAAAACACACACTTTCATTATTAAATTTAGCCACAGGATCTGTCAGCTGCATCACCTGAGTGATTTATATGCAGACAAGGATAGGGGGAAAAAGGGAAGCAAGTATCAACAGATTCAAGTAGCAGGTACGGATTTCATTCACATGAACAACATAAGGTAAAACATATTATTCCACCAGAAAGAAGCAGACAAGGGAATTGTGCCAATTTTACTGCCTAGGGGTGGTCTTTGAAGACCTCTACCTCTTAAGTTTTTACCCGAGTTTCACTTTCAAAGTTGAATAGAACATAACCACAAAGAGCTGTCCCATGACCTCCCCCTTCCCCAGAGCCCAGCTGGTGTTGGAGCCCACACAGGGAGCTCTTCCCACAACTCTAACTCCGCAAATACACAACCCTACAATGCAAGTTTACTTCTTACAATTGACCGTGGGAGGGGTAGGACAGTCACAGAAGCAAGGGAGGAAGCACCACCAGGGAGGCAGCCTAGGAATTATCATTAGGGAGATCACTTTGTGAGACAGCCAAGAAATCCTAAAAACTTCATAAAGGTCTTCTGCGTTACACTCTCTGCCGTTCACCACCCTGGCAGTCAGGCTGGATCTAGGCTAGATTCCAGAGTGCACAAGTCACACCAGGTAACTTCTCTGACCCACAATCAAAAACATAAACCAACTCAACAAGGACAAGAAAGACCCCCTTTTCTTAGAACTTGAGACACCTCCTTTGTGGTTTTTTTTGACATTATCCTGCAAAAGCTAGAAACCACGAAAGGACTCATTTGTGAAGCAGTACTACTGAACTCAAAACCAGAAATTAATAAAGTAATTTAAAAAGAAATACCTTTAGAAGACTCAACAGATGCTCTTTCCACTTCAAAAATCCAGAAAACTGAGCAGCAAACCGAGCTTGTTGCTTGTTCTTTTGTTGCTTGCGTGTGATTTGTGAAGTCTTACAGCTGAGGGCCTAGGAAATGTTTTGGTCTTTGGCAGCAGCTGTAGATAGTGAACTTGAGATTAAATGAGAAGGCACAACTGCCTTGAAGCCCACAATCAGGAAAACCAACAAAGAAAGGGGTAAATGGTCACAGGTGCATTTAGGAAGGGGAGATAGGACTTCACAGCGTGACAGTCCCATGGTCACACAGCCTGTGGGTCACAGTTTCCACTCCCTCCACCAGGAAGTTCGTTGCTTTGTTGAATTTTAGCTATTTCATATGCATATAAAGCTAGAAAGATGTTATTTCAACATCTGTATGACTGCCTCTGGACTGCAAGAGCTGCATAACTATTAGCTTTATTTTCACATGTCTTTTCCTGTTAAGGCTGTAACTTTATTACTGCCAACTTCCCAGTTTGTGTTTTACCTTCTGTTCCAGATCAGCACTAGGGGCAAATGGATATTTGTATTTGTTGCTATCAGACCACTCACAGCGAGCAAAAGCCCTAATTTGGTGGTGTCAGCAACAAATTTTTGACAGAGATGTTCAGAGCTTCTTTTCCAACTGGCTCTCAGAAAGTACAAACTGCTCTCAAGAAACTGGTGGGATATCTGAGGTCGATGATGACCGTGATTTCACAGCTGACATGCCTTCAGCATTTGCAGCTGCAGGAATTTGAACTCCTAATTAGCACAGCAGCCCCAAAGTAGCCTGAGTTGGATGATGCAAAAGGCAACCCAAGTGCTCTGCTCCAATTGACATTACAACTTCGTTAAGAATTTATTAGTGTTGGACACGGAAGGTCCTTAAGGCTGACTGCTACTTACAGTTTAGAGGAAATAATTTTTAGTGAGACAATGAGGATGTTTTTACAGCGATGATGCACAGTTAATAATGTCATTTGTGGAGCCTAACACACAACCATTAAAATGAGATGCAGACTTTCATAGCTGCAGCTATTGTCTAACCATTAAATTTAATTTTTTTTCTCGCAATATCTATCTCTATAATCATACTTCTGATCTCTCTACTATGGATTTATTTATAAGGGGAGCTTTCACATGATTTTTTATGGGACACGGTGGCAGCCAATTGCTAATTTAAGAACAGCGTCTCTGCTGTAGGAAATTTTTGCCCCAAGTACAAGAGTATCTTGTAATTATTCCTTTGTATTAGGATAATTTAACTCTACCAGCCCTACTGTCCTTCTTCAATCACAGTGCAGTTACATTTGGACTTTTTATTTCTCAGTAAAAAAGAGAATGTATGCCCCAATTTGTGGCCAGTGATGAATAGCACTCATTCAGCCCCCTAATACACCCCAAGGTGTCAAAAATATTTGCATATGTATTTCATTAATAGATAAATCAAGGTCCAGCTTGCAAAAGGAGTAAGACTAGCAGAGGCAGGAAAAGAATATTAAACTCTTTTCAGCTGTAGTCTGGCTTTTTTATATTGACTGAATTGCATCTTCTTACAAAATATTACTGAATCTCCATATTAAGAGATACTTCGTGTCCTTCCCTTTTTTCCAATGTTGCCTTGCCCAGTGTTAGGCTTATTTGTATTTTTTTCTTGCTACATGCATTTCTTTCTAACTTTGAAAAGGAAAAAAGAGTGATTTTCTTACTGCCTCTACCACCCTGTCAGCTGAAATGCTGAATGAGGAACCATTTTTCCCCAGCAGTTTGCTACTTTAAATATCTGCCCATAGGTTTATTTCATAAACTTCATCGTAAATGAGCTGAAAATGCTCAGATCTTTCTAACCCCTGCCAGTCTCTGCTGACTAAGGGAACCCAAAGTCTAGACCTGAGGATGTTTATTCAGCACCAAAGACCTCTGTCAAAAAGGTTCCTCTTATTAAGTAGACCCAGAGCTGAAATAATGCTCAGTCTCAAACTAACAGACCTGGTCTGCACACAAGGTTTTACTCTGCTTGCAGAAATGAACAGTTTTTGCTTCCAAAGAACTAATTATAACAGCACCTGGCAGCTTCACTGGAGATAGGGACCTGTCAGCAGTTTCTCCAGATCCTCTTATGTAGACATTTATAGCTCAGTCATTTAAATTTCCTTCAGCCTAAAACTTAATATAGATTTTTCAGTGGCACTTTTGTCAGGTATGTTTTGTATGGTCAAATTCACTTGTTCAGTCCATGAAATAGTGGCCTTGATAAAACTGCAGACATGGTCTGCAATTGATTATTTTTCTCTTAGTACCTTTAAGGAATAAGAACTTCTAATGACTTTATTGGAAAAGAACTGATTATGTATGTGTACACTTGCCAAATATATTCTTAGATGCTTCTATGAATTTGAAGGTGAGAAGGAACATCTTGCCTAAAATGACTAGAGTATACTCAACAATACTTACTCATAAATATGTACCAATATCAAACAAAATCAAGTTTAAAAAAAAACAACTAAACCTACTCCCCAACCTGACCCTATAATCTTTTACCCCATATGTGATATAAGAAATTACACAATAGGTCTGGTGTTTGGCTATAAAATGGTGCCATTTCATTGAAACCCAAGCAACTTTTTCTAACTGGAGGACTGAACCAGGGCAGAATTATATGTCCTCACTCCTGTATCCATCTATCTATGTTTTTTTAAAGAAATGAAGTGAATTCAATTATCAGGACTATTATCTCTTCCAGATTGATACACTATAATCAATTCAGCCTTCAAGCTGCAAGAGAATTTATGTCATCCAACTTTGCTTAATCCAGCTGACCTCTCCATAATGAGATACTACAGAAATGTTCTATAAAAAACAGATATGGAAAAACTCCTGACTGGCTGTTTCCATGTGGTCCACCTTAGTTTTGTTTATGCAATTTCTAGTTGTCTTAAAATTATACAGTTAATATTTTATGTAATTCTAGTTCAATGTGCTGATTAAATTGCTTACCAATTGCTTTTTTAATACCCCACTAGAAAGTAAAACAAAGCAGAGAATTATGTTTTAAAAAAAAAGAATGAAACTTCTGAATTTCCATAGAAGGTTAACCTTATGTCTAAGGCATTCTTCTAGTAATTCTCTTGCAGTTATTTTCATTCTGACTCTTGCATCCAGCAATGTGTAAAATATGTGCCAACCATGGAGCTAACAAATAAAATGTCAAAGCAGCAACAGTCAAAAGTGTCCCACTGAAAGTAACTCCTCACTTCCAAGTTATGAAACACAAACCCAGGAGCTGATTAAGGGAAAAAAAAGGAAGCTGAGTTTTTTTATATAGAATAATTTGCTTTAATTTTCCTAATTTGTTTTTGTATATCCTAATGTTAATCCTAATTAATTTATGTATTTTGTCAGAGTTAGGTTTTTGTGTAATATGGATGGCATTGTCTTGCAAAAGAGGGATAATCTTTTCCCCTATGTAGGGACTGTTGCACTTTGGAAGACCATTAAGCTTGCATTACCAAGTATAACTCAAGCATCATTCTCCAGAATTTAGTTTTTTGGGGGTGGAGAGAATTTTTTTCATGATTATCTGAAAGCATGAGAACCCAATCTACCTTTCTCATTTATTCATTACATACAGAAGTGGTTCATTCATTTTATTGCTTTCTGAAAACATTAAGGCTCTTGCTGTTTTCATTTTCATAGCTAGCCTTTTCTGTACTGCAATAATTTTAAATACTGTTTCCTAATTTAAAATTAATCCTTTTAATACTGTTAAACTACCTTCTGCATTAGTTTAATATATGTTTTTTAATTAAATTATTTGAGTTAATGTAGATGCATCCAGTTTCCTTGGATGTTCACCACAGCTCTCTGCTCCACATGAAGATCAAGGATTGCCTTAGTGCTCGTGCGGGACAAGGGCAGTGGTTGGCCATTAGAGGCCATCTAATGTCACAGATTTGTCCCTTTTACTTCTAACAAGTCCTTTCAGGCAGGTGAGCCTCACCTGCAATTTCTCTCTAATTCCTCAAACATCAGAAACTCAGGCAGTTCAGTGTTACTGAAGTGCTTCTACTGAAAACTTCTGGAGATTGCAGAACAATTTGCACATTTATGTTACTGTGCAGTAAGATTTTCCTTCTAACTTTGCCCAGGACTACCTTAGGAGTACTGATGTGACCTGATTCTACAGAAACATCAACCTCTGAAAGAGAATTGGAAGGACCACACAGGGGATGAACACATATTGAACGACTATGGCTTTTTCCAAGATGATATTAATCAGACTCCTCCTAATCTTTCTGGTAACCTGGTAACTTGTCTCAGTATTCCCACTGTAAGTTTTTTAATTATTAATTCATTAGGACAGAGGTTACAGCATTGGATGATGCATCAAAGCCTTCAGCTCAGCTGTGACAGAAGAATCACCAGAGCCTTATGTTGAAGCTCTGTGTGTGATGAAGTTTTTTTTCATTTGCCCTGAGGCGCAGTCAATTATTTTTCACTGGCAGTAGTTTTCTGCTAACCATGTGGATAAAATGTATTGGATTTGGACCACTGGTTGTTAAGCCCCTGGTCAAGAATCCATCTATTGCATTGTTACAGTATTAGGATCCTCTTTCTTATCCCCTCTTAGACCCTGCTCAGTCCCATTGACAACTCGTATTTCCCAACTAAACTCTGCCCCCAGCATGTTTTATTTGTTTCTGAGTAACAAAATGTATTGATTCCAAATGGTACTTCAGACACTATTTCTTCTCTCACACAAACAAACTGCTAATATATGTTTACCAATGGCATCCAAAATAAAAATTGTGGAGGATTCTGTTTTTTAGGGTGTACAATATGTGTGGAATAGAATAAAAATAGCTACCACACAGGTGCTGCTGGGGTGTGACAGATGTTTCAAAGCAGGAGCCCAAGGCTGATCCCTGTGAAGAGGCTCACAGGCTGTGCTTGCCAAGCTCACCTGCCTGTGGTACACACCTGAGATGTGCTCCAAGGTTACCCTTGAATGTAGGCAACATCACAGCCTAGTCCTTCACTTCCAAAGATCCAAGTGCTTACTCCCTTCTTTGGGAATCCAAGAGTCCATGAAGAACATAGGAGCACAAAAGCACAGAGTTCTGACCCAGGCTCTCTCATTTACATGCGCAACGTTTAGACTTTCGGTGTTTTCCTAAGTGACATTATTTACTAGTCACTGTTTACTAAATACTGCTACTATTTGTCCTTTTCCAGAAGAATTAACCAAGATGTAGTTCCTGACTTTGTAGCCTGATTCTCATACCTGAAGGTTACTTGCTTTTACCTTCAGGCTCCCAGCTCACACCTCAGTAACTTAGGATAAACACAGGGAGGGAAATCTGTGGCATATCCCCACTGATTTGTGTTGCTCAGAAAGCAGCCAGGCCCTTCAAGCATTAACAGATGATAATTAGCAACTAGACCTAGCTCACATGACATATTATGTTCCCAAATCTTTTCCTAAACCATGATATTCACTTTGTAATGAGCCATTAGAAAAGTAAATGAAAACCTCCAGGTGTGAATTCTAAATGAAAATGTTTAACAGAAAAAGATATATAACAAGAAATTATCATTATTAATAATACTGAGAGAATTGGGTAGTGGAAATTCTTTAAAACCTAAGCCATAGAAGAAGGCAAGTTGTGTACTTAACAATCCAGTTGAATGCTGGACAGGACAGTCAGTAGAGCAGCAGAAGGGGACAGAGCTGGCTAAGGACAGGTGAGGAACAAGGACAGGCTGCAAGTGGCCCTGCATCCCCAGTGGGACAGATGTGCATGGGCAGCAGACCTGAGTGAGCTGCTGCTTCCTCCCCTCTCAGTGCTTATCACAACTGATCCATAAATCGTGGTGTGGCAGAAGAGACCAGGGAGTAAGTGCAGGCCACTGTGAGAAGTGTGAAACAACGTCTCTGTATAAACACTGCGTGAAATGTGTCAAGAGATATATTTATAAATATGTAATATATGTGTGCTTATTTTTATGAGCATTCCTGGCTAGAGACTTCTTCCTTGGCTGCTACATAAATCAGATGAGAAATACAATGAATTCGTGGTCCACTGTACACTTATGTCGTGCCAACACGTGCCAGTACACATCTGCATACATATATATGACACACAAAGCAAACCAGAGGCATTCCAGACAATCAGCAGGTGATTATCTATCTTCCTGGACCATTCAGGAATGCACTGAGCACAGATACTGTACACACGTAGGAAAAAGCATATATTTTTTTTATGTGAAAGGTTAAAAAAAAAAAAAAAAAAAAAAAAAAGAAGGATATTTTAGAACATTTCCAGATAAGTTCTAGGCAGTTTCTCTAAACTCAGTTTATTCACGTTTTCCCTCAGTGGATATTTGTTACTCTGTGTGCTCCTGAGAGTCCGTGGCAGATCTATGGAGAGAGAACTCAGGCTTTAATGAATTCTGCTTTTTACTTGGACATCCCCAATTTGGCCTCCAAGAGGATGGTTATTGCATATCAAAGGATATAAATAAGACTGTGTGACTAATGAAGCCAGCCTTGTTGTCCAGATGGCAAGGAATGATTGGAAGTTTTGAGAAAATTCCACAGGCAATAATTTGTTCACATAAGTGATCTGACAAACACTTATGAATAAGGAATGAAGTAATAAAAGTCACATTCTTCTTATGGATATTTTGTAGAACTGAAAAAAAAGGCTAAATGTTTTCAATAAATAAGTTTTTTTAGGAACAGTTTGACCACATGTAGATATAAGAAATAAGGTATAATATATGACCCCATTGTGTGGCTATTAAAAAAGTTATTGGAGAACAAATAACATGCACTTTCTAGTAAGGAAGGGATCATATGACAAAAATCCTGAGAAAAAAATTGGTGCTTAAAATGAGGAAAAAGTAATTTGCTACATTTAAGTTGAAATAATGGTCCAGTATCAAGCTACATTGAATAAAATGTCATTACGTGTATTCATTTGCCTTTTCTGGTAATTACCTGCTCCATGTATATTTAAAAAAACATACATTTAAAAAAATAAAGCCTGAGAGGCAGCCCTCCAAAACTAACTTTTATCAAACTAAAAGCATCCTGAAGACTGGAAAATTACAATGCTTTGACTGGAATGAGAGTTTAAACTGACTTGCTGTGTGGCTGAGACTTTTTAACATAAATACATGATGAAATCCAAAGAGAAACAGTTGGTTAAAAGGAATTGCAGGTTTCTGACATCACTCAGCCCATGCTAGTAAAGCAGAAGTTCGCAGTCAGAACCCACCTGGAATAATTTTGAGGATGGCTTTCAGGAGGAACCTGCAGCTCTAACACCTGCAATTAGCCCAGAGACGTGTGGACATAAGCATTTCTTATCATTCTTTCTTTGAACAACACAAAATAAATTGAACAGCTAAACAAGCTGATAGCAGTGATATAAATGTCCTGACTTTGCTGAGGGATGACGAAATCCCCTCAAGAACCTTTTGTTTGACAGGCCTGCTCTACCTCAGGGGCTTAATTCCACGGAGAAAAGTTTGTTTAGCAAAGAGGTTTTTTACCTGCACCTGTGATGGCACAGAAGAAGAAACTGGGGATTTTGTCTTAGAAAATTCCCCTGCATATTATCCATGATTGCTTTTATGCTCCCAAAGGAAATGAACCTCTTCATAGTTTTATGAGAAAAAAACAAAAGAGAGAGAAGCAGGTGCCTGGGAATTAGGCATTCAGCCTGCTCTGAATCTGTCGTTTCCCACATTCAGACTAAAAGGCCTGTTCCATGTTGTGTGAATGCTTAGGTAGGTACTGGGTACAGCCTGGTGATGCATAGCTAGCTGTGTAAAGTGCTAGAGTAGCTTCTGCACTGCTGCACCTTTGCTATGTCAAATATTCTAGCTATGAGGTTCTTATATTGGTTTCTGTCTCCTCTTTGATCTGAAATACCATTTAAGCCAATGGCCATTTTAGAATATCAGTATTTTCAGATTAAAAAAAAAAATCTGAAAAAACCACCCCAACAACCTCTGCGAAGGTGTCATTCCCTGCTACTTAGACTCTTATGAAAGCCTATTCTCAGATTCAATGAGGTTATTTTGGGAAGAACTCAGGACAATCCAGCCATTTGGAAAAGTGTTCTGGTTTCAGCTGTTAATTTTCTTCCTGGTAACTACTACAGTGCTGCTTTGGATTTTGGATGAGAATAATGTGGATAACACATTGATCTTTTAGATGATGCTGAGCAGAGCTTACTCTAAGTCAAGGGCTTTTCAGCTTGTCATACAACCCTGGCAGTGAGGGGGTGGGGGCACAAGAAGTTGGGAGGGGACACAGCCACAGTCAGGACATCTGACCCCAACTGGACAGAGGGGTATCCCATATTATATGGTGTCATGCTCAGCACATAAGGAGGGGGAGAGTTGGTTGGGGGTTGTGGCCCACTGTTTGGGGACTGGCTGGACATCAGTCCGTGGGTGATGAGAAATTGGTTGTGCATCCCTCATTTGGTATATTTTTTTCTATCATTATCATTATTTTCTGTGCTATTAACCTGCCTTTATTCAGCCCAAGGACATTACCTTTTTTCCTAGTGTCTCCCCATCTCCTGTGAGCAAACAGCAGTTCAGGTGCCTGCCAGAGTTAAACCACAACAGAAAACTACTCGTGTTGCCCTTCATAACTGACAAGCTGCTGGAAAGGGGGAAACAAAGGCAGAAAGGGGGGATGCTCTGACTTATTTTGAAGATATCAGAATCATTACTTTTGTGTATTAAGGAAGCAGGAGTAGGTCTGAGCCAAAACTCTAAGGACCAGCTTCACAGTCATGCTCTTAAGGGTCACTAATTCCATGTTTCACAAAGGCAGTCCGAGATTTTAATGAACATATTACAGTTGCTTCCATCAAACATGCTTACGGTCTTTTACCTCTTAGATCTTCTTCTCCTAGAGGTTTGTTGAATCTTAAACTAAGGATAATTCTTGTCTTTGAGCCTATATTCTTCAATGAGCCATGATTATCAAATTTATGAGATGATACTGAAAGTTAGGCCAAGCTGTATAAATTAAGTGTTTTTCTCCCTGCTAGAATAGCAGAGCAGCGACTGTTTCAAAAAGAATTGTTGCAACAAGGGAGAAAAAAGTACAACTACATCTATAATCTAATCTAAATGCTGTGATTAATACCGTTCTCTTTTCATAGCCAGCTGTGTTACACTTATCCATGTTATACATTTTTTAAAACTACCAACTGCATAGATTTTTTTTTTTCTAGGAGAATTAATCACACTTCTGAATGCATGGATATCGTTAGAAAAGAATCAGTCCTAACAAGCTCTGAGCATTGCAGTTGTTAGATTTTGTGGAAGAAAGCCAATCTGGCAAATAAATTCTGTTAAAAAAAAAAAAAAGAAAAGCTTAAAAGCTTGTAATTTTTGAATCTTTAAGAAAATTAATCAGAGGCAGAACTAAATAGAAAACTAAATGTGAAAGTAAATGATAGGGAGAAGGTTAAGTAATAAAATAATGCAAAAAACCTGCACTTTGAATCAATCTCAGAAGAGAAGTTAGGTGTCATTAAGCAATTCTTATTCACCTTGCCCTTCTGCAATGAACTAGGACACAGATAGTCTAGATATGATACACAGAATACATCCATACCTGTATTCTTCCTACATACAGAAATTGTGTCCAGTCTGTACCGTGTGCAGTTCATTCTGCTCCACACTGAACTCCCCCTGGCACCTTTGTTCTTGTGATAACAAACATCAGAGTAAAGGAGTACAAGTGAGAACAGAGTATGAGAGACACGATCTCTTGAGGAGCAACCCTGCTGCAGTGTGTTACTGTAAACGCATTACTAGAAGGACTGAGAAGGTAAATTATTCTTCCTCTGTGGTTACGTTTAGGCCTGTTTTTCTCTCTTTCCCCTCTGTGTAACTCTGTGTACAGCCATAGCACTGAGAGACATCTAAAACACAGATGGTACCAGAAGCAGAGCACATAGACCCTAAGAACTATTGCACTTCCCTGTGTGATGCTGGAGTGGACCAGAAGGAAGTTCACAAGTCCTAAGGATGGTAAGGGTGGGTAGAGTAGATAAACACATCTGGAAAGCTTTCAGAATATGTATATAAATAAGCAACATCTGATTTGGAGTCACCACAGGCTAGGGGACCTCTGGGTCTCAAATGTGCAGGATAAATGGAACCAAGCAGCTGCTGGCCGCAGGGGCAAGAAGTGGTGCTTGCTGGGACAGCGGTGGGCAACGTGTGCCTTTGCTGTCACCGGGACCGCCGGCACCATGGAATGGACCAACCATGTGGAGACTTTCCAATTATTGTTACAGCACTGAACTGATAATTCTTTTTTAATACAACTCCTCCTCTTCTTCCTCCTCCTTCTCCTCTGTGTTTTCGTTCCTCCTCACCATCATCCTCAACCCTCCCTCTGACCTGATGCAATTAATGAATAGAAGATGCTCTGACAAGTAAACCAAGCTGGTAATTCTTTAGCAATGTTCTCATGAAACACTCTCAAGAAAATCAAACCCAGCTGTCCTAACACCAAGATATGACTACATTTGAACCTGTGTCTGGCTCTGCTGCATACAGGAGGTAGAATAAACTTGTTCAGATAAACAGCTTGCTGTCTTAGGCCTTGCAGAGGCACAACTATCAATTAAATCAATTGCTTACTCCTGAATAGAATGATCTTCGTCTTGGCAACTATCAACAAGAAGAAAAAAAATTTAGGTTAAAATAAAATGAACAATCAGTTAATGAAACTGCTTGCCTGGGTTTTATCCTATCAGGAGAGAAATTCATGTACAAAAATACTGCAAGAAAGAAGCGGTCCAAAGAAATATTCATAGGAAAACTTCTACAAATTCCTGCATCTCCAAAGTAAAGCACAGACACTTTAAATAGTGCCTAATATTGTGCTTTTGGCTTGACCTCTGGTTAATTTGCTGAGCAGATCATATGATGTTGTAGAAGCTGTATAGCATGATAAGAAGCTCTCTTGACTTAAATATCAAATTCTAGGGACCACTTCAGGGTATAAAAGGCCCCAGTAAATAGCCATTTTTGGATCACTTCCTTCTGCATACAATACATGACTGAGGCTCTTCGTGCATCATTTAAACTCTCCAAGCTGGCAACGCTCTGTTAATTTTCTTAATTCAGCCACACACTCAGAAATGTTAATCTTCTTTTTATTCTTCTTATAAAAACTGAAATGCTCTTCAAATCACCAGTGACTTTGGGGACGGATAATTTTGGAGGTTTTTTCCTATGTTATCAGTAAATGTTTTGTCTGCTGGTTTAGCAAAGGCTTTTAGTCTTCACAGCAAGTTGTAGGTTTTTTGCTACCATTGCACTCAGAAAAAAAAACCAAACAACTTTATCTCATCAGCAGTGCTAATAGAGGTTGTTCAGGCTTTTCACAGAATATACTATTGAACTGTCAGGCAGGTCCATTTTTAATCCTCCCACTCTTATCCTATCTTGTTTCACTGGGATTTCCATTGGGTATGTCACTGCATTTGGGATTTTTGCCTGTTTATTGCCAAACGTTCCATCTCTTACTTCCTTTGGCACAAAGTCAGGACATAAAAACTCCACAGGCACTTTTAGATCCTAATTTGTGTATATATTAAATATCATGAAAGGCTAAGTTATATTCTTAGTACTGTGATCATTATTTTCTGAGTCCTTCTAAAACACAGGATACAGTCAACAACTACTTGCACGGAAGTGGTTTGAAGAGACTAATTTCTTCATATACCCTGTTTGAAATGTTTAACCTCCAATTTCTGGAGAAAAGAAGCAGGTATGAATTCATCATGGATGAAAGGGTATTTGCCTGACTATTTATTACCTCTGTACCTCAGTAGGAACACAGGTTGAAAAAGCATGAAATTTAAGAAATTAATAAATGAGCTATAAATGTGTTATTTTGTTCACTTGAAGTTACTCTTTATGTTCTCCTTATGTCTCCTAGGCTCTTGGTTTTGAGTCCTCATTGCTCAGATGAAGTATTGAACAGTGAAAATGCATTAAACACAATAGGGCATGACAAAAACATTTACCGTTGTTTAAATCTTTAAAAATGCTAATTGTGTTAACTGATCATGACAGAGAAGTATGGAGGAACAAATAAGTGGCATCAGATCAGAAAGCAGAATAATTTTCTTCCTCTAAGGATCCTAATTTTGATAAATAGGCACGTGTGCTGAAAGACTCCTTATTTTTGTCTTTTGAAAGTCACAGTGTGTGACCTGGCATGGCTGCATTTAACCATGATGGAACAAAAAAGAAGAATGACAAAAGGTGCTTTATGATTCAGTCCAACACAATCTATGTATTTCTAATGCAAATGGAGACATTCAGGCAAGAACATTCTTAAAAAGCTTTTTTGAAAGCTTTCTTATCTGCAGAGATGGATCATTTTTATTGTGGAAGATTTGGGGGGGGGATTGTTTTTTTTTTTTCTAATTTCTAGTAGACTGGTAAGAGTTTATATTACTTACTAAAAGCCAAGCACTGCTGAATTATGACTGCAATCACAGAAAGTATGCATTTTTCTATGCTGATTCTTTGTCTTTAATATGTCACAAGAGCACTCTCTGATTTTTAATGCTGAATTTCTCTTTGACAAATAAAGTATCTTTCAGTTGTAAACCTTAAGTTTCAAAATTTACAAGCTCTACGAGCAGTGCTGTCACTTGCCCACTAAGATTTCATGACACATAAACTTACTTCCAAATAAGCTTGTGCTGCCAGGAAAAAGAATAAAAAGTCCCAACTTCATATATCAAAACTTAATATCTTAGAAGGAGGTTCCTTTTCCTTTGCTAAATTCTTATTAGGAAATTCTGGGATAGCACCATTTTTTGTTTTCGCTTCTCATGCTTATCAAGACAAATGTTTTTGATTACTGCTCGACCAGGCTTTGCTACAACTGCTCAACAATTGCATTATCAGTCATTTTACTATCAGTCTTGATACCTCATCAGTTAAAATACGTTTTGTCCCCACGGTGTAATTTCCTGGAGTTTCTTTGCAGACTTTTTGAAGAATTAAATTAATGAGTTCTGCTTTCCAAAAGAAAACACTACATCCACAGCTCCATTTATTTGATGAATCCAACTAAATACAAATCAGCAATTTGACTTGACTAAATGGTTTCTGACAAGATGTTGGAGTTCCAATGAAAGAGGCACTTAACAGGCTGTTGTATCTTCTATCCAGTGCCTGTAAGGTGGTGGCATCAGTTTTGTTTTTATAACACTCCATGATAGTTTTAATAACTCCAACATGATCAAGAACATTAAGAAGTCATTTTCTGTGTATTTTTTTCACTTTCACCTGACCTCTAAAATAAAATTAACATTATTCAATCTCAAAAAAGGGCATTCATATATCAAATGTTAAAATCTCAATAGATTTAGTATGTTTTTTTCAGCCTCATGGCTCTTGTCATTAATTCTTACGTAAAACTTGAGAACATGAGGTCATTTAAATACCTTGGGCATATTGGTTTCCAATCACCTGCCAAGCGGGTTATACTATCATGTAAATGTATAGCCTGTGCACAGGTTGCATTATTCATCATAATACCAGAGAGAATTATTGCAATTTATATGCCTAGGCAAGATTTCTTGCTCTACCTGGCATTGTACTACTAAGCAATGAATCTATCAGCATTGTGTATTTTCCTGTAGTTTCAAATTTCTGTTTAGTTTTGGTTTGGTTTTGTTTTTTTTTTTCAGTAATGAAAGTCAGCCTTCTGTATAAATCTGACTTTTTCCTTCTAGCACTTAGTGCATAGAAGGGAAACAAGAATCCTTGGAAGAATCACTTTCCAAACATGATACTCTGAAGGAAGCTCATCTCCTAAAATCTCTCTTCTGTTCTTCTGCTCTTTCCATGATATGATGTTCAGTTCTTGTCGTGGGACTGCAAGCTGAGATGTCTTACACCAGACAGCTTTGGGTACATTTACACAAACGATCAAATCTGTGAAGTCATTTCATGAAAAGGCTTTTGAGAATAGTCCAGCATAATGAAAATGCTACTCTTTACACAATACAGAGGTTTTTATATGATCAAGCAATTATTTTCCTTCAGACTTTGCAGGTGATTTGCAGTAAACTCCCACTACTACACTTTGACAAGGTTTTAGAGATTTGCTCATGGTGTTTTCTTCCTTCATAAAAATCAGAGAGGAGATCTCCTGCCTGCTTTCTTTTTATGGATGGATTTCTTTTTATGTATGGATCAAAGGTGGTAGGCAAACAACTAAAAAGAGGCACCTTGGCATTTTATTTGGCACATACAAAGGAAAATTGCCAAATAAATTACAACAACATTGTGCAGACTTTGTGCAGTGCACGGAAACATTTAATGGAGTAAACACTGTGACTGCCTGTGAGAGAACACTTCGGAGAGCTTTGGATTTGTACAGAAATGACAAAGCAGTTTCCTGATAGCCTTCCCAGACCTGGGTGCTTTTGTAAGCAACCATTACACATGAATTTCTGTTCCCGTTTTTCCCATCTCCCAGCTCACTAAAATTCACCCATCACATTTCCTCACTCTTAGTTTTTCATGTGGGTACATGCAGGTATTTCAAATATACAATTCCATGAGTCCTTTATCCCTTTTATAGCAGTTTGTAACTGTGAAAGGAATGGCTCAGTCACATACCTTGCACACTCACCAGCACAGACACCGCTGTGGTGTCTCCGTGCTACCCTAGCAAGAGGAGAAGATGCCACCTGCTCGTTTGTGGGCTTAATACTGAGACTGCAGGGGCCACAAAACTACCCTTTTCAGACCGGAGGAACAGATCACAGAGTTTCTAGCAGATTCCATTGCAGGAAGTGATAGCATTTGCTGTCATTCAGAGGCCCTACACTTAACATGAGAGGCGGTGCAAACCCAGTGTTTAAACCCAGCGATTATTACATTGCTCTGGCACAGGCTCTTTAGCAGAAGCAAAACAATTTTGTGGAGCCTGTAATAGGTTGAATTAAAACTTTGTATAAGTAACTGGTTATAATTACATAAAAAACATTTCTTTACAAGGAAACA
>JAWWES010000094.1:29490953-29504155 GCA_035583135.1 Lophotriccus pileatus
AGAAAAAAAAAAAAAAGAAAGAAGGTACCCAGGTACTTAAAACGGGCCTAATTTGGTACACAGGCACACCCTCCCATGTAGCTTTGGGCACCTCAGTTCCCTTCTCACACCTGCATCTCTGCATGTCTGCAGGTGCTCCTCCATTCATTACCCTAGAGGGAGCTGGATGAACCAGGATGGCTCCTCACATCCTTTTTACCATGACAGACCTCACCCAAGGCATTAATACCAGATTTCGGGTTTATTTTAAAATAACCTGACGTGGCTACCCCTTTTCTAGCCTTTGGGAGTTTTCTTTCTCTCCTGAGAGCACAATTTCAGTACTGACATGGCAGACTGTTTTAGGAAGAACTTCCAAGTTCTTCTTGCTGAAGGAAGTCTCCAGCTTTGCAGAAAATGCTGACACGTTTTTCACACCAGAGAGATGAATGTCACTGATGCTTTTTTGGAAGACTTTGTGGAGAGAGGAGAGACATGGTGAACACCATCTCTTCATAGAAAAAGGGTAGGTGCATTTAGTTGATGGTGATTTCATTACCTTCCCCCCCCTCCCCCCTCCTGAGGGAGACAACTTCTCATGCTCCATCTTAGTCATCTACAGAATGCTGTCTGTCTTCCCATCAACAGATGATCGTGGAACAACCTTTGGTAACTGTTTGGAACTAATCCTGGTGGGAAATAATTTCATTTTTGAGCCATCTAAAGTGTTTCTGGGCAATCACTGGCGTGTCTGAACATGCATTTCAGAATTCGTGGTTTGTTCCCTCAGGAGCCAAGTGTTGGTCTGAGATTCCCAGCCTGTAATGTGCACTCATACTAGTCCTAAGGCATGTGCTTAGGGTTGCTCAGGAACTCTTTCCTCTGATCAGTGTCTTGCTAACTTCCAAATGCTAGACTACCTGTCTTTTTTGAGCACAAGAATGTGCCCTTGTGATACTTTTTTGCATTTGCAGATGAACAACATCTCTCAGGTAAAGGATTTAGAAAAATCCAAGCAGGATTGCATTTGTATTAAAGATTCTTGGAAAGAGAAAGACAGTGTTTGATGCCGTAGCAGCAGCACTGAGTTGTGTTTACCCTAAGCAGGAGTGTAAAAACACAGGAGAAAGAGGCAGATGCTTTGTGGGACCTCTCTCTCCATTTATTTAGCAAGGAGCTGCAAGACTTCTTAACAGCCTCTCACATAATAAAAACACAGCAAATATTTTCCTAAGTGGTGAGAGAATGTGAGAATATCTATTGAAAACTACGGTCATCTCAGAAATACTTTGCTGCTGTCAGTAATTAATGCATGAGTTATAAAAGTCAAGCAACCAACTTTGAGCCTGTCTTCTTTTGTACAGCTTTCCTTCTAGCTGAGATCCCACACATTATTCAGTGAATCGATCCCTTTCCTCTATTCCTATTTAAACATCTACGTTTTCTCGTAGTAACATTATGCATCATGTCTGAAATTGACATGATCATGGAAATTCCCAAAGGAACCTGGAGCAGGGCTCATGTTGCTCTTGCTGCACAGGAAATGCAACGGTTCTTACTCATCCTTCCTCTGTAATGAAGAGTCAGATTCATTGCCTTGCTGTGCTGAGGAGGAAATTGCTGCATAATCTCCTTTCACAGCTAGACAATCCCCTCTTTCCAAAGCAGGCTAAGCGTGCAAATTCTCCAGACATATTTGATGACTTTCTAATCACAGTGGGTGAAACGACAGGGCAAGGGTGAGTGTAAGTGATAGAAGCCTTGTGCTGGCTCCCTGATGGAGACATTGTTTTCCTTGTATGTTCACCCACGTATTAATTGTGGGTGATACATGTTAATTGTATCTGCTCTGGGACAAATAAACCAGGATCAGGTCAAACTGTGGCCAGTCTTAAGATCAGTTAGGAGTCTTTAAAAAAGACTGACACATAGATCCTTCTCAGAACTTCACATGGATTGCAAAATGAGACCCCTCAAATCTACCAGTTTATGATCTTACATCATCAGCACAGTGAAGGGAGTGCCTTCAGCCAGACAGGATGTTCCTCTCCATCTCCTGAGCAAAGAGAAGGACTTCTGTTGACTGTGAAGAGCAGGCCAAGTTATACCTTTAGAGCAGGCCAAGTTATGCCTTTACAGCCTGTCAGGTGATTTTATGGCCCTCCATGACTACATTTTCCTGTATGGGGAACAGAAACATTTCCTTTTTCCATGTGGAAACAAAAGAAAAAAATATCTGCCATTGAGAAGCACCTATTTGCTTAATAACCTATTTGCAAAATTTCTTAAAGAAACTTTGAGAAAAGATTTGATAGTTGAATGGAAAATAGGAACATGCATCCCTTTCCTGCACTAACAAAACCAAATGATTCTTAGTAAGTTTGTCTCATGCTTTAGCATATATGTCAGTAGTTAATCACAAAAGGGCAGGGATGGCATTTTCTAGGTATTACAACAAGTCCACAGTTTTCCATGAGGACTGGTTCTCTCCCTTTTTGGCCTTGCTCATAGTTAGTGGACAGTAATGAGTAAAGCACTGACATATAAACTGGAGACATGTATTTGATAGGTGGACAACAACGTGGATAAGGGATTGTCTGGATGGTCACACAGTTGCAGTCAATGTCTCGATGTCCAAGTGCAGACCAAGGACACCCCTGGTGTCCCTCAGGGGTCGGTACTGGAACAGGAGTGGTTCTTTGCTGGTCACAGGGACAGTGGGATCGAGGGCACCCCCAGCCAGTTTGTTGGTGACACTGAGTTTGTGGTGCGGCTGCCACAGTGGAGGGAAGGGATGCCACCCACAGGGACCTGGACAGGCTTGACAGGTGGGTCTGTGTGAACCTCATGAAGTTCAACGAGGCCAAGTGCAAGGTCCTGCACCAGGGTTGGGGCAATCCAAAACACAAACAGAGGCTGCTTGGAAAATGGGCTGAGAACAACCCTGAGAGAAGGACTTGGGGGTGTTTGTGGATGAGAATTCAACACGATCTGGCAATTTGCACTTGCAACCCAGGTGGCCAACTGTGTCCTGGGCTGTATCAAAACAAGTGTGAGGGAGTTGCAGCAGGGAGAATCACCACCCTACTGATTGACAAAAATGATTCTTCTACTCTAATCTGCTCTTATAAGACCCCACCTGGAGTACTTTGTCCAGCTCCGGGGTCCCCAGCATAAGAAGGAAATGGACCCGCAGGGGTGAGCCCACAGGAGGCCACAAAGATGATCCAAAGGTCAGGGCACCTCTCCTATGAAAACAGGCTGAGAGAGTTGGAGCTGTTCAGCCTGGAGAAGAGAAGGCTCGGGGAAGATCTTGTGGCACCTTCCAGTACCTAAAGGGGGGCCTACAAGAGAGCTGGAGAGGGACTTTTTACAACAGCATGTAGTGACAGGACAAGGCAAAATGGCTTAAACTGAGGGTAGATTTATATTAGATATAAAGGAGAAATTCTTTACTCAGAGGGTGGTGAGGCACTGGAACAGGCTGCCCAGGGAAACTGTGGATGCTCCATCTCTGGCAGTGTTCCAGGTGAGGCTGGCTGGGGTTTGGAGCAATCTGGTCTAGTGCAAGGTGTCCCTGCCCATGGCATGGGGCTTGGAACCAGATGATCTGTAAGGTCCCTTCTAACCAAAACCATTCTATGATTCTATTGTATTCCTTTGACAATATAGATGTACAGGGACAAGGTTTCTGCTGAAAAAAAAAGCATACAGGTACAATTACTCTACAACAGGGAAAATAAATTTCAAATACATTACTGCAATTATTTAAACAAGAGTAGTCTGCAATGATTGTTCTAAAAGCATAAGGTAATCAAATTAAGTCTAAGTCTTACTGTGACAGAACTCATATCTTCATAAGACAGAGCCACAATAGTTATGCGTGTTGTGTAAGCTGCACTGCATTTTCTCATACTACCTCCAGGGCTCACACATGCAAATCTTTGTTTTACATTCCTCTCTGATTCAAATTATGTTCGTCTACGACACCAGTGTCTTAAGTTTGTTGAATATATTACTCCTTTAGATCATAATACTAATTCTGTTTATGAAACTGTGCAGTTTCAGACTGCATAAATCATTAGATCAATAATGTCTTAGGAATTACTAAAATACAAAATGGGCAGTCAAAAACATAAGCCAAATGCTGCACAAGCACTGCATATAGCACACAGTTCAATGTTTGTTAATTATATGATGTAGTATTTAATTGCAATGTTTTATGTGGTGCTCAGTATCAAACTTTTGTGGGAAATAAACATTCAAGGTTAAAATACAATTTAGTGATCAAAATACACATTTAGTCATCATTATTTTTTTTACATCATTTACACCAGAACTGATGCAGAGAAAGTACTTGCAAACATTCATTACTTCTGGCACATGACCTTTCTTTTACTTACCAGATGTTATATTGCTGAAATATAGTTCTTATGAAAACTGCACAGAAATGACTGTAGGCTCCAGCTTTTGCTGGAAGTGAACACCTAGAACCTGTTAAGAGGTGCTATACAGTTTCACAGGGAGAAGCACATCAGGGAATATAACATTAGCACACCTATTGGATGTACTTTCCTTGACTGCACATATCTGATTACAGTTAAAAATCGAACAACTTCACACTTATTGAAGTAAAACCCTTCTGCTGTGTGTTCTACTGTATATTTCCCGGAATTCACGGGACCCTTTGTCTGGATGAATAAAATAGCTATTGTATTAAGCTAATTCTTCCCATTTGGAACCCATTTTACAGACTTGTGTGGTTAGCTATTTTCTAAACACAATATTTATTTTTTTCTCTTGGTTTTCAGTATGTGCTATCTCTACCACTGCTAATACTGCTGCTGCTGCCATAATGCACTGGAACATGGTAACTGACCAAGACACTGGTGGTTGCCTGTAGAAGTACAGAACAGAACCTGGCTGCATCCCACAAAAGCTCATTATCCAACATAAGAAACAACTGGCTATCAAAAAAACTCAGTTATTATTACAAAGCCCTGTAATTAACCCTTGATGATGCAGTAGTGACTGTAGGTCAACCAAAAATCTCCTTTGACTGAGGCAATGAACTTCTTATGGCCTGGTAAAAGCTCTCAGCTTCTGGGCATTTGTGTCAGGAAAGGAAGGAATCAGTTGCTCATGACTGTTGAATATATTGGTTTCTCCAACTACTTCTATGGTGGTCTTCTGTGAAACAACAGGGTTCACCTAGAGCTCATCTTATTAGCTGACACCTTCTTTTGAAATCATCAACAATTTTCAGTTCGTGACATGGTATTGAGACAACTCTGAACTGGCTACTGTAAAGAAAATACTTGTATTTTTCTTACTGAATAAAGTTTTATAGAAATACACACACATGCACCCCCTAAACATGTATGCCATTAAACTTTATGAGGACTATTCCAGCATAACCTCTGGTAACAATAAGCTCAATTAGGTTTGCAACACCTAGAGAGCTCTCAGAAGTGCAGAGAAAAGTCTGGTCGTCTATCTGGCTTTATTTTTATTGTGGTGACGTACTACAGAATAGTAGCTTGTCTGGTTTTTCCTCCTTTCTGCTTTACCTTCAATTCTTTCCCAACATTGAATCTTCAGGAAAAGTTAAAATAAAGAAGAGCACAAGACAGCAATTCTATCCCTGCCTGCACAATTAAAAATCAGTGGCTTATTTACTATTGACATATCCCAAACAGAAAAAAATTACATGATAGAACTGACCATAAGCATTAAATAGAACTGAAATTACTCACATCATGTAGCAAAGAAATGTCTTACAGAGAGGCATCTGATGCCCAATAAACGGTGCTTCAAATTACAGCAAGGGAAACAAATTGCCAGCACAATAATTTATATTAAGTGTAAGTCCCGTTTAGAATGTAATATTAGAAGATTCTGGCTTAATTTTCTATACATTGTAATCAAGAACCTAAAACTGGATACATTTTTGTAAAATCTGTAATGACATGAAGAAAACCTCTCTGGTAACTGAAAGCAATTATGTAAAAACAGATAAAGGCAAAAATTAGTGGCAGGGGAAGTGATACTCAGAAAGGTTAGATGCTGTATGACACTGAGGCATGCTAGTGGAAGCATAAAACACAGTCCTTACCAAGCATTATAAAAGACATGACCTGCTGTCAAGTCACTACATTCTTATTATCATACAACCTTAAAAGGTTCACATCAGTTGTAGGCTCTCCACGGCAAAGAATGATTTTTATTCTGCTTTGAGGGTCTTTCTGAGGGTCACAGAACCCTTCAAAACAGCCTTTAGTCTCATTTAAAAAAATAATTATATGACACTAAGGCATAGATCATTTATCACAGAATAGAATAATAGAATAGAATATATCAATGTGGAAGAGACCCATAAGGACCATTGACTCCTGCTCCCTGCTCCTTTACAGGACTATCTAAACCATTTGCCTAAGAGCATAATCCAGATGCTTTTCTAACAATTTGCTGCAAAGTAGTTGAAAGTAATTAAACCAACCTAATCTACCAAAAGAAATCACTGCAATAGTACTAAAGAATCACAACAGTACTTTGAAAGCTTTTTTTCAGAAGGCTTGTAGACACTACACACACTATGTGGATACAGACTTTCAGTGTCAGTATATTCAGTCATTTCAGTCACCACAAGATGGTAGCATTTCTGAACATTACTGATACTTGATTTCTTTCTCTAGTGCTTCCATGCTCGGAATTCTATGAAATAGCAGCAGCCTGATTTTTAATCACAGAATGGTTGCGCTTGGAAGGCTCTGGGTATTTTCTGGTCCAGCCTCTTGACAGCAGCAGAAACACCCGAAGCCAGCTGCCCAGAAGGCTTTTGGTTATCTATCAACACTAGCTTGAGCAACCTGCACCAGTGTTTGGTCACCCTGAGGGTAAAAGAAGACCTTTTTCTGGATGTTAAAACCTTTTCCTAATATTCAGGAGGAACCTCCTGCGTTTCTCTTATATTATGCTTATTACTATTAGAAAATAATTATGTCCTGTGGTGCATTAGGAGGTCAAGGGAAGTTCTCCTTCCCCTTTCCTCAGCACTGTGGATGCTACATCTGTAGTGCTGTGTCTAGCTGTGGGCACATGGAGAGAGTTCCCAGAAGTCCAGAGAAAAGTCTGGTCGCATATCTGACTTTATTCTCATTATGGAGATATATTAAAGAACACTGTTTGCTTGCTGCCTCCATTCTTCCTCACCCTTTTCCTCTCTGTATGCAATTCTTTCCCAACATTCAATCTGCAGGAAAAAAACCAAAATAAAGAAGAGCACAAGACAACAATTCTATCCCTGGCTGCACAATTAAAAGCTCATTCATTTACTCATGTTTACAGACAGCAAATTATATCCCACCTCACTTCACCTAAAAGTGTTTAATGTTTTCTAAATGGCCTAGAAAAGAAATTACATCTATTTTATTTACAGTTCAGTTAAAAATTGTAATGTAATTTCTGGTTTAAGGAACAAAAGATACACCAATAAATGTCTCTCCATCAGTGATGGAGCTACCACTGGTAGCTTTTTTAGCTACCAGTGCAAATGAAATGCAAAATAGTCTTGATAAAGTAGGGAAGCAATGACATGGAAAACATGTAAAGAATTAAATGCAAGAAGGAACTGATTGTACCTACACAAAAATGAAAACAATTAATCAGCAACTCTGTGAAGACAAGGCTTTGGTTAGAGTGATCACAGTGGGGTTGGGTCAAGGGTTGGACTTGATGATCTCGGAGGTCTCTTCCAACCCAGTTAATTCTATGATTCTATGATTCTATGATCAGATCAAAGGATGTCTTACAAAATAGTCACAGGCAGACCAAGTCTGTTCATAGTCTACAGCAGACCTCATAAAGCAAGCTCCAAACACAAAACCACTGAGGCTACCCTGGGCACAAAGCAGTTGACCTGCACAAAAGCTTTTTTTCTTTGGTTTTCTTTTTTCTTTGGTTCTTTCAGCAAGACCAAGAGCTTCCAGAACAACTTGGAGAACAGAGAGGAAATCAGCTGTGTTTGCATGCCTCCATGAAGATACAACCAGAAGTGCTAAAAGGTAATTTTGATGACCTTTAGCAGCAACAGCACGTGCCGACCACGTAATTAAGCGCAGAAGCTGCCTCTGAAAGAACCTATCTCTTCTTGTTAATGATAAAGTTTCCCAACCTGGGTGCTTTGAGTTGCACTTAAATTTGATGTGCAGACAATAGTGAAGTACAAACCCTCAAAGAAAACTTAATTTTTAGATGGGTTTCCCTGCACTCTCCCCTCTTACTCTGCAAAGCCAGGGTAAGAGCACATGTTTTCGTGAGTAGTAGAGGCTGCTGCAGCATGGAAGTATCTCTGGGTGAAGAGGTTGCAGTGCCTGAACACTGCACCAAACACCACTTTCAGGGTGACCAAAGGCAGCTGGGTTTTGTGGAACCCTTCCACACACTAATAGAGACCCTTAGGCTGCTGAGGAGGCTGTAAAACATATTGTGTATATTTAAAAAAAAAAAATAATATTTTCAGATGTGCCCTAAGCTTCTGGATGGTGTATTTCCAAAAGCCTGCTATGGACTTATTTGAGAACATTATACTTTAATTCAAAAGAGCCATCCAGTTGTGACTAGCATTCACAGGAGATCACGTATTTTCACATGGGCACAGGGATTGGTTGTGCATTTGCTCTCATAAATGTCAATGTATGTGTTGGTGAAATAAATATCAGTATACTTTATTGATTTTTATAGTGAAGATGTCCTAGATGACTTCTTTAGGCCTCTCCCCACCCTATGCTCTGTATTTTTGTTCAAAAGCAGGACTAAAATTATCCCCTCTGTATGCAACAGTAAGGTCTAGGTGACCTGCCAAAATCCAAGATATGTAAGGTTATTGTGGTAAGAACAGAAACAGATGGCAGAGTCAGGTATTTTTCCATACATTTTCATCTGCTTCACAGTTCAAAGCCTTCAGTCATGTCTCAGTGTTGATCTTTCTTTCATGTTTTTTTGTTTCTCCTTAGGTACTTTCCGTAACCATATCAGACTTCGACATCTTGTCTGGTCTTTTGCATTGTTTCTTTCTCGTATCAGCAAAACAGTATCAATAACATCTCTGCATTTGTTATTTCAAATTCCTGTATAGATGACTTTGCTTTTGTTTTGGAGGAAGACATGCATTCAACTTTGAAAGATGTATTACCTAGGAAATAAACTTTCATGAAGGAATACCATCAGGGATTGTACAACAGCCTTAAAAAAATTACATTAGCTGAAACTTAGTGTTCAAACCAGAGTAAAATTATCATTATAAAAATCAATTTAAAGTATTATGACAAGAGTTTTTAGTACTGAAAAGCTTTTAAATATGTAATTTATTGACCCATGTCAGAGATGGGTGTGAAACAACAGTGACCTATCAAATAAGAAGACAAACTGAGGGACTGAACAGTTCACATGCAGACCAGAATATTTCTGGCAATAGGAAAAAAGACCTGTAAAAGGCAAAAAAATCCTTAACACATTAATGATTTCAACCATAAATAAAGAGGGCAATAATTTCTTTATTCAAAACCTGGAAGCTTTATAGCTGCAAGGATATCAGGACTTTCATTTGCTGATAACGCTGCCTCTTTTTTAAAGATCTGAAGAAAGAGGGTGATACTTACATGTTTTTGCCATGCCAGGGCCACAAAGAAATAACTTCTGGAAAGACATTCAAAAGTAAGTTTGTTAATATCTGAACATATGTGCTACAGCTGTGTTTACACAGAAGTGTAAACGCACACTACAAGTGATTCAAGTCTATTTTATCTTGATGCTGCCTTGGGTTAAGAGCTTGTTATTGCCACTGGTCACTTTTTAAAATGTAACACCTCAGTGTTGATCGGTTCTGCAGTCTGTTCCACTCAGCAGCTACATGTCCTACCACCACTTGGCTCCTGCCCAAGTTGGTGTCGTGCACAGAACAGCCCTGCAGCCTCCAGAGAATCCTGGGGTTTGGGCTGATGTGTGTAGCTTTCTTCTTGCGAGCACAAACGGGACACTTCACACATCAACATGATGTTCAAAAAGCTCCCCCTTTATTAACAGTCAGACTTTCCTTTTATACAGTTTTTTATTTTCCACACACGACTATCTAATTCTTGATTGGTTAAGTACCATATCTTATTTCTAATAACATTTCTTATTTTTAGAACTTTCTTCGTTCTTGCCTAACCATAACATTCTAATTATCTAACCCTTGTTGTGTTATTGTGGCCTTGAGTGTTAAAACTTTCTCCAAACCTTTAGCAGCCGGTCTACAGAAGTTTCAACCCAAAAAGGTTCCCACAGATGTGTAGCACCACAAGTTCATCATTCTACTTTTCCAGTACATGATTTAACTTGCACATGAATCATCCCTACCCATGAATAAATCTGCTCTTTTTTTTTTTTTTTTTGAGTTGAAAAATCAAGTTAAATATTCAAAATATTCTCTGGGAGATCAACTCAAAGAAAGAATATTACATAAGGGAGGGAGGGCTTTAAAAGAAAAACCAACCCTCCCACTTATTCTTCTAGAAGAAATTAAAGTAGAACTTCCTTAATATCCAGCCACAAATATTCGTAGTCTTGACAGCTAAGCAGCACAGGAACCTGAAAACCTTGAACATCCAGAAACCTGAGATTTTACCTTGTGGAGATATTAGGCAGTGCAAGAGCTCCAAGCCTCAATCCTAGCCTCAAGCAGGGAAACTGTCAGAAAGGTTGAGGGGCAACTGAGGGGTTGCCTGGCATTCTAATTCCCACTCTACATGATGATTTTAAAATATCCCAGTGGATTTATGCGGCACTGCTAATTTTATCTGGTGTTGCCAGCACTCCCCTAGGCCCAAAAGCACTTGTTTGTCTGGTTTTTTTGCTAGGACTAGATTAAATTTTTACACATTCAGACAACTTTGATGTCTTCCAAAGTTTTCTACAGATAGGAGTTTTAATTAAAAGAACAGTTACAGAGATCAAATGAGAGGATTCTGTAACTGTTGTTGCATTATACAAAATACATTAAGTCAAAAGCAAAACAAATACAGATGATTTCAAAAGCTTAAAAGAAAACTTGTATTTTAGAAGCAGAAAAATATATTTGTATTGGGAAGAAAAACTTAAAAGATTCCTCTTCATCTTATTGAAAAAAACTGACCTGATATTTTGAAACTAGTAAGGCACATTTTGTCACATGCATCATGATTAAACTTCAGCAGTTTAATCAAAGGGAAAAACCAAAGAAAGCTCAGAGTTGCTGGAAATATGTTAATGTCCTTAACACAGAGCAGAGAGGAATAGGGGTGGGCAAATTTCAGTCCAAGTATTCTGACCTGTTGATACCTAAACATACTGAAATAATACAAACAAGAGAAATAAAAGTTCTAAGATGAAGTATCATCTTTTTTTAATTGCAGCAATCACAATAGGGATTGCCAATAGGCTATCCCAATAGGCCAATAGGCTAATCCCAAATGGGCATATAGAAAAATTTTTCAATGTAAAGTGTTCAATACTGCTTTACTTTACTGTAACTTCTATTCAAGAATCATATTTATATTATTCTCAGAGATCCTACAGAGAAATCAAAATTCTGAAACCCATAAAGTCAAAGGGAAGGATAAATGTGAGTTTTAAACTGTTCCAAACTGTTTTAAACTTGGTAGGTGGGCTTAACACTTCTCTCAATAATTGAAAACCATGTCAGTATTTTAAATATTATGGTGTGCCTATCAAAAGCCTTGAAGGAATATATTTAAATTAAACAATGTTGTCATGCTGTATTGTAAATAACTACATATACAGTTGTTTCTAAAACAGATCCCCCTTGAATGTGGACTAGTGAGTGAAGCAAAGTGTTTATAAAGTAATTCATAGTGCTTTAAATACCAGAATTTTGGTAACAAAGTGGCCTCTATTACTTTTTTAATACACAGCTGTACTGTCATATTTATTTATCCTTCATATAGGAATTAAAAAGTTTCCACAAAACAGTGATTTTCTGAAAGGAACACTGTCATCAAGTTTAAAAATTCTTCCAAAATAATTATGTTTATTTCAATTTTAGTCTTGACCATTATCTTAATGACAATTGCCATATGACGTTATGGGCCCATTTGATAACGGACACTGGTACTTTGTATGTGAGCTTATTTTTCTACATACTTTTTACTTCCTGTTAAGTGGACATCTACACTGCCACATAAATACGAACAACACATATGCATTTGATGTGAATTAAAGTATAGAGAATCCTTATCCAAAAATCTCTGTACTTCTACTTTAGGATGTAAAAAAAAAGAGCCAAGGCTATAGGACAGATCTACTTACCTAGATAAGATCACAAAAACAAGAAAATAATAATGAAGAAAAACATCAATATCAATAGACTGGGAGTCTCACCACCTTGAGCCAAAAATTACAGATATATAATTATAATATAGATAATATATATTATAGATATATAATACCTAAGAGAAGGATGCAGTAAAAATTAACTGAGTTGGATAATCTTAACACAAGTACTACTTCCATTACAAAAACCCCTAATCATTCTACAGTGTGCCTTGAAGCCTGAGACATTTTTCAGAAAGCAGAGCAACAACATGGCAAAGGTATTAAGGGCTTCCAGAGAGAGAGAGATACATACACAGCCTTACAGTGGGGATTGTGAGAGACCAGAAAGGGATGACGATATGTGGAATATACTCCTTCTAAATGTTAGAGACAGTAAATGAACTTTTGGAGTCATGCAGCAGTATTTTGATCAGCAATAATTTTTTAAAAATTGTTTATGCTCTGTGTTGAAAAACAGTTTAAAAGTAACAGAACTCTTGATTGTGGAATCCTTAGTAGAGAAGTCTATTAAATGGCTGTTCCTTCTCCCAGATTATATTCAGCAATACCTCACCCATAATTTTTCTGATCTCTTTTGAAACCTCAAGGAGATGATTCTTGAATTTTTACTAAATTTACTACAGAAGCCTTTCTCAAAATAGTTCATTAACCATTAGTTTCTGAATATAGTGTTTGCAAAGCATGCAGAGTAAATAATTTTGTTATAAAATAAACAGAAAGAAGGATGGAGTAACCAAATTGTGAGTACACTCTACACTCCTTCACAAAAGGATTTTTTAGCAACTTCCAGACACAACCCCTTTCACTTTCCAAAGTAAGAGCCTAAGATGAATAACAAGGCTCTAAAACCC
>JAWWES010000094.1:29504524-29530023 GCA_035583135.1 Lophotriccus pileatus
CAAACATTTCTAAAGTATATAGGCATAGCAAAGACTTCTGAACTTTAGCTTCAGGAAAACAATCAATCAGTATGAAAGTCAGAATAATTAACAGGTCTCATGACATAACTGAGTTCTCTCCTTACCAACCCTGCGTTTCCTTGACTTCTCACAATGCAAAGAGGATACATCCAACCTTTGGAAAGCAATGTAATGCTGAGGGACAGAGCTCAGGAAACACAAGTGGCAGCATGTCATTGGCCTCTTGATCCTTCCCCCATGTTTATCTTCCTCCCATTGTCAGAAGAAATCTGGGGGGAAAAAGAAAAAGGCAAAAGACCTCAACTCTTGCTTTTTTAATGGGGTGAGAGGTCTTCATTGAACTACTTAGTGAAGAGAGTGCATGAGAGAAGGGACTTATTGCCCCTGGCTGAGCCAGTGCTGCGTAGACAGACTCCTGCAGTCACTGCTCTCACAGATGTGAAACTTTTCTGCAGTTTGTGGTCATCTCTTTCTACAACTAGGCAATTCTCTGCTTCGCTTATTACACAAACTAACCAGGCAAAAACTTTCCTGCCTTGGCATTCTGCAGCAATTGCGAAAGCAACTGATTTCCCCAAGCTGTTGGTTTTCAGTTATCATGGTTTACAGGGAGATGGAAATGTAGGAAGACGCACTAATGGCAAGTTACTGCAGTCAGAACATGCTGGCTGATCCTCTTCATGCACCGTTCCACGGTCAGCTGACCTTGTGAAATCTTCCAGAATTCCTTTTGCTTTCAGAGGAAAGTAGGGCTCACTATCTTATGTTAAAGCCATTTTCAATGCTGTCGACACGGTGACACCTGAGCAGACACTGTGCTAGCCAAGAAAAGACAACTGTGATTACCTTGGCATGTATCAGCACTTCACTGACCACTAACACTCCTGCTACAGGGCTGTGTTAACACCCTTGAGATAGGACTGGGAAGCTGCAAATAGCCAGTAGGCCAATTATTAGGTAATTGATGGACTGGGGTACAACGCAGGTTACTAACTTAGATTTCAGCAAGTCCTTTAAAAAACAATGGCCCCTGCACACAGACATGTCCTTGAAATTTTTTTTTCAACACCTTGGCATGAAAGTGACATTTTGCAACAAGATCATTCATATAGATATGAAAAGTTATTAAACTCTATCCAGATGAAGTTTTTGGCAAGAGAATCCCTCACAGAAGCAAAAGCATAGCTGTTTACTCACATAATGCTGCTTTTAAGTTGTCTATACTTGCCTTGTTATTCCCACTTTCTCTCTTCTTTTATTAAGGCTAATATCTGAAGATACCTACAAACTTACCTCCTCATTTTTAAGATAACCACTTAATAACAGACACACCCCAGGCAGTTAGAAAATAAGAAAATGGCCAATTTGTCTGAAGTGTTCATGGCTTACAGCTTACAAACACCATAAAACGACACATACAAAAGATATTTTCCTCGCATGCAGTAGTGACTATATAAAATAAATGTAAAGTTAATGATACTACAATATCCAACTGAGTCACCTTATTTGTTCCTCATTAACTTTTTTCTACATTTATTCTGTCTTAACTTCATGAGTTTTATCAGTCAAGGTGATTGAATGTGACAGATCTCATTCTGCAATTCGTACGACAAGTTACCTGAATGAACATCAAAGAATTTTTTTTTCAGGAACAGTTTTCAGAAAACTGCTAAAGTGATGAGACTCCATCTGGAGTCAGAGGGTGCCATAGCTTCTTGGAGAATCTGTGAGAGTCAAGTACTATACAGTGACATAAGTTCAACCCGGTGGCCTCACCTCCACCCAAAGGCTCCAAAAGGTCTGTTTAAGCCAAGGGCTAGGACCCACTCTTACCTGAACTGACTTGTCCTGGCCTGTGGATGGACATTGCCATATTCTTGTCTCTAGTCCTACCTCTGTCATGGTCTCCCATCTGGAGTGACTGGATGAATCCTCAACCTGACTCATTACTATGCCTTGTCTAGGACTGCTGCAGCCCCTATATTGAAGTACCCCAGGCACAGCAGGACTGCCCTCTGTTAGGGGAACTGCCTGTGTTGGGAGCATCCTCAGCACACATTTTGTCCCCCAGCTTGTTGGGTAGTTCTGCTGTTGCTTCTTGGTGACACTGACTATGTGAAATGGAGCCACACGAATATAAAGTGGGAGTTTTTCCCTCTGTCACCTCTTGAAGTAAGCTACTTTGTGAAGGGGACAAGAGGAATACCACATAAAACAGGGAGGACAAAGAGCATGTCAAACACTGCTTCAAGCAAGCTAACTCATATGTGCCAGAAACTGTTATTACCTGTACAAAAACACATCAACTCAATCCAGGAGATTATTACAAAAACAGTTTGGTTTACAATCACACTCACCAGGATCCAGATAGAAGATGCTTGAGGAATGAGTCTCTTGCACCACAAAATGACTGCGGTGCAGGATTCACTAATGTCCAAACACGTACTGTACCTGTAACTCTTAAGCACCTAAAATTCTTTTCTCCCTAGCCTGGTGTAAGTTGCTTCTTGGGTTTTCAAGAGAGTAATTTCCTCTCTTCATTTCCATACAAGAGAAAAGGAGTGTGTTAGGAGAGAGCTAAGAAAATGAGCAAAAATTTTTGCTACTGAATTTAAAGAAGTTGGTATTTTAGCATATAGCTCAGTTACACCAGATGACAAAGTATTTCTGGAAGTGTTGTTCTATATAGAAGACGTATAGAAGAATTTTTATAAACATAGACTGTATCAAAAATGGGAGTACAAGCACAGACAAGTATGTCTAGCAAGCAGAGGTGACAGGAATGATCTGTTATATCAGCTAATATCAATAATACTATCATCACAGTCATCAAATAAAATTGCTAATGCAATCAAAGCACAAAATTAAAGCACAAATAAAGGTCAGATGTTCTCTGGCATACTGTTTAATTCCATGGTGAAAACATGAAAGCTTGGAAAACAGGCAAGTTGAAAACTATCTTATGCATGCCCGAAGGCACAGAAGGCAAACACCCTGTTCTAATCCTTTGAAGGATGATTACAGCAGCCCTTTCACCTAGAAATTCAGCAGGATAATAAAAACACTAAGCACTTCCAACTGGTAGTTATTCAAAACATCCTGATTTGAAAGATGCTTTTTAAAAATCTCAAGTTAAAATGTGTCTCCCCAGCACATAACCACAAAGCAGAAGCTAATGATGGAAATGGTCATCATCTAGCTCAGATGTGAATCGGTTTGCTACATTTACACATTGTTGAAGTTTTGCTCAAGATCTTCATGCCTCATCTGCTCTATGCTGTTTTCACACAGGCCAAAATGCCAGCAAATTCCCCTGACAATCACTGGAAGATTTCTGGTAGACTCCTATGTTATCCTATTCCAAGTCAAGCTAAGATTGCATAAAAGTATGCTTTTATTATTTGACATCTATTAAAAATTTAATTTGCATGCTGTGCTCTGCAGAGGTAATTTAAAGCAACAATTACAAGAATAGCCATAAATTAGGGCATAGAACTTTCAAGAAGGGTTTAGGTACTTCCAAAGTACTCATAACGTGAGTCAAGTTAAACTAGGAGTCAACAAAATACCTTAAAGGATGTGAAAATGATGGGACCTCATACTAAGAAGTCTGTTTTCTTCTCTATTGAGTTCATGTCCTGCCTGGGGTTTCCATATGCTTTAGTCTTCTTGTTTACCTTACACCTGAGACTGCACCAGAATATCCTCTATAAAGGATTTATATTCAGATTCAAATCTTCATCTGACTGTTATTTCAGAGGTGATTTTGTTCTTTTTCTGCAAATGATTACCTATCCTCAAGAGCCATGTATTATTATGTACATGTAATTATGTACATAATATTATTATGTACCCCTCTGTCAGGTCAGTGCCATGTCCTGTACTTGATAAGCCAGGCGGAGGTGTGTAATGAGCAAAATCAAAAATATTGGTTGAGTCTGTCAGACTGAAATGTGAAATTCTTCCATACAATTATTTCATCTCAAATGCATAAACTAGTACGTTGCTATTGGTTCTTAATTCAGATCACTTCTGGATGACAGTAAGACTAAACCACAACCCTACCTTTTCAGCATCAAGACTCACTGTTCTGAGCTTATTCCATCACAACAAAGCTGTTACAGGAGTGTGAATCTGGAGGCTTATGGTTAAATTTTATTGTACTACTGATGCATTGGCATCATATATAGTGCATATGGCTCCCAGTATGAACACAGTTTCATGAATTCAGCAAAACTACGTATTTACCCCTAGAGCTTATTCAAAACTAACTGAAAGAAACAATAAATTGTGGGTTTGTTTGTTTGTTTGTTTGTTTTTAATGATCTACTACATTCACAGTAAAGCCTTCTGTTAAAAAAATTCCATCTACCAGAGATGATGTCACCTTTGAAAGGCTGACACAAGTCTGTAGTGTTACCATGCTGAAATGAATGACTTGAGACAAGACACTTCGTAAAATATAAGTATTTCAAACTAATGTCCTCGCAGAACTGCAGAATAAAGAAGCATCTCGAAATATTATAGAAGTTAATTTTCATTTCCTATGGATTTGAATACTAAATGCTTTCTGATGATGAAAAACTTCCCTAATGTCCCGTCCATGCCACGACAACTTTAGACTTTGCCTCCTGCAATAACTCTAGTATGACTACACCATTCATTCCCCAGATCCCCATGGGACATTATTAGTCAAGAGCTAGTTTGGTGCAGCTTTTTCAGCATTATGCCTTGCTTACTGGCTACTCAGACATCAAATCCTGATTTGCTTATTACTTCTCTGTTTCTAGATTTAGGATTTTAGACTTTGCTAGACATAAGTTTCACAGCTAACCTGTGGAAAATCAATAGACACAGTTACTTAGAAATTACTATTTTACTTTAATGGGAATGGAATTGAAGAGTGAGATGTGAAGAGCTGAAAAATGTATTTTCAAGGTATTTTTATTTTTACATAGATAGTCTAGATTATAAATTTCTATTTTTTTAAATATGAAAAAGGCAGAACTGAATAGTGGGGGACAACCTGCAAGATAATATTCAGAATATGATGCTGTTTTCTTTCTTTTCCATGTTACAACACTCTGACCATCTGAAAAGCCAACTCTATTTTTCAGTCATTTTTTTTCTTCTAGGAATGCTTTTTCACCTCTTTCTGTTGTAAAATTCAAAACTTCTATTCCAGTTGAAAATTCGCTACTTTAAAATTACTTCAATAAAAAACTGGAAAATAGCTGACACTTCAGAGTTTATACTGTTATTTTCCCCAAGGGGAAAAAAACCCAAAACCAAACAACAAAACCCCAAACCAAAAGCTAAAAACTCCATACCTCTAAAATATCTTACTTAAAACAACTTCCCTCCCCCACCAAAAAATTCAAGTAGTTCACTTTGTTGATGTTTATGTCACTATAATAGCACAAGGAAATTCCCTTAGGCATATTAGCCAGGTTCAGATTTAATAAAAATATACTTTCAGCACCATACTGTGTTATCTGGATATTAAAAGGCATAAGGTATCAAAATGATAACATC
Source organism: Lophotriccus pileatus (assembly GCA_035583135.1). Classification (NCBI taxonomy): domain Eukaryota; kingdom Metazoa; phylum Chordata; class Aves; order Passeriformes; family Tyrannidae; genus Lophotriccus; species Lophotriccus pileatus. Next base: position 29,510,081 of record JAWWES010000094.1, read on the forward strand.
AAAACTACAACTTTTTCACATTACAGAAGCATTTCTGTAATTGGTGTGTATTTTCCTGCTACACTGAGGTGTTGTTAAAGGGATATATTTTAGTTTTATCCAATCACATTAAAAAAATTCTTACATCTGAGTTCTACCCATAGAAAATTAAACTCCTTTATATTTCGTTATTGGGTCATAGCACACTTTCAGGCATTGAAATGTTTTCTGTTGAAGGGAAATTGAGCAGAATAATTACAGTGTACTAAATAATTCAGGGCTCAGTGGTTTGTCTGCCGTATGAGTTTATGAGTTCTACATAATGTCAAAAGTAAAATAGATTCTATCTCACTACAAGAAACAAGAAGCTGATGAACAGGTACATTTCTTGCTATACTTTTGGGGTTTTATTTACTTAAAACAAAATATCACTAAATTTAAAATACGATAATTTTGTTGAGGTTTTTAAGAGGTGACCTTTGGAATAGCTTTAATCAAGGTTTCTCCACAACACGGATTTACCATTTGCAAGTATGTGCTATGTTAGTAATTCTAATCTCATCATAACATACATTTTTTTTCCCAGACAACTGTTGCCTTATTCAATGCATATGGCAATTCATATTCGCTAAACAATAGTTCAGTAGTTTGTGTTACACCCAATGAACCATGCATGGAGATAATTGTATCTTGTGATACTAACAACACTAGACACTGTATCTAGTGATATTAACTAGTTAACAAGAAAAAAATTATTAATTTCTTTGTGGGCCATTCAAATTCTATACTGTTTGCTTAAAAAAAATATGAATAAATGTGCATATATTTCCAGCAGATTAAAAACTGAAACTGCAGAGATAAAAAATATTGCAGGTAAATTTAACCAATTCCTAACCCATGTCCTTACTTCAGGAGCTAGACCCGCTCTGGTAATTCAAGCAAACAATCCACCTCATCCCTAATTAGACATCAGCATTTGATCAGATGAGCAGTTCTAGATTTCCTTAGTTATACTCAGCCTTCTTTGGTGCAAGCTCCCATTATAACCAACTCCCATATGTAGACTCTCGTCTATGTCACAGATACCTGTGAGGTGAATCTGACTCAGAAAAATTAGACAAATGTATCTGATAATTTTAAGGGTTCGATTTTTCACCATTTCACTTAGCACAGTGTACAAACTGCAGATCCCCATGTCTTAATCTAGAGTTGTTTGTGTAACCAGCAAAGCAAGAGCCTAAGAGGGCCTTTAAGATTAGGCACATAGCTTGACTAAAATCATCCAGTTTGAGGAGGGTGTATGAGATTAATCCAATATCCCAGAAGAATTCTGACACAGGCAGGGTTTATACACAATTTTGCAATGGCTTCACCTGAATTCTGTGACTCTTCCATTGCCTATTTATCTCATCTTACCCATTTTTATAAGAAATCAGAAAATTACTGAAAAACAACTCATACATTAGAGAAATTTCCTGCCTCCCTTCAGGAGGATACAAGAAGTAAATTAACGTTACCTTTTTAAAGAAACTTGGATACTGAGTAGAGAGGATTGGTATAATTTCTGTGCAGAGTTAAGAGGATCAGGGACAACTTTCCCTTGGAGACTAAGTATTTCAGAATACTGGAGTCTTTATATTAGAATCTTGCTCATCATTTCAGTTCTTGGGTATTAGGAGAAAAGATAATATCTAAAGCATAAAGTTCTTCCTCGCAGTTCTCATGACACGTCTGTGGGGACAGGCTAGTCATTATTCACCTCAGTAAATGCAATTTTGCCTGACTGATTATTAGCTCACAGCACAATATATTTAAAATGCATCTCTCTCACCCATAGGCCATTATGTATTTCTCTTCCTTTTGTGCTCTTTCAATCACCTATTGCTTTTTCTTCCACTCTCATCCATACACCCAGAGCCTTTCGCAGACCTCATCTGCCTTCCCTTCTGCTGTCTTTCTGCCTTATTCAAAGCAATCTTTGCAAATAAGAGTATCTTTCAACCTCTGTCTTCTTTCAAATCAGCATACAAGTACACATCTTCCTTAATGGTCACAGTTGTTCCCTTTAGTAATTATTTATGCACATTTACGTAGCAGTCAAACTCTAGTCAACCAAATAACTACAGTAGGGTTTTTTGTGTTAAGCACAGGTGCATGTAGCTCTTAATTTGCTTATTTATTTTTTTAAAAAAAAAATTAAATTACTTCACCCTAAGAAAAGCAAGATAGAACTCTGTATTCTCACAGAATGTCTCTCTGGAAGAAGTGATTCTCACCAGTGGAAAAACTAAATACTTTTGCCTTCCTGTAAATGTGCACTACTTCTCTAGGACAGAACATATACAGGTGCCTCTACCGCCCTTTTAAAGTAAGCAGCACTAGAGTATCAATAAAAACTGTCAACCCAACAGTATTGCCTGTAAAGAGCCATGAAATCCACTCGTAATCTAGTTTTGCACTATTTAATTCCCTGGAATTTGTTTTCAATAGTTGTCCAGTCAGCATTCATATAACAAAGCTGCGTCTGTATATTTTTGATCTAGCCAGGCCTCTGTCTTAGTGCTAAAACAGAAAATAGCAGTACTAGAGCCCATTGGGAATGCAATTCAACTCTTTAAGTGTCTGCTCTCCTCCACTCCTTTGGGGCAAAGCCAAATGAGTTAGCTCTTAGATTAAAAACTTAACAAAAATTAGTGAGTAGTGGCAAAAATTAGCCAAAGGCATAGGGTTTTAAGGTAAACTGATTGTGTCTGCAGTTGGAGCTGACACTTATGACAACTTTAGTTTGACTAAAGGAGAGATGTCCAAGTAGCAATTCCTAGAAATGAAAAGTTGTATGAGAAGTCTGGCACTTCTCCATGTGCTTGTTGATGCCTCACCCACTGTTTTCCCGATCCTCTCATTCAATTCTTAGTGCATAGGGAGTCACAGAAAAAAACAGGACATGTGATTCTCAGGGTTCTAAGCTAAGAGTTGAAAAGTTTTGTCAAGTGACATGAAGGAATGAGTGTGAAGCTGAGCTTTGGCTTGAGACAAAATGCCAGAACTGAATTTCTGTTATTCCTTATTGTCATGGTTTAATCCCAGCCAGCAACCAGGTACCACACAGCCGTTCACTCACTCCCTCACTAATGGCACTGGGGAGAGAATCAGATGGGTTAAAGCTGGAAAACTCAAAAGATGAGATAAAGAGGGTTTAATAGGAAAAGAAAAAGCCATGCAAAGCAAAACAAGGAATTAGTTCCCTACATCCCATGGGCAGGCAGTATTCTTGACTCTCAAGGGTAGAAAAAACCTGAATAAACTGAGCTTTTCCTCCTTTTGTGGTGGAAATCTATCTTCAAGCTCTAGTTCAATCAAGTCTTTCTCCTAGCAATAAACTATCAACTATCCACCTGCAGGAAGCAGATGCCAAGAAGTCCAAGAAATCAAAGATTCTTTGATTTCTGTTATTATCCTTCTGCAGTATTTTTTTTTTTCAAACATTGAGGAACTGCACTGTGATTTAGAATGATTTATAGGTTTTTGAGTTTCTGGAATGGAAGTCTATATCACATCTGATATGGAGGGAAAAGCATGGAAATCTGAGGAATCCTTTTGCAGGAGGAAACTTTTATTAGGTCCTTGTTTTCCTGTCACCTATTGAGTAACAGGAGAGCAACGGCACATATGACGTGCTGCAACCTTATTTTCATCCCCCTCTGGTGAGAGGGCAGATTTGTCCCATAATTAGTAATTTGTGCTGTGTCAGAGTATGAGCCTCCTGGGCTTGGCAGAAACAAAACATTCCTCAATCTGATTGCCTGGAAAAGTGCATGCATTCTGCACTGTCTTCATTAGTCAATTTTGTGCATTCTTCATGATCAGTACAGATCATCCTTCCAGCTCTTCTGCAGCAGTTTCTTCCTCACCTATCAATGTTCCATTCACATCTCAATGACACCAGTTTTCTTGCTTTTGTCACATGGCTCTAGAAGAGGCTAAGGAGGTCCTTGGACATGAAGAAGACCTCAGAAGATGGGAAGAAGCCAACATGAGTTTTTTGCTGAAGTGATTTGTGTTAGCTAAGAAACCCACCAAATTTATACAAAGCAAAATGGCATATAAGTATTGTAAGGAGGACTGTGGACAAATTTAGGCCATTTTATTAATGTATGAATAACTCTGAGATATTATTTCTAATATTTAAAATTTTTAAATCGCCATATGCAAACTGTCTCTGCCCTAGAAAGAAAAGCTAAATAGTATAGGATGGTTTATGGGCTGAAAGAGTGACTGACAAACAGAGCAGGGGAGAAAAAGATGAAGGGGAGGGGAGGAGAGTGTATCAGAGACTCACAGAATATTCTGATTTGGAAGGTTCCCACAAGGATCACTGACTACCAGTGGGGTTTGCCACTGAGACCCCAGTGTTATCAACACAATGCTCTAATCAACTGAGCTAAGGAGAGGAAAAGGGAGAGGGAGAGGAAAAACAAGCTATAGACTGGTAGCAAAGGAGAATGGTTGGGGGATTAGCAGAACTGGACACAAGGCCAATAGGCTAGATGGAGACTGGATGAACAGAATATCAGATAGCTGTTTTGAGGAAGCAAAGGTCTGTCAGGTCTATTCCATTCTGGTGAAAGCACAAGCAGTGTCTGAAGAACAGAAATTGTGAGACACTGTTTAGATGTAGTAAAGGAAGATCCCAGAAAGAACTGACTGAGGAGTTGCTTTAACTGTTCAGGCTTTACTGTTCTGTTCAGGGTTGTACAAAACCTTGTGCTAGACAATCTCAAGAAGAAGGTTAGCATATCCTGCCATGCAGAATGGGATTCTCTCCACACAGTCCACAAAATTCAAAATTCAAGATGAGTCTGGAAGAAGTATCCTCTGGTATATGAATGTCTTCTTTGTCCAAAGAAGGAAGACATCCCTCACTGACAAAGTGCACAAATGACACAGAGGGCTGGCTTGGTATCTGAAGAAGACAGTGGGAACAAAGGCTACACTGTCAGCTTTCAGACCTCAGAGTTAAGACATACTATCTTGTGGACCAAAAAGATTTGAATATCAAGTGCCAATTGGATTAATAAGTAGTACATCCTTGCAGATATTTCAGTAACACCCTGGAGCTCTGAACCTGATAACACTCTGAAGTGCTATCTCAGTATGCCAGACATGCCATTGGATGGGATGTGGAATGTGACAAGAGGTTAGACTATTCTAGTGAGATCCTGGCAAAAAGCAGACAGTAGAGTTCATGCTGTAAACTGCGTTCTTATAATTTTGGAAAATTCTTAACTATTCATATCCAGTAAAAAAATAAAAGAAAAAAACGAACACCAAAACATTTACCATGGGCTACAGTTTTAAACTAAGTATCTTCTGATTTTTTTTTTCCATGATGCACTAGAGTCATGAATTCAAATTGCTTGTGATCATACACAAGGGCAGAAAATGTGTCACTCCTAACATCAGCTTATCGGGGTCCACGTAACTCCAGAGCCAGCTGCAATAAAACACTTCTGCACCACATTATGTGTCTGCCCAAGGGCCGGGCAGGGGATGCCTCGGGGCGGCGGGGTGTTGAAGTACCGGAGGGCTAGCACAGTGCCCAGGTGTGCCTACTTCTTGCCAGCGGCATCCCTTCAGCGCACAGAATCACCTCGCAGAGTCTGCAGAGCCACAGCCTTGGCCCAGCCCTCCGCCGAGCCCCGGGAACCTGCGCGGGCATCGCGTCCCGGGGCCGAACGGGACCCACCTGCCGCCCACCCCCTCCCGGCACCTCCCACCGCCCTCCCCGGGCCGCGGCCCCCGCGCCCGCTCCGCCGCCGCCCGCCTCGTCCCGGGGCGAGGCTTCCTGCGCTCCCGCCGGGAGCCACCCCCGGGCCGCGGCCGCCGGGCGGGGTGAGGGGGAGATCGCGCCTTATGCAACCGGCTCAGGGAGCGGCCGCCGCCGCCGCCCCGCCGGCAGCAGGAGCAGCAGCAGCAGCAGCAGCAGCAGCAACAGCAGCAGCTGCTCGGCGCTGGGCGTGAGTCCCGGGGCGGAGGGGGGAGAAGGGCTCCGGCCGCGGCGGTGCCCCGGCAGCGCAGGAGCTCCCGCCCCGCTGCCCGCGCCGCTCCCCCGGGCCGTGCCCAGGTGCCGGCAGGCTGAGGCGGGCGGGCGGGCGGCGGCCGCGCCGTGCCCTGCCCTGCTCTGCTCTGCCGCGGCTGAGGGAGGGCGGCGGTCGCCGTCGGAACCCGGCTCGCCCTGCCCCGAGCGGGTGTCGGCGCGGGCGTCCCGCCGTGGGGGAGGAGGAGGAGGAGGGCGGGAAGAGCCTCGGCCCGTGCCGGCCTTCGCCTCCGCGCCCCGGCCGGCCGTGTGCCCGGCGGCCCGGCGGAGGGGAGATGCGTGGCTGGGACGACCTCTACCCGCTCCCAGTGCCGCCCTCCTGGGTGCCGGGGGCTGCCGTCGGGATTCTCTCCTTGCACTTCATCCAGAAACTCCTCTTCCCGTACTTCTGGGCCGACCTGAGATACCTGCTCAAAGTGCTGACCTATGGGCTGAGAGTGGAGATGTACCGGCTGCAAGGGAGGGTTGTCACCGTCCTGGACAAGTTTGTGAAGCTGGCAGAGAAGCAGCCCCACAAGCCGTTCCTCATCTACGAAGGGACTGTTCACTCCTACCAGGATGTGGACCGGAGGAGTAACAGGATAGCACAGGTCTTCCTGCAGCACGAGGATCTGAAGAAGGGAGACACAGTGGCCTTGCTGATGGGCAACGAGCCGGACTTCATCCACGTGTGGTTCGGACTGGCCAAGCTGGGCTGTGTGGTGGCATTCCTCAACTTCAATGTCCGACTCAGATCTCTCCTGCACTGTGTCAGTAGCTGTGAGCCCAAGATACTGGTTGTGGGAGCAGGTAGGGTATACGCCTCATTCCTACATCCAGAGCTTTTAATGCCACATCTACGTATCTGTCCCTCCAGCTCCTTTATTGAAAATCTGATTTTCAGATGTTCACAGAATGAAAAAAAACAGGTCTGGAAGGAGCTTCAAGAGATTATAAAGCTTCAGCCTCTCAGGCAGAGTCGAGTATATCCATGCCTCGGGGACACCCATTTAACCTTTTCTTAAAAAATGTTCATTGCAGGAAAGTTTTCATCATCTAAGGACAGCTTGTTCCAAGTGTTTAATTGCTTAATTGCAGTTGCTTAATGTGTCCCTAGAAATATTAAAACTACCTATTAAGAATAATTTTCCATTCCTTCTCAAATAGTCAAATTTAATCCTAGCTAAGTCCTGAACTTTCTTATGCCACCTCCCCATCTTTCTGCTGATCAAAACCACTGCAAAACTAGAAGGCCTAAGCTCAGACTGTACAAACTCTGCTGTTCAACTGTTTGCAGAGCTATAATAGTTTTTCAGGAACTAAAATTTTGAGAGTAGAGGACATAGAAGGTTGATTCATAATAACCACCTGGGTGTTGGATTGTAGAAGAAATTGCTTTGTTTGCACAGGGATAGCAGTGTGTGTTGTGTAAGTTTCCAGAGTATTACATTCTTGTTAAATGCTTCGAAGGAATTTCAAATCTTAGTGTAGGCATACTGGGCACTGTATGCTCAAATTTAGCTTCAGTTATGGAAATGTATAAACTTAAGACAGATCCAAAACATAAATTTCCCACAGCATTTATGATCAAGTGCAAGTGAGCCTGCAGTGTTAAAAGATCACACAGAGCCTTGACATTTGTTTGGAGGAAAATGTTTCAAAATACTTTATATTAATACTGTCCTGTCTTTCCAAAATTACTGTTTCAAGTCTGCTTTGCCTTATTCTGTTTTTCAGCTTCTTGCCCTACTCCTTTTACGTGGGTCATGGGATTTTGCATCCATGACAGCTAAGTGGTGGAATTCCCTTTCATCTGTTCTCTGCTGCTACAAATATGTGCTTTCAAAAATTAATTTAAGATTTTTCCCTTGCATATTTTTTAATTACGAATCTTGTTATTCTGAATCTATATGTTAGGCTGGTTTACGATGCTTGGTACTTAAAACAAGCTGATGAAACAAAAACCAATATAAATATAATCCCAACACATGATAACAAGGCTTCTGAAATGAAAGCTTTTAATTTGCCCTCTTACTTTATTTAAAAAAAACAAACTTGTTTAGCTACCTCTAATGAATATGTGTTTTTGAGTGTGTAGATTGAGGACTGGAATTAATGTTTAGGAACTTCTTGCTCAGTGACTGTAGTGAAGGAGAAACTTTGGATCAAAGCTTGCATCTAAGAGAAGTTTCTATGTAAATGAGAAGTTAACTGATGAATGAAAACACCATTTGCAAAGCAGGATGAGGATCTATGTTTCTTCACCCTTAGTTTGCCCCCAGCAGCTGATAGTAGGAGCAACTGTGTTGGACTGGGTTGTTCTGGGAGTCTTCCTTTGCTCACAAAAAGAAGAGCTGTATGCAGACAGACAATAAAGCAGAGACACCAACAAATTAGTCTCTCAGCTGGTATTTTACATGTTGGTCTTCCTACTTTATTAATGGATTTTAGTCTTGGCTGTAAGTTTGTCATCCCATGAGCTGTCACAGCGTTCTTCTTCAGAACTCTGAGGCTCTTTTATTTGTATCTGTGAAAGAAGTTGAAGTTGTTGAAGTCTTGGTTATTGTCCACGTCACATGGAAGCCTCTCCAGAGGAGTCCAGGTTTAGCAACTGAAGGTTTATACACTGTCCAGTGACTGTGAGGACGAACTCACATCACTCTTGAAGGAAGCATATTGTACCTAATTATTATAAATAATAACTTTCCCCTAATGTTTATAAAAATTGCAGGGCAGCATTGAGGTTACACAGTCAGTTACATAATTCTCAGAGGTCTGTTCATGCGTCCAGTGTTAGTGTGTGTTTCAAGGGATTCTTCCTTATCAAAAGTCATGACTTTCCCGTGCATTTTGCCCTCGTGGCACCATTTTCATAGGGATGTGGATAGCTTGCACAAAATATTTACACTAAAATCTATCCACCTGTGGTCTAATATCTATAATTGTCATAGTCAGGCATCAATTTTGGCAACTAAGATTGTTTTTGTAATCAGACACTAGTATGTAATGGGAATATTTCTGGATAGTGAAGTTCTAATTTTCAAAAATATGTAGGGTTTTCACCCTCCATAAACAAATACAGGCCTGACTTAGCAATTCTATTTCTTGTAGTAGTTATAAAACTAGATTTTCAATATATTGGATGACCTTTGATCTTATGTATAGACTGCACCAAAGCAGAAATCATCCTCTTAACAATTTGACTGCTAACTGCTCAGCAAGATCAAATTTGCTCTAGAAATTCTTGTCTGTAGTGGCACATTCAAATCGACTTAATATTCAGGTTCCATTTGTGCTGAAGGGAACCTTCCACCTTTGCGTGCTGCCTGAAACAGTTCCCACATATAATTGTTCATTGCTAAATCTTCCCTGCTTGGAATGGTGATCTGGCCTCCCTTTGTGTGAGATGATTGCATCTTGCAGCTTTTTTTTCAGTACCTCTTCTAATTTTCAGAAATGCTTTTATTTTTTACAAATGTGATACCTCTGTACAAATAGGCTGGATACTATTTATGGTTGCATTTTCTTCCATTGCCTTGGCCCGTTTTTCATGCTGCCTCTTGCAAGCTCATTCTCTTTAGCCAAATTTGAGCTCTTCACTTTTGCTGTGTGCCTGCATTTTTTTCAGACATTGCGGTTTGGTAGCCCCATCCAATGAGTATCATCTTGTCTTTGCTTCAGCACTTGGAATCAGACTTTATTCTGGTCTGACAATCTTCTGGCATTTTGATTGCTGTTTCTAACTTTAGGGGTGAGTGTTCCAGTAGTATCTAAGTTTTGTGGGTTTGATTTTGATTTAATGTGTTTTATGAACTTTGCAACTGAATGGTTTATTCTTAAGCATTCAGATATATTGTAAGAACTTCAAAAATTCTCTGTCTTGTTGTTTCTTATATAATATGGCTATCTCTAAAGGGCTGATTTTTTTTCTATGACAGCAATGTTACTTCATTTAGCACGATCCAGTAAACTTTTTTTTTTTTTCCTTCTCGTCCAGCCTCTGGCTAAAAAATGAATACAGATTCTGTGATTTGCCAATATTTAGTCTTTCTGCTCTTTTCCAACATTTCCATTTGTCAGAGAGAGGTTTTTCTTTGACTACTCTCCATTGTCTGCTGTGTTCTCAGAGCATTTAGCTCTTGCTTTAATTTATTAGTAAACATTGTCACACTCCATTCCCCAGAAACACTGTCTACCACCACTCCCATTCTGGGGAATGTTTCTTGAAAGAGATTCAAAAGTTGTACTTTAAAACTGGCTTTTTAATAAAACAGTAGTTAACTAACTTGTAAATAAATAAGGAACTTTTAAAAGAGAAAGGAAGAGGCTGGATACTCCTCTCTTTACCAGCGAGCCAGCAACAGCTTACTCTAACAGCAGTCTGACCTGTTCAAAAGGTATTTGTCCTCAGTATAGTTATTACCAGATCATGCCACCCTTAGTTTTTTAAAAGCTGTTTAAACAGAGGAGTGATTAAGACTTTTAAGGCTCTGTGTCCTCTCTGGGGGCTATTTCTATTGCTTGAAGTCTTGCTTGAAGAAGGAATTACTGTATCTTTTGTATAATTTTCTCTACTACAGTGTGACACTAGTACTATGAAACAGCACTTGGTGACCCACCAGAAATGCCCAAGTGGAATTTGTTTGCTAGCACTTTTCTACTGTGTTCCTACTTGGAAGACTTCAGCTCGGAGTAGGACACCCCACGTTGCCATCGTGACTTCCTTTGCAAGGATTCAGCTGTTAAAGGATTGCATTCTCCGTGAGACTGATTTGTATCAGTCCTGATAACAAAGGCTGTTTAGGGAGTGCACGGGCACATGTGGGCATCCTGCTCTGCGTGGGTGTGCTTGAGCGTGGGGACTGGACCAAAACGACCTCCAGAGGTACCTTCTATCCACAGCCATCCTGTGATTTTGCAGTTCTGTACAGAAGCACATCTCCCAGCTGTACAGCATTTTCCTGGCCAGGATTCTTTACTCTTGAAGCACTTTCTGCTTGCTGCTCAACTAGGCAGAAGCGTGTCTACATCCTTGAGAAAGACACTAAACAAAATATTTTTTTGGTATTTGTAAATGGAGGTCATATAGTGTTACATACAAGTAGAAGTATCACCTCTCATGTTAGTCACTGAGTGAAAAAAAAAATGGGTTTCATCAAAGCCACCTTTTCTTATCAATATGGAATAAGAAGCTATTAATAACCTAAACATTTAGGACCAGGGAACTTTAGAAGACCTGTGGGAGACGTGCTTACCTCCTCCGTTAGACACCATGTGTCTTTGGTTACTTGTTCTTACTAAGTTTGTATCTTGTCCCAGGTGATCTTTGAGTGCAAAAGTGAATCACAAACTGTGATTCACAAGGTGTTTTACGTTTTATTGTCTTTACTGCCTTTGGTGGCGTTTCAAGGTACCAACACCAACACTGATCCTGAGCCACTGCTGACTTTTCTGTTATTATGACTTTGTGAGAAGCTGTGCTGAGTGTAGCAAGTCAATTGGGGGATCAAGTACAAGTAAAAACTATTTTCCAAGGCCAGACAGTGTGGGGAAGAGTTTGGACTTGCCATAGCTTCCTGAGCATATCAGTCAGGGCACACATCAAAGCTTTGTAAGAACCATTTCATTTGGTTTTCTTTCTGAGTAACTTTCTGTTCAGTACAAGTTGATCACATAATCTGATGTATTCCTTTCATCAGTGTGGGACTGTGTCCTTGCCAACAGCCTGCATTGTTTCTTTGCTAGCAAAAAAACATAAAAAACCTTTGTGCAACTTGAAGCCTAGGTTGGTAGTTGAAAACATATTTTCCTTGCTTTCTCAAAAGATGTAACTGAGTTATGTATTCATATAAGTTTCACAAACTTTTGCTGAATAATGAAATGCTTTAAAAGCAAGAGGAAAGGAAAAGCAAAAGAAGTGGAGAAGCATATCCACCTTGATCAATTCCAGATATTTTTATCCCTGAGGAGCCAAATAATTAGCAAAAGGTGAATATGTGTATACAGGCTATGTAAACAACACAGAGAGAACTGTGCAAACTTTATATAAACAGCCATTTCTTCCAAATCAAGTAACCCAAAACCTGAATATACTTTTACAGTGTAAAAAGTAAACAAGTACTGGAGAGAAACCATGAGTTTAAATAGCTGAATTGCTTTACTGTAATTAGTTTTGTGTATGATAAAGTGCACGTACCAGGGACGTCTAGAAATAATCAAATTATAGTTCTTCCAAGAGGGCTGTTTCTTCCTGACAGGTGAACAGGATGATATGCAAAGACTAAATGCAAAGACACTTCACAATGTCTAGCATGGAAGTTTTTTTGTGGAATGAAACACGCATGGAACAAAATGTTAGTTGACTGTCATTAGAATTATTATTTGGAAATATTGTAACTCAGCTGAGAGTTGTCTTCAAACACCCTGTTTCGTCTGTGTTCCAGAAGTAACTTTCAGCTTCTGGCACTTTGAATATACCTCTTTTAAGTTGCTTTTTTTATTCAGGAGATAGTTTATTGTTTCTGCTGTTCTCTGCTATCTATCAAGACATTTCTTTCAAGACAACATTCAATTACAAGCTGTTCACGTATTGTTCCATGTACTAGATTCGTAAGCACAGAAGAAAAATTCTGCTGTGTAATCATTTAATAGTTCAATAGTAGTAAAAAACCCCCAAAGCCTTAGGTTCTAAGAGTGAATGTTTAGAGAAACAACAAGCAGTGTGCATGTTTAATTTGGAGATTGATCTTAACTATTTTGGGTAAATATGTTTCAGTATACTAAAAGAGAGCTGAGTCCTCATGTCATTCTTGAATCTTAAATGGTGGTGCCTGTGGGGTTAAAATTAATAGTTGCCATCCTTCTTCCTTTGAACCAAGAAAAGGAGGAAAAAAGAAAAAGAAGAGGTAAGTCCTTTTCTTTTTCTTTTTTCCTCCTTTTCTTGGTAAGTCCTTTTTGGCAGATTTGCACTTGATGTTACTCAAATGCACAAAGAACTTGGTGCACCTGTTATGTAGAACGTCTTAGTACTAAAACAGAAAAGTTTTTGATTTCATGTCATGTGGCACCAGCCCAAAATTTCTCCTGTAAAGAAGTTAGGAGCTGGTAGGTAATACATCTTTATCTTCACTTTCAAAAATATTAAGAGCAAAACAATTAAGGAAATGAAAGAAGGAATGAATTTAGCTATCAAAAATAAGGAAATGATCCCTTTGGTTTCTGTTGTACTTAAAACAGGATGGTATTCACTGAGGTTTGGTTTTTTTTGGCCAGGTCTTTTGCGATTAAATGATAGGTGAAATTTCATTTACGATTACACTTGAGTTACATGGGATAATTCTTCATCATGAGTTTTACTGGGCAGTTTTTCCTCAGTATTTGTACATAATGTCTGTTACCTGGTAAGGACACTACACAGGATAAACAGCCAAGTCTGGTTCAAATAATTACAGAAAGCTGGAAGAGACAAGAAGTTCTTAGCAGTCCTTAACGCCTTTGCTGGTATTGTGGTTGGAGCCAGTGCATTAATGAAGAATGACAGAGAATGCTATACTATTTTACTGTTCTCAAGAACATAAATGTAAGTCCAGCCACTTCTAACACCTATGTTTCTTTTGCTAGGTTCTCAACCTAACTTGCACCTGCATAAACTATCTTTAATATATTTAAGAGACATATCTGCATACATAGGAAGACAGAAATCAGTATTAGAAGGTGATAAGTATATAGTTATTCTGTCACACTTGGTTTGTGGATAGCTGTTTAGGAATAGTACTATTGTATTTTCCTATTTATTAGTTGAAAAATAAACTCTAACTCTATTATAAGAGAGCAAGACAGAATTAGTGTGCCAATGAACTTTGACATTCAGTACATCAGGTTTCCTGCAGTTAATACTGTCCTTAGAGTTGATTTTTATTCATATGTTTTCATTTCATTGCCATGTCTAGTGGAAGTGGACTGTACGCCAATGATTCAAACAGGAGATTATCTATCTTTTAGACTTTTAAAATTATTTGTGTTATTCCTTCTTGAAACCATTCTGCAGCACAGGGAAGCTAGAACACAAACATTTTAATGTTGCACTCTCTCAGATCTATTTGTTCAACGTTCATAGAATGTTTAAAACTTGTACTCTGTAGGCTTTAGGTTTGTAAGACATGTTTAGTTAATGATAGTAGGCTATACCTTTGTGATAGCAATACAGATTATTATGTTATTAGTTAAAATATATACAGCAGTCTGTCATTAGGAAAGTAGTTTTCTGAAAGATTAAAAAACTTCAGTTATTTTGGTGTAAAATAGATGCATTCCATTTTTGGTATCCGTATTTAATATTAGTGAAATGAGCTTGGCATTGACATCAGGCTTTCAAACGCTGGCTCATTGTGAGACAGGTCAGCCCTGTTTGTGTATTCATCTATAAAAACTGAGATAATAACATAAATTGATACCCACAGAAATAGTTGCAAGATTAATTACATAGACTGAGACGTATCAATGCAGTTAAGTGTAAATAAGTTCTACCAAGAGCAATATTACTCCTACTCATGCCATGTTTTCTAGATTAGTATTTTAAAGACTGTGCAGTCTTCTGAGAACGTGACATTATAAAAATGCTTCAAAATATAAATAACAGATGTATTAAGGATTAGTCTTTCTGTATATTTTCTCTTTTTATTTAATGTGGGAATCTCTCTCGTTTCTTTCCTCATTAGCCAAAAAAATAAACCTTAGTTAGACTGTTGGTTTTATTTTATAAAAATAAGTGTGTATTTATATATAGATAAAGGCCAATAGAAGGAATAGCTTTCAGTAAATTAACATGTGATTGTAAGAAAAAAGATTGCCTGATGTGCCCAAAGTCAAATTTATTAAGGTTTTTAAAACAGTCAAAGCACTACATAAAGAGCCACATGGTTCTTTAGCACTGTCTGAATAAACCACGGGCCTGTATCATATTTCTATTCTGTGAAATTCAGGCATGATACAGTAAACTATGTTTGTAAACTAATTTGTAAATTAGTTTGTGTGTGTGTGGTTTTTTTAAAAGTAGTCAGTTCTTTGCTTTTGAAAAAAAATACGTAATGGGAGATTGCTGTTGATGGCATCCAAGGAAACCTGCACTGTAATTACCAGTTTGAATACATTTGCCTTGCATCTTGGATGGATTTCTTCATGGTTTATTTGAAGTTGAAGCTCAACCACACTTTATTCTGATCTTAGCAATGACTAAGGGTTATCTAATATCACGTGGGAAGCAGGAGTTGGTAATCAAGGCTCACAGTTCTGCCTCGAGGGCTAGTTGACTATTAGACTGTTTGGGGTCAGCATTATTTTTAGCACATTATACCCTGTATTCAGTGCATTTTCATTCTAGTTCGTAATTATTTTATTGCATCAATTTATATTCATGTAGGTTACTTTAATTTCTCTTCCTATTATCAAAACTCCAAGAGGAAAAATACTTTTTTTTTTCTGGTTTTGTGAGAGCATAATGTAATTAACATTATTTCATGTTAATTTTTAAGATTTGCTTGGGACACTGGAAGAAATTCTCCCTAACCTTCAAAAAGATGTTAGTGTTTGGATAATGACCAAAAACTCCACTTTTCCAAGTGTGCATACCCTTTTAGACAAACTAGAAGCTGCATCTGAAGACCCCGTACCAGTTACTCGATGCTCTGCCAACAACCTCAAGTCAGCTGTTTTATATATATTTACTTCTGGAACAACAGGTACATGTCTACTGAAAAAGCTCTATGTTTTCCTTCAGCTTTCATCTAGAAACTTAATTTTCCAGAGACTGTAATCTTTTAATAACAGAATGCCATATTTTTCATCTAGAAGCTTTATTATAAAAAACAAGCAGGTTTCTTGTCAGTAACTCTTTCTATTCAGTGGTTTATGGGTTTCTCTTCCTTTTATTTTTTTTTTTCCTGATACATTGTGCAAATACTATGAGAGGCTTTTACCTCTTATTAATTCACAGCTAAGGTGTTTATAAAACATTACTTTTTTTTTGGTCGGTATAAAATCATAAGAAATACTATTTTGTGATCACTTACCCCTGCCTAACTAAAATACCTAAGATTTTACCTAAAACTTTACAAAGCAATCTTGAAACAAGCAAATAGACATTTGTTTTTCCTTCATTAAGTAATGTCTTATGCAAGTCATGGTAGAGACAGAAAATAGGATTAAGTTATAGCCTTTTAGTTTAGAAACAGATGTCTGAATTTGTTACCAGTGCTCCAGCAGCTAAGGAGCTAAGACTTAAAAAAACCTGATCACTGACATGGAAAGCAGAGTTATGTAGTTAAGTTGAGCAGATAGACTTTCCCATTCAGTTGAACACAACACTTTTAGTAAAAGGAAGATTTTAAATGAATACGTGGTTTATAGCTTGGTTCCTTCATACAAATAATAATTCCGTTTATTTGCTACGGGGTCTTGGGAAAATTAGTAAATAGGAACATCAGTCTGGAATAAAAAAAAAGAATTAGGAAGTTATAAATATTGTCAAGAGGTGAGGTTATATTTGTAATGCCACTAATATAAATATGGTTGAACTTGCTGGTCAAAAGTAAGGAGTTAAAATTAGCTAAAAAAACAATACAGAATTATCCACGTAGGATGTTTTCGTTCTTATAACTGCATTCAGAATATCTGTGTGAAGTCTCAAATTTCAGATATGTAGGATTTAATATATTTTTGCATCCTTGTACGCATCACATTAATTTACATTGAATTTCTATTATGTACCATGTAACTAAACAATAGGTTTACTACAATAGGTGAGAAAACTTTATGAACGATTAAATTTTTTTTGAAAAATTGAACAGCTCTCACTGTTCATCATCAGCCTGACTCAACCTGAAATTTGTGAATGTGAGTAGCCCAAGAAGCCCTTGCAGGTGAGTCTGCATGTTGCTGAACAGAAATGCTGGGCTGAACCTGAAGAAACTCAAAAAGAGGAACCTGGAGTAGACTTTTCACTGGATTTGTTGTTTTCTTTTTAGTTCTACATAGTCTTCATAGAGTTCTAAAACAAATAAGAAGATGTGGATGCATGATTCTTAGATAAGCACCCACTGCTTCATGTAGATCCCATATATTTCCAATTTTCCTTACAATCACCATGACTCTTGCCTGAACGAGATCTGGTGTGATGCCTCTTTCTCTTAAAAGAAGTCCATGGTTTTGCCTCTTTGGTGGCTCCATAAAGTTTGATAGCAGACAAACCATGGAGTTGCTTTGTGTTTCCACCTATTTGAATTGACTTGACATCTGACTAAATAGCAAACAGATGGGGTTACAAACTGGTTTATCTTAATGTGCAGAGAACAAACATACAATACTGTATTAAACAGGTAGTTGTCTATTTATGGCCATCTAAACAGATGGCTGAGATTTTGGTTACAGAAGAAAGAATTGATTCTTTTATGATTTTAGAGACTTTGGCACAGGGGAAAAAGCCCAACAGTGGAGTTCTCTTCAAGAGTAACCTTATGCATTGTTTTGTGCTTTTATTACAGGTCTTCCAAAGGCTGCAGTCATCAGTCACATGCAGATTCTAAAAGGAGCTGCTGGACTGTGGGCTTTTGGTGCTACTGCAGAAGACGTAATTTATATTACTCTGCCTCTTTATCACAGTGCAGCATCTCTTCTTGGCATCGGTGGATGCATTGAACTGGGTACAGCTTGTTCCACTTAACTGTGTTGTTAATATAGAATAAGTTAATATAAAAGTGTATCAAACCACTTAGGTTCATTGCCACTAGGAAAGCTGATGCTTTGCTGAAATTAAATGAATAGTCTTTTTTTTGGAATAGCTGTATTTTGGGGAGAGGGAGAGTGTTGTAATAAAAAAGGATCTCTAGAAGAAGCTCTCTTCATTGAGAAGAATTAGAGTAATTTGTGTCATAAATGCTTTTACTTCCTTTTATATTTTGTTAAAAATAAAGGACATTTGCAATATTTTGACAGCATGTACAGTGCATTGGTATCTGTACAGAATAAACATTGTACAGTGGAATAGAGTATTTTTGTGAACGTAAAAAACCGGACAAACACATTTTGAGTAAACATTCAGCTTTTTCATATATTGTTAGATGAAATACAACTTTTTTTCCATTTTATTTGTGTACTGTTTTAACATGGACAATAAAATACCTGCTGTACTGAGACAATGTAGGTGCCCTCGATGACTCTCTTATAAGAGATTTCTTTGGAACTTCGTGACAAATATTTCTTGTTTCCTTAGACATCAAGGACAAGTCAGAGGAAGGGAAAGAGACCATTGTAATATGGATTAATTCTGTCTGAATCTACATTGATGAATACTTTCTTTAAAAATGAGATTTCAGTGATACCCAAATGATTTGTTAATCAGGCTGAATTTCCTGGGTATTTTCACTTAAACTCCTTTGAATAATGTTACAACACCATCAATGAGAAGCTGTCTTCTTGTTTTCAAGCTATCTATTGCTTTACTGTCTTAACTAGGAGGCTGGTTTCCTTCTTTGTCTACCAGTTTTCAAATAAAACAGCTTGAATACTACCTAGTTCTCTGAACAAGGCTGTTCTTGATTCCTCCAGTGTTCTGTTTTGTAGAACCAGTGAACATAGCTGCCAGATAGAAAAATTGCTTCATTTCCTTTTCTGCTGTTTCCATAAAGGTGCAACCTGTGTGTTAAAGAAGAAGTTTTCAGCTAGTCAGTTCTGGAGTGACTGCACGAAGTACAATGTGACTGTCATCCAGTACATTGGAGAACTTTGCCGTTACCTTTGCAATCAGCCAGTGGTAAGTGGGATCAAAGTGATGGCTGTTTGTCTGTTGTTCTTCATGTGGGTATGGTAAAAGGGGAACAAAACTTTATTGGAGATATCCTTCTGCCCTTCTTTTTATGCGATGGTCTTCAAACACTTGGGGATCTGTAGTTGCTTAATAAGAAGAATGGCTTGAATCATGAAGATGTACTGCAAGCATTTACGAAAGAAAAGATTTTGAGGCTAAAAACTGATTCAGTATGATTTGGTGAAAAAGACATTATTTTACAGAGTTTCACAAGGTAAGTTCAGAAAACCAGGATTACCCTTCAATGTCTTTTCTGAATTTTCAAAACTTTGTTTCTTGTCACTTGAGCGTATCAGAGGTCTCACATTTTTTAGCACTGCGGAGTGCCTTGTGGAATGTGCATGCTTTGAGACCACCTAAACCATATTTCAAAATTTGGAAGGGCCTTGCTCTAGGTTAGCAGCTTTTGGTTCCAATGCACAAATGTTTGCCTTTTGTGCCAGTGAGAAAGCTATTCTAGACAACAAATCAGGTTTTGTTACAGTGACATTCCTCTCTGAAATACTTCTTTTCCTTTGGCAGTTAGTGGTGTGATGGTTTACTGATATGATACCGTACTAACTGACTCAGGTTAACTGAATTAACTTTAGATCTGCCTGTTTTCTGGTATGTTTCTGTACATACTGGTTGATGACAGAGAGAGTCCAAGATGTTTAGGCTAAACTAAATGCCTAAAATTTGTTGGAATTAACTCAGGATATTATAGAATAGTATAGATGGAATGAATATAACTTGTTGCATAGCAAATCCAACTGACTTTCTGTCCTAAATATGTCAAAATGAGTATGTAAGAAACATTTATGAGCTGTGGGTTGTCCTGTTGTTTTTCAATAATATATCCTAAATGTTACCTCCTACATTATCCTACCTAGTTAAACATTTTTAAAAATTACTTTACCCAATTATTATTATAAACACATTTTATTTTGATTATTTAATAAAAATAAATGATACCCTCCTGTGCTGGTTTAAAAGTTACCCAGCAGGGGAAATGAGCTCAACTCAAAAGAGAGATTATAAGTCAGAATA
>JAWWES010000094.1:29530123-29557403 GCA_035583135.1 Lophotriccus pileatus
AAGGCTATAGAATACACAGGTTTGGGTTACACCCATCCAGTGATGAATTGGTCCCAGCTGTTCTAACTAGGACACCTCCAAATGCCTGTACAACATTAAGCAGAAAGAACCATGTCCCCTCTTAATTTAACCAAATGTTTAGAAGAACATAAAGCAATGAAAACCTACAGAAGTTAGAGGCAATACAACTCTTATCTCACTTAACAGCCTCCCTGTTCCTCTACCCTAATTTCATTCTGTTGTTTCAAAAAAATAATCAGTGGTTTATTTCCTTTTCAATGGATTTTATTAAAGTGACTCATCTCTTAGGAAAATGTGCCAATAATTAAAATTACTTAATCTAAAAATTATTTTCTAATCCAAGTCTTCATTTTACAATTTTCCAGAATAACATCCTCCTTAAGCAGTATTCTAAAATAAGAGAATGCAAATCAGTCGTGTTTTCCAGTAGAATAATAATTTGCATTAATATTTCAAGCTGCTGACCAAAGAATGGAAAAGGTCATTGGATTTCTTTTCCCTCTGGAAATTTTTCAGAAGAATGTTTAAGCAATGTAGGGGTGGGTCATAGACCCTACTGCACTGTCCATGCATGCCTCAGTAAAGTGGAAGTTCTTGAATTAAAGAGAGCATGGCTGATTTCCCAGTGACCACCACTGACTGCAGTGGGAAAAAGGATAGTAATACCTTTCTCTCTCCTTTTTTTAGTTCTGTTTTTGTTATGTTTTAGTTGGGGTTTTTTTGGTGGTGGGGTTTTATTATTATTGTAATTATTATTTAATTATTTATTTTCAATTTATTAGTTTGGTGTTTTTTTTAAAATTTATAGTAAAATAAACAAAAAATTAGAGGATAATAAAAAATCAAGTTAAAAGCCATAAGGAAAATCAAGACATGTGAAAGGCATGGCTTTTTTTTCCACCTCTATTTATCCTGTTTAGTATCTTAAAGCAAGAATGATAGATTAATATACTTCATTTCTGAAACAAACTCTCTCATTCTTAAATCCTTACCAAGCCATCATGCAGTGAAAGCAGTTTTAAGTTTTTAAAGCAGTTTTAAGTTTGTCCAATGAAGTTATTTATACCATCATTAGCTATTGATATACTGCATATGGTGGTTATACAGTCATTAACTATCTATTAACTATATAACTATTCTATTTGTTATTTTAGGTGCATACTTTCTAGGAGCTGGCTATTTTCTTCTGTGAGGCTAGAGATTGTTTTTGGTTTTTTTTTTTTGGTTTTGCTAGCTTGCTAAACCTTCTCAAGAAAAATTAAAATTATAAAATTAATCAGTTTGACAGCTAGGTGCTTGAAAAATAGTATTTGTCATGTTAAAACTGGAAGAGAAACGTTCACACAAATAAGTAGAAAGTTTTAAAACGTTATGCAACCTGCTCTTAGTTTGCAAGTAGGTAAAATAATTTGCTAAGTTGGATTCTCTCTTTAAGTCTTGTTAATGTAGAAGTTCTGTATAGGCTAGCAGCATGAGAAAGATATGACAAGTAGAAGTTCTAAAGTTATGTGAAAATAATATGTAGGCAGTGTTCTCATGATTAGAGCACTATAAAGCCCTTCTAATCAACGTAGATTAAAACCATAGCAATTACCCTGTGTTCTTAATTTGTTTTTTTTTTAACACTAAGCTTGAAATAAATAGTATATTTCTTACAGTTCGAGTCCAGACTGTGGATTCTTATTTCATAGATTTTGAATTAAACTTTGGGCAAGTCTGTGTGGTACCATATGGACTCCTGGCTGAGCTTTGTTACTGGTTTTGTCTTGTTTGATCATTCTGCCTCCCACTCACATCTGCAACAGCTCTTGAGCAGTCTTGAAGGAGAATTTTTCTGAAGCTGTTCTGCATGCAGTTTGATTTAGTAATCTGATGTCTGGAAAGAACATTTGTTAGAAAAGGAAGTTGTCTTTCTTCCTTATGTACAGGTACAAAGATATTGCATTGTGTGACCTTTATAGATTTTGCTGGGCTCCTAAGTGAGTAATCCTCATGCTTGCGCTCTTCCAAACTCTCCTTCTGCAGTATTCACTTCCAGTGAAAGTGCAAGAACCAGCAGTGATGGCTGATAGCCATAAGTAGCTACAAAATGGGTCCTGCTCTAAGATACTAGCATGACTACTCCAGTGGAAAAGAATATTCAGAAAATTAATAACTTAGTTCTTGCTGGATGACATGGCTCAAAGTCTCTATTAAAAATGTTTTAAAAAATCACAGAAGTATGGCATAGAAGAGCTCCCTAGATCCTCTCTCAGCAAAAGCCTTGGAAATAGTTCTCTACTAATCTGTGGATGTTTTTTCCTTAGAGGCTTGCAACTAATTTAAAATCTAACATTTAAAGTGTAAACAAAATCTTCTAAAGGCACTTGCGGATATATTTCAACTTTTATGTAATGATCTATTTAAATAAAGCATTACCTCCTGAAGCTTTTGGAAAGATAGAAATTGTAATTCAGCATCTCTTTCCTTCTTTTCTGTAAAGAAGACTTGGATCTAGAAATGTGTTACAGAAAGAGGGTAGAAATCAGTTTTCTTGATCATTATGGCCTGTCTTCTTTCATAAGTTCTCCTACAGTATGACAGTATTTGTATGATTTATGAGACATTGCATGAACTAGCTAAATGCTCTATTTACAACCGGACTGCACTTCTCCTTGTACACAAAGTCTGTTTCACAAATAGTTATATCACTGCTTAGAATCTCCCACTC
Source organism: Lophotriccus pileatus (assembly GCA_035583135.1). Classification (NCBI taxonomy): domain Eukaryota; kingdom Metazoa; phylum Chordata; class Aves; order Passeriformes; family Tyrannidae; genus Lophotriccus; species Lophotriccus pileatus. The sequence continues at coordinate 29,532,855 of JAWWES010000094.1, forward strand.
GGTATCTGTCCTGCTTTATGTCCCCTTGGAACTGAGCCAGCATTATCCTTTGTCATCAGTAAGATTTTCTGTTCGCTCGGGGTAACCTCGAGTGTATAAGACTGTGTCTATCAGCTTTCGGACTAAGTTTCGATAAGCTGAAGCAAGCCAGTCTCTCTACTAGATACAGTTTGGCCAAGGGTTCTTTGGATGGGATTAAGCTCGCTGAAGTGACTTTAGAAAAGATGCTTAAGGATTTATTTGGTTGGAACTCTTCTGTGTTAGAACAATAGTAATTCTGAAGGAATTACTACAAGGAGTGCAGTGCTACTGGGATAAGGAAACAGAATGAACATTTGTTTCCCTGCAGTTGACTTAAGTGTTGTGGGAAGGGGAACGTAAGAATGGGGTTTATGTATATTGGATAGCACTATCTCTCACCTAGAAACAAGCTTCTCTGAAGAGAGGATATTTGACAGTCACATAGACAAGGAAAAATTAGTCAGCAGGCACTTCTCTACAATGGAAGTTTGACTTGAAATCACGTTTTACTCCCCATTAAAGTTTAGCTCAATTTATGTTCAATACTGGAAATTGTTCTTTCTGTTATCTTTAAAATGTAGAGTGGAAATTTGTCAAGCCCCTTGCAGGTTTTCAGCATAAATATTTTATTGAATACCCCAAACCAGTAACATTACACATCTACAGACAACCACATATGTATCTTCCATTAATATTCGCTACGTGTCATTCCAATTTAATTTACTGGGGGGAATTTTGCAAATTATTTATTCATCTAATAACCTGTCCCTTAAAAAAAATTAGCAGCCATTTGCGTATATCATAAGCAGACATGATTCTTCATACAAGTTACTACAGTATTAACAGTTCCTTAAATGAGAATTGAACACTGTTTGTACATGCTGTTAGAGAGAACAGAACTTTTAAATTAAGAGCACACTCAGTGCATCCGAAATTGAAGCTTAGAAATGGACCTGAGATTTAGAAACTTGTATTTGCTTCTTTCCAAACTACATCAGCTGATCAATTGATCTTATAAAACCAAAAAATTTGTCTGTGCTTTCAGCTGCCGTAACTACAACAGCAGCATTGTTTTTTAAAAGTGGCTTTAAAAGGAGATTATAAACCTGTCTAGTTTGACTACTCCCTAGTGACACTTAAATGTACTGGCGTACTTCTCTTGGACTCCATCCACATGATGATCCTGCATCTGTTTTCTCATTCTTCTCACTAATAATGGTAAAGGTTTTCAGATGTTTTTTGTGAAAAAGTCTTCTGTAATGTTTGTAGAGTTTCTTTGGCCTTAGAAACCATAGTTTTTCCTATCCAAAACACCCTGAAGGCTAATTGCAATGTCAACTACTGGTTGTAGCATGGTGGCTCAAGACTTTTCTGAGTCTTTTTAAGAGTCATTGGTCACAAAACTTTGACCAGTTTCCTTACTTCCACCTTCCAGTTCTTTCTAGATACTCATCTTTTGGGTTAAACTAGTGGAGTCATGCAGAAAATGTCCTGATAATCAAGCCTGAAAATGACAATCGTGCCTTCACAAAGGGAAGCTTCGTATTGCTCACAGAATACTGTGTGCAATATGACGCAAAAGAAATAATCTGTGCACGCTTTAGTTCTCTGAATTGACCTTTGAGAAGTTTTGTTTAATTTGTTTTGACTGGTGTGCTCCAGGGGCAATAACCAAAAGTACAAAAATCTATTTCATATTAATGGGTGGAACACAGGCAAAGGTCACTTTTTTGTGTTGGTAGGTATTTTCTGAGGATAAATAAATAAACATTTCTATGAGAAGAGCTAAAGGAAGAAAGCTTATTTTAGAGTCTAATCCCATTGGATTATCAGGAGATTTATTAATAAAAATGTGGTGAGAGTGAGCTGTGCTAAGTAGCAAGGAACCAGTTTCAGAACTAGAAGGATGTGTCTTTTTCCTACAATTCCTGTTCCTTTCTTATGGTGCATCTCTTCTCTACACTTCCAGGTTTCCTTTATTTGTACACTTTTTTCCTTTATTTTTACATTTGGGTGTATGTTTTGCTCAAAACATCTAGTTGCAGTTTATAATTAGGCATTTCTGAAAAGTGAGGGAAGATACGTGTCTTGAAGAATTTATTACACCTGTAAGAGTAGGTCTAATAAACTACCTAATGCTCCTTTTTCTGGGCAGATGTATCAATAGAATCAGAGAATCAGAAGGGTTGGAAAGGACCTCTGAGATCATCAAGTCCATCATCCATGGCGAACATGTTGTTCCATCCATTTTTGTAAATACATGAATGCAAATCCTATGTCATCTGTCTTATCATATTTTATCATTAACAGATGTTAGTATTTCTCAGGCCCTGAGATTGCTATCAGTTTCATCAAGGCCATGGTACAGACATTTCACACCTCCTTTTCTTGAATTGTCTTTGCTTCTCTCCACGTGGCTTTTCCTTTGGCAGAAACAGGACAATGAACCTGTCTTCTTATATTATTTTAAAGCAGCTGCTAAGCACATTTTTATACAGCTGCAGTCATGAATCCTTTCTGTACCAGTTGATAGCACTCTAAAAGGCATTTGTCAACAACTTAATCACATAGATAGTCCAAATAGTTTACAAAGAACACTTAAGGAGGAAAGACTGGCAGATGAAAAATCCCAAGTATGTGGTATTTAATGTGATAAGGCAGATCCTGACTTGTCAATTAATTAATATACAAAAGAAACAAGCACACAAAATGGAGACATGGTGTGTCAGGAATGATTTATGATGTATGCAGATGTTTGGCACATAGTTCAAAGAACTTAGCAGAATGAATGGAACAGAAACCCAGGTTTACTGTAGGAACAGTTTTTGCACATTAATGCCTTGATTTCAATGCAGAAAAGGCACTGAAAGAACATTTCATCTGTACTGTTAGAAATAAGTGAATTTTATTTCAGAATCACTCTGTAAGAAAACAAAATCATAGTGCAGGAAAATAGATAAATGGACATTTTTAAAAACCTTGGAAATATGTTCCCATGTTCTGTTATTCTAAAATCCATTGTCCTAATTATCTGTAGAGAGCTATTAATTGCATTCAGAAACACAAATCGTGATCGAATTATCACAGGACGCACACTGTTTAACTTATTTGTGATAGCTGACCAGGGCAAGGCACTGAGTCCTTTGTAAATGAGATATTGTGAGGAAACTCAGCTTTTAATGTGTTTGGTACTGTGCTTTTGCAGCAGGCTAAGAATATGCTGCAGACCAACTGAGTATCTGGCTGACATGGCACAGCTCATTCAGGTGTCAGGAGTGGCACAGGGATAGCAGAGCTTGTCTCACAGAAGACGTGTGTACTAGGTGACTTCTTGGAATTCCTCCTACTCCTCTAATTCTGTCAATTGTACCAAAAGGAAACTAGGTGATGAGATGCCATCTGAACATGGCAGAAATTCAAAGCTATTTGGTGTAGTCAGTTTAAAGCATTAAGTTCCCGCGTAGTTATTTTATTTATTTTTCCATTAGGACAGCCTAGGCGTGCATCGCTCAAACATGTTTCTACAGTTTGTTGGAATTATCATCCGTTTTCCTTCCCTTATCTTACTTACAGCATTTTATTTGCTGCATAACTATTCAGCCACCATGCCTATGGATACCAACATGCCTGGCCTATCTGGCAGTAATCTGGACAGTAATACATGTGAAGATGTTTGATGTTGAAAAGAGATGACAGATGTTAAAATGGCTAACGCTGTTTTATTTACTGCAGTTCCCTTTCCATTGAAAACTTTACTTGTTAAAGCTACTGTGAATGAATGCCATATATTAGTTGTGAAAAATTTTAGATAAAAAGAGGTAAAATACAGCGGTACTGATTTACTTACATGTAAAAACTAATGTGAGTAAAACTCACTGCCTAAAGTTTCCCTCATTGTAATAATTTTCTTCATACTTATGAAACCTGCTGGGAGGTTAAATTACATATAATTTCCATTCTTACAGTTGAAAGACTGCTAAATGAATGACAGCTTCAATGTCTTCTCCAGAAAACCCTGCAGTACTCTTCAAGGAGTCTTTTATCAGCAGATAGGTACAACTGTGGGAAGCTGACTAAGTCACAAATAAGGGCAGTTGCAGCAATGCAGTCTAACAGAAAACTTACTGTAGTTGTGAAAAAGGGAATTACTGCCCTCCCTTTTAGGAAAACTTGCCTTCTGTGATCAAGTTCTTCATGGCATCATATACCTTCTTTGTATTTCTGCAAAAGGAATGGGCATCCCTTTCTGAAGTGAGATGGTCGTCATACACTGTATTGTTGATGTTGTTGATAGGTGTTAACACTGCAAGCAAAGCAGGATGTCGACCTGTCAGGTCTACTCTGCATGTTTTCCATTAGAGAATCAAGTTTGTACTGTATTAATATAAACCAGACCAAGTAACATGAAAAACTGAAATTACTGCACTTATAAATAATGAGGTATTTGTTCTTTTGGGGAGAAAAGAAATTTTCAGTTCATCCTACTTTGTTTTTCAGCAAACAGCTGTTTTTTATTTTTCTGAAAGTATAAACAATAGAAGGAAAATCACCTTTTTGTTAGCTTCATCTCTAGAGATTTTGAATGTTCCTAGGATGGTGAAAGTCTCACTTAATTACTGTGTATATGTATAAGCATGTATTTGTCTCTTCTGTTCATTGTGGAACAAAGGATTTCCTTGAAAGTATCTCTTGAGCTATTTTTTAGATCTTAGCAGATGCAGTACATTTGAATAATATAGTGGCATCAGCAAGGGATAACTGCTGTTAAGCTACAGACATGTTCATTTCAGTTTAGCATTGAAACTGTAAGGAAAATTAAAAAGTTTTAAGTTGAGTTGACAGAAGTATCCTAAAAATGGTGGACAATTTTCTAGGGGGAAAAAAAGGGTTAAAAATTTAAGTTCGAAGTGACTCTGAAACACTTCCTCTTAAAAAATAGGAATACTTTTGCTATTCACTGACAGTATAATGACTTGAATGTGTAATATAACAGACATTATTTCAAGCATATGAAAACCTACAGTGGTCATTGTGATGTCGTATCTGAAGATAAAAAAAACCCAAACAAACCACTTTGTTCCAGGCCATGTCCACATCAGATTCCTTTTGTACGTAATGCAGCACTTGTTAACAATTTAGCAGGAAGTCAGTGAAGTCTGTGCTTCTGTGTTTAGAAATTACTTTCACATCTAAAATAAGATAGGAGAAGGGAAAAAGGAAGAAGTGAGTTATTGTAGAAACAGAATGGTTAGTGACCAAGGGAGGCTGGTGAGTCATGTAGATTTGAGGTAAAATTGCAGGATAATGTCTCAGATTGTAATGTGCCAGAAGCTATCTGTACCTGGTGAAGAAGGTGCATTCTTTGCTGAATTCCAGGAAGATGACTTAATTTGCAGAAGGAAGATTCTAAAGTTCAATAAAGAAATTTTTTCTCTTTCTGTGAGTTACTGGTTTTGAAGAGGAAAGAGAAAAACTTAGTTGGTCTTTGTGCTTGCAGTTTTTGTCACAGAAGTCAAAATTCACATTCTCATGAAAAATTTGATTTGTCCAAGACACAATCCTCTAAGGATTGTCTATATACTCAATAGAAGCTTTACTGCTTTTAACAGCCAAAATATTTAAAAGATTCCTGTTTCACTCAGCTGACTAGATCTCTTCACAGAAATAATTAGCTGTGTTTCTACATGAGATTAAAGATGCTAAAACAGATTTTTACTAGAGTCTGGGGTGGGGGGGCAACTAGAAATAGAAGAATAAAAACTATTGACTATATCCTGTGATATATGTACATGAACATATATATATATATTTTTATACAAACATATATGTATAAAGAATGTGTATATGTGTCCATTTGTATATAGAGAGGTGTTTGCATACACATATAGGTTAAATAGGTAGAGCTAGATACAGACAGTGATGCAGTACCAGAGTGCTATGCAGTTCTAAAGCTGTGTGGTAACAAACTATTTATTTTGTGCCATCTCACTCCTAGAGCATTATGTGTTGCCACTTGCTTACAAAGGGAGTCTTATTTTAAAATAAGTGTAAATAAAACCCCCCAAACAAACCAAAGCAACAGTTTAGATCTTTTGCCTTCTGTTACTTCAGCTTAAATCTGATTGTATTTTGAAGTTGGTCCATGCAATCTAAATGCTTGGGAATGTATTAATAAAATTAGAGCATCTTGCTGAACTGGATACATACTGTTATGTTTGTTGTAACAAACATGGGAACTGACAAAAAAATCTCAAGAGTACTAAGAAATAATGTATTCCCAGTAACAGTGAACAAAATCTTGAAAGTCTTAATATTGAAAAAAATACAGAAAATGACTCATACACAGTGTGTGGGAAGGAACAGATATACAAGTTTGTGAAATCTGATTGTTTCTCATAACCAGTCTGAAGACAGAAGAAAGTAACTATTCATCTCTTCTGACTTTAATCCCATGACAGAAATAATTCCTGTCTTTCTGTACTTCCCAGTTTTTTAATTCCTCTGGGTAGCAGTAGACTGAGACAATACAATTTTGAAAATATGGAAGCATTTATATAAATCATTGTGGCCATTATTCAGGAAATAATCTGTTTGCTCAACGAGAGAATAGGTTTTTTATTGCAGTTTGCTACATTGTAGCTGTATGCCAGCTATGCCAGCTTTATTTAACTTCTTGATTGTTGTTTTCTTTTATTTTTGTTGTTCATAATTGCTGTATTTTAAAGAACATACATTTTCTCCACAATACGTGCAACAACTAGATGCAGTTATCGGTATACAGTATTTTAATTTTTTTTTTTTTTTTTTTTTTTTTTTTTTTTACAGAAGGAAGGAGAAAAAAATCACAAAGTCCGACTAGCAGTTGGAAACGGAGTAAGAAATGATGTATGGAGGGAATTTTTAGACAGATTTGGTGCTGTTAAGATCTGTGAGTTTTACGGTGCTACTGAAGGAAACATTTGTTTCATGAACCACACCGGAAAAATCGGATCTGTTGGACGCACCAATTTCTTTTATAAGGTGAGTCTTTATTTACATTTTACTTACTTAGAAGTAGCACTGAAAAATTGTGTCTCTCTTTGATGCTGGGCCATGGGGATTACAGTCATAAGTCCAAGGTAAATTTTTTAAGACAGTTACTGCGAGTTTAGTTGAGTCTCTGTAAAATCTGGGCACCGACCCCAGTTATACTTTCAGGAGTAACACTTTTTTCTTAGAGTTCACAAGGGTCCAAAAGGCCTCAGCTCTCTTCTGACAGTTCTGAGTAGGTTCCAAGTATAATTTCAAATCTCTACTACATTAGAGAACAGAAGAGAGAGTTGAATTTCTTTTAGTACCTAGGAACTCATCACATGTAAAATAAGCATACAAATGTCCTAATCTGACTTGTTGTTCTACAGATTATATTTAAAGATGTTTACAGATAGAATATTTATATTGCATATTGCTATGTAAACATTTGTCATAATTGGAAAATAATAGTAATTAAAATACAGTAGCATATAGATATAACTTTAATAGATATTTTATACCTAGGTGCCATTAAAAACAAGTAACTCAAACTACATCTATTCTGGATCATATACAGAAATGTCAAAGATAACACAATATATATATTATTGAGTAATTGGGACAGAGAATAGTTGCCAAAATTATAAATTTTAAAATGCTTTGGCCCTTCATTTACTATCTGCTATACGTGTTTGGTGTGTTCTAGATTACTAAAACTAGAAAAAAAGCCCTTCTGTATTTCATTACCCCTGAAAACAGCAGTCATATGTTTTGGAGAGAAGGATTACATATTATTTATATTACACATGGTGACTTTTCCTTCATCCTTCTGAATAAATATAGAAATTATTTCAGCATGAAGTTCACTGATTGACTTTTTCCTTTTGGTCATATTAGTACAATCTTTTAAATGGTTTGAGAAGTCCCTAAGAAACATGTGTCACAAACTTTAGCTAATAATATGAAAGATTATTTAGCAAGGCCTTTTGCAAGGAAATGACATATTTAGCATTTTGTTGTTGTTTATGCCAGTTTTTACTCTTCTTGAAATGAACAGTGCCACATGCATTGCCTAGAATTTTAAATTCACTGAGACACCTATCCATATGTACAAATCCTGCAGACATAAGTGACATTTGTGCTCCTGAGGAGAACCGATAGCAAAATGTCCTGACAGCATTGCTTTTAGAGAATGTTGTAAAACCATTGTCTGTAAATACAGCAGACGTATCTTCTCATGACACACAGATAGGTTCCTAGGCAGGATATGTTCTAGGGTCCACAACTTCCCCACAGCATCACCACATGACAATTGCCTGCTTTACAAGCTGGGGCCAGAGGAGTTCTTCACTTCTGGTCTGGGAGCTCAGACTGCAGGGAGGAACATGGAAACACTCAGAAAACCACCACAGGAGCCAGTGTATTTTTCAGAAACTGTTGTGAGCTCAGGAATTTAAGCAGATGACTCCACTGATTCTCTGTCCCACATGTCTGATGCTCTGTAGCATGCATGGAGGCCATCTGATGCTGATGGGTATCTCTACAAGGGTACAGGTCCACTACAGGAAATCAGGAATCTGGAATTTAGGGACTAGTAGGTGAACCAGGAACCTTAGAGTTGATGTTAATTTTTGTTTCACAGTTTTCTAAACAACATGCCTTACAATCTTATGAAGTTTTTTACATTCCAAACCTGAGTAAACTTGTTTGTGGTACTGCAGAACTTTTGGCAGACTTTTGTCATAAGTCATTAACCTTTTGGAAAGGTTACAGCAGATAAAGGATTAGACTTGGAACTACCTATACATTTATTTAATTATCTGTATTTTTAATCAAGTAGTATGTTGTTTTTTTCACGTGACACAAACTAAATATGTATTTTAATGCTATAGATAAGTTAGTTTTTACCTATTTGAGGGATTTGTCATTTTTTAAAAATAGATTTCATGTGTTGCAGATTATTAAACAATGCATTCTGAAGTGTAGCTGTTTGTTTTCCCCCAAAGCCTGGGGACAAATAATTGTGATAAAATTAATGTTCTACAGAACACTTTTTTTTTCTAAAAGAATTGAGAGACACAAGTTAATAGGAAGAAACAGATGAATGTTATAGCAGTTGCCAGACATCCAAGAAGTTACTGTGTTTAAGATGTTAACTAGAACCAGTGCTCCTGTTTACACTTGTTTATTTTCACACTATGTTCTTCGTATAAGAGGGATTGGTTCATGTACTTCAAAGTCTCCCTGTGGTATATCAGTAAATCTTTCAATAAAAATGTTTTTATAGAATAGAAAAGTAGAAGCCTCTGAATAGCTTTTTATCTGGTAAAACTTAAAATGTTTTACAAAGAAGATAGCGCATAGATTATCGTAGTACAATAAATTACTGTTTAATTTTTACATCTGACATATTTAGTTAATATTAATCAATTTTGCTGTATAGGACACACATTATGCGTGTAATTTTATAAATGTGATATAGGTAAAATCTCTAAGAGCCTCGGTCACGTCCATCAAATATATATATATAAATCTCTTTCTTATACTGAACTAAATCCTGAGTGATGGCAGACAATAAGGGAGCGTGGGATTAACAAGATCCGAGGAAGCTTATGTGAAGGGCTAAAAATAACCCACAGCAAGTACACCTGAATATCAGCATGTGAAGGAAAAAAAAGCAGTACAAACTTGATTTGTAAATGTAATTTTTCATTAACTTGAGCATATTCAAACTATCACAGCAGTCTAAGAATCTTATAGAAACTCCATAGATCAAAATCAGTTTTGAGCTGAGAAACATTTAAATCCTATAACAAATCTTAAATAACTTCAACATATAAAATGTCTTTCACACAGCAATGCAGAATTAGCATTATGCAGTTTTTTTTCATGCAGTCATAGAAGTGGTAGAAGAGATACTTTTTAGTTTAAATGTTTACTGTTTAGTTGAAATGTAAACAAAGTTAGCTTTAGGAACTTCAAAACTATTTTCGAAACATTATTTAAACTCAAATATTTTCAGACAATTGAAAAAAGGAAAAAAAAAAAAAGGAGAGGGAGAAAGCTGTTATTAGATAACATCCAAGCAGCATAGTAATAGACAATAATGTTGCAGATTAACTCATTTTAAATTTCAGCTATCTAAATTATGCTTTTTGTTTGCTACATTTATGTGGTGCTTCAAGGAGCAAAATGTAGATTACAATGATGAATATTGCATGCAGTGCTCTGTGAAAATAATATGGTAATGCTTCAACAGCTCAGGACCCTATTAAATTTTAAATAATGAGGTGAACCAAATGTAAGTCTGTGCCCAGACTAAATACTTTACAGTGGAGCTTTCATTTTCTAATATTTAATATGAAAAGCAAGCTGCTTAGAATCATAGAATGATTTAGCTTGGAAAAGGCATTTACACAGACACAGTTGTTTGCACAGAGTCTATATGATCTTATTATGCATACTTAATACAATACATGGTATTTTCTTTTAATTATGTATTTGCGAGACTATTATTTTGAAAACTGGAATAGGCCCTAGTTAATACTCTAAAGTTTCAGGCACTGAAAGTTTTATACATCAGCGTAGCATAGTCAGATACAGTAAAAGTCTCAACAGGTTTTAGATGATCTTAGATACTAAATTACAGTTTATAAATGTTTATAGCAACTTAAAATAATTCTTTATTTTTTCAGAGCTCAATTGCTGTATCTTGCCAACACACTATTCTGTATGATGCATTACTTCAAGCTATTCTAATAAAACACAAAACAGAATAACACTTCATTTTATACAGTTTCATTTTTATTGTTTATGCTATTCATTGAATTTGGGCTGTCATATGAAATGTACTAAAGTAATAAATATCAATGTTAAAAAAAAAAAGAGAAAAAGAGCAGCATTTAAATGTAGGCATCCATAAGAAAATATCATAAGAAAAAAATGACTCTTATTCTGTTCCTCTGTTTATTTTCTAATTGAGGCAAATTTTCTGGCTCTCAGATTCTTGACTTTGGTAAATGCCTATAGTCTGAGGTTAATTAAAAACATTACCATTCACTTCATTGAAATTGTGTCCCATTCTTGAATCATTACTTTATTTTGCAAGCTATGACCTTTTTCCTTTGATCAACTGTTAAAAATACCTTCTCGATTCAGTCTTAGGATAGAAGGAAAACACACTGAAAAGACTCAGAGAAAGAATTTTGTCCAGATGAGACTGAAATTGTGGGATTGATGTTTGATTCAAGTTGCTATTTACTCAGACTTCCTTGAAACAAAATTATTTGATATAGTTACAGCAGCATTTCAAACTAGGATAAAGCAATTATGCAACTCTTCATATGAATTAGTTGCAGAAAACCAAAGATATTTGTGTTTTAGCATCCTACCCTTTACTTCAGTCACTTTCATAAAACTGTTCTTAAATTATATTGCATTTCTTTATTGTGAAGAGTGCAGATGTATATTCATAGGTTTTATAAAATTGTTTCCCTGTTTGCCAGGATTTCTGCAGGAGAAGATAATTACATATCTTTGGTTTGACTAGTTGTTAAATATTGCTGATACATTCCTTTATGAAAAAGGAAAACAGAATCCCAAACTGGGCAAACTATCTCTTGGAACAATAACTGCAAACACAGTGGTCCAAATAGTATCAGGCATATAGTATCAGTCAGTGTCTCTTGAAGAGCCAGTTTGGATTTTTATCACAGTAGAAAAAATGAAGCAAAGTAAGAGTTAAATGCTGTATATTTGAGAAAACAAAACAAACCACAGTTGCAATTTCTAGTTTTGATTAGAGTATCTTGCCCTCTCCTGCAGCTTCCTTGGAGCCATAGGAGTCCATATCCTTCTGCTGGTGCTCACTTTCCACCACTATACACCTGCCTGAAGGGAAGAACTGAGGCTAGTTAAGCAAGAGTAAAGCCCAGTGGGAAGCAGGTTTCCCTTTGTAAGGAGATTTAGGCCTTTGCTTTGCCAGCTGTTTTCAGTGCCAGAGGATCCAAAGAACACATCATATCAGTCACCACCATTAAAAGTCACTTAAGTACCAGATATGCTTCCATTATCCTGACTCACGTAAGCTCTTCCACTGATAATATGGAACCCATAACTTATTTGTAAGAAAATTAATAAAAGGGCAGTTCTTGTCTTTATTTATAAAAATGTTTTGATTTTGCTTACCTCCAGGAAACGGCATAAGTTTACATACAGAATATTTTTAGTTTTAAATGAATTTGCATTCACCTTTTAGATGAGGAAAACTGGAGTACAGGTTTCCTGGCTTATATTTGCTGCCACCAGATGTCACTGTGTAGATGAATAACTGATGACTTTTTACCTTTTTTTAGCTTTTTTTCCCATTTGATTTAATCAAGTATGATTTCCAAAAAGATGAACCAATTACAAATAAGCATGGTTGGTGTGAAAAAGTCAAGAAAGGTAAGTATTTATATTAATAGGATACTACAACCTATTGATTTTAATACACATACTTCAGAGAATTTTTTAAGGAGTCTTGCTACTGTGTTAATGCAATATGCCAACAACAGCTGTTACTCTTTGCTCTGAAAAAAAAAGCAATGTGATTTTTGATCTAAGACAAAGCTTCATTAAACACACCAGTGCTGATACCAGAAGAACCCAGGAGGTCTTTGGATGCATTCACAGAACAGCGATGTTCAAAAGTGATGAGATGATATTTGAACACGTAGATAGTGACATCTGTGTTTTTTTTAAAGGAGTTTGGCATAGGGAGATGGTTGCCTAAGAGATCTACAGGAATCACTCGTGGATTAGAACAAATGCTTTTGATGAGAGATTAAGTGTTTCTGACTAAGTGATGTGATTCAGCTTAATAATTAAAAAACCCCCCAACCAACCAAACAAAAACCCACAAAATTATTTGATTATAAATGTCTTCAAAATGCTTATCGAATATCTGGTATGTCATGATTATACCATTTTTCAAAGTGTTTGTGAAATACTGAAGTATCTCTTGAACTGTAGGAAGGTAACAGCTGAAACTGAAGCAAGAAGTCATATTAAAGGTCAGACAGACAGTTTTAACAGGGAGCTGAAGCACATTTTTCAAAGGAGTTAAGAGCTTCTCTAACAGCTGTTAAACAGAAGTGGGCACTTCAAAGAAAATAACTCCCTGAAACAGGAAATTTTATAGGAATTTACATCTAGGGATGTCAGACTGATCTGTGAAGGGAACAGATGCTCTAATAGATACCTGGACTAATTTTTTTCCAACTATACCACTCAGACTAACAAAAAGTATTATCCCTGTCCATAGTCATTGTCTTACCTATGCCCTGTATCTTCAGGGCACCGTGGCGGCAGCGACGCTGCCAGTGAACTAAATACTTCCACTTTAAACACTACCAATTTATGGAAAAAAAGGCACAGGTATTTTATGAGGAGAAAGTCTTAAAAGTTATGCATGTTTTCAAAAAGTAAAATGATGATATATCACTTTAATGAATCTTCTTAAGAAGTATTCTGAGAACTTCTGAAAGGAGACTAAATAGGGACTTAATGCCTGGGTTGAGCACCCACTTTTTATTAACACTACTTTTTCAATAGGAAGCTGATGAAGCTGAGACTCATCACTGGAAACTCAGTAACATGTGGGGAGTGAGACATAATATTAACTTGAATTGTGCACTTTGGGAGGACAGTAAATCTACTAGTGAGCTTACAATTGATAGGAGACAGTTCTGGGAGAAAACTGATGAGTCAATAGGAAGAAGTACAGATGACTCAGCATTTCAGTGGACAATATTGTAAGTCATATTAATGTCAAATACAGGAAATGTCCAGTGATACCTTAGGTTTATATTCTTTTAACTTCTCTGTATAGGTGAGGCTGGTCTTCTCATTTCCAAAGTCAATGCGAAGAACCCCTTCTTTGGTTACGCTGGCAATAAGAGACACACAGAAAAGAAATTACTCTGTGATGTATTTAAGAAGGGAGATCTTTATTTTAATACTGGAGATCTAATGGTTCAAGACCATGACAATTTTCTGTATTTTTGGGACAGGATTGGAGATACCTTCAGGTATAATTATTGTTTTATTTTTCTCATTTCATTAAGAATATGCAGAATAGAGTAATACTGTTAGATTTGGTTTTGACCAGAAGTGTTCAGTCTATTATGTTGTGATGCAGTTTATAATGATCCTGATGTGGATGATAGGGGCTTAATTTTGTCACAAATGTTCCTCTGTAATTGGATAGCTCATTTTCAGAATGTTTTGTAGGAATTCCAGCTCTTTGAACACTCCTTTCCGTAAGCGTATAATTAGTGATGGTTTTGCTGTGACCAAGCAAGTTGGATACTGATGTGGAGAAAAATTTATCAAATACTAGAGATGATACTTTTAAATACATATAAAAACTTCGGAAACAATTGCTTTAAGCTTTCAATGTCCCATATAGGGATTCCAATACTCAGTAACATTTGAATTGCAACATGATCTGGTGATCAGATCAACATACCAATGTGACAAGTGTGAAAAATCTAAGGTGGTGTTAGTCTGAAATGAATGGAGCTTCTACTAAAGTTAATGATTTTTTAAGAGGAGGTGTCCATATGTTTTCATGGGATTTTTTTTTTTTCGTATTTTAGATGGAAAGGGGAGAACGTTGCAACTACAGAAGTTTCTGATGTCATTGTAATGCTGGACTTCATACAAGAAGCAAATGTGTATGGTGTGTCTGTGCCAGGTAAAAGCTTTAGTTGTATGTGTTTCCTCCCCTAGGTTAGTTGTTAACCCTCATAACTGTTTTTATTTCATATTTTAAACCTGTGAATCACTTCTGATTGAGTCATCTGTGTGATACCTAGTTAAAATGTAAATGCAGATTGGGAATGAGCCAGTGAGTCAAGCATTTTTATTTGTATGCAGTTATGTGTAATTTTGAAAAGCTATCTTGCATGAATTTGTGATAGCTACATAACCTAGATTTAAGATTTATTAAATTCACATCTATGGAAAATCCAGACAGCCCTGTGTCCAAATAAAATGTCAACAAGGTAAGAATAAAGTAACTCCAAAGGAAAATGTATGAAGACATTATTCTGTCTTATTTCAGTTTTCACTTAGCCTCATAAGATAACTGTAAACAGTTAACATTACAAAACCGAGGACAAAGTGAAAAAGACTACAAAGAGTCAAACAAATACATTATTAAGAAAGAAAATACTTTAATTGAATTTTAATAATTTTTGGTTTGTTTTGTTATTTTTCATGAGGTAATATAATTATTCATGTTAAATCTTTTTAAAAAATGTATCTTAGGTCTGGCTGGGATAGAAATAAGTTTCTATAGAGGAGTCTGTATGGTGCTTTGCTTTGCACTGGTGGCTAAAACAGTGTTGACAACTTACCAATGCTTGGCTATCTCTGACCAAAACTTGCATTTGTACCAGCCTTTCTCCCTGCAGCAAGTACACTGGGGTTTGGCAAGGACTTTTGGGAGCAGATGTAGATGGGACCAAAACTAACCAACAGGATATTCCATATCATACAATGCCATGCTTATTATAAAAACTGGAGGAAAGGAATTCTTCCCAAACAGCCACTGTATATTCTGAGTGAGGGCCTGCCCTACAGGAAGTAACAGGACATCTGCCTGATGATGGGAAACATTGAATGATGTCCTGGTTTTGCTTTGCTTGTGCCTGTACCTTCTTGCTTTCCCTGTTAAACTGCCATTATCTTGATAAACAGGTCTTGCTTTCCCTTCTGGTGCCTTCCCATCCCATGGGAGAAGGGAGTGAGTAAGAAGCTGGCTGGGTGTTTGGTTGTTGGCTCGGGTAAACACAAGGAGTTAAAAATGTGAAAAAGGTGTCATTTACTTGTGTTTTAGAGCCATACAACAAGAAAGATTGCAGTAAAGAAGACTGACTGAAAATCAGACTCAAAAAATATGAGAGCTGCTCATTTCTTGTACAACATTTATGTGTTTACCTACCAAGTTTATATGACTGTCTTGATAAATGCATTTAAAAGATAAATCAACTTCATTACAGATTTTGTAGTATTAGCAAAAATCCAAACTAAAGGCAGAACATCTCTGCTGTTACTACCAGCTGATAGTTAAAGTGTGCAGTTATTTTTGACTGCTGAAGTTCATTGCTTTTATATTTTACCCATTTTTTTCTTTCCCAAAAATGCTCTCTCTTTCCAGACAAACAAGTAAGAACTTTTAATCTCTCTCTCTGTTAACAATCTGCACATCCACAGTTTTGGGAAAAGATACTGGCAAGAGAGCGAGAGAGACTAAAACTGAAGCAAAGACAATTGGCTAATCCAGGAAAGAGGCTCATCACTTTCGTTTCTGAGAGAGGAACGGTGTTGACGTTTATCCCCCTTTATTGATTAATATCAAGCATGGGACTCCATTTACTCTTACCCACCACAATTATTTACAGCATTATTGCTAAATTGATCACCTGAACGATCTCCAAATATGTGTAATACTACATAAAATATGAATGCAATCTTGCACCTTTACTGAAACTCAGAAGATGATACAGGACTGTCATTTGTTAATGCACTACAGGATTTTTTGTAAGGTTCATCCCTAAAGTGTCAGCTTTGTTCATGTTTCAAAATTCTCATCTCACTTCTTCTTTCCCAGATCATGAAGGAAAAGCAGGAATGGCCTCTCTTATTTTAAAGCAGAATAGATCATTAGACTTGGAGCAAATGTATAAGCAAGTAGTGACTTACCTACCGAGTTATGCATGTCCCCTTTTCTTAAGAGTCCAGGTAAGCTGCATTATTGCACTGTGCATACAAACATCTACAACATTTAAACACACAGGTGGCTGAGTGAATTACAGAAAGTGCTTGTTCATGTATCACTTGACCCAGTTTTAGACCCAGTCCTATTCTCTGTCTTCATTAATGGAGTTCTGGGAAAGGGATTACACAAAAAGTCAATAAATTTGCAGATTATGTTTAAACAGGAGAAATCGTACAAATGAGAAAGGTCAGAGATCATACAAAAGGATTTAGGGAGATTAGGATCATGAACATTGTAAAACAGAGAGATTCAGATTAAAAAATGTGAACAATTGCATCAGGAGAAAATCTAAAATCCATTTTATTCAGTACGAATGAGAGAATAAAGTACAGCTAAAGCAGGAGACATCGATCATGCACAATAAAACAAATACTGTTTTCTGTGTAGTCTAATGACAAATGTTAAAAGTAGGTAAATTGAAAAGGTGAATTAAAAGTGTACGTTATTGTTGTCACCATGGTAGTCATCAGTCATCTCTATTTGTGCACTACTTCCCTCTAGTAACTGCCAAGTTTGGGGAAAAAAACAGTCCCTCCCCCAAAAGAGTTAAAAATTTGAATATAATATAGTAGATTACATAGGGCTAGGAAAAAATGGAGAGCATAGAAAACATGCAGGACTGATAATCATGATAATTGAAATCTGATGATCATCTTCAGTTATGGCTGGTGTTTTGAAAGCATCATGATAAAGATGAACAGAAAAACGTTTTTGAAGATGCTCATGAAGGAGTCTCCTAAGTCTGAGGAGCAGATAAAAAAATAATCATCATTTACAGGGAGGAGATAAGTTATAGAAGTTGGTTCCCTAGGCCAACCAGAGATTGAATACTGATTCAGAATAAAGAGGGGAAAGGAGAAGACTGTGAAAGATCTTGAAATTTAAATATATGTATTTCTATCTATCTTATAAGTCCAGGCAGATATCTTTTGCAGCAGTGTTCTGATATGAACAAGCAAGATTAGACTTGAGAATGTTGCAGCAGTCAGTTTATGAAATTATGATAACCTAGTCTAGATTTACTCCTGTAGAGATGTACAAAAAAAACCCTTTATGCTGGACAGAAGGAATCTGAATCTTGGATGTAGCACTGATATCAAGTATCAGGAATTTCAACTAAAATTTAAATGCCTACATTACAGATGAACTGCTGTTGATAAAGCTGTTATTAACCAAGAAAAAAGGTAGTGGGTGGAACTTCAAGGGAAGAAATTAAAAATGTACTAAGCTTGATCTGACATACAGTCATACTTTGAAGGATGTCAGAACGTTTCTGAGACCAATCAGAGCAGGTACATACAATCTGGAGGTATACTGGAGTAGATACAGTGGCTCTTTGACATTTTTGTTGGACATCACACTTAATTTTTCGTTTTCAGTGATTGCTTTCATATAGATAGATATATAGAGATATATATGTATATACAGAAGAGAAGATGATTGAGAGAGGAGAGAGGCCATAAAGTTGGGTTGAGTAGAGGTAGGGAGAATAGAGAAGAGAGTCTCAGTGGAGATCCCTCCCACTACTTTTCCAAGGTACACTGTGGCACTGGAGCAGTCTGAAAACAAAATGTATGGTCAAGGTCTGTCTTCCCTTAGACTTGGTGAATATGAGTGTGGCTAATTTAGTACGTGACTCTTTCAACCCCTCTTTTAAGGTGACAAATAATGATGTAGAGGATTTCCTGAGTTTTGTCATTAAAGAGCTCTTGATAAGGATGTTTTTTACTCACATGTGCTTTATGATGTGCAGTTTAACACATTTTATAATGTGCACAATGTAGGAGATCGATTGTCTCGGGCAGGCTGGGGCTACACCACGTGTGACACTAATGAGGCACTGCACAGGGATGCAGAAAGAAATGAGCTCTAGCTTTTGTCCACCACACCTCCTGGTGTTGGTCTGTAGCAGCACAAAAGTTCTAGATTTCTGGCAGTGAGAATAAACAGTACTGACCTTATCTCAATTAAGATTTTGAAAGCACATGTGAATGTGAGCAAAAGAGGAGAAGCTTCCCTTTTGAATAATAGATCTTTTTAATTTCTACAGGAAAAAATGGAAATGACTGGAACATTCAAACAGCAAAAATTTCGCCTTGTGGATGAAGGTTTTAATCCATCTACAATTACTGATCCTCTCTATTTTTTAGATAATTCTAAGAAAGCATATGTCTTGTTAACCAAAGAAGTATATGAGATGATCTTATCTGGGAAAGTGAAGCTTTAATTAACCAAATAATAGGCTCTTAAGGGTCAGTCTATACGAGCTATTGTATGAGAAAACAATAAAATTACCAGTATTTATACGTAGTAATCCAGAATAATGTTTTATATATTTGAGATTTACATTCAGATATGTCTTATATCTTTACTCACTTTATCATTATTTTTATTAATCACTTTTTACATCTTGAGAAAAATTTCTAAGTAAATAACCTGTAAAACATGACTGAAATCTATTTTACCTGAACTTTGGAATATAAATGCTGAATCTGATACTTTTTCTTAGTACTAAATGAACATGAATGATCTGTGGTGTGAAACATGGTAAAAGAAATATTCAATATATAAAGATATTGTGTCAGACATTGCATCTAAAGAGAGAAAATATCCGAGTAACATCTTCTTTTATGCAGTTTACATTTTATATATACTTCTGAATATGTATTTCAAGAAGTAAAGATTTGACAGTGTCTGGAACAAAAAAAAACTCTTCTGCATAGGACTTTTCTGATGGAACATAAGATGCAAGAAACTGAAGCAGAAGAAAGCTCTCCAAACAAACCCAAATGCTAACATCACTGCTGAGATTTTTTTTTTTTGGTCATGATCCACGCTCTTTCATTTGTTAAACCGGCTGTTTGGACTGTCAAATCCTGAAGACAAAGCAAACTTCTATAAAATGTTTATCAGCAGATGAACAATAGGCAGAGAAAATCTGCATACTTTATGGGGAAAACTGTTCAGATAGCATAAAAGAATTATTGCAGCACTTTGTCATGCATACTAAGAAATAGCTTCCTTACTCTTATTAATGACTGATACAGATCATTATTTTATAAGTATAAAATAGAGCAGAAAATTTAAAATTCTAAATTGTATTTCCTAATAATTGCTTTTTGTAAGTTTTAAAATAAAATATAAGATTATTTAAACCAAATACCCTACGATCTCAGTTTGATTTAAGTCTGATTGCATAAAGTCTGTTTTCTAGTCTCTCTCGATGCACTGCGTGCTCAGTGTTGTCTTCTAATGGATCATGATGATCTTGGAATCAGCCAGAAGGAATTATCAGAGAATACTGAAAAGGTTACTCCCTTCAACACGGGGCATTATACTGTCTCTCTGCTTAGCTTTGCTCTCATATTTAGCAGTTCTAAAATTAATTTTCCTCTGCAATATTTGATAGTATATAATGACTAGTGAAAAAGTTCTACCACTTAAATGCAACAGAAATGGGAGGGGGAAAAAACATGAAAAAAAAAAAAAAGAAGAAAGCACTCTCCCATAAAGAATGGGAAAAGAAAAAAGGAAACAAAAACCTGTTCATGGATGTCACCATTTGGTCACTTGTTTTTTAAAGTATCTACGATTGTTTCTGTGAAGAGTAGTTGGGTCAGAGAAACATCAGAGACAGACCAGTGTACGTGTGCTAACTTGCATGCTCTGTCCAGTCCTGGGTCAGTTGGTGTTTCTGAGCTCTGGGGTACATTTTCAGTAGCAACTGGACTCTACTAACTTAGCTGGCTTGGAAAACCTACAGGTATTTGTTTCCCAGCTGGGACCACTAGTGATATACAGAATTTCAGCTACCCCCCTTAGCGTAGCCAAGACAGCCTGGGCAACCTGCCTGTTATCAACGACCAGTAAAATAATTCTGTCCCCTCCACATTACATGGACCCTTATGATGTCAAGAAAATAACAAAGGGAAAATCTACAGAACCACAGGCTCTGTACTTCCTAGAGGGAAAACTGTGTATTATGTTCAATCCAGTAGTTTTATTTCTTTCATCCAGTAGCTTAGGTGCCAGCAGATGCACTGAAGCATGTTGCAGCAAAATGTCTCATTTCCCATGGATATGTAAATTGTTGAGCCAGCACTGCAGTTAGGCTGAATAATAATGATGTTCATGTCAAACACCGCAAAGGGTCTTCCTTTCAGAATGAGAAAATATTTAGACCAACCTGTTCGTTTCCTGCCCCCACACCCAGATCAATCTCTGGGCACCTGAGGGCTGAGGGCTTTAGTGCTGCTGCAAAATTATGCCCCAGCAGTTACCTGGGAAATTTAACTTCACACAGTAGGGGTAAAGAAGTAGATGAGGGGTGGCTGGGGTGTGGATGGAGAGCTGCACTGTCAACCTCCTGTATTAAAAAATAGGAGAGAGAGAAAGAATAAAGTAAATTAAAGTAATTATTTTTGCTATTTAGTATATATATCTTGAAGTTTTCCTCTGCATCTAAAGAGGGTCAAATGTTTACTAAAAAAAGAAAAAAAAAGAAAAAGAAACAAAAAAAAGAAGACACTGAAGTTATCATTTAGGGAAGGCACAATTCTGAGAGGGTGAGCACATATCCACTCTGTTGTCCCACTAAATCTGATACAATTAGTAAAGTTATGATCTGGATAAGTTTTCATAAATCTTTTTCAGGATCCCCAAAAAACCCCCACAAAATTCCTAAGCAGATCACAGCCTGAATTTTGTTCTCCTTACCCAGTTTGGGCAGATAGGGTTTTTCAAGAGAACTCCCATACCTGTTAGAGCCAATGTAAAGAATGTATTTCAATGGACCTACAAATTCTCTGCAGATGATATACAGAAAACATCTTTTACTGTTGCTTTTGCTTTTTTTTTTATTTTTTTTTTTGCCTTTTTTTTTTTTTTTTTGAGAAAAAGGAGTTAAAGGGAGGAGGAACAGTTTTGCCTGCAATTTTAAAATCTAAAAATACTGGAGGGCTGTGGAAGGAAAGACAAAAAAGAAGCTCTTCTTTAAAGAAAAATAAAAAAGTGATGGTTTATTTTTCAGTAGCCTGTCCCATGCCAACAGATCAATTAGTAATTTGATATGCATCTTTACAGCAGGAAAAATAAGACATGTACCAGTATTTATGAGGCTTATTCCTTAAGACTAATCTCAAGCAAATAATGTCTTTCTGTTTAGTATTTGCTGCCACAAATATTAAATGCAAAGATTCAGAAGACAGCCAAACCAAGTTGCATGTAGTTACCAAGTAGTAATTTTGGGAGTAGTTTTAGTGTGATATGTATTATTAGCAGTACTGTCAATAACTGACAGCATGATCTGGCAATTAATTTGGCCATATGGGTAACATCAGAAGATCATCTGCCTGTGTCCTGATATTCAGGACATAATACCTTACACATTGTACCCTTAATTAGACAAAGAGATTATATGATCATGCAATGCTAATTCTAAGCGAACTAGATCCTTATCAGAGTGAATTAAATTCCTGTGGCACTAACAAATCCACAAGTCTGAGAATCTTTTACCAAAGCAGACCTAATTGAGTTTCTCTAAAGGCTGCAATAAGCACAGCTCAAACCAAACAGCCAGGAATTGCTTTTGCAATACAACAAATCAGTCTTTGTTGCTGCCTTGCAGAAGGGGATACATTGAACTATTTCCATTTGGAGCATGTTCTGGCACCGTGAGGTAATGCCTTATGTCAGCTGGACCGTACACAGGATTAATTCTTACTTATGAATAAAAAGAGCACTTAGACTGGCACAAAACCACTCATTACTGTGTCTCTTTCAGGTAACTGATACTGCTCTGCTGACAAAAATTATGCTTCTCACAAGTATGTACGGACAGTGTTACTAGTGTGGGACCAGCCAAGTTTGGTCAGATGCTTTTTGTGGTAGTTTTGGATTTAGAACTCAACTAAATGGCTCAGTTCACTTAAAACCCAACCAACCAACCAACAAAATAAATAATAAAAAAAGAAACACACAAAAAAACCCAACCCAAACCTAAGTCCCGTATTATAGCAAACTGAGTAATGCGTATTTAATTATTTAAAGCACATTGTGCAAGAGAGGAGTGAATGCCTTGACTGGACTTCTAGTATAAAAAGAGGTTTGCTCATTCAGTTCAACCTACTGAGTACAGATGAACAGAACTGTCAGTCTCTTACATTGCTCATTGTATGGAAGGCCATATATTTGATTTTAAAATGCTGTCTAAAAGAGCTGATTTGATCCAAAACCAGGCAACTCATTTCAGGATACAGTTATTTGTCTGATAGAATTAATTTCTTACCTGTTTCTGCAGGGTATTTGTGCATCATTGTTAAAAATATGAGGCCAAAATATGTGGCAAGAGGTGCCTGTAAGGGATGATGGGTGACAGAGAAAGTGACAGCTTTGTGCGTAATGACAAATGTTACCTGTGATTCAAGAAGAAACATGTTGTAGTGATAGCACAATTTCCATTCAATTTCGTATTTGTTCTGCCTTTCCTGTTCATTCTTTTCTCCTTGCTGATAACAAAATATACTTTCATCCCTATTTTTTTTAATTCATAATATTAAGTTAGGAAGTGGCTAATGCTGAAACTAGTCCTGTCACATTGGAACTCTGTTGAACCAATAATTACTGCTGACTTAAGTTTTATACTTGATATGCGAAAATTTGCTCAGGGGGGGTTAAAACAACATTGGACTTGTTAAGTTCATGGTGTCAGTGAAAGCATAGAAGTTTAGTATGCAGACTTTACCAGGTCTTTGAAAATCTGACAAATTACTTAATTTTTTCTCAAATGCAAGACATAGTTACAGTAATAAAAAAACAAATATTGAGTGCCAACAGAATTTACTGAAATATAGGTAACTATGAGATAATTAAATACTTGCCTAGTACCCAGGTATTTCCAAACCTTTTTTTTTTTAGTAACTAATTTCTACAAGGCAGCTCACAGTACTTTTCTAACCACATATTAACACATGTATTTTCTATTATACGCTAATAATTATCTCCACTGGGTGGACTGACCTGTATTCCCCATGTATGAGTATTTGTTTTGATTGGTACTGAAAAGCATGAACTTGAAGACAGATCTCTGGGGAGGAATGCCTAAGCATTAGCTCACTCTAACAGCTTCTTGTCCTAAAGGTATGTAGGAATAGGATGCTACTCTCAGATCTTGCTCCAGTCAAATTTGAACGATCAGACTTCTCAGTAGAAAAAAAGTCATGGACAGCAAAACTGACATGAACATCAAAATTGTCTTCTGACATTTCACTTCTTTTTATCAAGGAAATAACTATTACCAGCTATCATCTTTAGTGGGTGCAGAAGAGCTAACGATGTCATTCATCCAAGTGTCAAAATAAAAGGTACTTATTTACTTGTCAGCTTCTAAAAAACAGCATCCAGGAGCCATAGTTTGTTTTCCACTTCACTAAAATGACAACGAAATTCAATACTTCCAGAGTACAGTTCTACTGTGGTTTTAATTAAATTAACATCATGTGTGTGGCTGAAAAAGGCACCTTTTAAATATCTCCATCAGTTGCATTTTTTTGGTGCAAACTTTTGATGCTTTCCCTAAATTTTTAAAAATAAACACGCCAAGAAATTTCGGACTGGTGATAAATGCCTAAAAGACTAAGAGACTCTCATTTTGGAAAACCTGGGATTAAAATTCCAAGAGTATGGCTTCTACC
>JAWWES010000094.1:29559707-29583484 GCA_035583135.1 Lophotriccus pileatus
AAACTGGAGGAGGGTAAATTTAAATCAGGTATTAGGAAGAAATGCTTTACTGTCAGAGTGGTGATGCACTGGCACGGGTTGCCCAGAGAAGCTTTGGATGCCCCATCCCTGGAAGTGTTCAAGGCCAGGTTGGATGGGGCTTGGAGCAACCTGGGATAGTGGAAGTGCGCATGCCAATGGAAAGAGGGTTGGAAGTAGATGGTCTTTAAGGTCCCTTCCAACGCAAACCATTCTAGGATTCTGTGATACTAAACAAGAGAGATCCAAGTTCCTGGTTCATTTCAAGCCATCATGCTCCAGGAGCAATGTTGCTCATTTTGCAGCTGAGTAGCTGAAAGAGATGCAGTTGCTGCAGGCACTGTTTCAGTGCCTAGCTCAAGAGCTCAAATGCTTAGTGAAATTCACAGGCAGTATGCTGGATGACTGAGTTCTTAAAAAAATGTCAGGGGGAGAGTTACATGCCTTAAAGTAAGAGCCACAAAAGCCAGCTCAAAGAGCAAGAACTGCCTAAATTGACTAGTAGGGAGCAGTGCGAAGAGGATTATGTCTTAGATCTATCTCCTGCCAGCACGTAGGCATCTAATTCTTATTCACTGGGAGCACAGAGATATTTGAGCTTTCACCTAGAGTTACATAAAACTAATGTTTTTTTTCCAAATGGTTGCAGTTCTATGGATTGCCATGAAAAAGTAGCCATATTCATTCAGCTCAGTTCCTATTCAAGCATTTCATTAAAATCATAAATTAAAGAGAGGAAATTACTTATTGATGACATGTGAAAGCTCTGTAATCGCTTATATATAACTGCAGTAACAAAGCCACATTCTGTCATAAGACGAGGAAAACCTCTTTTGGACTACAGAAAGTGTAACTCCATTTCCACTTTGCTGGCCACAGAAATCCAATTTTTGTGGAAAGAAGCTTACGTCTGCCTGTAATCTGCCATTAACAAACTGGTTTTGTTGGGAAATTCACAGATCAAAACAACATTAAGTATGACACATCATTGTCTTGGTCTGTTTTTGGCATATCTCTGCTACAATAAGGAGGCTCTGTGCCATTTTTCAGGCATATTCTGAACTAGCTGGAGGTAGTTTTCCCTAGATGTACAGATTATTTTTAAGGACCTTTTGGCTTCCTCTTTTGCTGTATTGAAACTAAATTTCCTTAGAGAAATGTGGCATACAAAAACACTTTTTGTCAAATATTTTTGAGGTCACTCACTTTGTTCAGATAGTTCATAACATTAAACACTCCCTAACTAAAATGTTGATCTTATAGTCTGTATTTTTCTTGAACCTCTCTATGTGATGTTCAGAAAAAGTTCTTCTTAGACAAGATGTGACCTAGTTAAGATAATATCTTCCTTACTCTGTTATACAAAGACCAGTGTCAGAAAATTACTTTCTGAAGTTGTTACATTCTCAGTACAGGCAAAAGCAGGACCAGTGAAATCAACTCAAGAAATACACTAGACAGTATTGTTGCATGTAATAAAAGGCCTGTTGCATTCAATAAAATATTAAAACAAAAATGTATGACTCATTTTGTTGACCTTCTGTTATAAAAATAACTCTACATAGATGCAAGAGAATGAGGCATTTGCTGTGACATTAAGATTGGAGTCACTCAGAAGAAGTTATTTGAAAAATTTATGTCCACTTTCCAAAACTGCAGCTTTTGAAAATCCTAATACAAGTTTTTTGAACAACTAGAATTTGTACTACAACTGCTAGTTCACATGTCTGGCAGCTGCTGGTCATCACAGAGGTTCTTACTGCAAATTCTTGCAGAGGATAGGGCATTACACCTGGCAAAAAATACAGCTCAAAGCGATAATCTTGCACTTGGCCCTGGACTTTTGCTTTCCCGTTCCTTTTCTAAAACCCCAAATAAAGCATGGAGTCATTTGAAGTAACCCCCAAAGATTACACAGGAAAATGGAAAGGATTTCAGCTATTGAAACACTTAGTGACACTGAGAATGCCATTCACTTCAACCCACTGAAACACACACAGGGAATAATATTATCCCTGCATTTTCTGTTGCATTGCTCTTTGTCAACAAGATCCTGATCTTTTTTAGCCCTAACTTTCAGCAAATACTTATTTTACAGTCCATCATGGAACAAACAGTAACAGAAACCCTATTCCTAGTGGTAGAAATCCCCCCAAAGACAAAGATCTTTAAGGAAAACAAAAAGCACTTTTTTTTCCTTCACTTTTTTTTTATCTATTGCTTTAACTTGGATGCTGCAGCAATAAAGCCAGACTCCAGAAACAGTTCTGTAACTTCTAAAGGTCTCAGACACATTTATGTATCTGTTTGCAAAACGGATCAACTGCTACTCAGCTTCGCTGGTATGAATATAATCTATTAATTATGCAGGTGGTGGCAGACCTGGAGAGACGATAAGGCTATTCATTCTGAGCTCTTCAAGACCTGACAGTAGAAGGTAGTTAAAAATAGCTAGCTGTGCTCTGGACATCTTCTTTCTTCTATGTTCCATTAATCCATTAAAAAAACTAAAGGAAAAAAAAAAGTTAACTTTTTACCTATCCAAGGCAAAGGATAATTATTTATATATTAAAATCACTCATGGATTAAGGATTCCTGGAAATAGACCTATGAATCTCCTGAGAAATGAAAACCACATTCTGCTAATGCAGAAGTTTGTCAGGCAGATGTTCCAAATGACAGTAATCAAGCTCAAAAGCTTTTGAAAGAGCTCTTGAGTTAGTAAATTACATCCTCAAAATAAAATATTTAGAACTGGGACATCAAGGAGTGGGGTGACTGATTTAAAAATAGATAAAACGAAGATAAACACTGACACTAAAGGAGCAGGCAGAAGATATTTCTTTTCTCCTTAAAAATCTCTTAACATTTTCCTCTGTCAGCCAAGGCCTTTTCTGCTTTTCACACTGCCACGCTGGGGAGGAAATTGGGGGTGCATGGGAGGCTGGGAGGAGACACGGCAGGGACAGCTGACCCAAACTGGCCAACGGGATATTCCAGACCATGTGCTGGAACATCCCTCTGGTGAGTTTATGTTCAGTATATGCTTAGTATATAAACTGTGGGTAAGAAGGAGGAAGGGAGGGACGTTTGGAGTGATGGTGTTTGTCTTCCCAAGTCACCATCACATGCAATGGGGCCCTGCTCTCCTGGAGGTGGCTGAGCACCTGCCTGCCCAAGGAAATCAGTGAATTAAGCCCTTGGTTTGCTTTGCTTGTGTGCAACTCTTGCTTTCCCTATTAAACTGCCTTTATCTCAAGCCTTGAGTTTTCTGGCTTTGGCCCTCCAGTTCTCCCCCAGTCCTGTTGGTGCGGGAGAGACTGTGTGGGGCTTGGCAGCCAGCTGGGTGAAACCATGACAGCAACCTATTCACATTTTTAAAGGCTAATTTGTTCACCTGGTGATGCATCTGCCAAAACTAGGCTTCACGCTTCATGCTACCCAGTTACAGACCTGTCAAAACTTCTGTGTGCACTAAGGAGGCTCTTCAAGCTGCCTCCACGGGGGTCTGGCACTCAGCTGCAGGGGATGAGAGGCAAGTTGGGAACTGGTGGTCAAACTAAAGGGAAAGAAGCAAACACACAGGCAGTAGAAATAAGGACAGATAACCCGGAAAGAGTATAGGCATGAAGTTTGGCTGTGTAGGATGGGGCGTGGAAGGCAGGGAAGGTGAGGAAAACCAAGGCAAAGCTCGAACTAAACCACCCCAGAGATGCAAAGAATAATGGGAAGGGCTTCTACAGGTATGTTGACCAGCAAATGAAGGTGGCCAGCAGGGTCAGAGAGGAATGATTCTGTCCTCCTACTCTTCTCTGATGAGACCCCAGTTGGAACACTGCATGCAGCTCTGGGGCCCTCAGCATAGGAAGGACACAGACCTGTTGGAGCAAGTCTAGAGGAGGGCTACCAAGGATGATTAGAGGGATGGAGGACCATTCCTATGAGAAAAGGATGAGAGAATTGTGATTGTTCAGCCTAGAGCAGAAAGAGCCTCGGTGTGACCTAATCATGGCTTTCCAGTACCTTAAGGGGGCTACAAGAAGTCTGGAGAAGGACTTTTTACAAGGGCATGTAGTGATAGGACAAGGGGTGATGGCTTTAAACTGAAAGAATAGGATTAGCTTAGATATTAGATAGCATTAGATAAAGAACAAATTCTTTACTGTGAGGGTGGTGAGGCAATGGAGCAGATTGCCAGAGCAGCTGTGGATGCCCCATCCTTGGAAGTGTTCAAGGCCAGCTTGGATGGGGCTTGGAGCAACCTGGTCTAGTGAAAGGTGTCCATGTCCAGGACAGGGGGGCTGGAGGTAGATGATCTTTAAGGCCCTTCCAGCACAAGCCATTCTACAATTCTTTGATTCTAACCCTGACCTGCTGTCCTGGCTTTCTTGGCTTGACCTTGGATCTGACTCATTGTTAGAGCCTGGGCTGCTCCTGAACTGCTCTGCTTTTCTGGTCTGCTGCAACACTGTGTCCCAGGTGGTCTCTCTGGACCAGCTTGCTGCCATCCCCAGTGCCTGAGCACAATTTTCCTGATAGAATAGGCTGCTTTTACACAGCAAACCCTTCAGTTATTTCTGGAACTCCAAACCAAACAGCTCAGAAAGTTTTGCAGCCCATAAAGACAGGTGTATTAGGAAATATACCGTTAGTTACTGTTCCTTGAGACTTCTTTTAGTTTAAATGCCATTTGGCTGAATTTAATGTCCTCAAGGAGCTGAGTAAGAAGTATGTAAAACCAGAGAGGAAAAGGACAGTTATTGCAAGCTTGGTTCTGTTCTCAGAGTGGGACAACAGGGATAATTTCAACTCATCTTTAATAGCTGAAGAATAGTTTCATTGTTCCGACTATTAAAATGCATCGAGCGCTTTCCTTATTTTATCAGTATATGTAAGCTACTGCTTCAGTTATTACACAGAACTCATACAGTTTACAATTAGAAGCAAAGTAGGTGTTAATATAATAAAACAGTGATAGTGTGGGAAAATGAACAGCATTTGTGATTCCATGCACATCACTTACAAAGACAGCAGAATTCAGTAAATTGAACTACTCTTATCTATGGAAGAAGAGTCTCATTCTATGTCCTTGAGCACAGTGTATATCTTCTAGTGTGGAAAAGGCTACCATATTGTACTGATGGAGAGAGGCTAGTCATTCTGCAAGGAAAGAGTCACGTCACATAACCCTTCTCTTCCACCCCTAAATGTGACCTGCTCGCTCCTGCCAAGGAAGACCTTCCTCACCTGGCTGATGCTTTATCACCCCTAACAGTCACAGGTGAAGTTCCATGTGATCGAGGCTTGCACACTCCATATAAAGCTCAAAAAACCTTGCCCATTCCACCACAGCTACAATCATTGATGTATACGTATAAAAATACATCAAATGTGTACTGTGTACTATTAGATATTAGTAAGGTGGTCACATATGTATGCACTTCTTACAGCTATTGTTCACTAAAGCAAAAGCCACAGTACAGTTGGGGACAGAAACAGAATGACAAAAGCAGGATGAAAACAGAGGAGATAGAAACGAAACTGGGAAGGATTCTGACCTGGCAGCCACTCACTCATGAATAAACACCCCATTTGCAGGAGAAAAACTGTTCAAAGTGTGAAAAACTTGATTACTTTGGGAACCTAGTCTGATAAATCCCTAAATCTTTGGCCAATCAACTAGAAAAACTGGAAACATAACAAACAAAGAAAACATAACTGCTAAGATGTGACTAGATGAAAAGATTCTGCCTGTTAGGAAGTATACGAATTCTTCCAAGTATGAATGCAAAATCTTTGTTGAGATCGTGGAAACTCTCGAAATACCCCAAATGCAACATTTCTGCCTTATATACAAAATTAAAAAAAAACAACAACAACAACAAAAAATTAAGTGACTTCTGAATATATAACAGGATTACAGTACTAGAAGCTTTATGCTGCACTGCAGAGAAACAACACAATACAAAGACGGACATGCACAGACAATTCTTACAAGAGTGGCTTGTGACTAAAGCTTATTAGACCTAAAAATGTGCAAGTCATCAAAGACATAAAAATAAATTGTGGCTCAAGCAACAGACACAGTACAGACAACACTCAAACCACTCTTCACTATGGAAACTGGTGTCCCATGTGACCAAACATTATTGATTCTAAGGAAAAATTAAGCAGAAACTTCAAATAACTCACAAAACCTAATGCTTATAAAGATGATGGAAGAGTGACTGCAATAGATGCAGATCAATTACACCACAAAGGAAATGCTGTAAGTTTTCACGTTTGTCAACCTTCAGTCAACAAAATGGATTTTATCACTAAAATCATAAGCCAGCTTGAGGCCAGGGGATGAAAAAGCCATCTCCTATTTGGTGAGACTCTGCATGACTGGCAAAGAATATTTGTACATTTCCACTAAAAATGTAGAAATGCTTTTGGTTACCAACCTGTGTACAAAAGGATATTTAATTAAAATTCTGGACTGACAGCTGGTATAATTCCAAGTAATTCTGTGCCCTGAAAACATACGGTGGCAACACTTGATCTTGAAGAAATAATTGCTAACTGTTGACAATTTGTCGGTTGTACTTTGTGATTCAGACAAAGGCAAAACATAACTATTAAGAATGCACTTTAACTGAATTACCATACTCCATTTAATGCTATATCTGAAAATAGATGTAAGACATTTTATTGTCACATATGACTGTGAAAATCATATGACTATTCAGTGAATAAGCTCTTTCTTTTTGTTTTTTACACTTTGTCTCTTATCTTTAGATATTTTATGAACAGAAAGTTAGGCTGGCTTGCCCAAGAAAGCTTGAACTGCCTCACATAGGGGTAACTGTTTCCAAATTCAATCCTTTAAATTTCTATAGGAAAAAACTGCTGAGTTTGAAAATTAAGCTCCTCATTGTGGCATCATTATTTTAATAATATTTGCTTTAGCAAATTCAGCTTACATTTAGCAGAGGGCCTTGACAGTGCTATTTTTTTTCCACGAGAACTTGAATTTTTACATTTTTAATATTGGTAACATAAAATCAGGGTTTTGTCTACGTTTTAGCTCTGCCTCATGACAATAATATTAAAGTTGGACTCAATGATCCTAAAGGTTTATTCCAACCTAAGCGATTCTATGATTCTATTGTCGTATTTGATTATCCTGTTGTAAGCGCTGTTATACATGAAAGGAATTTAGGATATTAAAATACAGCCTGGTACGACATGGTATTGAATTATTAACAGAGGAGCTTTAAAACACCTATCAAGCTTCAAAAGCAGAGGATGGACAGAGATCTGTCCCAATAATGAGCTTTTTATTTCAAGGTACCACTGTATATAAAGGCACAACACAGCAGGTGATATTAGAAGCCTAACACCTCCGGTATGCAGCACAGACAGCAAATAAATCTGGCTGGGAGCCCAGAGTCAAGGGTAGTTTTAAAATACAATGCAGATCTAGCCAGACATATTAAAGTCAACAGAGAGTTCAGGTAACACTGCAAAGCTGGGACTGCAAAACGAAGCTATTGGTGCTGAACTGCTTGATAATGTGGATACACTGCTACGACAAGGTAAGCTTCATTCAGGTTTGCAGGACAAGGTGCAAGCTTTGACAAAGGGTTTTGTGGCAATGCTACTGGAATCTGCAGCATGCCCTCATAGGGAATAAAAGCAGTAGTTTGGGCATGAGATGAAAGTAATTCTGAAATATCACAGGGGGATGGGTTACACAGACACAATAGAAAGTCAATGAATCTGCACAGATAGGCAGTTTTATATTTTAGGTATATGGGTTTAATAAGCATAGTAGTATGGCTGTTCCCTTTTCCTTGACTTCCTTCCTACTGGGGATGTGTAAATTTCAGGCAGTGGTGATGCCAAAGAGGATTTTCAACTTCAGGAAATCTGTCAGCTCTCTCTCTGATTTTAAAGCTACCTGCACACTTTGGACTTTCAAAACACAAATCTGTTTACTGCAGGACATGTCTCATCATTCACATTTTGCTCAGTGAGAAGGCATCACCAGAGGAGTAAATATTTTTCTCTAGAACTCTGTCTATACTTGATTTTACTGAAATGTTCAACAGAGTACTTTAGGGAGTGTATGGTTTTAGTAGATTCAGTTTGACATTGTGTTTCATTCTACAAGGATGACCATATAATAGGTTTTTAGACAGACTGAAATAAACAAGTAAAATAAATCAGGCAGAATTACCCTTCTGAAACTTTGAACCGATAAACTGATAAACTCTTATCTGAAAGTTGGAATACTGAACTGTTTTTTTCTTACAACAAGGTTACACTTTAACATTCTGAATTTCAACTTTTGCTCTGAAAACTAAAACTCTGAATTCTGTCCTTACAGTTGGAATTGCATAAGCTTCCCTCTCTCTCACCTTATCAATCCTAGCTCTTGATGGTAAGTGCTCCTTAACAGCTGAAAACAAACAAACAAATGATTTCCAGAGGCTGACCTTGTTCAGTTCTGCTGCAGGAAAGGAAGGTCCCATTGTGGCTGGCAGGCCTTGTGTCTGAGCAGAATGCCAATGGATTTGTTAGTAGCAAGACTTCAGTGTATGCATAAATGCTTCAGACCTGGGCTAAGGAAATTTAGCCTTCACTTAAAATCTCTGATACTTGAGTAGTTTTCCATCAATTTCATTACAGTATTTTCCCGCATTCACCACCCAAGAGGCATATGTTTGCTGTGATTGTATCCCCTTTTCCATGATTTCAGCATATGCTTAGCTTGCAAGCGTGAGATTGGCAGCTTCTTAAAAAAAATCCCGGTTGGAGATCAGTTAACGCTGAATTTCTAGTAGAAGTAATATTTTTCTTTGTTGTGTAAAAGCCACATTACTCGCAATGTGAAATGTCAAAGAGATGTGTTACAAATGCTCTTACTCACTTGTGTTATTCACACTGAGTTAAAATGCTTTAGGCCAGTGTAACGGTGATCATCAGACATTTCCCCTGTGTAGTGCACCATACTCCCTTTTCTTTCTGTGAAGCAAAAAAAGGTATCCTGGATTTTGTAGGTGGGCTAGACTCTCGTATTTGTGATAGCGCAATATCTCTGCAACTTAATTAAAGGTAGCCTGGTCAGCCACTGCAACTGCCACAGGAGCTGTATGATTAAGAGACACATGAAAGGCCAGTGAATCCAACTTACATCCAGATGGTGATCCTTGGAAAATGTCCCTTCCCAAGTTTGTGTCACAGGGTGATACCTTGAAAACTGAAGATGACCAGAATTTGGGGTGGATAAGTTCATAGACTGAGATCTGCTTGCACCAGAAGCATCTTCCTCTATGGGACAGTACTATCCAACAACAGGCAGCTCCTCAAAAAGATGTAAGCAGTTTCAGAAGAAAAATTAAACTACCTGTGAAAAGACTGACTGTGAAGTTGCAGGGAAAGAGAAACTGAAATCTGAAAAGATCCAAGGTGGAACAGCATGGTACAAGAAGAGTTAAGGCACAGATGTAGGCTAAGATTAGGTGTCACTTGGTACGGAGTTTCAGGGTAAAAAAGCACCTATTGGCCTCTGTCTTCATGTGTGTGCAGGGATCTGGCAACTGTGCTCCTCTGCCTGTGAGACCTTGTACAGGGAGGGAGGGAGGACAGGCCCCTGCTCTGCCTGTCTGGATCCATCTCCCTGCTTGTCCCTTGGCCTGAGGGGCAACAGGGGCAGTAATGGCCAGATGCAGTAGAAGAGTCAGTCCCTCCTCCCCTAGGTTTTGGATGAATTTGAATACCTCCTTACCAATTCCTTGCCATTGCATAAACCTCATCCTGTTAGCAAAAAGTTTTTCTGTTTTTTAAATAAACCTAAATCTGGCCAACTTACTAAAATATGTCATGTATTCTGCATAATAACTGGGTAATTTGTATTCAAATGTATGCACTGTAGACAGCAGTGGTAGAATGGTAAGAACTCGCTATGGCCTATTTTGTTAATACAGATATATCTCTCTTGCTATAATGGAAAAAGGAAGGCTGTTTAAAAGGCACCATCAATCAACAAAACCACTATCCATGCTATGTTTGCAAAGTATATTGAATTTTAGAACTGCACTCAATTAAAATAAAGTACAAATTAAGAAATGGAAACCAGGTTAAGTCACAGGAAATAAATAGCATTCACTGGGTATTCAATTTGTCACCATTTCTTTTGGAAAACTAAACAGATTCAAGTCAGCTAATGACTAGGCCATAAAACTGCTCACCCTGTATGCCTCTACTGTAGCAGCATTAATGACTGTCTGTAATAATAAATTAAATCAGCAGAACAGTAAGCATGGACAAATAATTAAAATAAGCCCTGAACCCTGGCTACTGGATATTTTTATAGCTGGCAGGTAGAATAGAGTTGTATATAATTCACCAAACACTCTTAAGTATTTAGTTTTAAAAGTGAAAATTTCTTTTTTTTTCCCAGCTCAATATTGTCACAAGCAGAACAGGATTAAGTGTTTAAACTGAACCCAGATGCACAGGATCTCCTGCGTTTGGACTCTTGAATCATAAAGATGTGTTCCATTAGATCAAATACAATCAGTTTGACTCTACCTCCTTCAGAAAGGTGGAAACTCTGTATGAATACACTGAATTCCCTGTCAGTAAGAGAAGGCAGAATACACATACATTTTAGACTTGTGATTGAATCTTTTTAAAACCTTAATATGTGTAATTTCTGCCCAGACACAGTATAACTTGCATGTTTTTCCTGTAATGTGCAGGCACCATTGCACATTTGTTTCTCGGATAGTGTATTAAATAATCACTTCATGCTGCTTCAGTGAATGCCTAGTGAATATATGGGTGAGTAAATAACTAATTGTGAGAGACTACTTATGCTTGCAATTTTTAAATCAAATCATACCAGCAGTGTATTTTCTGGGGAAAAAAAAAACCAAAACCCACAAACCAGTGAAAACATAATATTGACATTTATATACAATCACAGAATATTCTGAGCTGGAAGGGATCCATAATGATCATCAAGTCCAGCTCATAAGTGAGGGCCTCCCCCCTACAGGGCTCAAACCCACAGCCTCAGCATTAAGAGCACCATCCTCTAACCAACTAAGTAATCGGTGTTAACATGACAGCTTCACACTTCTGACATTAGTAAACCTTGAGAACAACATTCACAAAATCATAGAATGGCCTGGATTGGACGGACCTTAATGATCGTCTAGCTCAAACCCCCCTGCTTTGGACGAGGATGCCTCTCACTGGCCCAGGTTGCTCACAGCTCCATACAACTTGGCCTTAAACACTTCCAGTGATGGGGCATCCACATTTTCCAAAGGCAACCTGTTCCACCGTCTCACCACTCTCCCAGTAAAGATTTTCTTCCTCAAATCTAATATAAACCCACCCTCTTTCAATTTGAAGCCACTCCCCCTCGTCCTCTCACTACGTGCTCTTGTAAAAAGTCACTCTACATCTTTCTTGTAGGCCCCATTCAGGTACTGGAAGGCTGAAGTTGGATCATGCTGCAGCCTCTTCTTTTCCAGACTGAAAAATCCCAATTCTCTTAGTCTCTCCTCATAGTAGAGGTGCTCCACCCCTCTTATTATCTTTGTGCTTCAGCTTGTTGGTATTTAGCTAGGCAGACATGCATTAACCTTGGTGGTGCCACTGCATTGGCACAGAGCATGAAAACATCCACTTGGCTTTAACAGAGAAGATTTTCTTTTTATGTGTGTTAGATCCTTTCCCCCAAAATATGGCAAGTCCAGCTGCCAGTTCTCTTGGAGGGAAAAAATAATAATAATAATAAAAAAAAAAAGAGTAGAAGCTGGAAAGGACAAAACTGGGTGATGTGTTGTATCCTGCTCACTTCTCACCAGTGGATGGGGTTGCAGGCTCGGAGCTGCGGCGTGCAGCGCATCGGGCACCTCCTGCTGTTCGGAGCCTGACATTTCCCAAAGAAAGCCTCGTGCGAAAACTCAGCAAGCGGTTTCGGGGCCGGGAGAGGGAACAGCTGTCCCCCCCACCCAGACCGGGACCGGATCACACCCGGAACAAACGGGGCACGTTTCAGGTTCTACCAACAGGTTCCTCCCCCGGTTCCAGGCGAGGCGGCCCCTCCCGCCCCGCCGCGTCCCGCAGCGGCTCTGCCCGGCGAGGGACCCGCCGGGACGGGGCCGCCCCAGCGGGCGCTGTCCCTGCCTCCCGCCGCCTGCCCTTCTCCGTGTAGGACCGCTCCTCTCGCCGCCCGCCCCAGCAGGCGAGGCACCGTCCCTCAGAGGAAGCGCGGCGGCGGCGGGAGAGGCTTCGCCCGCCCGGCGGAGGCGCCCCGGCAGCGCGCTCGACCCCGTGCGGTGACGGGGTAGGGCCGGGCCCCATGGCGGGGAGGAGGAGCGGGAGCAGCCGCAGCTGGGATTGGGGGCCGCCGGCACCGCCCGGCCGGCCGGGGGGAGGAGGCGGCGGGAGGAGGAGCGGCGCGGAGCGCAGCGAGCTGGCGGGGTTCGGCGCGGCGGTCCCTGAAGATGGCGGCGGCGGAGCCGGGCGCTGCTCCGGGCGGCGGCGGCGGCTCCGTGCCCGTCCTCTTCTGCTTCTCCGTCTTCGCGCGGCCCTCCAGCGTGCCCCACGGCGCCGGCTACGAGCTGCTGATCCAGAAGTTCCTCAGCCTGTACGGGGACCAGATAGACATGCACCGCAAGTTCGTGGTGCAGCTCTTCGCCGAGGAGTGGAGCCAGTACATCGACCTGCCGAAGGGCTTCCTGGTCAACGAGCGCTGCAAGGTGCGCCTGGTGCCGCTGCAGATCCAGGTGAGTGCCGGCCGTGCCGCAGGTGCGTGTGCGGGCGGGAGCCCGGCCCTTCCCGAGCCGGCGGGGGCCGCGGCAGAGCCCCCGCGCTAACAGGTTTCTCTGAGGAAACTTCTGCTCTCCCCGGGGCCGGGAGGCAGGTGCGCTCTGCGACACGCGCGTTTGGCAGCCGGGCTCTGCCTTCGGCGGGCTGGAACTTAACTTGGCGCCGTGAATGGGAGAGGAGTCAGGTGGCTGAAGCAATCAGTGTGCTCCATTAAAACGGGCGGCTGCCCGGCCTTAACCGGAGGGAACGCTGCTGGGTGGGAACTCGGAGGATGCCGGTAAAACGGGCTCTGCCGGAGCTCGGTATCTTGGCTCGTTAACATCGCCAGGACTTCTGTATCCCTCTTTGCCTCGGAAAGCACTTTCCGATTTACAGGTTTTTAGCTCGTTGGTTTTGTGGCCACAAACGGGGGAGCCGGACGGATGCAGTTCGTGTATTCCATACGCAGATACCTTTATGCCCACCGGAGGTTGGTGCAGGTTGTGCTGTAATAGTTCAAACTCGAAGCACATTGCTTCTTCCTTTCCCCAGTATCTAAGAATTAACCTTAAAAAAAAACCCCAAACAATCCCCACAACAATAAATCCCACATCATTACTGTTTTCATTTGGAGCATACTTTTTTAATTGATAATTAAAAAGTTTTAGTTTGTCGAGCCAACATTTCTAAGTAGTTGAGGAAGTGGTATCATGAAACCTGACACATTGCTTGTCTTCTCCTTATGTTTTTAGAAACGCTCTAATTCATGCTGTTTGTAAACCCTGCTTAGTTGTAGTGTCTTGAACCCATAAACTCTCAAGGTGGCCTGTTTGCTTACACTGTACAATAAGGATACCTTTTAAGATTCTTCTTCTTTTCTTAACTTTATGTATGGCAAGAGTGGTTAAGAAGACCAAACTAGTTTAATAACTTATTTTGTCATTTATTTTTAATTCTCATCATATACATTCATCATACTCAGTTTAAAACTTTTTTTCTGTGTTGTGAACACGATTTGTGGGGACCCAGCCAGGGAATCTGGAAAGGGACAGTCTCTCCAACTTGGAAAAAGAGTTGGTATGGCTGCTAATTCAAACAAGGATTTTGAAAACAGAATTTGTGTAGTCTGGGCGTGCAATAGGGTTGCAGGTCAGAATTTTGTTTCTTATCACTACTCTGCAAGGACACTTTTGCAGATGCTTTCTGCACTGAAACTGTAAATGCAGCCCAGGCATTCGAAGCAGGACATAGGTCTTGGTGTAAAAGGTCAGTCTTGAGATAGAAAAGGATATGTCACTCCCAGGGTGCAGGTGTGCTATGCAGCTTTAAGTGACTGTAGGAATTCAGGACGAACCACTGTTTTATGCACTGATTACCTACTTACACCAATACTGTTGCAGTTCTGTGACAACAGCAACTGTTGATGTGAAAAGATGGCATTATTGTATTACTCCTTGATGTGCTTCAGCAGCTGTGAATGAGCTGAAGGCATCACAATGATGTCAGTCAGCTTGCCTTAAGCCACAGGCAGGTGCTCGGAGATCGCCTGTTTGTGGAACATTTGGTATGATACAGACACAGCTGTGCTTTTTAAGACCTTTAGGATTTACCAGTTGGTATAATATTATACTTGCTTTCTGTATGTTCATTCATGCATTGCCACTGTTATGTGCCCTTTTTCCCTTCCTCCCTCCCTCCCTGATATTTAATCTGCAGTTGTACACAACATTGGTTTGTCAACTCAGTGTGTGGCATAGTCAGCTGAATCACTGTTTTGAATGTATCTTTCAAGGGGGACAACTTTTGCTCACTGATGTGATTAAATTTGTATATTTGGAAAGATATATTTGGTTCAAAATTAAGAGCACAGATACTAGGATCTGTACCCTTAGACAATAATTTAAGTGCTGTTAGATGTGTGTTTTATGAGATATATGTATGCATTTAGCTGGGGATGGCATATTAACCCCTAGGGCAGCTAGTGCCTGTGAGCTCTGGAAAGCTGTCCTGTTCTGATTCCTGTGCAGGGCTGTCATAGAAGGATTCCTTTTGTTACAGTAGCTTGAGAAATGTCAGCATCAAATGTTGTTTGACTGGGCTGTGTCAATTTCCTGTCCCTGCAGCTGAGAGGGGCAGTAATCTCATGGAGAAATTGCCATATGCTGCCCTTGGAAAGCCACTCCATGCAACTCAGTTCAGCTGCTGCTCTTGAAACTCCCCAGCCACAGACTTGCACCCAGGAGGGTCGTTCCCTCTGGCCTCTCCCAACTTGAGGGACTCAGTACAAGCTAAAGGGAGACACCTGCTTTTCACGGATTTTGTGCGTTTAAAAAGTTTTAACGGAATGATATTTATAGTTTGGGGGTGGGGGGATGCAAAGCCACTTTAAAATCTCTTCTAACTCTAAATGCAGTTAAATAATGCTACAGAAATTACTGTGTTTTGCTGTCATGTTGTAGCTGCCTTTGGAGGAAAGAAGCAGTAAGGAAAAATACTTTGGAGATATCCAAAGAAAACACAGCTGTATGTGTATTATGGCTGTGCAGTAGAGGAGTTTGGGCAGCATTTAAATATATACCCAAGAGAGGCTATTTCACAGTCACTGTCATAATTTCAAGGTGACTTCTCCACAGCAGTGCTTGTGCTCTCTGTTTACAAACTGTTAAACCTTAAGATATTAAAGCTGAAAGGGTAAAATTATTGACATCATTGCATAAAACACTTCTTCAGCACGTTTTTTTGAGACACATTGATGACTCAGGCACGTCTTTCTTGTGGAAAGCTGCTTACAGAATGATACTCAACTGTTGCTGCGTGATAATGTAAATAAAATAGAACTATTCATACATAGATTTTCACTCCTATTGAACATACCTAATATTCCTATGTTCAGATGCTTTGGAAATAGAACTAACATTAGCTCAGGGACCTAAGTTCATTTTCTGAAGATGAGAAAAAGCCAATGCATAAATTGCAGGGGAGTTGTTTGTGGTTTTTTTTAGGATACAGTTATAGATTCTGATACATTAGTAAATTCTAAATAAATAATTTTTTATAAAAAACAGCATGTGGAGCCTTAAAGAAGGGGAAAAAAAGGACTGAAGATATTGAAAGATGATTTTTTTTTTTCCTCAAATCCAGACTCCTTTTGTATTTTGCTCTGCAGCACACGTTTTAGTAATTTTAGATTTTGTTGCAGAGTTTTGTACTGCCTAACTTATGGGAGCATCACATGCATATCCAAATAAATCTGTCCTTTGTAAATGCTGAATGGCATATAAAAGAATGCATATTGGCTTCGCATAAAATAAATGTTTGTGTTCCTAAATTGAAACACTTGTAACCTGTTTTTCTCTTGAAATACATTAAACTGAATTTTCTTTTTATTTTCCTTTGAAAGACAGGCAGGAAAGTACAACTGAATCTTACAGATTTTCTCTTAGAAACACAGGAGAAGAATAGAGAGCTGCTTTTTGTTGTTGTCTGTTTTATCCCATCCTTGAAATACCAAGGCTGCAACATCCACTGCTCTGCCCTTTAAGTGGGTAACCTTTGCATGAGATTTATGAGGTGACTAGTGATGTCTGATGGGATTATTTCTTTGCTTCCAGTTTCTTGTTCATTACAAATACTGTGAGGAAATTTCATTTTTTATGTGTAATGACTTGCTGGAGTTTGAACAGGGAGAGTACAGATAAAGAGCCAGTGTACGTGAATATTTTTGTAAAGGTGGAATTACAGTTCTTCATCACAATCAAGTTTTGCCTGATTAATAATAACCAGCAGAGATGAAATAGATGTGAAAAAATACCTCTCCTTTCCCACCTAGGCCTTTTCTAGAGTAGGATTTAAAGCTGTATGTAACTTGTAACAGCATACCTTTAAATCCTGGTCTGGACAAGATCCTAGAGATGACTTCTCTAGCTGGGTAAAAGAGCTGCATCAGGTTACATGTCCATTTGATGTACCTATTCTTGTGCTGTGGATAACCTCCAGCTGGAGGACAGAAAGTCCTGGTGACTGAGAGATGAAGTGCAACAAATGGAAATGCTTATATACTGCGGGGGGGGGGGAAACTTCAGGTGAGTTGGGGTTTGATGTGGGTTTGGTTTTTTTTTCTTTGGGTGATTTTGGGGGTTTTTTTGTTCCTTTTTTTTTTGAGTTCAAGTTTTTTAAGGTGATTGGGGTTGAGTAGATGTTATATTCAAGGTGGCTTCAGTGCCTCACCATCCTTGCCCAGCCTGCCTCTCCCCTGAGAGAAATCAAACAGGTGTTGGCGTGCCAGCCCAGGGTTTGATATTTATGTGTAGATTTTCTCCCTCCCTAGCTAGCTGGCAGGGTGTGGCACTGGTATGGAGTGAATGTTAGTGGTTTTCACTGTCAGGGGATTTGTGAAGTGGAGGTGCCCCATGTCCCTGATGCAGTGCTGCCATAGACAGGGAGGATGGCTTTGAAAGCAAGTGACGAGTAGGATTTATGTGGCACATTGACGAACCAGTAAATGGAACCTTTCCTTTATACATAGCAAATAGATTAATTTATTTATAGACTGTGTTAGCTGCTGTTTATGAACATTAATTTCAAACTGCTTTCTGCTGCACTCTGTCCTTCCCATATCTGCTATTCCGGGTTACACCAGCAACTCTCGACTTTTTGATCTTACTGTGTATTTTTTCCAATTTCTTTGTGTTTTGCCATGATTCAGACTGCCAGTTAATCAGAAATAAATATGAAAATTAATATAATAAGTATTTTGTGTTAGATTTTGTAAAAGCGTTTATTTAACAAATATGTAGTTGACGCAACTTTATTTTAGAGTGCTGCTGGTATTAGTCTGAAGGCGTAAATGTAATCATGTTAAACCAACATGACAGTAAAGAGAAGCAGATAAAATGCTTTTACTGCAGCTCCCTGTGATGTCTGACATAAACATATGGGATTATTGATTCAGTGGTGGTCTATAATGAAGATGCTGTCTGGCTGGATAGGCAGTCAGTTTTCTGCACTTCACTGTCAAATCAGAATAATAGTGAATTTGGCTCTATGAGATTGGTTCCAAATCCACTGTTTGTGATTATTCCATTGTCCTTGTCATTGACAAAATTAAGGACAAATGCTGTTTTTGCAGAAGGCTCCAAGCTGGGAGGAATGGCAAGCATCTGACAGAGCAGAATTTAGGCTTTTCAGGGCAAGTTGGAGGAGATGGAAGGGGAGAGCCGTATGATGAGCAGCTGAGATAACATGGTCTGTTCAGCTGGAGGAGACTGAGGGGAAACCTCATTGCAACCTCATTACAGCTTCCTCGTGAGGGGAAGAGGAGGGGCAGACAGTGATTTCTTCTCTCTGGTGGCCAGTGACAGAACCTGAGGGAATGGCCTGAAGTTGTGTCAAGGAGGTTTAGGTTGGATATTAGAAAAAGGTTCTTCCCCCAGAGGGTGGCTGGGCACTGAACAGGCTCCCCAGGGCAGTGGTTGCAGCTCCAAGCCTGACAGAGTTCAAGAAGTGCTTGGATGATACTCTCAGGCCCATGTTGTGACTCTTGTGGATGGTCCTGTGGAGGGCTAAGGGTTGGACTTGATGACCCTTGTGGGTTCCTTCCAACTCAGCATATTCTGTGATTCTGTGGAACAAGGTAAAATAAGATGCAAATCAAAATGGAAGCAACAAATGTAGAAATAGCTGCACAAACAAAAGATGAGGGAGAGTTCAAGGGATGATTTTAAGTTTAAAGTGCACCTCAACAATATAAGTATCATCAATTATGAATTGGAAAGTACAAAATAAACAGGGCCTGCAAGGGCTGTATATTGACTCTCTTTGAGGCTCTGCTAGTTCAGGAAGGTAATATGGACAGAGGAACACTGCTGTAATAGTAGGTATGAGTGCCTTACTGTAGACTGCAGTTTGAAAACTACCCCAGGGAGGACCATGAAAATTATTTGAGTTGTAAGAAGAAATATTAAAAGAATGATGTATGTTTTAGAATAAGGAAAGGTAAGGTAAGGACTAAAGGGAGACCTGGTCTGAATCCTGAGGTTGGGTAGTAGGTTTTGTGCATGGTTATCCAAGTGAAGGAGGATAGTAAGGCTCTTGCATTTCCAATTCACCATGGACTTAACTGAAAATAACATTCTTACATTGCAGCAAAGGAGGTGTGGGTGAGAAGACAGTGAACAGTAAAGGTAACAGAGCTGTGGGTTGGGTTTTGTAGTAGCTCTATTGCTGATAGGTCAGACCCAGTGAAGAATATTTGCATTTATTTGATCCTTCTATAGAGGCAGACCATGCAGCTTTTTGAAGACTTTCCTAATCTATTCATGTTTATTCCTCTGCTAGGGATGGCAGAGCCATCTGCTGCATTAGCACAGGAAGGTGTATATCAAGGGAGTAAATTAACTCCACATAATTTACTCTATAATCCATGATGATCTGTGGTTTTTCAAAATGATCTTAAAAACTTTACAGAGTCACAGAGTCAGTTAGGTTGGAAAAGACCTCGGAGACTGAGTTCAGCCTATGACCAAACACCACCATGTCAACTAGACCACAGTTCTGTGTGCCACATTAAGTCTTAAACACCTCGAGGACAGTGGCTGCACCGCCTTCCTGGGCAGCCCATTCCAATATTTATTCGCCCTTTCTGTGAAGAAATTCTTCCTGATGTCCAACCTAAACCTCCCCTGGCACAGCTTTTGAAGTGATAGAATGATTTGTGGAAGGAAATTGTGGTCTTTGCTTGTCACATAAATGCCAAGACAAAATGACACATTTTCTGAGTAGGAGCCACATTTATAAATATTGTCTATTCCAATTATTCTATTTTTATTGCTGAGTGGTAGGAAAGTTAAACGTCATAATTGACTTCTGTTTTGGTAGTAAGTGCCAGAGTTGGAATGGGTCACCGTGGGTGTTCCCAGTGCTTCCTACCAGGTAGGGAGTACTGATGTACAGCTCAACACCCACTGTCTTGAACTTCCTACCAACTAGTTTCTCTGTTGTTCAAGCACATGGATGGGTGGTGTTCAAGAACAAGGCAGTTATTAGTATCTGATTTTATGTCAAATCTTTCTCGGTGCCAGGCCTTATTACATGCTGTAGACTTGCAGAAATGTCTTCTGGGAGAGGTATCTAGAGTTGCTTTCCCTGACAACTTGATCAAATCAGCTGCTGATTTGCTGAATGCTGAAAACCTCCACGGGTGGAGATCCCGCAGTCA
Source organism: Lophotriccus pileatus (assembly GCA_035583135.1). NCBI lineage: Eukaryota > Metazoa > Chordata > Aves > Passeriformes > Tyrannidae > Lophotriccus > Lophotriccus pileatus. Next base: position 29,579,758 of record JAWWES010000094.1, read on the forward strand.
TGGTAACTTGTTTCAGTGCAGCTGTGTCCTCCTAGTGAAAAAGGTTTTCCTGATGCCTGTTGTGATGCTCTTCTGTCTTCCTGTGGCATCAGTGGGTCCAGTATTACAACAACAATAAATTGTACCTGCTTGTATTAGGAGTGTTGCTGTTTGGCCCACAAGGAGTGGGGTTGCAAATGTTTTCTGTTTCGGCAGTAGTGGTGCACTGCATCTCAGAGGTGTGGGGATTTCAGTATTTGTAATTATTAACACACAAGCAATTTTTCCAACAGCTTGGTCAGGCCCTTCCATATGGTCGAGTAGATTTATTTATTGTAGATTTTTAGGAATCTTGGGAATTGAGATTAAAAGCATTTTATTCAGGAGACGTGGTGAATCAGTTGAAGTCTTGGAACTAGTATTTATGTATTTCCAATTCCCTTGCGGCGAGTAGACCTTGGCTGACCACTTGGTGACCAAAAAGCTGCTCCATGACTCCCCCTCCTCAGCAGGATATAGGGGAGAAAATACATAAAAAAGCTTATGCATGAAGACAGGGAGAGATCACTCACCGATTACCATCATGTACAAAACAGACGTGACTTGGGGAGGTTAATATTTTGCCAATCAATAACGGAGTAGAATAATGGGAAACAAGAACAAATGTAAAAACACCATTGCCCCGTTCCTTCCTTTCTTCCCAGGTTTACTTTGCTTCCAGCTTCTCTATCTCCTCCCTTCAAGCAGCACAGCTGGAGGAAAGGACGGGGAAAGCGAAGTTGTGGTCAGTTCATAACCCTTTCACCTTCTGGCACTCGTCCTTTACACACTCTTCACCTGTTCCAGCATGGGGTCCCTCCCGTGGGAGATGTCTCACCATGGGCTGCACCAGGGGCTGCAAGGGCATCTCTGCTCTGGCACCTGTTGCACAGTGGTTTTCTTACCCTTTCTGAAATCTGTTACCACAGAGGTGTCACCAGCATCACTGATGCAGCAGATCCATCTTGGATTCAGCTGGCATAGGCATTGTCTGACGCACGGCTGTTCCTGGCATCTTCTCGCAAAAGCCATCCCTGCAGCCTCCCCTCACTATCAAAAGCTTGCCATGTAAACCCAGTACATCTGCACTCTTCTGAAATACATTGCTTTACAGATCTTGTGATTTTGTTTTAGTTTGAAACATCACAACCTCGGTTTGCAGTAATTGAAGTGTATACAGTTAATGGCTACTTCCCAGAAGCTGTTTATTCAATTTGACTTATCAGTCTGCTGAAAAGCTCCTGAATGGATGTAATTTCTCTCAAGTTGCCTGACAACTAAGTGATAGTATATAGCTGTTTTCTTTCCCTGTAGCTTCCACCTCAAGTTGTATCCCTTGCTTCTACAGGTAGAGCAAGTGATTTTATGCAAATACAAAGCATTCATTCAAAGTGTGAAAAAAACTAAATGTTTGATTTATTTTTCTTATCTCCTCCCTTCTACCTGACTTGGTAGCCTGTATTAGGGAAACTCTAGGAGATTATTTTTGTCATTAAAATGTATTCAGTTCAGTTTCTGTAATATTGACAAGCTTATTTGCTTTCATTGTAGCCTTTGGACTTTCGTCAGACTCGTGCTAAAAGATGTCTTAAACAATCAAACTGACTACACAGTGGAAGTGTTGAAAATATGTGTACATACAATATTTGATATTAAGCAGAAGTCTGAATTTTTTTTAACTTTAATTTATCCTGATTCTATGTCAGTTCCAAGACTGAAAAATGAATTTGAAGAATACAGTTTCACTGTTGGTACTTCTTCTCTTTTTTGCTGTACTTTAGGCAGTGTGCTCCTTAGAATTGAGAAATTTCCGTGTAAATGTACACTGACTTGTGTCTCCCAGCTAATAAAATCTCAATTACTTATTGATGACTGTACCATACTGTTCATTATCAGCGGCTCGTTTGAATTTAGAAACATACCAAAAATGAGGCTTGAAAAATGTTTCTCCTGTTTTCCCTCGAAGTAACGTAAATCCGTTACCTGGCAGAGGCGTTGCAGGCTCTTTCTCGTTTTGCTGCTTTTCTGAAAGGGTCTCCACTGCCGAGGACAGCATTGTCTTTATTTGTTTGGTTTTTTTTCAGATTACTACTTTGGGCAACCTGACACCCTCAAGCACTGTTTTTTTCTGCTGTGATATGCAAGAGCGATTCCGGCCTGCCATCAAATACTTTGGCGATATCATCAGCGTGGGTCAACGCCTGGTAGGTTTGCTTGTTTTTCTCTTGTTTGTGATCACACACGTAAACCATTTTTTCATACACAGATAGTATAACGATGACTTAGTTTCAGGTAATAACAATGCCTTTGTTATTATTGTTCTTTAATAATTTTTTTTTTTTAATATATTTTCCTCCTTGCCCCCTTGCAGCTCCAAGGTGCACGGCTCTTAGGAATTCCAGTTATTGTAACCGAACAGTATCCCAAAGGTCTTGGCAGCACCGTGCAAGAAATTGATTTAACAGGAGCTAAGCTTGTGCTTCCCAAGACAAAATTTTCAATGGTGTTGCCAGAAGTTGAAGCAGCATTAGCAGAGATCCCTGGAGTCCGCAGTGTTGTCCTGTTTGGAGTAGAAGTATGTGCCTTGCCGTTCTTGTACTGGTTTATGGTAATGTCTGTTGGCCCACAAAAGTACTAAGCATTGCTTTCTGAGATTAAAAAACCCAGCTCAATTTATATTACCTAGAGCAAAAGTACTAAGCATTGCTTTCTGTGATTAAAAAACCCAGCTCAATTTATATTGCCTAGAGCTCAGATATCCTCTACAGAATAAATTATTCTTCTGTTGTCTTTGATATTATCTCATAGTAAAATTTTAAATTATATACTTGTAAACTGCAGGGTCTTGTCTCGATCTTAGTTGGTGTTTAAAATGTACATTGAGTTCCCTAGTAATGTGAGGGGTAGAAAAATATGTATTTGAACTCTAATTAATTATGTACTCTAGTTTGGCATTGGGTTACTTACATTTTGTAATAATAATATATATAATAATTTCTCCCTTGTAGACTCATGTCTGCATCCAGCAAACAGCACTGGAATTAATTGGCAGAGGTCTGGAGGTTCATATTGTAGCTGATGCCACCTCGTCAAGAAGTATGATGGACAGAATGTTTGCTCTTGAGGTAGGTTTCTTTGTCAAGGCTTTCTCCACCTTGGGTTTTTATGTTAAGTTCCCTGCTTATTGAAAGCTAACAAGGAATTTCCGAAGACAAAGCAGTGGGCAAGTGTAGATTTGAGAAGAGGTGAGTGCTCTGATTCTTAGAATAGCATCCAAGATGGAGAAGAATTACTCCCTTATTTTTCTTCCTTTGAATTATGATTTAATATACATAACTCAGTATGGGATGTTTGGATTTTTAAAGTGATTGTTTTGTGCAATCTGAGTACTCTGTATAAACATCAGCATTTTAGGATATTTTCTTATGGTGTGTTATCTGTAAAGCAGGAGTAAAAGTGCTGCAAAGCTTTTGGTTCTGTTGTTCTAAATAGTATTTATTCAGCTGTTGAAATTCCTTGAAACGCAGTGAAGTGTAGTAAGTGATCCTGTTCAAAGCTCCTTCTTGCATGTCTGTCCCTCCCTCTGCTTTCCCTCATCATTGCAAATTAAAGCTTAATCTCAAGACTCTGTGATTATAGTAAAGATTCCCCTCCCCCTTGGTTCGAGGAGATTAGCCTAACTAAACGTTTAGAAAGTGGAGATAAATGT
>JAWWES010000094.1:29584123-29604387 GCA_035583135.1 Lophotriccus pileatus
CCTTGGTTCGAGGAGCTTAGCCTAACTAAACGTTGAGAAAGTGGAGATAAATGTAACAAGAAGATTTAAAAGCATGTACAACTGTGCGGTAGCAAATTCATGCAAATGATTTTTTGATGGTGCACTCTTAACTTGCCCGTGGGCATCACTGTGGGAAATCAAAAACTGATACATACATTAAGTACTGTAGTTTTTGCCTCAGGTCCTAACAATTATTTGGGAATTGAAACTAATAATAACTACAGCACGTCACCCTTTTCTCATAGCTTTTGAGAAGACTTAATTTCTTCTGTTCCTCGCGAGTAAAAGAATTAAAGGCTGAAGAGAAATCCCCAGCATATAATGATTGATGAAACCCGTGACTTTGGTTAAGTGGAAGCGTAAGGTCGACTGTTACGTAGAGCACAGTGACTCACGCGGAGGACAGGAGTGGCTGAAGTCATGGGCTTCCCAAATCGATGTGGTGCATCAGCAGTGGGAAACAAAGCAAATACAGAGCGCAAGGAGAATGTTTTGCTGTGGTCCCCCATGTATCATCGTTACAATATGATTCAGGGAGCACTTGCTGCCCTGCAGTGTTGAGCAAGCCAGTTATATGGCAGTAACTCCTCCTCTGCTGTGCATGGCTGTGCATGCCAGCATTGTCCTCTCTTTGTGCTACAGAACCTCTCTAAAAAATGCCACTGAGAGACGTGGGCTAGAGCAGGCAAGAGATGGGTGGGCATGCATGGGAGAAGGAGACCACGTGTAGTGAACATGCCTGTAATCCTGACTGACCGTGGTGATATGTTTCTTAGGGAAGTGGGTAACCCACCCAAAGCACTGTGTGATTCTGCTCTAGTCTCACTGTACAGATGATCACAGTTCCTAGTCATATTCTTTTAATTAGTGAGTCTGACATTGCCTCATGAGCAAACTTGCACCACACCTGGTGGCGAGCTGCGGTGAGATTTATTAGTCTGGGTTCCCTGGATCCTTCTCATTACCTTTCAGGGAAGGTGGGCGTAACATTTGTCTTTTCACAGAAACGCAGCCTTTCTCTTTTCAAAGTGACCTTTCAAGGATAATAAAGAGTGACCTTGCAGCGAAAACGACCAGCTTTTCCAGGAACCTCAAATTAGTCCCATCCCTGCTCCTTCAGTTCTCTACATTTCCCATCACATAAACATGTGTTTTGATCGTGCTGGTGACAAACATGCATGTATCTGATCAAGTATACTAGGAATTGCAATTTGAGTTAATTTATAACCAAAGTTTTTATGTCTGCCTGGGTGACAGGTTGTCTCCACTGTTCTTGTGTGCTTAAAAATGACAGCAGGCGAAAACTTGCAGAGAAAAAAAATCCTCAGAAACCAAAAAACCTTGAAATTTTCAGTGGTGAAATGATTCAACCAAACTGTTGAAGGTTGTGGCTGTTCTGAATCTCTTCCCTATCTGATGAAGGTGTCTTGTGTCACTGCTTGGTCTCGGATTGAGAAAGCTTAGTCTGTTCCTGATGGATTTCTTTCCTGTTATCTGTTTTTCTTGTTTCTGCAGTGTGGATGCAACATATCCTTGATAATTTTCTACTTCTCAAAGACTGTGTCCTAAGAAAACTTGAAATTTCCTTGAAAATCATCCAGTATGCTTAGCACATTCATCTCTTCATTTCTGCTAATCTGAAATCTATATAAATTGTGTTTAGTCCTAGAAATAGGGTATAAACCAATGCTTATTAGAGCATGCAGCTGAGTAGAGGATGATGGAGGGAAAGCTGGGTCCATGAAGAGTGTAGTGCCAAAGCACCTGTATGATTGCTGGGAAGATGATGGGAGCACGGGGTAGTCAGCCTTTGCTGAAGATAACTTTGCTTTGTAAGCAACAACCACGGTCTTAAAAGTCCAAAAAGTCCTGTGCCTTGGTCTATGTGAAGCATTGCTCTGTTGAGTTGCACACTTAAACGATCTAGCAGACCTCTTTTAGTTTTGCTTTCTGTGCAGCTATGCATTTTATTCTGTAGCATGAGAGAACTAGCTGTTGAATTACTGAGGTTGTAATGAAACGTCAGTTAAAAAGAGCTGCTGCTGTGCCAGTATGATTTATAATGTCTGTAGAAGAGATTTTCCTTTTGCCTCCAGAGATGATTTTTGAGAGTGCATGGGGTAGTCCAAAAGCCAAGGTAGCAATATGTAACAAGGACTGAACGAGAATTGTTACAATTTCTCGCTTCATTATTTTAGCTTGGACGTAGCTGTTTTATTTTTCCTACAAGCCTTTCATATCTGCATAAGACTGAAGAAAGCTGTCCTCTGGACCATGCAAGGGGAAAGGGTTGTTAATATTAAGAGGTGTGGGTCTACTGCCTATTAAATCTGACGTGGGAAAAGAATACAGTCCAAGCAGGAAGCCTTCTTTGTAATCCAGGGCAGCCTTTTGCCTCAGGAACGTCTCAAAGCAGTCAATAGCTTTATAAATTATACCACTAAGAATTGCTGGAATGGAATTGGCAGTATTTTTATTAGTAGGAGATGTTTTTAAAAATGCCACCTCTCTTTTTTTACAAAATGTGTACTCATTCACATTTGCAAATGTTTCTCATTATTCCCTCTCTGCTCTTTTCTCTTCCAGCGCCTCGCTCGTACTGGAATTATAGTTACTACTAGTGAAGCGATATTGCTGCAGCTGGTAGCTGATAAAGAACATCCAAAATTCAAAGAAATCCAGAATCTCATTAAGGCAAGTGCCCCTGAGTCAGGGCTTCTTTCCAAAGTTTAAAGAGAATGTGGAGGAAGCGGGTCTCACGGTCCTCTTTAAATAGGAAGCAGAGTTGTAAGCGCACATGTATACCTTCTTTTGCTCAAAGTTTGGTAGCAGTGTAAAAATAAAAATTGACATGCTTGTGCTTGCCTTAGCAAAATTGTCTGGTTATACATCTGAGTGCCAGTGTGTTCTGTTTAGTTACAGCTGTCAGAGGTTCTGGGTATCATAAGACCCTTTTGTTGTCAAATATCTGTATTTATTTAAAAAAAAAAGGAGAAAAATTAACAGAGGTGCCTACTAGTCCGTACTAGACACTGATTGTAGCAGCTCCAAAAAATGCATAATTCTGTGACACCTCTTGATTGTGCGCTTCATAGAAGTGTTCTGTGATACTCTGTTTTACTTTTGTATTAATAGAAGATAATTATGTATTGGATAAATGTGATGTGATAATACGCTTTAATGTTCCATGTAAGTGAAGTATTTTAATAGGGCATAAGTTAAACTGAGTAAGGTATGTGGACTACATGTGCGCTTTTGTTCTCTAGGATAAAACTTAAGCACTTTGCTTCATAGACAAGACAGATAAATCAATCAGCAGTTGATGTTTGATTGCCCTAGGTAGCTGAAGCCCGCATCATGACTTTTGAATATACTGAAATTGGCTGCCCAAGGCTGTGCTTCACTTAAGTGTACACAGACAGAAAACTGTCATGTCGTGAGTTCTTTATGAACGACTGGCGTAAAGTCCTTCAGAACTTGAAAATATTACCAAAATTTTAAATTGGCAGTGCTAAGGGGATGTTTAACAACAAAAACTTTTCAGGTGGGAATGCTAAATCTACTAGTATGTTTAGATTTATTTTGCCTTTTTTTTTTTTTTTTAACCGCATTTTAGTCAGGTTGAATAATTCTATCCAATTTACTCAAGTGGGCTCTGAAAGAAACCTCAGCTTCTCTAGGTTTTTGCTCTTTTTTTGTGGGCTGTAGTTCGGTGGAGTTTAAATAGAATCTGGTCTGAAAGCATTCTTCAGAAAAATAGCATCTTTAACTTAATGATACATATATTTTCTATCTAGAACCAATCTTTTAACATGTGATTGTTCAGAAACGCACTTCCTTCATGTTCTAGGGGATTAAATAACATTGTATAAAGTTTACAGTTTGCCTGAGACATTTATTTTTTTAAAAGAGTACTAGATGATGTCATACTTAACACTAATCTTTTTGGTAGAAAACCAATTAGAGTACATGTATTGTTTTAAATTGCTTATTTTCCCCACAAGATGGCTCTAAAAGAATTGTTTCATAAATAAAAACTGTTTCCATTGTTTCATATAACCTTTATATGTTCAAAACAAATAAAGAGTTAACATTTGCTGTCTCTCTTACACTTGTGATATTTATTGAAGAGCAAATCCTGAAAGCTGTGTTTGCCGTGGACCTTATTCTGGTTTGTACAGCTGTGGAAGTTCTATAGATATCATGGGAATTTTGTGTAAAGATCAAGGGTGGATAAAGTAGAATGATTCTTGTCTTCTGCATCTAGTTACAGTGTTATTTAGTGCTCCAGAATATGAGGAATGAACATTATGCCTCAAGCTGGAGGCAGGGATGCAAGTTAAGAACCATTGTCCCACATCACTGACCTACTTTTCACCTTCATTAATCGAGTTGCCTAGCAGTATAAAGTTCACTTATATAAATCAATAACTATGCAGAAAAACACTGTAAATTTCATGTGAAATGGTGGTTTAATTGCTTTCTTGCTTTCATGTGTTGATAGTACTAAGAGGGAGTAATCGGAGGAAAAATTGTAACATTTTTTTACATGTTTATTTTTGGAACTATGAATTTACTCAATAACAAATACGTGGATTTTAAAGAAATAATTATATTTGTTACTAAAATTTTACCATTTTTATACAAAAATAAGTTGAAGGACAGAAGTCATGTCTTCCTTTACACAGTTTTCTTAAGTTTTTTATTACAAGGGGAATCATTTGATGCAAGATGGCACTAGAGAAGAAACTATAAAATACAATTATATTCTATGTGATAGTTCTACTTTTTTTTTAACTTTTATTTGCATAGCCTTCTGTGGACACTAGATTTTTTTTTTTTCAAGGTCCTTAATTTTTGGTTTTTTTTCCCCATAAGCTTAAAATATAAGAATTCCAAAATATCCAGTGTTATCTCATAAACTGAGCTCTTAGATTTGAATTTGGGGGCATAATGATTGAATTCCTCTTTCAGATGGGTGCATTAATCAGCATCACATGGATCATTCTCAGATGAAATTGTAAGAGCATTTATTTAAAAAGAATAGAAAAAAAATGTTGCCATACTTCTCCTCTGTAAAGTAAGTTTATTCATGGGAGAGAATTTCCTTTGCCACTTCATGCTCTCACTCATCCGTATTTTTTGTTCTCTGACAAGTGGGTGTTCCCATGCAGTGGAACAGCAGAACTGAGTTGTTTGAGAAGAGGTCTGCAGGCTGTTGCGTTATGTAGTGTAAGTACTGTTTTGCCCAGCAAGAATAGGAAATAAATCAGTGAAATAACATGGAGGAGAATTGGTTAGGGCTATACAGGTGATTGAGAAGAAGCCTATTCACCACTGTCCATCAAGCTGTCCTTTATTTGAAGACCTCTCCACAGTTTTGGCTAATTGCCACCTGCTGTAGGTGGCTTCAGCATAATTTCTTTTTCCTTGGGGAAGCAGGAAGTTGCTTCTTGATGGAGAAGGCTGGTTTATTTTCCTCAGTAGAAGTTTGGTTCTGTGCAAAGTCGCCAATGCATTGTTAACCTCACTGCAGTAGCTGATGTGTAAATGCTACACTAAGTATAGTGAAGTATGTGCGTGATTAGTTTTCCTCTGCTAAACCCTTATGAAGATGAGTACTTTTTTTCACATTGGGACAGTTTGAGCTTAAAATATGATCCTGTCCTTTCACAGAACCGTGTTCTCTTTATTACTTTTCCACTTGCCTGGTAATTTTTTATGAGCTAAAAAGAGTAAGGTTTCCAGTAACCTTTGCAAAACCTGAAAACAGAGAATGAATAAAAAATCAGCTGTTGTGAGTCAATGTTTTCTATTATGGTTGGAGAAATAGTGCTGTGGGACTGCTCCACCATGATTTCTGCACTTGCCTGTCAGTAGCTCTCAGGCAAATGTTCAGTTAAATAAATCATGCTGCTTATTGAGTATGTTTCCTCTTAGCCATCAGGGTGGTGCCCTCTCTCCACCTCACTCACTGCCCCTGTGTTTATTATGTTACTTAAACAATTATGTTAACCTTTCAGGGGAGAAGAATTCAGATCACTTGTTTTCTACTGCTACACAGAATATTTTTCTCTTATGTAAGAAATAAAGGTTCAATGCTTTATTGCTTTAAAAACTTTGTTTCAATTAAAAAATGAAGCAATTGCTGGAGCTGCGGAGCCCTGAAGAATGGCAAATGATGGTAAGGATGATAAAGGCTTTTTCTTTAAAAGCAGTGATGCTGACTAGTTCTCATATATGGTTCACTTGTTCTTCAGAGTACTTTTCTATGTTAAGTGCTATGGTAATGACAGAAGATGGCAGTGGTTTTTAGAATCAGGGGTTTGGGGGGTTTTGCCCTCTGGATAAATTACAGATAAAATACACTAAATAGGTATAGCAGATGTCCTCCAAATAGGTTTAGAATATCTGCTCTGCAAATGGACAGTGGCAGAAAATCCATGAAAAAAGTTCTGATTGTCCAGTGCTGGCTTCATCTAATAATTGGAATACTCTTCAGGAAGCTTTTGTTAGTCCTGTCTGTGATCTCAAGAAGTACTTCTGGTACAGCAGAGCTTGGGACTGATGGTATGTGCTGCTCCTCCTAGGACACAGTTATGTGTATATATAAATATGAGTGTGGGGTCTGCTCTTTCATTACTTACTTGAGTTGCACAACTTAATTTTTTCATGTGAGATAAAGGGCTGCTGTGAATAGAGGGAAATTATTAAGTACTAGCATGCTTAGGTTGGCTTAATAGACTTACTAAAACCGCCAGTGTTGGCAGCTCTCCTGCCCCTGACAGCATTAGGCTTTGCTTTAATGAAACCCTTTTATCTGCTCAAGAGAGAAGATTGAGCAAACAAATGAAAAGAGCAGCTAATAGAGAATAGGTGGTGAAGTGCAAAGGCAAAATGGGAAAGAAAACATTTTCTAATTATTACTGGATTGTTCCTTTTTTTTTTCCTTGCAGGGGTATGTTAAGCTGGAACACTTGTTAACACAGGATTACATACCTTAAGGATAGAAAAACTGAGTGGGTCACAGCAGTCATTGCCTCTCTCTTGCTGTGCGTTTTATTCCTTTCCTGGGCTGATTTTACCCTGTTTTCATTATAACTGTCCAAAAAGCAGACTCTGCTGAGCTTTTTTTTTGGCTCTGAATGTCACAAAAGTTGCCATCTGGAAGGGCAAATAGTCTGCTATCAAAGTAAAAAAGAAAGGGAAGCTGTTGGAGAAAGACTGAGGATCATTACAGCCTTGTCACTGACATCCCTGAGGTAGGTATTAGCTGTTACCTGCACTGTGGCTTCAAGAACAGGAAAATATACAACTGAGACTTGGACAAATTAAAAGTTTTTTTGAAAACAAAGATAGCTTATCATGTTTGGAACGATTTTACTTGTCTAGGACATGTATTTTTAAACCCAAAATTTCTTTGTGCACTAGAAATAAAGTGAGTTAAAACTAATTTGATGCTATTTATCTAGCAGCATAGGGAGGGGGCTGGATTGTTTTTATTAGACTGAGCCAAAATTAGGGCCGGCCTTAATTCAGCTGAACTCTTGAAGATGGATTTTCAGATGTGGTTGAGGCATCTAGAAAATCAGATGTTTGGCTATCACATTGTTTCCGTAGTTCCTGGAGGCTTAAGAGAATTAAATGTAATGCTGACATTTTGACATTCAAATATCATAGAACCATAGATGGCTTGTGCTGAAAGGGATCTCAAAGATCATGTAGTTCTAACCCACCTGCCATTAGGAGGGACACCTTGCCCTTGGCCAGGTTGCTCAGAGCTCCATTGAACCTGGCCTTAAACACTTCCAGGGATGGGGCATCCACAGCTTCTCCTCACACCTGTGCCAGGGCCTTACTATCCTCACAATAAAGAATTTCTTCTTGCCTCTGATCTTAACCTGCCCTCTCAGTTTAAAGGCAAAGTGGAATTTGGGGGAATGACACTGATTTAACCTGCCTGCCTTCAAAACTTCTGTGATATACAGGAGAGGAAAATGTCTTTCTGGTCATGTGGAAATTGTTGTAGCCAAAACTTAACAATGGCGTAGGAATTGTAAGAATTTCTGCTATTAAACACTTACTTATTTTAAATTTTAAAGGGAATTTTGTCGTTGAATGTTGGAAATCCAGGATATGCAAGTATGCATGAAATGGGATAGAAGAATAGTAGTGCAGAATTCAAATCTAAGTGCCAGTGAAGTCTCGTAGCCTTTAGCAGTAGAATGCAATACTTGCATACCTGACTAATTTGTCCATAAAAAGAAATTGATGTGAAATGAGGAAAAAAATATGACACAAAGGTGACTTTACAGTGACATTCACACAAAATAAGGTTTCTAGTGACACCCCACTGTAATATCTTTGGTGCTTTATGCAACTGCCTGCCCCCATAAATACTTTCAATTAATGTGTCTTCTCTTTTCCTTGTACTTGTAGGAAACAATAAGAGATTATTCCTTTCTGGAAAGGAATAAAGCAGAAAAATAAAAGATTTCAGAGTGCATAAAAAGTGGAAAGAAAAAGTGTATCTACAGAGAGACCAGTTCTTCCCAGCAGGGTTTTTGCAGGCATCCAGCAGAAGTATGGGACAGTACTGTGTTGCTTACCTCACACCACAACCTTTTTCTGAATACCAGGAGTTTAAATGCAGTGGAAGACAATTTAGGATAGTGTTTTCAAGTCTAGTGAGTATGAATACATACTAGAATTTATTGAAAACCTCCACTTTAGAGATGAGGGAAGCCACTTTATTTAGACGCTTAAATTCAATGGTTTAAAACACATGGGCTATTTCAAACCGTTCAGTTTTGGACTGATCCTGTCTAGATCATCAGTATTGTGAGTCCGTTATCTGCACATGCACACAAGTATATGTTTATGACAAACTTTCACAAGTCTATGTATTAAAGTGGACTTCTTTTCATAATATCTTCTGTAGCTAAGAGGCAAATAAGATGTCTCTCCCCCTTGGCCACTGACTGTCCGCTGAAATTGCTGGACATCACTAGGCTGATACTTAGTGTCTTTGCAGATTTCATTCTGGAATCCAGATTACGATCCCAGTCTATTTAGGTTAATAATTTGATTAACTCGTGAGTAATCCTGTTGATTACGGAGAGATTAGCAGTTTCATGTAATGCAATAGTTTCACCATGTGTTCCTTAAAACAAGCTAAAATACAGTCTATTACTGCTCATGACAAATCCTCCAGATCCTCCCATTTCCACAATATGTAGTAAATTATGTCCTTCTTTTTTTCTTAGGGAAAGTAAATAATCTTTACTTCACTGAATAATGTGTGGAAGAAACGGAAGCAAACACATTCTCACCTCCAGAATAATAATTAATATTTGGTAGTTATTATTAATACCAAAAGCTCTTTTTTCCCTGAAAGTAATAGTTGCATTCTTTTCATGCAGCCTTGCAGAAACTTGATTATACTTTTAGTCTTTTTCAAAACTCAGTGGAGTAAACTCTTCTGTACAGAATACTGCCTGTTGCTGCTCTCTGAAACAAAAAGGTCACATCTACATTACCACGCTGCATTTTATCCCATCCTTGAAAAAAATCGATAGTATTCAGGGATCAGTGAAAAGGGCACCCAGAAAGTTGCTGGACAGGCATTATTTGCTTCCTATATGCCACAGTGCAGTAAAGGGTCCAGCCTGGCGAGGTTCAGCTTTATTAAAATGGAGAGCTCAGTTGGTCACAGTTGAGAGACAGCTCGGAAGGCTGTTCCATGCTGCTTCCTGGTTGTTAGCTGTTATTTTCAGTCTGAGAGGCTGGTGTCTGCCTGTGCTTATTTTGGATGCTGTAAAAATTTAGGAGTCTCAGGCACAGGCCAAATATGCAGTGCGAACATAATTTTTAAGTGGTTGTCGCATTTAAACTAGTGGGATGAAAGAGTATATTTGCACTCCAGAAGAGCGTTGGGAGATAAATCCAACAGAGCTTTAAGGGTTATAATCACAAAAGAAAAAGACAACAACCACGAGTGGTTTCAAACTGGAAATTAATAACAATTGCAAATCATCAGAAGAATGTGTTTATGAAATATTCCTTCACACAAACCCTGACTATTTTAAAATAGAAGAGGGATGTCAAATCCAGGAATATAAGATATAGTTTCTTCCAACGGGGAGCTGTTAAAAATTTAAATGGTGAGCCACACTCTGAATATTCACCACATCATGAAGATGAGCACTTTGCATCTGCACAGGCCACCTGAGGCTGGCAGGCCTCCTCACATTTGCACTGATACCGTTGGTAGGTCAAGACCAGAGCCCTTCAGCCAGCACCATTTCAGGCAAAACCCCCAACAAGCTATAAGACTTCTGTGAGAGAAAAATCAACCCAGGAGCTGAATCCAAAACCCCTTATAGGCTCAATAAATAACAAAGTTGTAAATAAACTTTTCATTCTGTATGGATAGGTAAGTCATTAACCTGTTTACTAGGATATACTTAACACTTTTTAAAAATTTGTATTTAGGTTGCAGGAGAGGATCCTGTGGGATCTGAGAACCTGGGAGAGGCAAGGCTGCAGTCCGTGTGTCCAACCAGTAGCACGGCTGGAGATGCATTCCCAGAAGGCAGACACACACACACCACAATTCACACATCCAGCTGCACGAATCAGGCAGACACCAGTGCACTCACACAGACACAGCCTGAACTGAAGTGTCATTCTACTGCCCTCTCCAGTGGAGCTCGTAGGGGGTCAACAAGTCACAAAATACACAAACTGGCTGCTCTGACCCTACATCTGACCTGCAGCTGCCCCTTGATCCCAGTCTCGTCACTGCTGACATTGGGACATACAATCCCTGAGGTTTCAGCAGCACACTGGCTGCTGTGACAGACTATTGCACACACACACACACACACACTTGCACACACAGTTGGCTGTCCCCAAAGCCAAACCCCTTGTGCTCTTGCCCCCAGAGGACCCCACATTCACTTACCCCTGTCTGCTTCGCCAGCCCAGCATCTCACCCATGGAAAGAGCCCTGGGGGTCCTGGTCGATGGCAACCTGAATATGAGTCAACAGTGCCCTTGCAGGCCAGTTGAATTTCAGGTATACCACCTTTCAGCCCTTTTTTTTAACTTTTTTTTTTTCATATTCCAAAATTACGTGTACTCCTGAACACTTCCAGTAAGTACTAGAGTTTCTTTGGGACTTCTCATTACAAGTGTAGTTTATCACATAGGAAAGCGTAAACTTAATTTATTCTTTACATTAATTTTTAACTTACTTGCATACTTGGCAAAGGTAACTATTTGCTGTGGCAGTTTTGAATTGAAAGCTCTGAATGTTCAAAATTAAATATATAAAACTCCTATGTATTCCATTTTTAGATCCTCCCAGCATGCACGTGAACGCACACGCACACGTGTACATTCACATGCCTTAACTGTGGGGTTTTGCTGACGTTTCATAGCATTTTAATACTTCTAGAATGTCTCAGCCTCAGTCCCCTCCACAGGTGTGCCAGCAGTCTAGAATGTCTCAGCCTCAGTCCCCTCCACAGGTGTGCCAGCAGTCTAGATACAGATCCCTGGCAGGGGTTTGGACTATGTGATCTTTGAAGGTCCTTTCCAATCTAAACCATCGTATGATTCTATGGTTACTCATTTACCTTCATAGCTTTTTGCACAAAACCCTTGATGCTGAAAATCTCTATTTTAGTTTGCTTGCAACTTTCATGATTGATGGTCCCATTAACATTGTTTAGCTTTCAGTTATAGTACATTAACAGTGATAACAATAATTTCTTCTTAACTTAGTGATAAGGCCTTTAGCACTTTTAAAAAACTTAGTGTCTGTTATAAATGTTTATGTTTAAATACTCATTCTTTTTCTCACCTCCTGTTCAATTTCATGACACATTTATTCTTTTCCAATGTGGCATTATACATGTATCACCAGGACAGCAGACAATCTGGGAACAGTTTACAGCACCATGCTTCACACTCCGTAGTCTGCCACCCCTACGCTAATGCATCTTTAGTGGACTTGCAGATGGTAACAGTATTTTCTGCTGCCTTTACAGAAACACAACTGATTGGTAAGTGTGACAGCACAGAAAATGTGGGTCCACATAACCTGGTTGTGAACATCTCATTCTGACCCTCCTCACTAGGCAGCAATACAGGGGAGACACGTGAGTCAGTGCGTGACTGCATAGCAGCTGGAAGACATAGGTCGATACTCATCAGGCTGCATGAGTTCTGCTTTGGGATTGACCCTGAAGAAAACGTGATCTTTTAAGGGTATTGAATAGCAGAGGCAAACTGAGGAATGCACAGTTGCCCCAGTTGCCAGCTTCCCCAGCACACTGCGATGGAAACTTTCTAGCCAGGGGCAGCATATTAGGAGTTAATATGGGAGAGTTGGATGTTGTGTTTAAATTGAAGTTTTGGGGGCCAGTAGCCATGGGGTTACCACTTCACAAAATAAGCATAAATATGATGAGGGAGGGGATTCATGATCACAATGTTGTTATTGTGGTCATTACTTCGTAGACAGTCTCTTGAACTCATTACCAAACAACTATGTTAATCTTCCACTCACCATAACTTCTTCAATTTTAGAATGCTTCTTTCTTACTGTGAATATATTTGATGGTGTTCTTAGGGATTTCAAAACCATTAATTAATAGATTCCTAACAAGATGTAAAATAATATTATGTCTCCAAATTCAGATGGAGTGGACATAAGCAAAATTTAAAAAAACATTTTTTTATGTAAAGGACTGTACATGCTCCACCTGTTTTGATGTTTAATGAGCATTTGATGTTCTCATCATGAAAATCTAGGCTGCCCACACATATGAGAAGAAGTTATTTTGTGCTTTAAAATAAGGTAACACAAGTTAATTCAAGAAATAATTTCTGCCATACATGAAATCTATATATACTGTGGACAATCAAAAAACTATTTTTCAAACGCTTCCAGAAATTAAAAACAGCATACTCTGGGCTACATAATCAACTAAAGTTGAAAGTGCTGCACTGAAAGTGCCTGAAAGTGTCTGCACTCAGGATAAACCTTCAGGTGCACTCATAGGTTAATCAGTAACATGTGAAGGGTAGAGCGAGTCACTCTGGAAACAGACACATGCAGCACTTTGGAAAACATTGAATGCTGAAAAGTGAGGAGATGGAGCAAAGTACAGTTGAGCAACTCTTCTCAGCTACATTTGCATTCGGAGGGCAATGCTGTTAGAGGTTATACTTTAGTATATATTAATATGCTTAAATTATATATTTAGTATAAGCAGTCCAGGCTTACAAGGGATCTGTATTTACAGATGAAACAGTGTGATTTCTAGATGTTTTCATCTGGGACCTCAGTTTGGAAATTTTTACAGCTGGCCCTGCCAAAAAGGCCAGGTTCAGAGCTCTGATGTGAGGTGCAGTAATAAACACACAAGTGTGTTTGATGTAATATTATGTTTCCTGAAAATAGTGGCTACACATAGAGAAGATCAGTCCTTAAATTCTCCCCTGTAATGTTAGAATTTTTTGGTAATTTTTTTTTTCCCCTCCCCTGAGAAAAGATGGAGAATCTGGTAGTACAGTAGTTTAAAAAAAATAGAGGTTTATTAATCTTTGGAGAAAATCTTACTTTTAGATTCTTTATGAGCCCTGTCTATTATCTCATGATGATTTGGTTTCCTGTGGTTTCTTAAAAAAAAACCAAAAAAAAACCAACAACAATTTTTCCTACTGTGTACTGGAAATGAAAAAAAAATCGAGAAAAAATTACTTTTTGTTAGCACTAGGCTTGGCCTTCACCACGAAATTGATGAGGTTCTCTCTGGCAGATTTGTTACAATGGAACGTAGCCAAGAAGCGTTTAACTTTTCACCTAGCAAAGAAATGTCGGTGGAAAACAACACACTCATTGCTCAGGTGAAGTCAGTCTACAGTGTATTGGTAAACACGGGATGCAGAAATGTGAAGCACCTTCTTCCTGCATTTCAGAGACCATAAAACCATGATGACAATTTAAAATACGTATCTACTACCATCTACCATGGCGTAACAACCCCAGGGAGACATTTCCTAAACAAAAAGCTGGCATAGGAAACCAAGCTACTCTTACAAAACTGTCTTGGTGATTGCTTCCTCCCTGTTTTCAGGATGAGTATCAAAGGTCTCTTAAGGAAAGCTTTTCTGTTTGAACAGTGCCTGAATCGATAAACTGATGCCAACTATGCTTGGTTTCTTGAGACAATATTAAAGGTATGTGGGAAACAATCAGATAGCACAAATCCTTTAAGGCATGGCATTTTCAGTGTGTGTTGGGCACACAGTTAAAGGAGTGAAAAAGGTGACCACTGCCTTGGGGACCTTTTTCCAGTGCTCAATCACCCCTTGGGTGCAAAACCTTTTTCTAATACCTATTCCATGACTCAGCTTCAGACCACTTCCTCATGTCCTGTCATTGGAGTTGCAGAGCAGAGATCAGTGCCTGCCTCTCGCCTTCCCCTCACAAGGAAGTTGTAACTGCAATGAGGTCTCCCCTCAGTCTCCTCTTCCCCAGCTGAACACACCAAGTGCCCTCAGACACTCCTCACACGGCTTCCCCTCAATGCTTTTCACCATCTTTGTTGTCTTCCTTTGGACACTCTCGAACAGCTTCATATCTTTCTTATATTGTGTTGCCCCAGACTGCCATAATATTGCAGGTGAGGCCACCCCAGGTCAGAGCAGAGCCCGACAATCCCCTCCCTCGACTGGCTGGTGATGCTTTGCCTGATGCCCTCAGGACAGGGTTGGCCCTCCTGGCTGCCAGGGCACTGCTCACTCACATTCAATCTGCCATTGACCAGGACCCCCAGGTGCCTTTCTGTGGCACTGCTTTCCAGCACCTCATTCCCCAGTCTGTCTGTACATCCTGGGTTGCCCCACCCCAGGTGCTGAATCTGGCACTTTCACTGGTCCAGAAGGATATTAGAAGTATAGACAGTATGAAAAGTTTTAGCTAAAGTACAATACATCAACTGGCTTCCCTTAATCAACTAGGTGGGTTACATTGTCATAGAAGGAAATTGGGTTTGATAAGCAGGACTTCCCTCTCATGAACCTGAGCAGGCTGTGACCGATGACAGTGGTGTCCTTCAGGTGTTTTTCAATACTTCCCAGAATAATTTGTTCCATGACTTTATCAGGCACTGAAGTGAGACTAACGGGCCTGTAGGGTCTCCTTCTTTCCCCTCTTGAAAATTGGTACAGCCAGCTTCCAGTGATCTGGGACTTCTCCAGATTCCCAAGATCGCTCAAAAATCATTGAGAGAGGTTTTGTGCTGACATCAGCCAGCTATTTGATGGGATGAATCCCATCAGGCTCTATGGATTTGTAAGGATCCAGCTGGAGCAGCAGATCTCACACAATTCCAGGGTCAACTGGAAGTTGATCATTCTCATGGTCCTCCATCTCAGGGCACTGAGATCTCCTTGGTCCGTCATCCGTGTTGAAGGCAGAGGCAAAGAAAGCATTAAACATCTCTGCGTTGTCTCTGTCCTTGTTTGTGAGGTGACCGTCCTCATTCTGTAATGGGGTGATGATATTTCTATGCTGCCTTTCGCCATAATATATTTGAGAAACACTTTTTATTGTCCCCCAAGTTTCTGCCCAGCTTCAAATTCACTTGAGCTTGGGTTGCATGGATTTTCTCCATAAGCAGCAAGTAGAATCTCTGTATTCTTCCCATGTTACCTGATGTTACTTTCACTGGCTATACACCCTCCTTTTTCACCTTATATCCAAAAGGAGATCCCTGTTCAGCCAAGCCAGCCTTCTGCCTCAGCTGCTTGACTTGCAGCATTTGGGAATTGCTGCTCCTGTGCCCTTAGGAGGTGATGCTTGAAAAGTGACCAGCACTGATGGACCCAGCACCTGCAAAAACATTTTCCCAGGGGACCTTACTCACTGATTCCCTGAGCAGCCTGAACTCTGCTCTCCTCATGGGCAGAGCTGAGGTTTCACTGGCACTTTTCCTCCTGTCAGTGGAGATTTTAAACTCCATCACTTCATGATTGATGTGGCCAAGGGCACACCAATCTCCACTTCGCTCAGAGATCCACTCTGTGGACAAGCAGCAGATCAAGGAGGGCATTTTTCCAAGTCAGCTCCCTCAGGACCTGTTCCATAAAGTTGTCATCCAAGTTTTCTAGGAATCATCTGGCCTGGGTTGTCCAGCTGTGTGATGCTCCCACGTAATTTCTGGCAAGCTGAAGTCCCCCATAAGGACAAGGGCCATTGACTTGAAAGTGTCCCTTAGTTCCCCAAAGAGTAGTTTGTCAGTATCATCATCCTGACTGGGAGGTCTGTGGCAGACTCCCACAATGACACCTCCACTATTTGTTTGCCTCTTTATTCTGCCCCAGAGGCTCCCAATTGCCATTGCCAGCTGTGGGCTCTGTACATCCTAACCCTTCTGTTACACACAGGGCCACCTCTCTGCCACTTCTGCCCTGCCTGTCCTCCTGAGGAGCCTGGAACCATCCAACAGAGCACTCCAGTCACAGGACTCATCCCACCTGCTTTTCCTTATGCCAGTGATGCCAAATCTCTGGGACTGGACCAAAGCTCTGAGCTCCTCTTTTATGTTCTTTATGCTGCATGCATTGGTGTAGGAACATTCCAGGTGTGGTACATTGTAGCCAACACCTTGTGAAGCAGACTGGGGGATTCCATGAGTGCTGGTTTCTTCAAGTTTTGGCACACCATTCCATCACTCATCACTGGCAAGCCTGGTTTTTTCTTTTTCCCCCTTCCAAGCTCTGCAAATGAGACCCACTAGCTCCTGGCTAGAACTCTCTTTACCCTCTGAGAAAGGTGCATCCCATCAGGTACCAGTAGACCAGGAGTTGAGTAGATCATCCCACGGTCAAAAAACACCAAGTTTTTCCGATTACACCAACCTTGGAGCCACCCATTGATTTGATGGATCTGCCTATTCCTGTCAATATTATTCCTTGTCACCAGAAGGATCAAGGAAATTACTACCTGTGCTCCTGATCCCTCTGTATCAATTTTCCCAGGGCTCTGAAGTCTCTTTTGATTGCCCTTGGACTTCTCTTTGTTATTTCATTGTTGCCCGTTTGAACAACCAATAGTGGGTAGTAATATGAGGGCCTTATTAGACTGGAGACTTTTCCAGTAATATCCCTTACCTGAGCCCCTGGGAGACAGCAGAGGTCCCTGTGATCCAGTCTGCATATCAGACCCTCTGTTCCCTTTAGAAGGGAGACTCCTATTACAACTACCTTTTTTTTCCTGTTAACTGAGAAGATCTTGATGGGCTGTACATCTGGAGTTGTTTTAGGACCTTCAGAAGGACCTTCACCCACCTCACCAGTTGTCTGGCTCTTTAATTCCAGAGCCTCATACCTGTTGTAGAAGGTTCCAGTCCTACCTGTCATTTTGAGGAGGAGGAACCTTCCTTCTGGCACATGCAGTGACCCACTTCCAGCCTTCAACTTTAACAGACCCTTGATTCATAGTCCTTTGACTAATTTCCCTGCAGGGTTCTGAGTCCACCAGCTTCTCCACTACATGCAGAGACTCCTGAGAGCCTTGAGACTGTGGCAAAATAATGGGTGTCTCTCTTGCTCATTCACTTGAATACTACACAGCCCTCACCTGGTGACTCAGCTCTTCAACCGCAGCACATCTTTTGCAAAAATAGCCCTGCCAAGAGGCATATCAGGCACTCCTGGCAACCTGGAGAGCTGCATCTACCATCAACAGGTCTGGATGGAAAACTTTTTGCAGTGGGGTGGGGAGCTACAGAGGTGGGTTCTGTGAGAAGCTGCCAGAAGCTTCCCCTGTGTCCAACAGAGCCAGCTGGCCTCAAGACAGACCTGCCATGGCCAAGATGGAGCCACAGCAGTGGAGGTGTCACCTCCAGTATGATGTATTTTAGAAGGGAGGGAAAAAAATCTGTGCAGCAGCAATCACAGCCAAAGAGAGGGGTAAGAACACATGAAAGTCCTACAGATGAAGGTCAGTGAAGAAGGAGGGGCAGGAGGTGCTCTAGGTGCCAGAGATTCCCGTGCAGCCTGTGGAGGATCCCACACCAGAGCAGGGGGGATGTCTGAAGGAGGCTGTGACCCTGTGGAAAGCCCACGCTGGAGCACATTCCTGTCAGGACCTGTGGCCCCACATGGAGAGGAGTCCACACTGGAGCAGGTTTGCTGGCAGGACTTGGGACCCTGTAGGGACCCATCCTGGAGCAGTTTGTGAAGAACTGGAGCCAGCGGGAAGTGCTTATGTTGGAGAAGTTCATGGAGGACTGACTCCCACGGGAGGGACCCCAGGACAGAGCAGAGGAAGGGTGTGAGGAGCCCTCCCCCTGAGGAGGGCAGAACAGATAACATGTGATGGACTGACCACAGCTTCCATTGCCTGTTCACCTGTGTGGGAGGAGGTGGGGAAGATCATGACTTGAGCCCAGGAAAAAAAGAGGGGTAAGGGGAAGGTGTTTTAAGATTTGATTGGCAATAAAATAAACTAATTTCCCCAAGTGGAGCCTGTTTTGCCCATGATGGTAATTGGTATGTGATCCCTGTCCAGCAGGGGAGGAAAGAGATAGAGAGGCTTTGGTGGGCATCTGGTGTCCAGTTAGGGTCAACCCTCCACACATGTGCCAACAGAATGCTAAAGCAGATGACTTACTATCATTTTAAATAAGCAAATCAGCTGCTGGACAGGACCAGGTAGCTCGGAGAATGGAGTAACAATGGCATTTTAACTGTATAAAGTCATTTCTGTTCCAGAGGATCTCAAAACACTCTACCAACTTGGGGAGCACATTATTCATTACAGGAGGGAAAGCACCTCTAAGGAAACCCAACATACCCTTCATAATTAGCAACAAAGACATCAGAAGCATAAGCAATTTCTCCGTGTTTTATAAATATTGGCAGGCTTAGTTCTAAATAGCTTTAGTTGCAGTCTGTAAATATAGTAAACTCCTCTTAATCATGAAATACATAATGAGTAAAAACACTTAATTAGTATATCTCCCTCAGAAATTATTTACCTAATGAGATGCAATTGCAGTGAATGCTGTTTAATCAGAACACCATTAGCATATATTCCATATGATGATACATAGTCATTACCAAGGACATTCTGTGATGGCTAACCAGGTGTTAAAACTGGTGCAAAATTTTAACTTTGCACCAATTCATACACAAGTCACACAACAAAGACAGTTTATGTTAACAGAATGTGATTTCTGCTCTTACATTTCCATTCAAATATAGTATTTTCTGCCAGCTTTCTCCCTAATTCTAAAATCAGAATGCTAGAAAATATCTGTGATCTCTTCCATTTAGGCAAATACTCTAAATTTCTACAGGCAATTACAGCACTTATTTGCACAGTCATGGAAATTGCACATGCAAAGGGAACATGGGTCCCAAGTCTTCACAGATGATTGCTCTCAAAATATCTTATAACCATGAAAACCACTTAATTAGGACTCCGGGATATCTAATTAGATTTCCCAATTACCAAAATACAAATGTACCCCAAACCAGCTGTAAGTCTGGCCAAAAAAAAAAAAAAAAAGTTAAGTTGCCGTATCCTCTCTCTGCCTGCAAATGCCCTGTGCAGAGCTGTCAGCTCAGTAGTGCCACTGTTCACTGTGGCAGGAGACAAGGTGATGGGATCACCAGCTCACCCAGCAAGGATACAGAGACAACCAGGAAACCACAATTCTGAAGCAACAGGGCACTCACTGCCAGCTGGAGGCGACATGTTTCCTCATGGACTAATAGCAGTTTAGGTAATAAAGACAAACTGCCTCCAAAATGAACTTTGAATTCACAGGTCTGCATTTAGAGACAAAATCTTAGTCCATTTCTATGTAAGACCACCATATCTACTTCATGGACAAATACATGGAGTTCATATCAATGTCACATCTTACCTGGTGCTTCTCCATCTCCACCATGCAAAGTCCACTAGCCAGTACTACTGGGTAGACAGGACACTCTCATGTGAGGTGGCTTCCTGGGGCCAAAAGGTTGGTTTACCCTGTATCTCCTAGATAAAGCAGAGAGAGAGGAAGAAGGGAGGCACAGGCTTGGCACAGCCCTTGCATGGAGAATCTCTCTCGCTTATCCATTTTATAATGGATATTGACACCATCTCCCACAGCACACTCCTGGAAAAGCTGCAGCCCATGGCTTGGACAGGGGCACTCCGGGCTGGGATA
>JAWWES010000094.1:29604487-29621155 GCA_035583135.1 Lophotriccus pileatus
TGTAGGAACATTTCAGGTGTGGTATGATGTAGCCAACACCTCGTGAGGCAGATGGAGGGATCCCATTAGTGCTGCTTTCCTCAAGGTTTGCCACACCATCCCATCAGTCATCACTGGCGAGCCTGGTATTTTTCCCTTTCCCCCTTCCAAGCTAGTTTAAAGCTCTATAAATGAGCTCCTGTCTCTTTTTAGAGAGTTATTCATTCTACATTTGTAGGTCAAGATCCACTTTAAAACCCACTTATTGTTGTAATTTGCCAGAAAAAAAGAGGTGTTTTAGTAGTAGAGTCTGATAATAAATATAATTTAAATTGGAAAGTGGAACATGGGGCTGACCTTCAGAAAAAAATAAGCACTTGCCAGTGAACGCTTCTGGCAAGAGAATGTGCTGTGGCATGCAAGAACACAAGAATAAATCCATTTCATGCTGTACAAAGGACAAAACTAGTATGAAGACTATTCACCTACTTTCTAAAGACCTACCACATGCTGAACAATCTTAGGAGCGCAAATGTAAATCTCTACTAAAGTACTGAGAGGAAGAAATCCTTACCAGACTCTCCTACCCCGCTACAAAACGCACAGAAAAGCTACAAATGCCTCATTTCATTTTTCTGTTGGACTGCATGTTAACAACAGATTATCAGTAACAGCCACAAACAGGCTGAGGGCTTGGGGGTGAAAATCAAGGACAGGACCAGTGAGGGGAGGGGGTCAACTCTAGGCCACCTGTCGATGAGCTCACTTGCCCAAGCACAGCTGACTGATTTGTTGGGACTCGAATCCACATTTCCAAAGGTTCAAGAGAGATATAGATGTCTAATTCTACGTGGCTTAGTGTAGTCTGATTGTAGTTTCTCCACTGAAGCAATAGCAGAAAATATTAGTGGAGGATATATAGCATAGAGAATATGGTAATTTTCATGTAACTTTTCCAGATGAGCACTGCATTTTCAAGCTCATCTAATTAGCCTGCACAGGAATTCTCATCTTTTGAAGGATGTATCCCCAAAACATAATTGTGGGTTGAAATCAAATCACCACAGCATTTGAGATGTTCAAGTCTTATGTTCAGGTGCCCAGGGGGCCACCTTGCCTGCTTATCCCACCTCCTCAGCAGCCTCCAGAATCTCTGCTGAACCACAAAGGGAAGGTTTTATTTCCATGTCCTTTGCCTACCCTTTTCAAAATCCTGTCTCTTTTAAGAAATTCTCTGATGTTGCCATGGGCCACATAATCAGTGTGAAGATTCAGGGGTCCCATTAAAAGGTATAATTAAATTATGATGAACCTAAGAGGAATTCAATAAATATCAAAAAACTAATATAAAATTAATTAGTATTAAATAGCATATGAAATGTTATCTATTTTTTGCCTCTAACAATTGTGAAGCGGTTGAGCAACATTTCATCGAGCACAAAAATTACACCAAGCTTGGCACATCGTTTGGGGTGCAATTCACTTAATAAAAATACTCTTGCTACAATAGCTGTGCTACTTTCTGCATGAGTCAAACCTGGGCTAATGCCTCTGTGTCACCAGGCACCAACCACGAGTGTTGTTGGGATGGTGTCACTCCTACCTACTTTCTTTTTTGTCCTTTCCTCGGGAACAAGCAAGTTAGGGCAGACCAACTGGATCACGGCGATACTCCTTCCTCAAACTGGAATATGAAGTTGTTTAGGACAACTTGTAATGATTTGTAGAATTTAAATGCTGGTGAGGGTATTGTTTGCTGTGGTTTTTGGTTGTGGAGCTTCTTTTGTTCGCTTGGTTGTCTTTTGGGGGTGGTGTGGCGGGGATTGTGGTTTTTTCCCCTCTGCAGACTAAGGTAATAAAAACACAAAAGAGATTACTTTTTTTTTTCTCAATCAGAACAGAATTTATTTTACACCATGCAAACTTTTGCTGGACATAACTTTAGCAATGACATAGGGCTTTATTCACTGTATATATATGTGCTGTGATGAATGTCCAAGCAAAATGCCAAATGCCTGAATTTGCTAAATGCGTGTCTTCATTACTTGTAAATAAAAGTACTTTCACAGTTCTGTATGCTGGAGGTTATAATTCTGAAAAACTCTTCTGGGAAGTGGAAAGTTCTAGCTCCTAAGTGAGCTTGAGGTAGGGAGGGGCACTCTGAGTGGAGCGAGAAGGGCTTAGATACACACACATATTTTTTCTGCATAACTTCAATGATCCTGAAGGTGAGAAAATAATAGGAATGGCTTGAATCACACATAGTGCAAGCAGCCACTGCAAAATCCTCCCTGTGTAACTCTTCTAATGGACCTCAGTGCTGGCTTGTGGTATCCCTCTTGGTTCCAGTTCTGGACCTCTCTTGAGCACAGGCTGCCAGCTGTATTGCCTTGTGCCAAATTACGTGGTGCTTTTCAGATATGTGCAAATTGTGCCAAAGACAGATTTATTTAACAAAATGAATCAGGTGTTGAGATGTTGTTATAAATAAAATAGAGTCATTTGTATGCTTAGGTTATTTCTAAGGTCTCTTTTGATATACAGGTCTAAACAATTCAACTCTTGTTAAAGTGTTGGGGTTTGGGTTCTTTTCCAGTTATAAAATAAGAAAGCCACCCTGGACAGGCTCAGCTGAGAAATAGGTGGTTAGTTAGTATGCATAGTAGCAACCCCAGGAATTATTTGGAAAGAACCAAATGTGGAACAACTGATTCAGTGGAATAAACTTTTCCAAGCTTTTAAGGGTTCCCCTCTTGGATCTTGTTCTATTCAGCAGAAAAAATGACAAAGTGGTTCATGTTCCCATGTAAACCACATGTTGCTGGATCCCTCAGTAGGACAGATGTGTCGATGTAAGACAGGAAACTTCCAGTTTTAGATTCAGCCGCTGCCACAGAGCATAAAATCATAACAAAAACATTTAGCTATTACATGGTAACTGACTTGCTTCTTGGTTCTATTGTTTTGAAACTAGAATTGATGAAAGAGAAAAGAAAAGCCCTGGTTACCATGTCAGAGGTGTATTTGAACCTTCAGGGTAGAATTTTTAAAAGTGCCTAGCACTGACCTTTCTTTGGCTCTCTGTCATCAGCAGGAACACAAATAAGTCCATGCTGGCAATGCTTCCCTTAATACGTTTTGTTGTAGAGCTTACACCTCACGTGACCCCTCATTATTCCTCTTTTCTCCTATCTACTTAATGGTCCGTTTTAATTCATTTACTCTCTAGATGGCTTAGCTAGGAATATTCTGTGGCTAAAGTCACTTTTGCTACTTCATCACTATAAAGATTTGCTACTTGTAGGAAATGTAGGACAAGTGTATGCAATTCCAAAGCTATGCATGCATCATGGCATCAGACTGCCTAATACAACAAAGATATGTGATTTCTGTTAAGATAAGTGGGGAAAAAAAAGGGATGATTGGTCAGACCTGTCTAGTCCACAAAATGGTCTAGAAGTCTTGCAAATGCAGTGAGTCATTTCTGTCAGGTTGCTATCATATCTTGGTTTTAGCCCAACTGGAAGGATCATAGCAACAAACCTTTTTTTTTTTTTTTCCTGGTCTTTTTTTTTTGGTTGGCTGATAGTTTCTCTTCTCACCAAAACTAAAACTTAAAGAGGTAAAATAAAACATGCACTTAAATGTTTTGAAAATGCTAACTTGAAATGCACCTTCTTCTGTAAGCTGAAGCCTGGGCTTTTTTAATGGGATCATAAATAGAGAAAGAGTGTAGCGGCCAAATCCCCCCTTTTAAATCCGATCTGTTCCAGTTCTGTTCTAGGTTACGCCACAGCAAGAGTGGGCTGGCATTATTCAGTGGATTTTCACTTGTATCACACTACACAACTTAGAGTTTAACATGTGGATTATTTTTTTTTTGTCCCAAACATTAACATTACAACCCATAGGGAATAACACCCAGAAACTTTTACTTAGTAGTACCTCTAGAACTAGTGCAGCACCTCATTCCTACCTGATGGAAATTCTGAAATGTAGAAGTTTTTACAGAATTCTGAAAAAAGTTACAAAAAAATCTATTACAGCAATCCAGTTCTTCAGTGATGAACTAGACAAAGGTACATCACCATCCCTGGTCATTTTCTTCCTAGTTTTTGAACAACTACCTCGTTTAGAGATGGCTGGAGACAGCAAAGAGCACCTGAATTCTAGAGA
Source organism: Lophotriccus pileatus (assembly GCA_035583135.1). Taxonomy (NCBI): domain Eukaryota; kingdom Metazoa; phylum Chordata; class Aves; order Passeriformes; family Tyrannidae; genus Lophotriccus; species Lophotriccus pileatus. The sequence goes on from JAWWES010000094.1 coordinate 29,608,643, forward strand.
TATCCTGATTTGAACCTGAAATCTGTTTTAGAACGTAATCCTAGCTTTGAAAGTGAGGGAAATATGAAGGTCTGTAAATTCTCATCCAAACAGCCTGTCTTACACTCCACATTGTTCTTTTGCCCGTGGGTTTCACTGGCAGGCACTACTGGATGATTTTTATCTCCAAGCCAATAGTTAAGCAGGGGCTTCTGTTCCTCTTATGTTAGTATTTGATAAAACTTCTTGATATCACAACTTTGTTAGGAAATTATTTTAGGAGAGATATCCTCTCATTTTCTGCATTTTTCCAGTAAAATATTTTACTCTTCATTGATGGTAGTGTTTTCCTTTATGTGTGAAATGTTAGTTGCAAACGTAGATTCAGTAAGTGTTCAATTATCATCATTAGCTTTAATTAATATTAAGGGATAATAAGTTTTCCTGCCATAACCCTGCAAGCTTCAGTTGTCCTGACAACTACTGTATGCCTTTCTTTTTATTACAGAGAAAATATTGCTACTGCTTATTACAACTTCTCCAAGAGACTTTTTTTTTCCATTTTCTTTTCTGAAATACAGACGCCATAAAAGTGAATTCAACAATATCTGGGCTGCTGAAAGAGTAATATGGAGCACTGGCATATTTGTCTCTTTCATCATGGAAGATTCTACACAGCAGACAATGGTGACCTAGTTACAAGACATGCTAAAGGGAATAAAGTGAAAATGGAGGAAAGTAATATCGCAAGCCACTTTTATTAGAAGTGGCTCTTTCTGCAAATAACAACAGGATTTTTCAACTTATGTCACTAAAATTTTTCATCTGTAACAATAGAAAGAGATGAATTAGACTGTGTTGACAGAATAGCAAAGCTAAATTATTTTTGAAAAGCATTTTAGAGTATACTTTTCCTCCTTTTCTCCTTCCTTGCTTTGTTGATCAGCTAGTAGATTTGAATGTAAATTAACCAGCAGGTGGTAGCAGTGTTTAAGATTTCTACAACTGATATATATAAATCATGCAAGTTACTAGTACATAGAGAAAATATTTCACAGCATAAACCACACAGTCAATGCCTCTGCAAGTTTGTCTTCATGGTGAGGTTCTTCCATCATGCAAGTTACTAGTACATAGAGAAAATATTTCACAGCATAAACCACACAGTCAATGCCTCTGCAAGTTTGTCTTCATGGTGAGGTTCTTCCATCTTTATTGATGAGGTTTGGGCATTTAGTTGACATCTTTAAGACATTTCAAAAATGTTTTCATGTGCTGGGTAATAGTCAAATGAGACTAATAGGTTGTGAGTTTTTGGTTTAGTTTTAGGTTTTTTTGGCAGGAGGTGAATTATTAGCCTAATGCTTCAATTTCACTCCTTTCACCACTGTTTCCTCTGCATCTACATAACACAGAAATGTTTTGACAGTGTTCACATCAGAGGGTTTTTTTCCTATTCACTTCAATTCCAGTGCATTTCAGCTTTATCCTTTTATTCTATTTGGCTTCTTTTATTACAGTCATTAAAGTGAATGGAAAAAATGCACCTCGTGCTATCATCTCTTTGTAATGACTCTTGTTATCTAACATAAATATTTGCAAGCAATATGAGGGCTCTTGATGTTGTAACAAACACAAAAATATTTTAACAGGAGAAGTTCTGTGTTAATATGGCGATTTTGGGGCATGATACATGCAGTCTCTGTTAATGGCTAGTTAATTTCTGAAAAATGCCTGAGGCACATGCCTGTTAAAGAATATGTTGCAATATCAACACTGTAGCAAGGTATCTGTAATTGAATAAGTGTTTAAATAAGAATTTTTGGCCCATACTAGGCAATCACTAAGAACAGCATAATTGTGTTGAAATTACTGATGCATATAGCCATGAAATTTCCAAAATGATAAGTAGAGGAAAAGAAGTATATATGCCTAGACCTCAGTTTTAAGGGATAACAATTAATGCATTCAAACTATATTTAAGAGCCTTTCAACAATGGCCCGCATTCAAGTAAGAAGAGGAGACTGAGGGGAGACCTCATTGCAGTTACACCTTCCTCGTGAGGGGAAGAGGAGGGGCAGGCACTGATCTCTGCTCTTTGGTGACCAGTGACAGAATCTGAGAGAATGGCCTGGAGTTGTGTCAGGGGAGATTTAGGTTGGATATTAGAAAAAGGTTCTTCCCCCAGAGGGTGGTTGGGCACTGAACAGACTCCCCAGGGCAGTGGTCACAGCACCAAGCCTGACAGAGTTCGAGAAGTGTTTGGGCACTACTCTCAGGCCCATGGTGTCACTCTTGGGGATGGTTCTGTGCAAGGCAAGCAGTTGCACTCAATGATCCTTGTGGGTCCCTTTTAGCTCAGCGTATTCTGTGATTCTGTAAATGCTAATGAGAAACAAAATATACTAGGCATCAATAACAGTTCGACTTTTCTGACATATCAGGTCTTGTCTTTTGCATTTCAGGTGTATTCATTGCTCTTCTCCATAACAGGCGTCACAAAGTCTTGCAAAATGGGAAGAGAAAGCATGACTTAGGATATAGTTATGACAGATATAGAAAACAACTTGCAGTGTACTGTAAAATAGTTCCAGTAACTTATTTTGTAGTCTGTACCCCCTCTAATTTTGGTGGGGAGAAAAAAAAATAGTTAAGTGACGAGAAAGAAAAGCACAGTACATTTGGCTCCTGAGTTTGAAACAGGGAATGATTTAATCATAACATACCATCTAAATACAGCCACGGTAAAACACTGGAAATGATCAGCAAACAAATTAAAGGCCTTGAAACAATTCATTTGGCTGAAGTTATTTTAACTGCAGTGATATTCCTAGTGACTTCATTTACCAGTTAATAAGTTCTATCTGTGTGGCAAGATGTATTCACCTATTTATACAAATAGCCTCTTCTTCAGCTTAATTGATACAGCTGCCCTGCCAGACATTGCATACAGAATACTTCCTTATAAAGTATCTGCAGTTATTCTGTCATTAAAATAAATTATTTATATGATTTTAGAGTGATTCCTAAAATATTCCAGAACAGAGTGCACATATAATGTGCCATTAGTCTCATACCTGTCAGAAGGCATTGCTGGTATAGCAGCTTATTGCCATTCCCATCCAGGGATGTATAACTTCTCTTAGTGCCTTTACACGCTGCATCTTTGAAGAAACAGAGATCTTGTGTCCTTCTTGGTACTTCAGAGGTAGTTGCAATGTATAAACCTGACACTGCTGCCAAGAGCTGTTCCTCTTGGCAGGGTCTACCACGTTTTTGGGAACCCAACTTCCTCCCTACCATTTACTGCTAGTGATTTAGGTAAAATATTTTATTTCTTCAGGTTGTGTTCTTATTTATTTCTCTTTGGTGAATGCTTTGTAATAAATTGATCTTTGATTTGAGGAACTCCCTGTATGTTTTCAATAACATTTTCTCTTTCTCAGGTGAATTCAACTGTGTGTAGCAATTGTGAGTAGTAAAACATCTTTATTGTTTTGTGTCCATTAACAGTATGAAGAATAGATAATTGCAGTTGTTTGAAAAGCCAAAAAAAAAATTCTGTTCAATAGGGTAGAATTTATTTAAATATTTGGCTTCACATGCAAGTTCACACTGTGTCCTTAAACTTGTAAATGTAGTCAGTTGCTGAACTAAGTAATTCATAAATTACCATGTGTTACCCATGATAGCTTGTTAAGAATTTATGGCAAATTGATACTCAAAGACAAGAAAACCTTTGCTGATTCTCCTCAGTAAGTGGGTGCAATTCAGCAGTTGCTTAGAAGTTACAGAGAAGTGTCAGCACACCATGTTTGATGTATTTCATCAGCTTTTCTACACCAGTGCTAAAGGAAACAAAGATTTTTTTTTTTAATGGATTGTATTCTTGAGGTCTTAATCTATTCCTTGAGTGGGCTTTTTCTTGTTTATTACTTGAAAGGTTTGGTCATTTGATGCTTTCTGCTTTTCAGGCTGTAAATTTCTGGAATGAAAAGTAAGTTTTGACATGTGGTCATTAATTTTCTTTTATTTTGGCTAGCCTTCTTTCATAATTTATAGATGCCTTTCATATCAATACTTGCTTCACAAAAATCCTTACTGGGCCTATATTACCTATTTAATGAGTAATGTATTACAAATTTAATATGTCATTTTCGTATTCACTTTGCAGAAAGAATCATGGTGATGATTAGAAGTCTGCAGTTACTTGAATATGATGGTTTATTATCTCCTTCAGTTGTGCCTCATATGTGCTCATAAATATGTTGCAACACCAGCCAGTAAGCAATTCCAAGCACTCTTTTTATTTCAGTCAAGTAGAACAGTCTTGCACTTAAAGCAGTGCTGAAAAAACTTCTTCCCAAAGGACAGACATCTGCAACAGCTGAGCTCTTAAGGGTTTGGCTAATTCACCATATTTCTATACTTCTGTGAAAATACTTAATCCCTTCCTACATTTTTTTTCACCTATCAGTAGCCCCCACTGTCAGCATTCCTCTCAGCAGCATGACCTACTGTGACTAAGTAAAAGTTAGCAAGGCCATACTGACATTCCCCATTGAGCATAACAAGACCATCTTGTTTGATTTTTTTTTTTTTTAAATTCCTGCCATAGCTTCTTCTTCCTGAAAGGCTGAGTGAAATCTTATGCAGTAGGTATGTCAGGCATTGCCAAACTGTTTAGTCCATATGACAACTGTGTTACTAATGTAAAAGTTAGGACAAGCTTGTGGTTTTGAATACTGGAAAATATTATTACTCTTTTTTTTTTTTTTTTGAATAATTTTCATGTATGTAAGAGATGATTACCCTTCTGGCTGAAAGGAATATTGAGATGCTAAGATTCAAGGAAGATAACGTGACCTGCTTATTGTACTGATCCATAGGGAAGGAATCCAAGGACATATGGTAACATGGAAAAATTGTGATGTTTGTCCAACTGACCTGACTTCTCACCAGGCACTGATTATCCTAAAAAAACATGCTGTGAATAATCAAGTGCCTTGTTTCTGTAGTGTAGCACCTGGACCTGTTTAAGGAGGGGATGTTGTGTTTCTGGACAGTCTAAGGAAGCTTATCAGATGCTGCAGGTGGTGCAGTCAGTCTGTGCATGTCATTTTGTTTTTATAGGATTGATTCTGGATGAGTCAGCCATGAAAAATTATTTCATATATTTCATAACTGAGGGCACTACAAATTACTCAGTGAAACTGAAGCAGTCGAAACACATTTAAAATTAATTTCACAAGTTGCTTATTTACTTTTCAGAGTATAAACTGAGAACTCTGGAAAAGGATCAATCTCCTCTCCAGTAACCACCCACACTGTCCCTCAAGCTCTGTGCTATCATGACCTGTTACTTCACTTCCCTTTACTGCTGTCACCATCTAAATATGATTTAAATGTGTAAACTGGCAAAAGTTGATTCAATAATTTAACTCTGCCATTCTGGATAACCTCTCCAGTTTCCTGGTTAGTTTACTTGCAGTGCCTGTAGCATGAAGGACTGTAATCAGCTGGAATCAGCTAGCCAGCTTGCCCTGTTGTTCCATACATCTACTGCTTCTTATTGCTGAACTTTGAAAATACACATCCCCTTTCCCTAGTGAAGAACTAAACTGATAATTCCAAAGCAATGGGTAACATTGACGAACAAAATTCTACAAATTGGAAAGAAAAACCGGAGAACACATACTATATTTTGGTTTAGCAATACCTGTTTGACTCCCAGGTTTTTGATTTGGTTTTAATGTTTGGTTTTTGGTTTTTGCTTTTTTTTTTTTTTCCCCTGACGGAACTTAAGTCTAGGAAATGTCCATACACTTCTTTGCAAAATGATTATATGGGAGGATAACTGGACCAGGCTTTTCATTAGAATGAAAATTACCAAAAAAGTATTTGAAAATATCAAGACATGTAGGTAACAAACTATTTCAATATATTATTTTTAAGATGCTTTTTATTTAGCTACTCTATGGCAATGAAAATGCTGCAGGCATGTTCACAAGTGTTCAATTCTTTTCCTTTGGGGGGAGGATGGGGAGACAATTTTATTCTTACATTACTATTTCCAGTGTATTTTTTGTTTCCAACAGTCAATCAGTTCGTACAGCCTATGTTCTTCCCCAGTGTGCTTAGGCTTCAAGTCAGACTAGAACAGAACTCTTAATCTTGCTTGATAGTAACGATCTGTTCAGCAGAAAGGTCGTCTGTCTACCAGATCCATCACAGCCTTTCCCTTTTCAGCGAGACTTTGGTCGTAACTCAATTAAGGGATCGTGCAGATTTGCCAAAACTTCCCAAAGTGTTGATTGAACTACTTTCTTTGTTTAGAAGATCCCATGGAACTGAAAAATTACTATTCCTCTCTGGAGGATCTTGTATATGACATCTCTGTTTTAAACTGAACACCTGCCTTGGCTGATGTTTAAGTACACAAACACAAAGAAACACACATGCACTCACAAACTTATAAATAAGTATTTACACACACATACATATATGCACCTATACACATGAGTATCTTTATAGACATAAATATATACAAATAAATATATCTGTATCTGAACACATATGACGCTGTTCTAGCTATCATAAAATATAAGTTACAAGGGCTATAGACTCATACATGTAAGTAGAACCTTTCAGATCATGACTTTGAATTTGCAACTTTATTTTCAGATACTCTCCTCTATTATGCTTAGTCTTTCTTCCATTTCTCTTTCTTCCATTTTGGTGTATATCTAATAAACATGGAGGGGAGAGTGTGTTCCCCCATTTTTCCCTCTCATAATCTGAATAATGGCAGAACATTTTAGAAACCATATGTGAAACTGGCCTTAAGGCAGCTGTGTTGGCAATGTGCTAACAATGACAACTGGCACTTTGGCATTACCCAGTACTGTTTTCTTTTGGCTTATGCTTCTGTAGTTGAATATAATGTCATGTGCAACACTGTCAAAACCTTTTCTAGACAAACCCAATACATGCAATTAGTGCTTTCCTTTGCTCAAGAGGCTATTAGTCTGTTTGAGGAAGAAGAGAGATTGCCTTGATGTGATTTGAGTTTTGCTGGAGTTTGCAATTTGGCTTCTTTTCTTTTATTCAAAGACCTGACATTCATTTACTTACTTCATGTGTACTTACTCTGTCCCCTTGGCCTCATGGGCATTGAACTCAAGGTTATGTATGTACTTCTGGAGGTCATTTGCTGCAAACCTCCTAGCTCACACCTAATACAGCAATTCCACCCCCTAATTCAGCAAGGCCACAGTCAGTTGATGAGGGTGGTTTCCGGACAGTTATTGAGTATCTCTAAGGAGAGAGACTCCGCAGCCTTCATTGGCAACCTATTCCCTTTGGAATTATTAAGTTGTTGTGGGAAATATTTGCTTTGTAATATTGAATTGAATGAGAATGATCTTCTTCACCTTGCGAACAAAAACTGTAAGAGATACCACCTCTACCTGTTCTCCTCTTCAGTCTCTTTTTTTTTTCACTGCAGATTTAGTTTGCAGCTGGGTTTTGACAGATGTGAAAAGAGGAGTTAAATTAATGAAGCTGAGCTAACTTCAGTAAATACTTCTAGCAGTTAGAAAACATGCTGGGACCGGATCTAGAATTCCCAAATTGGTGCAACTGCTGCTTCCAACAACCATACTGTTTTATGTAGTGGTTGACTTAATTAATGGAGGATAACATTTATATCTTTCCCTCCATTTTAGGTAGAAAATAAACCTTATCGTATGTCCTCAGGAATGGTGTTCGGATCATCAATCTTACGATGTTTTTAAATGGCTCTTTTCTGTCTAATTCAATATTCATTAGGCAATTTTGGATATCCTGTTATGAATGAATGCCCTGAACAACAACTATTCTGAACTCTTTACTCAGCTGTTATTTATACTGAATATCTAATGAAATATTTGGTATCATAAAACTCACTGCAAGAGTGTTATAAAACCCTATAATGCACAAGTGAAGTTCCCTGTGAGGAAAGACATCCCAATGTACTCTTTCTGTGCTTTGCCTCTGCTGGAGAGCACAGATTTGTTCTTAGGGCTTTCTGACTCCGATGAGGATCCTCACCTGAAGGTCAAATGTTTTGTATTGTGAAAAGGAAGAACTGGACTTAGTAGTGGTCTCAAGATACTAGTAGAAAACAAAAACAACTTGCCCTCTGAAGCTTAGTGCTGTGGCACTAAATCTTACTAAATTTAAAGCTTACTACTTTAGGCATAACATTCCAAGAAATAATTTTAAAAGACAGTGCTATGAAAACAGATTTGTTTGAAAAAATATATTAATTGTCCTAGCATTTTTGCTCACTGAAGTCTACTTAGGCAGTTTAAGTGTATGATGTATGCAACATATATACTAGCAGAGCGTAATTTAGGATTCTGTCATCTGTGTCTAAATGTCTAGATCAGGTATCCTGTTCAGTTCAGCAGTAGGCCAGCTATTGCAGTTTACCAACTACTGTATAAACACTTAGAGATGCTCAAAAATGCTAATGCCAGTTGCTTTTCTAATCTGGAAAATGACTCCCTTCTTCACCTACTCTATGTAGACAACAAATGAGACCATTTCAGCAGTAAACTTGAAGATCTTCAGTTATTTCTGTAAATTGATTTCAACATAAAAGCATAAGTATGGGACTTGTTATAAATACTAAGAGACCACATGACTAACACCTCAAGTTCTTTCAATGGTTTGTTGTATTATTCCACGTAAATCACTTTCTTATCTTTTCAAATGCATTCCACAACTTTTAACTACATTCCAGATTATAATACTGATATCTGTGAAACCACCTATCTTTGAATAAGCAGTATTAAAGTAACAAAAGCTCTTTCTAGATATGAGCATGTTCAAATACAAATCCAGATATAACAGTATTGAATCTACCTGTTCTTTATTAATAATATTGTATACTTCCATTTTCTTAAATATGGGATAATAATAAAAGAATTAACTAATTACTTCATTTTGAGTTGAAAATCTTGATAACTTCTTCCCTTTGCAGCTTGGAGTTTTATTGGTGTCAGGGGGAATATGTAGATCTAAGACTAAGGAGTAGAACTTGCCTTTTAAGAAACATTACCTGGAAAATGTGCATATTATTTAGAGTGCTGAGTACCCCTTCCTGCTCTTTTCACTAGCTATGGGCTTGTTGATATTTGCCTTCTATTGAACTTAAAGGACTTAAATATCATGCCAGTTGTAGAAATTAAGAAAGACTGAGCATTGTGTATATATCAGTTCTGTTAGGAAGTGTCTGGTGAATGTTATCTCTTTACATAGATGTTTTGAAATACAGGAACACAGCACAATATCTTGCTTTTTTTATGGCATTAGGTCTTAACGTATTGTGTTACAGACAGATACATTATATTCAGCTTGTATTAAAGACAGCATGTGTAAATGTTAATAAAGAGGCATAATAAATAAAATGGTACTGGTATCACCCAGCAACTTCATAAAGGAAAACACAGACATAATGTTAATATCCAATTTTTAGTATCTATTTACAGATAGATATAATCCAATTTACTTGAACTCTGAGAATAATTGCCCCTATAAAGTTCATTTACCTTCCTGTAGAAATGAGTTTTTTCAAAGGTAATAAAGTTAACAGCCCTTGTCTTTGAATTACTTTGAAGGGAATTTATTGCCATCCGTCTTCGAAGTGCTAAGACAAAAATGTTTATTCTGCACTGCAGCCCTGGAGGCCACAGAGCTCTGCACTGTCTGAAGAAATCATTTTGCTGAAATATAACAGTTTAAATGAGGGAAAGACATTTGCAACATGATTTTTAGAACTTGTCAGAGTGACCTCTGTGTTGAAGTAATAGGCCCATTTAATTACAAGTGTTGCAAAGCTGCAAGGCTTAAACATAATGTCCTTTGAAATATTCTCAGTCAAGGTGACACAATATATAAAGACAGTAATTTAGTTTATTTGACCCGATAGAAACAGAACAGAAATGAGATCTTCATACCACTACAGAGCAGATGCACTTCTGTTCTCAAACTCCCTGCAGAGTCCCAGCACCTTCAGCCTTCTTCTCTGATGAGATCAGCACCCCAGAAGTTCCTGTCACCCTATGTTTTCCCCTCAGAGGCCTGTGGAAAGCATAGCTGGTCAAATCTGACGCTTTGACAAAACCCAGAAACTAACATTTAGAATTATTTTCGGTTTTGTTTATCATCATAGACTGCACTTTCAGCCAGGAAGAAGGTCTGGCAAAACTGGAGAACAGAAGTAGATTATTAATCTGAGTGGTCCCACCAGAAAAACTTGGCAAAACACTCCTAGGTTACAAGGAATGGTCAACTTGTTATGTGATTAATTTTAAAATTCCAAAATTGGCCTATGCAGGAGGTGCTATCGCAGTTTTGGATCTGGTAGGAGATGAAGTTGTTTATGTAGGGAAAGCTAAATAAATGTTAGGAGAACTGGAAAAAATGATCCAAATAAATACTTTCTAGTATTTTCTTTATAGCAGATATTAAGCATAACACTAAGGCTGTCATGAGGATTTCTATGAAAACACACTGTGTTTAGCAAAAAGTTTAGCCTACAATCTACTTAGCAGGACTCTTTTTCTGCCTTACCTGCAAATGTCAGCAGAGACTTAAAAGATGGAGATGTTAGTCATTATCATGTATTATTATGATTATTATTATGATCATATATAATTATAATGTTATCATTATTATATATAGCCTAGAGCATTAATTGAAATGCAGAACAAAATAATTTGCTTTACAATAATGAGTTACTGGTATTTGAGAGGTGAAAATATAGTGATATCATTTTTGTATTAACACTTTATTGGTTAATTAAGAGATCAAAAATGTTTCATCTGTTTTGCCCTAACTGATTACTTCCATGTGACTTCTAAATGTATTTTAATGATAAATACAACAAAACAATATTTAATATGCTAATTAATCATGGATTATTTAATGGATTATTTAATATGTTTTGCTGTAATTAATTATGGATATGTTCTAATAATGACATCCTATGCCAAAGCAAAAATCATTCTAGCTATTTTGTCATTTCAGATTACCCTTTGCTCATTATCTTAAATCCCCTGTTAAATCCCTGTAACTCTCTTATTGCTTCTTTCCTTGTTTTCGCTGAAAGCACTTCAGCCTGATATATTGAATTATGAGACTAAAGTAATTTTGGTATTTAAAATTCTTTAGTAAATTGGTTTCATAGATTTGACATCTAATGTCATCAATCTATTGGGTAGATATTAGAAAATGTCATGATCCTATATTCATCATTGGAACCTGGTCTCTGTGATATTCTCACTTCCTATTACAGTATCTGAATGCTGGATAGTGAAACTAAGTCCTGTAATGCCTTGACAATAGATACTCAGATAACTGCATGTTAAATACAGGAGGATTCAGAAAAATGGATAGTGATACCTTTGAAACATAGTCTCTCTGACTGCGTAGTATTTCCATTTTATTTTGTACATTTGATTCTTCATCTGTAGTTATGTTAATTGAGATACAAGATAGTTTTCTAGGCTTCTAGAGTCAAGTTCTTGACAATAAAAATAAATATGTAGGAACTGTCTGCATTCATTCCTTTGTAAAAAAAAAAAAAAATAAAATAAAAACCCAAACTAAAATACTACCTAAAAACTTTTATTTGGGTAATAATCAAAGTTGTCTTTTGCAAATATTTCTCTCAGCCTACAGAAGGTAAGTATTACTTAAAAAAAAACAAAACAAAACAAAAAGTCTTTTGCCCAACTGCTAGACAGTTTCTGAGCATGTGACCCACTCATGGTATTACATAGCTATGTTAGAGAGAGGCTGCATCAGGCTCGGTCCTGTTCATGATCGTGCTCCGCTGGGCCCATGGAGAATCCCACTGCTGCCATCAGGGCCCAGGGAGGCGTAAAGCCAACCAGCTCAGCTAAGATTTACACGCAGGGATCAGAGCCTTAGATGGAGAACATGTGAATTTTGCTGAACAGTTCATTAATTTTTCGCAGCTTTGGGGGAAACACAATGAAAGACGAAGCTATTAGTTTCACAGCTCATAGATCACCACTCCCAGAGAATGAGGGAGTGAGCAGGCTGGGGTGCTGTAATAACCCACCCAGGGCTCCCATCATCAGGAGCACAAACTTCCTGTTACATGGTGGGGAGGCATCCGGCTGCACTGGGCAGCAGGCATCAATTATTTCAAAAGTTTGGTTTGCTACACTGCAAGGGTGTAGGCTTTTACAGAATAATTCACAGGCTTGCTAATGGTTTCTTTTGCCACCACTTATCAATGCAGGGATGTACCCTGAGACCGTTGCAAATATATCCACAGATTTAAGTGGATTTGAGCCTTTAACAAGGAGTGACCTTGAGACCAGGTGGTCTTTTCCTGTAAACCACGTCATTTTTGAATTGGTAAGTGCACCATTGATCCCTGTACTTTTCAGTTTTTGGGCTCATTCAAAATGCTCCATAAATTAGTTGTATCTTATGCCAATACCATTGTAAAC
>JAWWES010000094.1:29630732-29648400 GCA_035583135.1 Lophotriccus pileatus
CCCCCTCCCCCCCAACACAGTGGGCAGGGGAAAAGGGAAATTCCTGCATAGCTCCAAGGACAAACAAAACCATGACACAAGTATAAGGACATTCTGCACCTGGTAATTCCTGTAAGACCCACAGTTTAATGAACAGCACTGAGATTTGAATGGGAAATGCACAAATCGTGCAGTGTGTTGAAACAGCTGGGAATTAACTGAACAGGACCTGATATGCTTGGGCAAAAGGGAATCCGTTTTGTGAACTTGCATTTAAAGGCTGTTATTTTCACCATAAGCAAAAGTACAATATACAAACAAGAGCTTTTGATGTTAACATCCTCATACTTTTTGCCAAGAAGTTTTAGAATTGTAAGATAACAGAAAATAAGAGACATGATTTAAGAGGTTAAGTATCTTTTCAGTCTGCTCTGTGGGCTTCAGCCTGAGATATGAAGGTGGCTGCCAACGCACCAAAATTTTAAAAAAAGTTAAGCAATGAAATGAATTACAATCTTTCTCTTAGGTGTTTCATTTCAGCAAAGGGCCTGTATGTTGGGACAAGATAGAAACACAATAATTATGCCTGTATATAATCAGAGCTGTGTGCATATGTGTGTATATATGTATGCCTTATTATTCAGTCAAGTGAACTTCTTGTTGTCATGGTTTTTTCCATCTTTGCATCCAGATTTCACATAGAAGAAATATGACAGCATTTAGCTTTCTTACTGTCATTTCAGAAAGAAGTTGTTGTTGGGAGCATGGTCATCAGGGAATTTGGGTTTATCCAGTGAGCCAGAACATAGACAATAACTGTCTGTCTTTCTCTGGGCTGTTCCATACAATTCACTGGTATTTCTGCATTCATCTTACAGCACTACACTTGACCACATCCTTCTATCTGAGCTGAAGTTGTTCCTCACTACTATCTTCTCTTCATCACTAGCATATTTTCTTTTGTTTTGTCTTGCTGTTAGTTTTCTTGGTGAGCCTTCTGCAATAGTCTTCACTGTTACACTATCAAAAGTTATTTTCTGGGTGAATGCAATTTAGTCCATGACTTAGCTGTTTATTTGCATGGCTATTGTAAGTGAAAAAAAGTGCATTGAGGGTTCTGATTCAGAGTCTGGAGCAGCACAAGTGGAGTCCCAAGCTTCTAGGTAGCTGATTTAAAGATAAATTTAAAACAAAACCAAACAAACAAAACTTAAAACAAACAAACAAAAAACCAAACACACCCCCCCCCCCAAAAAAACCCAAAAAAACAACCAACCAACCAAAAAAAACCCGACAGAAAACCAAAAACCAATCTCCTCCCCAACCCCCTTCCCTCTCCCTCCCAAAAAGAAAACCGACCAACCAACCAAAAAACCCATAAAAGTCCATGAAAGCTCACAGGTTTGTTCATGTGGGTTTAGTTATGGGATTGGGGTCCAAAAATAATGTGAGTTTTGCTTCTCTTTACAGATGGTCTGCAAACCATCTTCTCTTTGTCCAGGTACCCTTATTTTGTTTTGGTTACTTGTGTCAGTCACGCCGCTGTTGCAACACGTATGGAAGCTCCAAAGGCTAAATTATGTTTTAGAACTGGGCTCACTTGTACAAAGGGCTAAAATGACTTATCAAAGACCACGGAGGAAGTTTGGGGCAGAAAAAGAACAGAATTTGCATTTCCTACAACCTTGCCCAGTCCTCGAACCACAGGTACAGCCTTCTGTTTCACTGTTAGTGTCAACACTGTGACTCATAAGTTGTCCAATCTGCAGTCAGGCTTGAATGTTTTAGTAATTAGAGCTGGGTAATTTGTAAGAGAAGTAAAACTTTGAGTCTAGAAATAAACTCGCAAAAAAGAGGCTTTGGTCAACCACGAACACCACTCGTGTTCACTATTTATTGCTAATTATGAAACTGAACCTCCTTAGAATGGTTTTTCAGAGAAAGAAAGCCAAGGGGTGGATCTTTGTCATACGTAGCTTTTCTGTAACATACCACATCCTGCAGTGTGTGCTCCATTATAGAAAACTGGGATCAGGAAAAGAGAAATCCCCATCTAGGATTAGACATAAAATCAGCAGGGAAAAAACATGGCTGATCTTAGGGAAGGGCATCCTTTCACTTCAAAATTTTTGACTCTGAGTGGATTATTTCACCCATTTCTCATGGATCAAAACTGACCAATTCTTTTAGATATTAGGAAATACAAAACTATTGTGGGTCTCTGCAAGGAATTTTGAGGGAAAAAAACCCAAAATAACAACATTAATAAAAAATAATTACATAAAGACTAATATGCACCTCTCAAGGATTTAACTCCTTTCTTCCATTTTTATCTGGATCAATACAAATTAAATCACTAAATTCAGTTCATGATGAAGAAATCTCTCCTAATAGTATTGAGTTAAGAGCTTCTACTGTGAACAGAAGCATGTTTGTCATATATTTCAAAGCTATTTAACATTTTCTTCTTAAAAGAATAATTTTCTTAAAACGGTATTTTTATGTATCTTAAAGTTGCTGTATTTTAAGGGCTTTTTTGCTTATCACTAAATCTTACCTCACTTTTTGGCACTCTTCTTCCCCTTGGAAAACTTTGACATACATATTTATTGTAGTTCACAGTTTTTTCTGTTTCATCGGTCACTAAGCACTCCTTACACAAGTGCATAAGTATGCAACAACGAAAAATAATGGCAAGAAAACACTTAAACAAACATTTTCAAGGCTGCAGGAGAGTTTGGTCTGGCATGAGAGAAAAGAATGAAGGTTAAGGTCACAGGGGTAAAATGGGTTCTGTATTTTTTTTTTTTTGTAAACTGTTTTTCCCTCTTCTCGGTGATAGCATGACACAAAATCTGCTAGTAACATAAAAGATCATGCCACTGTGTCAGTAAATTTATGTACACCTGCATTTTAGGAACTGCTGCAACTAAGAGAAAAGCCACTCTTAACTTTGTGAGGTCAAACGTCACCGATATTTCAGGGAATTGTGCAACTAAGGTAACAAGTAACAAGTAAAAAAAAAAAATAATTCTGCACTTTTCAGTTTAATAAAAGGCACCTTGGACTTCTGGCCAAGACAAATCTGTTAAATTTTGCTTTTGAAGTGCATACAAGCGATAGTAATTTTTCACATCCCCTCTGAAAGATCAGGTGTAAGAGGATTAAAAGATGCTACTCACCTCACTGAATGTGAAGACAGATGAAATTGCCTTTGCAGTTTTACTTTAGGGGAAAAGTCAAGGTCACTCACTTTAATCAGCTGTAAGAATTAGAGTTTGGTCATTGCTTTCAGCTGCACATTGCCTGTTTGCATCTAGTGCAGGGGTCACTTGGCACTCTAGTGAAATGGCTTTTTGTCCACTCTTATCTCTTCTTCCACATCTTTCTGATACAAAGCCAGACAAATTATCTTAAAACTGCTTAATTTCTTCCACCTGACTACAAAGAAACAGAAGTATCAAAAGTTATAAAGATCTGAGAAAGTGGTTTAGGAGCAACTATCCTATACTTTTAATTTACTGTCCTTTATTTCAGTCCAGACATTAACAGTACTATTTTGAATGGGCTGTTTTCATGTCAAAACAGCATGAACAGGAAATTTATTAACAAAGCTGGACTGAAAATTCACAGGCCTACCTCTATTGCAATATTTCCTGAGAAAGCACTTCAGCAGTGCACAAATCTGCCTAGCTTTGAGACACAGCTCCACATAGAGCTCTGCTGCCTTTCATGTTCCCCTCATTCATTATGAAGCTCACAGTTGTTTCCTTACTTTCCTCTTCAAGAAGAAGATAATAAAATTCCAGTGGTAAAGTATGCAAATGTGGAGGACCAGACGAAATGGTAAATGGGTGAGTGAAGAGCTGAAAACCAAGATGAAACAACCTTATTTTAAACAACATCTCTTTCTCTCTCTCTCAAAATATTAAAAGAATTACATATACAGTTTCACGTGGCATTAACCAACCATACCGGCTTTTGTCACTTTACCACTGTATGATACTCAACTCTTCTTTTGTGCAAAAGCCTATTCTAAAAAGAAATACATGTCCAAAGATTGACACAAGTGTCTGGGCATCTAAACACCCAGAGTTGTACATCACTGACTCCATCAGGGCTTGTGTGTGCAAACAGTGCTGCAGAACTGAGCTGTAATATTTAGCACTGGAATAGTTAAGGACATATTGGGAAGGTCTTGCAGTTGAAGCTGCCTAAATATGTTTGAATTATTAGTGGGTTAGCTGCAAAAGCACGACAGGCTACTTAAGCATTTCTTAGCCTGTTCAAGTTGTTTATCAAGTTCAGCCAAAGTTAAATGTTATGTTCAATGCACTTCAAGTTTTATAGGTGGTATGGGGATAGATACATGTAGAGCTGTGCTACTTTCTGCTTGTATTCAGCAATTGCAAACCTTCTTTTCCTCATTATCTAAGGCTGGTCTCCATGGGTCTCAGCTATTTGGGACACAGACATTTAGAAACACCCCTGTGTTAACATGGTTCTCCTGAGATCACAGCTGGGACACAGAGTTTCTGTAGCTGCTTATGATTAGATTAAGACTGTGCTCTTTCCAGCTTTTACTTCTTATGTCACTATAGAATCATGAAGCCTGGTTTTGCAACTTGTGCCCGCTTAAATTCTGGAGATGTCTCAGGGAGATTATAGTTTCTTGTGAGTTTTTATTGTCGTTGTTGTTGATTTTAGTTTGTGGGTTTTTTTGATATTTTTTAATTAGTCACACTGTCATTGCAAAAAATTTTACTGTAAATACCTTTAAATCACTATTGTTTCTGAGGGAATTACAAAACAATATGTTCATATCCACCTTCTCTTTCTCTCTTACTGTGAAAAAGGAAAGTATGTGCCTCACTGCATTCATACTTGAGGGTACCATTTGCTTAAACCTGCCATCCAGGTTCCTTGCACAACGGCTACAACACCTGCTTCATATGAAATCTGCTCTGCTACTGTAAACTAACCAATAAAAGGGACAAGGAATACTAGGTGAACATCTTGAACATATTTACCAACAGATACAAAAGGATGTGCTGCCTGGGGAATTCTGCAGTGGGGGACTCTAATTTCCTGCACTGACATTGCTAGATTTCTAAAAGGATGCCCGATGTCTGAAAACGGGCTCCTAAGGCAGTACAGGTACAGACTGGGCGTCCATAATGCCTCAGATTCCTTTCACAGGAGAGAGTCTTCTGTGAGTTTTGGTTCTTGAATTGCTGTGTCTAGATTTGACCCTCCTGTCCAACACATACAGTTGTAAATGGATGTGCAGTCTTTCAAACCGGTTGTGTTTCTTTGCTGCTGCAAGTGGTACACTATTTTCTCACTTCCATATGACAGGAGGCTGTTTTAGTATTCTCGGATTCTTTTTGCAGTATTTCATCATGGCTGCCTCCAAAAGGCAAAGCCCTTGTCTTGTGATTGCTGTAGTGCAACCAGCTTTCTGCCTCCCTGTTTAGACAGGATACACCTAAACATCTGCAAAGGTGTACTAAGTGAAGAAAAATGCTGAGTGCTTTCACATGGGCTTCACCTGTGCACCCCGGCAGAGAACATATCAGGAAGTTCTCTAGTACTAAGTGAATTCAAGAGATTTCCTATTTAGTGAAGGAAAAAATAATGAATTCTTATTGCTTAAATGCATTTATTGCTAACAAGGATTTTTCCTAGGTGAAACTTTCAGTCTATTTACTATTGTCCTTGCTAAGGTTCTCCAAAGATCAGTTGATCCATACTCTTTCTGTTTTGCTTTTCTGG
The DNA here is from genome assembly GCA_035583135.1 of Lophotriccus pileatus. Classification (NCBI taxonomy): domain Eukaryota; kingdom Metazoa; phylum Chordata; class Aves; order Passeriformes; family Tyrannidae; genus Lophotriccus; species Lophotriccus pileatus. The sequence goes on from JAWWES010000094.1 coordinate 29,636,487, forward strand.
AAAAATGAAGAAATGCAGTGAAATTTTGATGCCTGTCATATTATAAAAGCATATCAGAATATCACAAAGGAAATTAATTACACATCCATAATGTCTGTTTTGTTACCTTTTCAAAATTTTCAGGTCTGTTGGAAGAACAAGCAGTTCAGATACTGCCTGTTCCTGTGGTGCCCCTGACTTCCATGTTTGAGAGCGTGGGGGATAGCAGTGATGATATCAACCTTCAGCAATAAAACAAAATAATATTTACCATAACACATAAATAATGAGGCAATGGGTATTTTTCTTGTCTCCAACTCTCCTTTCTCTGTAAACTTTAGAGCAGTTAAACCATCTGTGGTCTAAAAACCGGACAAGTGTTGTGATCGTATCTTCCTTCTATGAAATTCAGCTCAGCAGGAGGGAGGGAGGGAGAGAGAGACCCTGAAATGGAGTCAATGAAGCACATGAATGCAATAGTAAAACCAGCTGTTTGCAGTGCAGTGCTCTTTGCTTGGAAAGCAGTCTGACATCCTGCACTCATACAGTACATACCAGATCAATGGTCCCCAGCTGTTGCATTTAGATGCATAAACAACTGAAGAAAGGCTGAGCTGCTCTCCAGCTTTTCTCCTCTTTCCCTTTTTATCACCCAGCTGTGAGAATTCATGCAGACAGTTTTATTGATGTGGAATTAGTGCTGTTTTTGCAGGATAAAGCTCTTAGCATGTAACAGCCTCCTAATGGGTGATACTTTGCAGTTAGGGAATTTGCTCAAATTCCTTTCTGTCTTCTCTCTTCTTTCCCTCCCCCTTGTCCATCTTTATGTTTATAAGAACTACATTTGAAAAACAAAAACAAAAACAAAAACAAAAAAAAAAGGAAAAAAGAAAATAACTATCAAATAATTGTTAAAAAGCCTCTTACTCATAAGGTTTGGTATTTTGGTATTAGTCATTGCAAGAAAGTATGTGTAGTGAGTATTTGTATTTAAATTTAACAACGTGTATATTTTACAACTTTTCCATGAGGTTGATAATTCTCATGTAACAGATGGCCACATATGGTGCATATGCACTGTATGGAACACACCACTATGCTGAGGGCTTATTGACACTCAGATATTAGAGCTGGCAGCTGATGCTTCAAGTAATTAAAAAAAAAAAGAAAAAAAGATAACTCTTCATCCTATCCATTCTTCCATTTTGATCTTTATGTTGCAGCATTTTGGTTTTTTTGTGCTCCTCAAATTCTGACTACTGAATACCTGTGATTGAATGAAAATTTTAACTCAGAATATAAACTTCTAACATTAATTTTGCCACTACCCCCCCAGATCCTCTCCCCAACCTCCTGAAATTCACTCCTAGATTTGACACACTGCTGGGTGTATAAAGAAAATAATAATTTAAGAGCAATTTTTCAAAAGTCTGTATTCGCTGATAGCAAAATACTAAATTTATCAAAATTCATATCTTTAGACACTTCTCATGACTATTTTTATAACAGTGATCTCAGATTTTAAAGATAATGAAAACATATGTTTGCATTGTACGTATATTTAATCTGGGTGATGGTTAGACCATGAAGGAATGAAGGACAAGTCAGAGAAGGGCGTAAATGATATTGTATATATCAGTACTACCAGTAGCAGCCTTTTAAAACTTGGTAAAAGAGTAGGTGAATAGCAATTCATAATAATGACATTTTATATCATTAATTGAGGAAGCTGATAATTTTAACACGTGCCAGTTTATGCATTTTAATTTATAATATTTAATAAATTGTTTTAACACTGTCACAAGCATTGGTTTAGTATAGATCGGGAAAAGCCTCCAGGCTCAGAGTTTTCATAGTTGTTGCAGTCCATGCAGTGCTTCAGTCCATAGCTAGTTTCACTAAAATCCCAGGCTTCAGAGGATGTTTTTCCTGTTATGTCCTAATTTCTTCACTATTTAAAGTGCAGGTGCAGAACTTCAGAACTCCAAATGGCATAGTGACAGTGCACAGTCTAAAGCGTCATGGTCATCTTTGGTAATTTAGAAATACCTTGCCAATGAGTCTGGTTTTAGACTTTTCAAATTTCAAAGGAATTATCTGTATTAAACTTGTCTTTGCTTTCTTTTCTTTCTATTATTTCTCTCTTTTAATTTGTGCACAGTTTCTTTGTGATTCTCCATCACATCAGAGAAACTCTTTCACCTCTGTGATTTACAGACTATGCACTGGTCTTTGCAGAGCAAGTCTTGGAAGCAGTAAACATAAACTGGAAAATGTAAGGCTTAGTTTTGCTTCTCTCCCTTTTATTTGAGGAGAGGAGAGGAAGGTGTTTTGCCAAGTTTAAAACAACTGGTTGAATTTGATTGTTGAATGCTAAATTACTGTAGAACTTGTCTCAACTGCCACATCCTGAACTGTATTCAGTAGAAGAAAAATTTTCAGTCTTACAGGTTTTTAGTGGAAATGTTGTTGGTTTTGTTGTGGTTTTTTCTCCTTTTTTTTTTTTCTTTTTTTTTTTCCTTTTTTTTCCATTTCTTTTTGTCAGAGTTCATCTTGATAAATTTTCTCCCTCCTTACATCTAACAACAAAAATATCTTAGAAGTGAACACTGAACTCCTTCTCCTACCCAAAGTCTTGTAAAGTTGCTAACAAGTTTACTATTTCCTTTCAGTTTTCCTACTGGTGTCTGGCAAGTCCATAATCCAGTAATAGCCTAAAAATCATTGTGAAATAAAGGGGCAGTACCTAGAAAAGGAAAGAAATCAGCTGCCACTTCTTAAATGACCCCGTAGGCTTCAGAATAAGGCTCTGCTGTTCCCCAAAACACTGGTCAAGTGTGAGGCTAGAAAAGACTAAGAGAGTGAAAAGCTATCAGAAATAGAAAGAATACACAATTCCTTGCCTTTTAATTTGTCTCTTTCTTTTAATGACTTCCTTTCTCTCTCTCTGTCCCTTTTTCTAAAGTAGTACTGTGATCAGAAACTTAGTCAAATAGTTCTTCAAAAATATTTTAGTTCTAGGGTTGAGCGAAGATTTAGTAAAGAGGCTATGATATTTAGCGTTATGAATTCACCTCATTAGCGTCATGTAAAGATGTGGAATCTGCCAGAATACAGCATTCTAATCCATAAGATAAATATTTTTTAGTTCCATAAGCAATATTGTGAACGAGAACATGTGGCTGAAACAAATGGTGACAAAACTCTTTTTTTCACAAGGTCATATCTTCATGAAATATGTGTTCTGTCATTTATAACAATAAAGGGATTTGTTTTATTAAGGAGTTGTTTATTCACACATGCTATGCAGCTGCTAATGTCAGTTTATCATTGTGATCTTGTTTTGTTCATTACGTGGCAGCTAGAGATTTGCTTTCCATGGGTTTTGCAGAGGTCAAAAAAAGCCTTTCTTGTAATTTGGAAAGTTCTATTCCTTAAAAAGAATTTGACATCTTTCAGAATATAGTCTATTTTGCCAATATCAGACTAGTCTATTTAGATATATATTTCAGATATGTTTTCTGATGAGGTTTTATTTATATTTATATATACATATATAAATATTTATACATAGTGCTAAAGATGGAGATTTTTATCCATTTTCAGTTCTGATTTTCTTGAGGACTCTTAAAAATCTGCCTCGCTAATCGAACGCCATTTTAGAGTTTGAGTTTTATTTTAATGACTTATTAGAATGGTATAGTGAAGCAGTGGGATCAATGAATTATCTGACAAAGCTTTTTATACTTAGTTCTTTCTAACAGGTTTGAACTGCAACTGACTGAAACTCACAAAAAATTAAAATTAAAGTGTTTCTATTTCTTTTAGAAAAGATCTCCTGTGGTGGAATGACTATGTGTGATCTCACTTCCTTTCAAAACTGGAGAAGTAATAATGTGGTGAAGGATTTATCTAGGTATAATACTAAGTGACAATGAAACTATTTTATTATCCAGATTTCTTTAACAAGAGTCTGTGATTGTGCTTTTGTGTATATGTAAAGTAAACACTATTACTTTTAGAGGGTACTTGCAAATGAGAGAGCTTTTAGGGGTTTGTTTGGGAAGCAGATAGAACTCCTATAAATTTTATTTATTTTTTTTTCATTACTCCTCACATTCAGGAATATCAGGGTTTGACATTTTTCTTCTTTTGCCTTGAGGGCAAGAAGAACTGGAGTGTCACAGTTTTGTTTTCTCCAAACTGAAGAAAACATGTAATCTGAAGGTGCTCATTTGAGTGCAACCTATAATTTCAGCAGAGAAAAGAGAGAATTTCCAATTCAGTCATTAAGCAAGGATTGTTTTCTTCAGAGGGATTCAGGAGCTGGTAAGGTCAGTTGTTCGTATGAAAAAAAATTCTTTGAAAGCCCCACACTGAGTATGTTTATGTATGAATTGTTTCGAGATGAATTCTGGTATAGTCTGGTTAGAATTTTCACGGAATTAAAGCATCACGGGGTAAAGAAGAGGCTTTTCTACTGTGTAATCCAGATCATCTTTTCTATCTTCTTGACCTTTGTTCCTTCAGCCTGTCAGGGCCCAAACTCTCACATGGTATAATAATTTGCAGCATTTCCCATCTCTTCTATTTTTAGTTGTTGTTTGACTCTGTGGAGTTCAGTTGTAAGTCCAGAAGAGAGTTTTAAAGATGACCTTTATATTTAAGCTGTTACAAGGAATACATCCTCAAAGAATCAAACACAATTCAGAGTAACACTGTTGCCTGAGACACCCTTTATCATCTCCTAAAATTTCTACCTTTGCCCCCATTTTGACTTCTAGTGAGTGAATTAACATGGTGACCTAATGACTTAGTTTTTTAACAAACATTTGGATGCAATGGCATAAGACAGCAAGGCAGGCTCACAGCCAATGAGGTTTTGGAAAATAAAGTTTATGCGTTAAAAGCAGCTCGTCTTCCAAGATACACTTCTTTCTAATTATCCTTTTTACTAGAAATCTAGAGAAAATAATAATAGATATGCTCTTTTATTTAGTAGAATGAAAAGAGACCTAAAATATTAATGTTCTTTGACCTCTAAGAGTAGAGGGTAAAAAAATTGATCTGTTAAATTTAATTCATATTTCAAAAATATCATTAAAAAATTCAAGTTTACTTGCCTCCCAGCTTTAGGAGTGTGAGAAAACCAGAATATATTTTCCTGATTGTTATTCTTACTTTTACTTCACATAATCTACTTTTCTATTTGAGGCACAAAGTTTGCATGAGGACGAACTTAACTTTTGTTCCAGGTTGACATTTATTCCCAGTATGTGACTTTAATGATGTAAAACACATAGCAATACATAACTTGGATTAACATTTTCAGATCCTTTTAAACAATAAACATACCTTATATTTCCATTATCACCCTTATTTTTATATGCTCCATTCATTTTTCCTTCAATAAGGCAAAGGAGGGAAAATCAAGTTTCTTTGTTGAACACCACTTCATCTGGAATTCTCACTGTACATCTTTTTAACGCTGCATTAAGTTGTGTTGTAACAGGTGGCTCTAAAAGTACTTGAAGGATATGTTTTTAGAGTAAAACTGCTCTTCAAAGGATACACAAATATTATATTTTTTGGACAAATTGCTATTTTGTACCTACTAACATTCATGACAATGATTAATCAGTTTACACAAGAGCTTTAGTGTAACTGTAGAAGACCAGTCATGTTTATCAATCTCATGCGAATGGTATTCCTTAGTATTCCAGTTCTTTTATGTTTCTGTCTTGAGTCTTTATTCTTGTAAACTTCTCACTCATACTGTTTGGTACTCATGAGTGAAAGACTAGCAATGAACCAGATTAAAATATACTCAAGTTCTGTCCCCCTTTTTTCTGATTTTTTTATTTTTTTTATTTTTTTTAATAGCAATTCAGTTGTAGTTCCTCTTCTGACCCTGATGAACTGCAAAAGTTTGAAATTACTTTTCTGCCAGTATGAGAAAGGACTTAACCACTTCTCCTACTGTTTATGAAAGGCCACTATGTTTTGAAATGAGGTACCTCACATTATGTATGTGTTTATATAGACAAATATACATAAACACACACACATATATACATATATATATATATTTTGCCTTTACAGTCAAAAGTCTCTCACTCTCAGTCAGATGTCTGTATGCTCTAGAAAGTCCAACTTCTGTACATGCTTGACTCTGTGCCCATTATGATCTTCTTAGTCACATAATAGCGTATGTGCACATTTTAAAATGTTGTGATACTAAAATGTAATTCTGAAAAAATGATCCCTTTTTTTTTTCCTGATCACTTGTTGATAGTCTCAGATTATCTGGACAGATAAAAAAATCCAATAAGGTATTTTCACTGTGTCTTGGCTCCTCTTCCTAATACCTTGCAACTTGCAGGAAAACAATTCCACTTTTGTTGTGAAAGGAACTGTAAATTGTGGTATCATTAATACATATAAAAATCATGTGAAATTCACTGTCTTCAGAAGTATTTCTTTATCAAGGAAAAATGATTTGTACATAACTAGGTAAACACTATACTGGTAGTCACAACAAACAGATGGAAATAAAAATATGTTTCTTATAAGCAAGTCTTCTCAGCACAATTAAATCAAGACACAAAACACTGTAAACAACTTTTTTGTCTGCCAAAAGATGAGTTCAGAGCAATTCTCTTCTTTTGTAACAGATGACACCACAAACAACAAAAGCAGCAGTCCAAATTTGCTCTTGATATTTTCTTTGCATGTTAGAGATGCCATCAACTACAACTGGGGAAAAAACCCGACAACCAAACCCCAAAAACCCTCAAGCAATAACAAACAGAACAGAGACTTCAGTAGCTTTTGGCATTTAAATGAAGAAGGAAATGATTTTAAACAGCTTGACTTTAAAATGTATTTAACAAAATTAATTAGTGAATCTCTATTTGACTAAAACCTGAAGATCTTTTACAGTTTAGAAAAAAAAGACTTAATTTGCTTTGAAATTATATTTAATAGGACATTTGGCACCTGAAGATAAACATGGGGAAAAAAACCTCAGTTTAAAAGCATAGGAATATAAAACACTGTGTACCTTTCCAGGTAGGTAAGACAAGAGTTGTCCTTAGCAATACTGGTGTAGGATGGGGAATTCAAGCAAATATGCAATGCCTTCAACCAGTTCCAGTGTCCCTGTTGTACCCTCGCTATAGCAGCAGCTTATTATGGAAACAAGCCCAGTACAATTTATTAAACATGGGCCCAGTTCAATTTATTAATGCACCTTTTGCAGCAGCTGCACCGTGTCACTGAATAATGGATGAGGATGAGAAAGAGATGGTGGCCACAGAAAGAAGATGGGAAGGAAACAAACAAGAAGCAGCAGATGCCCAGGAGCACCTGTTCTACATTGCTTATTTTCTCCAGTTACAAAACCTGTTGGAAGAGAATGCCACCTGCTTGCACTTATTTTTGTCTTACAGGTAAGAGAGGTCTAAATGCTGTCACCTGGGAAGCCTGGAAATTGTTTGATCCAATAGATAGGCAGTGCTACTCCAAAGGACTGGTACTCCCAAGCATGGTCTCTGAATGTGTAATTACATCCCCAAGACTCACACGATGTGCCTGAGACTACTGTCCAAATGCTTCTTGAATTCTGTCAGCCTTGGTGCTGTGATCACTGCCCTGGGGAGCCTGTTCAATGCCCAACCACCCTCTGGGGGAAGAACCTGTTTCTACTATCCAACCTAAACCTGCCCTGACACTTCAGGCCATTCCCTCAGGTCCTGTCACAGCTCACCACAGAGAAGAGATCCGTGCTTGCCCCTCCTCTTCCCCTCACAAGGAAGTTTTAGACTGTGACATTCTGTTTTGGCATGTAGAATGAATGTGAAAGAACTGCTGAAATGGTGCATTATGTACCCAGTCTCCCAGTAATCTAGAGGTCATGTGTATGTTAAAATCACATGGGAATTAGACTATGGATATTTAATATAAAGCAGCAGGTAAAACATGCACAGGAGAGAGCCCAAATGTACCTCAAGTGTATCCACAAAAGCCACGTTGGAGTCTCAGAGAAATCTGTGATTCTATATCCTAACAGATCAGCTAAATAATTTAAAATATTATCATCTCTTTGCTTATGCATTCTACTGAATACGCATGAGAATTCATATCAAAGAATGTATATCAAAGTAAATGCATTTCAAAGTGAAATGAAATTATTCATGAAAGGGAATCTTCTCATCAAATGTAAATACTCCAGCATATTAAAGGAAAAAAAAATTCCATTAATTTCTTACAGGCAATTTGGGATGGGACAAAATTTCCAAAGAGTTCTACCACCTTTCTTTGTATTTCCAAGACAATACAGTTTTCACTGCAAATGTGAGTGAACTCCTGTGTCTTTTGCTTAACCAGAGTTGTGAAACAGCCAAAGGCACAGCTAGCTCCATAATAAAATGACCAGACCTCATCCTGTATGCTGCATCTACAGATTCAGTGCCTGCAGCACAGTTTCTGTTGTGATCTACCCATAGGATGTGTGGGTGATGGCAGAACATTTATAGGCCCAGGGGAATTGCTGGGTTGCTCTGCAAGCTCTTACCTGCTTCTGCAAATCCTTCTGAGCTGTTGCGTTTGTATTTGAAGTTGTCCCTCTTTGAAGACAAACTGCCTTTTCCTATGTCAGCTTATCCACAGCCAACTTGAGCACTACCATGAACTATTAAGCGTCCAAGTGAAGACACTGAGGCTTAGTTTGGATTGTTAAATAAGTTAAGCAAGTTTGATTGCTAAATGAGATAGGGCCCACATTCTGGCTCCAAAGCCAAGTAGCAAAGCCTGGGTTGAGTACACACATCTAAACTTTAATTTTCCTGTCTGCAGCTAGGTCTCCTAAAACAGGACAGTCACCCTGGGGTCTTCCCAGTTTTAAGTAGTTCCTGGAATTTGCTATCCCCCAAATTATGCTTGGGAAAGCACAAGCTGGCCTCAGGCAAAACAGTGCCAGGGAGCATCCTACTGACAAAGCTGTGCAGGTAGGCAATGGAGGGAAGTCATACACTCTCTGTATTATCACATCCACTCACCTTTTTGCCTGTGGGATCCTTGCAAGCTTGTGAAGTCCAGGTACAGGACTCACTCAAGACTGCACCCTACTGAAATCAAGATTTTGTGGAAAGGGCAGGGCCTGCATTTGCAGTGAGTTGATTTTGTGCTGTTTGGACCTTATTCTGAACAGTCATCTTGTTGGAAAAAAAAGTAGTCTGTGCCTTCTGAAATGCAAATATATGATGAAAGAGAATAAATTCTTTTCCAGTGGTAAAGCAGATTGACCTACATTTCTAAACCTTATACTTCAATTCCAGAGCTATCTGGTCACTAGTCCCTGTTGAGAATATTTTCCCAGGTAAGCTTGATCAAATAGGCCTCAATTCTATTTCTTTAGCAGATCTGCAACTGTAAATTTGCAGATAATTTCATTAACATCAATGGGACTGTTCACATTTCCAAAGTTATGAAGATACAAGGCAGCGTCTTCAGTATATGCCTAAACTCTACCCTCTCACAGTTGTCATTCATCCTTTGGTAACAGGTGCATATTTGCATTACAGGTTCTTGAGACAGTATGCCTGGATAGTCACTCTCACCCCAAGAAAAAAGAATACTCTTTCATCCCTAATTGTTCCTTTGCATTTCTTTCATATTCAAAATACATAAGCCTTGTCTTCAATTAAGAACACAGGATGTGATGAATGTCAGGAGCAAAACTCACAAAGTGTCAGGCCAGCTACACAGGGAGTACTGTACAGATACTTTTGCAGAAATGGGAGGCATCTGTTAATGTCTCTGGAAGAGAACAGAAACACAACATGTAACACAGAATTTATATGGGACAACATTCTGAGCAGGTCTAATAAAATTAATCTTGCTTCAGCAAGAGACATGCTATTGCCATGAACTCTCCTATAACCATTTATAATGAATAGCCATTTAAAATTGTTTTAGTTGTTGATGCTGCTTTCATTCAAATGTAAGTTGTGGAAAGCAAACCTTTTCAATCCAAAATCATTGGTTTGTACAGCAGTGAATGGATTTTTACTTTTCTTCTCATTTTGCACATTGAAATCTTTCTCCCAACAATATGTAGTGTAGGTAACTCTTTTCTTCATCTTGAGGACTGCTTAACAGTCTGCAGTGTTAAAAATATCTCCAGGCACACATTTAGCCTGGTTTCCTGAGGAAACAAGGCTTAGGCAGTCATGCTGTCTGTGTGTCTGTGTGTCTCTCTCACTGGTACCCTGGAGTGCCTTGGACACTTTAAAAAAAATTTTGACAGACATTGAGCTTTCAAAGATATTAGGCTCTTTCAACCAGCCTCCACAAAATGTTGCTCTGGGGACTCATTCGGGCTCCAGAGCTGTTTGTTTGATCCGCCAAAGTTGAGTTGTTCTGTTTAGGCTCAGGCTCACCCAGCAGCCAAAGAAACAGCAACTAGCAGGTCAGGAAGCTCACAGAAAAACCCGCTGGTCTGTTGGTATGGCTGAGATTTTCACCAAGCGTATGCTACTTCTTGATGAGCTACCAGGTCAAAAAAAAGATAGATAGGGACCTGACGGGTTGTAGGCAGGACTGCAAAGCACTGGAATTCAACCATTCTATAGAGTGAATATTGGGAGAAAGAAAAGAAATAAAAGCCAACCAAAAACCACATCCAAAAATACAAAAAAAACCCCAAAACAAACACCAAAACCAAACAAATCAAAAACACAAGAAAACCAAAAACCCCGAACAAAACAAAACCAAAACAAAAAAACTCCAAACAACAACAACAAACAACAACAAAAAAACCCAACCAACCAAACAAAAAAACTCCAAACCAAAATCCAACCAAGAAAAAAACTCATATATCTTTATTAGCCTGTGAAAGAACAGTCTAAATGATGAAACAAAACACAGGGTGCAACACTGACCACCATCCAAACCTGTGCATAACACATCTCTTAGGAAGCAATTCACATATCCAAAATGCATGTAAGCACAAGCACATAGATATATAGATATATATATAGATATATATAGGTATATGCATCCTTGCATATGAATATGTTAATCCTTGCATCTTCATAAACTGATGTACACAGTCCATATAAAACCCCTCAAATTCTGTGCTCTCTGTATTTGCAGAGCATTTTGGCAAGAGGACACCATGTTGCTACTTCCTTCCTAGATGGTGGAGCACAGCTTTTGGCCAGTAAGATGAGGATCAACCCCACCAATTTTAGCGAAAAGTTTAGTGATTTGGTTTTATAAATAAAATTTCTTGATAAATTATATTGTCTGTCACTAACAGGACTCATATTACATAAATACAATGTGAGTTGCAAATAGGCTTCATAAGGGCATTGGTATCACAGAAACATTCTAGTAGTTCTAGCAAGAAGCTTCGTTTCAGAAAAAAAAAATCAGAAACTATTTCACAAATTTCTTTTATTGCCAAAAAACTATCTTAAAATGTGTTAACCATTTGTCTTTATTCTTTACCATGAACTGCTGCCTCTCTTTGGTTAAGAACAAAGTGTTTCAAGCCAGATGATTAGGGCAATAATTTAATCTTATTGTATAATTTAATGAAAAATTTATTTTAAAAATTAATTTAAAAATTGGGAGGGGGGGGGAACCAAAACAAGCCGACAATACTTGAAGGGCACAACAGAGTGGACAGCAAATGTCCTGTAAGTAATGCCAGCAGGCAGGAAATAACAGATTAAATTCAAAGCAGCCATTCGTGTCTCCAGTCTTTCCAAGAATTCTTGTATAAATCCAGCTGGCACCTCAGGTAGCTTCTCCAGCCACATCTGCCTGATGCATTTGGCTGTGTCTGATACCTTTTTTTTTTTTTTCTCTTCTCTTCTCTTCTCTTCTCTTCTCTTCTATTCTCTTCTCTTCTCTTCTCTTCTATTCT
>JAWWES010000094.1:29668280-29684241 GCA_035583135.1 Lophotriccus pileatus
CCCCCCCCCCCCCCCCCCCCCCCCCCCCCCCCCCCCCCCCCCCCCCCCCCCCCCCCCCCCCCCCCCCCCCCAGTAAGATTGTAAAAGACTTTAACTGCTTTTGTCTCTTTTAAAATAACTGACATCACCACAAAGCTACAAAAAACTGCTATTTTGCTAAAATTACATGGTTTAAATTAATATTGACTTTCAAATAATGGATATCACAGAATCAGTCAGATTGGAATGGACCACAGTGGGGCATCTGGTTCAACCTCCCTGCTAAGGCAGGGTCATGTGTCAGAGTTTGGAGTAGCTTCTACATTGTAAAATCACTAAGAGACTTTTTGTCCATTGTAGCAAACTGCAAAGAAACAGGTGCTCACTCAGCAAACAGACATGGAAATTGCAACTACCAAGTTTCATCGATGGATCCAGTGGGCAGGAACCAAATATCTGTCTGTCTATCTATCTACCATCTATCTATCTATCTATCTATCTAATCTTTCCACCTTTATCTTTTCTTCTCTTCCTTCCGTTACGCACTTCCTTCAGTGTAATTTCTATGCTTTAATATCCTATGCTTTAATCATGCTATATTGTTCTATATTGCTATGCTTTAATCCTGCTGTACTGCTATAGAAAATAACACCCAAAATGGCAGCATACCTGTTTACCTAACACCCAAAATGGCAACATACCTGTTTACCTTTGAAACAAAATTGTTCTAAAATAAACCCTACATATATATATATATATGTTTGCAAATACCACTTATTCAGTGTCATTTCACTCTAATCCAAACTAAGGGATTTTTTAACGAGAACCTGGGTTACCCTCCCCTTCTGGGGTGAGTCTTAACATCATGCTGGAGCACCTTGCACAGCACTGCATCCAGATGGTTGTTAAGTATCTCCAGTGAGGGAGACTCCACAACATCTCCGGGCAACCTGTTCCAATGTTCACCTGCACAGTAAAGAAGTTCTTCCTCATCTTCAGGTGGAACTTCCTGTGCATCAGTTTCTGCCCACTGCCTTGTGCCCTAGCGCTTGGCACCACCAAGAAGAGCCTGCCTTTAGATATTTATACACATCAATGAGGTTCCCTCTCAGGCAGGGGTTCTCAGAGGTTCATCTCTCGTCAAGGCTGAACAGGCCCAGCACCCTCAGCCTTTCCTCATAAGAGAGATGCTCCAGTCCCTTAATCTTCTTTGCAGCCCTCCACTGGACCTGCTCCAGGAGCTCCACGTCTCTCTCATATCGAGGAGCCCAGAACTGGACACAGCCCTACATACATATATATATATGGAAAATATATAGAGAGGGATATAGACACATATAGGAAATACACTCTATTCTCAGAGACATTGCTATGACTGTTAAAAAACACCTTACTTTGGAGCATAATATCACTTGCTGTGGAGCCATCTCATAGGTAGATGCAGGGAAACTGGAACTGAGATGCTGGAGAAGCATCAGGTTGCTGAGGAGTCCCTCATACAGTACATACAAATAAATGGGTACCAGTACACATTAAGATTTTCAGACAGTGACTTTATTTTTAAAACTTGCACTAAAATATTTATTTTGTTTAGTACTTTGGTGCAACTGGAAGTAATAGATAGGTGTTCATATTATGGGCTAACACTGCCAGGTAAACACATAAGGCAACTAAAATTTTGGAAGAATCTGATTCTTCACCTGCAGTTCGGTTACAAACTGTATCTTTGGCCTGGCCCAGGAACAGAGAGAGAGGTTTCTAGAACAACCATAAATATTATTTGTCAAAATATTCAGAAGACACTGTCATATTTTCCTGCATATGTCATAAATGGAGGGGAAAAAAACCCTCAATAGTCAGCTTTTTCAGTCTGAACAAAAACATTCAAGCCCCAAATCTAAGCAGACAAAAACTGGTACATTGACTCAGGGTAGGTGGGACCATACCCAAAACAATTTGGCAACACCCACAGTGAAGCTATGGTCACTAGAACTTCCCCAAGAGCCCATAAATCTCATTTTCCAAAGATAAGTTTGCTAGAAAACAGATGATTTGGCACTCTACTTTTCAAGATGCTGTATATCTAAAATAGCGGCAATAACGCACAGACTGATGAGAGGTGACTTCAGGTACTGAAGCTTGCAGTTAGATATGAAATCACTCATCCCAGTCCAACAGGAAAACTACCTCAGTAGCAAAGTACCTTCAGAGAAATCGTGTGGTGTCATTCATACTTTGCTTTATCAAATGATATTTTGGCATCAACCAAGCACAGCTGTCATATTTAATAGAAACCTGGATGCAGTAAGACTGTAATATTTAAAATTGATGCCAGATGAAAAGGGGAATTGCAGAAGCAAAAAGAAGCAAAAAAGAGCAAACAGAATAATCAGGTCTTTCCCATATAGAAAAAAAGTACTATATAACTTGGAAGGGAAAACAACAGTAAAACTTGTGATGGAGTCCTGAAAATTTGGCAGACAGAAACTGAGGCAAGGTAGGTCTTATAATCCTAGCATCCTGCAAAAATTAAGAGGAGGACTGATATGAACCTGCCAATTTGTACAACATCTTAAGTGATAACATTAGGACTAGCACCCCTACCAAAGTGAAGAGACCCCTTAAATATCTGTAGCAAAAGTAATGTCTGTTCTTGGGGGGTAATCCACAGATCCAAGTCACTGAGACACATCACATGCATGTCAAAAGTATCTGATATGCTTTGAGTGCTCTGCATTCAAACACCTTGCCTTAACTACACAGAACATGCCATATTATTTGTGTTTATCAGGGCCTGAAACTCTAATAAATTAGCACAGTATCACCAACAGAGATGTGCCCATAATAATCCCCCAAAATCCTTGGTAAATATGGCTTCTCACCTAGTAGCTTTCCTGCAACTAACAACACTGTTGTGCCTCATAAAAATCTGACTTACAAAATTCAGTTGTGCTGTTACAGAGTTTTGGTATTGCTCTTCCTTGGACTATGTAAACTAAAATAGTTTGTTCTGCTTGTCTGCTCATCTTCCCTGACAGCTAGGGAAATGTGGTCACGTTTTTTCTTCATGAGACATGGCTATGTCCAGAATGGGAAATTCTTTGTTAAGAATTCTTGTTTTACTTCCCCATTACCAGTTGTCTTCTCAGTTGTTTTCCCTCCATGAGCCACTTTTATGAGATGCAACCAACTTATGAACCCTGTAATAATGTTTGGCTTGTTGCATTCACAATAAACATCTATGATGTGTGTTCTCCTTGACAAAGCTTTCCCCAAAAAAACCCACCCAAAATCTTCACAAAATTCTTAGGCGACAAGTAGATCACTCTTACAGACCAAGTAGGCAAAACACAGCAAATTAATGTATTTTTATATTAAGTGTTTATTATAGCTATGAACATAATATACTGACCACACTGTCACTTTTTTAAATTTTGAGTTTGTGAAACAGGTTTGCTTAATTTCTTCAGGAGTAACTGAATAGTTGACAACATGAGCTTTAATTTTTGAGTGTTCTTGCTTTTCATATTTCACTTGACCTTGTTGCTGCTCTGCAGCTGAGTGAACACCATCCCGATTTGGCAGAAACAAAAATGAAGACCCATCAAGGGGATTGAATCTCCTAGGAAAATTAAATTTGGGAATTTTACAAAGAAGGAACATATAATCATTATCGGTTGCTTTTCTTTTTCAGGACTGTGCAGGCTTTAACTAAAGCATCATATCTGAAAGTAAAACACAGGTTCTGTCACATTTAATTCAGTTTGAAGATAATTTCTGGATCCGGATTTGTACAAAAGGGAAATAACTGTACAAATTGTCTAGCTTAAAAGCAATATTTCCACCTCTTTACTTGGTTGATTTAATTGCTTTACTGCCAGGGCCTGAAGAAAGCCTCTCTCTTTCCTGAATGAGAGCCCCATGTCATTAAAAATTCACCAAATGTTTTGAATTTACTAATCTGTAAATTTCTGCCTATCCCAGTCTCACATGAAGTCCCATGTCTGGTTTTCTACCTAAAGCATGAAGAGGGTAAGAGTTTTCCTTAACAGCTGAGACTGAGTATAATACATGTCAAAGTTTTCTGATGTCTCTGAAAAGCTGAGAAGGAGCAGATTATTGGAACATGATACAGCATTGTGAGGCAGACTGATGCCCAGAAAGACAACTGCCCAGAGAAGCTGAGTTGGCTTGGGTTCATTCTGCTTGCAAGGAACGTGGGACTGCACGGTGGCTGTGCTGGCAGCTTTGGGGGCACTCAGGGACCTGAAGACCCAGATGCAATTTAACTGTAAACAGGTTCAATCTGACACATCTGAAAGAGACTTGTCCATGGAGGAATGCACCTCCAGCAGAAAAGGCGAGATTTAATCAGCCAATATTGGTACAACTGAAAACGTGCAGAGCAATAAAATTATCGTAAAGATGGAGCATGACTAAACTAAAAGATTCCTGTTACCTTCACTGGACTTGGGACTGATCCCACAAATAAACCCATTTGCCATTGTTGCCAACATTTTTAGAATTTTTAGAGTGACAGGTACCTTCTTTCTTACATGGTCTTGAAAATCTTGAGACTTGTTACAGAGCTGCATACTCTTTACAATTCACCATGATGCTCTGTGCTGTGTGGCAGCTCTAACAATTAAAGAATTTACAGTTTCTTTACTTGAAGCATATGCCAAATCCCATTCTTACTCATGACATGGTGTGACCGAGCACAATGAAATTAACCACTAGACCAGGACTTATCCTTTGCATTTTCTAACAGAAGCATAAGCAAAAAGTGAAGATTTCTTAAGAAAAGAAATGTTTTGTGGCTCAGAATGTCATTTAAATCTGAAAAATCAGATTACCTTGTCTGTTAAATCTGACTTCTACTTCTTATAAAAAAGTTTATATATGCTTGAAATTAACCTTGCATGTACTTGTTTCAGTTTAATAGCAGCATATTTTATGTGGTTTTTCATTTCCAAATGGGCATCTTGGCTGTTAAGAATGAAAACCCCCAGCTTTTGGCAAGTATGAAAGAGAGCATGACCCTGTTGAACAAATCCATACAAATCTGCACATATAAGGTTCTTTTCAACACGTATATCAAGTGGTTTTACTATTCATGATATCTCTTCACCCCAGCTTCACTTTACCAGGGCCACACACACAAATTTTCTTTCCTATTCAAACCCCACTACAGCTGAGTATGAATAATAAGAACAAGGGAGTTGATGAAGACATAGAGGTGAGGACAAAATCAGGGACAAGACTCGAGCTGGGTGAGGAAAAGGGCTGTGGAGTGGAGGATTTAGCGGTTAGAGGAAGCTATGGGAGATAAACTGGTCCTGTGGGTCAGTGATGTGTAGGACAGCAAAGGGTGCTACAATGGCAAGAGTCAGAGCTAACTTGGGAGACCTCAGGAACTGGCAAGAGAGTACTGACATCTGTCTAGGTAGTGCTTAAACATTTAAAATTTCAGTAGCTGGCTGTGTCTTACCCATTCTGGGAGACACTTGTGTATTGCTGAGACTGTGTTCAGAAGTATCCAAATATGAGGAAAAAATAGATGAAGACGTTACAGCAGGGACAGTGTTTGTGATAGCATCTTCAAAGTTCAGTAAACATTTCACTGAAGTAACCAGACAGCAAAGGATCCCAAAGTCACAAAAAGTGACTTTGCTACACCTGGAGAATGAATTCAGGAGGTGTAGTCTGCAACAGGGAGGCAGACTTTTAGAGTGACATTACAGTGCAGTCCAAAAGGCAGAATGACTACTAATTTTTCAGAGATCTAGAGCAGAAAAATGCACTTTTGTTTATATGTTGGTACAACAAAAATGGAAGGCAAGTCCATGAAAGAACCATAACTGAATGCTACTACCAGAGCTAAAGGTTTTAAACAAACAAGAGTCAAAGTAAACATTCACATCGTTAAGGCTTTAAGACAGACCTAATTGCCCCCAGCATGTTTCTGCATCAGCAGCAAGCAGTATATATATACCCAGTGTGCCAAAACGTATTTGAGAGGAAGATAGTGTATGGGAGGAGGCAGTGCTTGTGAGGGCCAGTTCTGCAGCACACAGGTACTGACCCCAGCTTGGAAAAAGTTAAAAGTGAGGCCTGTGGCCATGCTGGACATCTGCTGAGCCTTCTTGGCAGCGTGCTCCCTGGGGTAACAGCTGTGGAGGAGAGGGGTGCCATCCACGTAGTTCTGGCTAGTGAGAAGGAGGCAGATGTTGGGCTTTTCGTCCTCGTGGAGAGCAGCTGTGTTCTTCATCGTGAGTCTTTGCTGAGCAGGGCAGTGGAAGGTTGCAGCCTTGCAGCGTGTGAAGGAACAGTTTGTCTAACATGTAGCTCGTTTTCCATGGATGTGATGTATTGGAAGCATTTGCCTTATTCCCCGTGGAAGTGGTGGACTACCAGCTGCAGAGAATAATTAATATTAGACTCAATCTCAAATGAGGTCATAATAATAAATATCATAAACATCGTAAAGTACATTTGACGGTCTCCTTCAACATCTGAAGTCTCCCTAGTATTTGTGGCAGTCATCACTTTATTGAACAGGAAAAGATTAATGTTTTTGCTAATAAAAATTAGTCTGGATTTTCTCTGTTTCTGTCTTTCCCCTCCTCTATTCCTACACTAACTCCCCTAATCTCTTTTGAAGTAATCTTCTATATTCAGATCCTTTTTGCTAAGGCCCATTTCCACCTAAGAAAATCTTATAAAGGGAGAGGGAGTAAAACACTATGATACAAGGCAGACACTGTTTTGCAGTAGTGTTCCTTAGATTCTGGCATAACAATTTCTCTGCAGTAAATGTATGTTTTCCATCAGACTTTGCTCTACCATGTGGCCTAATCTTCTTGATATTTTGCCCAACATATTATGAGCTCAAACTACTATTTTTTTCCTTTGTACAAGCCAGTAATATAAATGCTAGAGCAAATGGTACAAATCCCAACGGAAAACACATATCTATTTCATTGGGGTTATTGGTTGCCAGTGGGAATAAGCAGATTTTTGTCTTTGAAGAGTTCATTAGCTTCTAAGAAAAAAAAAAAAAAGGCAATACAAAAAATCCTTTCTAACCTTGTAAACCTATTGGGACACAAACTCAAAACTTCATTTAGTGTTTTTGGGAGCGTCTGCTGACCTTGGCTTTGACAAACCTTGTGAGCTGTATTTTAGCCCACACAGCTTAAGATGCTCACAGTTAACTTAGAAGATATCCATTACTGCTTGTGTCCAAGATGAAAAAGGGTGTTGGTTTAGAAAACAACTGCCTGAGCTACCACGATGAACTCCTCTATTAGAGCATCCCTGTTGCCAGCTCTTTATTCCTGTCTGAATACTTACCTTTTCCTCAAGTTTGCCCAAGGGAATATCTTTCCTGGAGAGTGTAAGGAATCCATCAATATTCCCTGGAAACCCTACCCCTTTGGAATTGCAGTGTATGCAGGAGGTGCAAATCCACAGCAACCCCATCTCACTCTCTATTAAACAAACAAACAAACAAACAAAACAAACAAAACAAACAAAAAAACCCCTAGCAAGATATAATGGGTCAAATACTGTGATCCTTGCTTGATTTAAGTTGCTATCAACTGTGAAAGGATGATGGTTCAAGAAAATACCAGTAAGTCTACTGGTTTTGTTTTCCCAGAAGACATTCCCACCCTGCTGTTGGTCTTGTTTCCAGACTGAATCCCTGGAGGGAATTCTAAAGAACTACTTTTAATCACATGCACTTCACAATAAAAATATTTTTACAAAGTGGAAAAAGAGCCTTTGGATAAACACTGCATAGCAAAAGGTGGGAATTTTTTTTACTTTGAATCAATTTTACTGGTTCCATACCCACTTATAATAATAGTTTTATGATGCAGAATGCTATGTAGAAAGAATCAAGTAGTTAAACTTAAATAGAATCATTTTCATCCAAAATGTTTGCATGAGAACTTGGAAATTCTGGCAAAATAATTAAAATTTTCAGACCTGTAAATACAAATTCCTGAATAAATTCAAAAATTGGTTAAATAAATGTAATTGTATTGACAAATCTAGTATATCCTATTTTAAAATGGATTTTAAAAGCTATCAGGAGTGATTGCAAATATATTTCAATGTAAATTCAACTTTTATAATGTGGGCTAAGTAATAATTATTCAGTTAATACCTTAAATAATTAATACCTGAGTTATTCACAATTTTATATACAAATTATTTATTTGATCCAAGACAATAGTACCAAAATATTCATAACAAGTTGTAACCTCTTAAGTAGTATTTTTTTCCTATTTTGGTAGAACTGATCAGAGAATATAACTTTAGGTTTTCTTGAAATATGAAATGTCCACAGGGAGCACGACTACTAGTTCTCCAAGAACAAATCCACGGTAACCTCAGGATTCAGATTTCTATCACTACCATCTTTACATCATTTGCCTTGTGGCTGCCTTACACTCCCCCCCACTTGGCTGCCTGCTTAAAAATACTGAAGGTAACAGGTTCCTCCTTTCACTTCACCTGTAATTCATGAGTTTGTCTGAATTTCATGTCCAGCCCTTCTCCTGGCACAAGCACTGGGTGTTTTTTATATATAGTCTCAGCCTCACTGTGAAATGACCTGGAACTGGCAATATGTTATCAGATGCTTCTTGTTTAATGTAATGTCATTGGCAGTTACTTAAGGGATATCAATGATTAGTATGAAAGGAACAAGATCACAGTCATCAACTGCAGAGGAAAAAAATGACAGAGAAATTGCCTACCATATTTGAACTACATTTTATTCTAGTGCTGATATTTTGTCATGTCCCTTTTAGGACAGTGGTAGGACTGCGTCCAGATTTAGTGACCCAGCTCACTGTCAGCTCTGGGCCATCATGAAGCAGGACCCATGACCCTTTTTGTGTTCACACAATAAATAGTTACAGTCAAGGATACTCTTTGTAGACCGAGCAACCAAAGTGTTTACTCTTCAGAAAACACATTCAGCATTTTGCAGCGTGCCCCTCTATGCAAATAAAGCAATTCTAAAACATTTTAAACCATTTAATAAATATAACAAATATAATCATAATATCATCATAATTTCTTCCGAACAAATATTGTGGTTTCATGTGTATCATAGTCTCAGAATTTACATATTTGCATGGAGTCAAAAACAGAACCTGAACAGCTTGCAGAGAAATTTTAATTCAACTATGAAATTTCTTTACTCATGCAAACAGAAGGAGCATAAAGGTGGTGGCCTTATGTAGTGAACACACAGTGGAAAGGGAGAACAGCAGAGGAACAAACGAGAATTAAATTAGTACTTTACATTTCCAGAACAATTCTAAAGTTGAATTCAAGGGCCAAGGCCGAATGGGTAGATGGCATGAATGTATGGAACTAGAAATTATTATGTTAAAGATGAAAACAGAGTTTCACTAATTTTCCTGCCCTAGGTCAGGAAAACCTCATAATCTTCACTGTAGAGTCCTGCAACATCCTCCCTTGCGGCCCAGTCAGGCTCAGAGGAAGGTCTTTACCACAGAGTGAAAATCTAAGCTCACTTGTTGTGTGCACGAGATTCATGTGCTACGTTTGTGAACTGTAAAACAACTTTTTCTTCCTAAACAGGAGGAAGCTTATCCTTTTGAAGGCATGGGGAAAAAAAAAAAAGGTTGTAAATATCATTAGATTATTGATCACAGGAATGTGATGGCAAATCGTTGTGATTGCAGCAGCTGCTATCCCAAGCTTCACCAAAAGTTGTTTCCAGCAGAGATCAAGAAGCATTTTTGCTTTTCTACTACACAGTGTGAGATCCCACATGCAAGGAAGATCAGGGCAAAGTGAGTGGTGATGAGAAGGGACTTTTTGACAAATTACCAATAATCATACTGACAGAAAAGCAAATATATATAAATTACTGGGGTCCATAAGCTAAATATTTCTAACCATTGGTAGTGCTACAGAACAACTTTCCAATAGGAATAGTGATGGGAAAATATGACTCCTGAAACAATTCTTAATCTATTTGTGGATGATATTATTTGGCATGCTGAGCAGACAACAGGGTCCAGTGCTCCATTAGAACCCCCCCTAGTATGTAGAGACCTGTTCTTGCCTGTTACAAAAATTGTAGTTTTGTATTTCCTTCTTGAAAACAATCTTGTAATATTTCTTCCTCATAACATGAGATATTTCAGAAAAATGAGGAATAATTTCTACTCTGAAAGTCTCTGTGAAACAAATACAGAATCTAAAAGAGAAAAAAAACCACTAAGGCTGAGTTTTAACCAGGATTTTGCTTAGTCGATGATATTAGATTTTGAAGGAAGAACCACAGGTGGACTTCTAGGAACATGGTATGACATGTTCTGAGCTTTTTTAAAGCTTTGTGATTTAAAGGACAAAACTTGAAAGGTACCCGTTTTGGAGGTACAGCAGCTCAAACAGGGGACTTGTGCTAGCACATCCCTAAGAACTGTATCCTTAAGGATAGCTCAAGGTGTTTGCATCTTTCCTGTGCCTGTGTCATAGTTTAAGCCCAGCTGGCAGTATGGGACATCCCTTTGGTCAGCTGGGGACAGTTTTCCCCGTTGGGTACCCTTCAAAATTCTTGTGCACCCCAGCCTACTTTCTGGCAGGGTACTATGAAGAGCAGAAAAGGCCTTGACACTGTTCAGCAGTCACTAAACCATCAGAGTGTTATCAACATGTTTTCATCACAAATCCAAAACATAGCACCATACAAACTGCTATGAATAAAACTAACTCTATCCCAGCCCAAACCACTCAAGTCCGTCCATACTTTCTGTCACACTTGCAGTATTTATTAAAAATAATTTTATTATAAGATATAGCTGTCAAAGTGCAAATGAATAGGGGTGCTGACATTTTGGGCATGGAAATCCACTTTGGGACGGCTTCCAGCTTTAAAAAAATCAAAATAGAAACAGCAGATGTCTCAGCATTTATCTGTGAAATTCTGATGCTCCAACCCTGCAAGTTGAACCCACAGGCAATTTCTGCTGAAGTCTGAAGTACTTTTGTAATCCATGTGTGAATTTTTTATGTATAAGCCTAACTTTTACAGTATAAGAAAGTGCACTTTTACAGTGCAAGAAATCCTCCTCACCTTCTTTATGGAATGACTCATTTCTTGAGTCGTGGGCATTTTCACTGGCTTTATGTAAGCTTGACGATGCAAAAGAATCTTGTAAATTCTTCAGGTATTCTGTAGGTTCTGTAATCACTGCACTGTGATATTGCTCTGGTTTAACCCCAGCCAGCAACCAAGCACCACACAGCTGCTCGCTCATTCCCAAGCCAGATGGGTCAGGGAGAGGTTTGGAAGGGTAAAGGGTAGAAAACCTGTGGGCTGAGATAAAGACAGCTTAATAGGGAAAGCAAAAGTTGCACACACAAGCAAAACAAGGAATCCACTGGTCCCCATGGGCAGGAAGGTGTTCAGCCACCTCCAGATGAGCAGGGCCCCATCACGTGTCACAGTTACCCATGAAAACAAATGACACCACTCCAAATGTCCCTCCCTTCCTCCTTCTTTCCCCCCAGTTTATACACTGAGAATGATGTCATTTGGTCTGGAATGTCCCTTTGGTCACTTTGGGTCACCTGTCGCAGCTGTGCCTCCTCCCAGCCTCCCATACATCCTCAGCTCCTTGCCAGAGTGGCAGTATGGAAAGCAGAAGCAGTTTTGATTCTATGTAAGCTCTGCTCAGCTTAATATGTAATCAAAACATCTCTATATTATGAACCCTGCAGCACAAATCCAAACTACAGCCCCATACTAGCCAATGTAAAGAAAATTAACTCTACCCCAGGCAAAACCAGCACAGACGTATTTTTTTTTTTTTTTTTATGCATGGTAGAAGTAATGTACCTTGATTGTACTCTTACAAAAATAAAATCAAAATTTTAATTCATTCATGTCCAGCTAGGTTATCTTCTCCTGCTTGCTAGGCTGACTGCATCAGGATTCATCGAACATAAGTTGCACCACAATTTTTTCTACCTTTCCAGGTGCTGCTGCTGCTTCTTCTTCTGCTGGGCATTTCTGGCATTTCTGATTCCAAGCCCAAACAGGCCTAACAGTGTCTATTAATCCTGATTCCTCTCTGCACACACTGTATCTCATTTAATATTAGAATGTTGGATTACCTGGGAGTAGTAGTTTAATATAACATTATAGTTTCAGGTACAGGTATGAACATTAACATTTACTTTAATGTTAGACACAGGTACCACTTGTTAACAGTGGTACATTATCAGTACACTAATCTCACTACCCAATTGCATGTTTCATTACATTATTGACCATGAGATATCCTCAGCCTTTCTGAATTGCCATCAAAAGTTCATAGCATTTTGCTGTTGACTTATGGTGCCACTTACTTAAAACTCTAGCTGCAAGGGTGACCATGGGTGGAATCCTGACAAAATGAAATGACCAATGAATTTCCCTTGCAGGAAATCTGGTAAACCTTGTAGCTTACTAGACATATTCATTCTAGTTTTTCCATTTCCTATTTCAATAAATAGCAATGTTTTATTTTTAAAGTAATTTCATCTAGCTGAGTAAAACACTTTTACTTGAACAGATCAAGTGTGAAGGAACCTTAGTACACTGGGAAACTGCAGTGCCCACATAAACAACAAATATTCTGAACAGGTTCAAAAATTCATACTTTCTGTAAGTAATGAAAGGAATAATTAAGGTCATTAAGGACCCTGCTTACTTATCATGCCTTTATCTGGATCTTGCTTTTCATAGAGGTCTGGAGGTTGCAACAGTGTAGTATACAGAATCCATATATATAAACTCCAATTAGAAATTACCCCAACATATAATGATTAAGGATTTCCTAGTTAAAGTCTGGATCACTTGCTGGTCCAGGCTGGCTATAAACAGCTCTGAAAAGCATTTGTTTTGCTGTCTGTTAGACTCTAGTAAACCACTGTTCTCACAGTTATAGGTGCAATGTTACCTAACACTCCTTTTCAAGACTTAGCATAGCAATATCCTGAAATACCACAGGAGATAACTAGACTGTCAGTGACAAAGATGCTGGTAAAGGCTGTTTCATGCCATGACTGTTCAAGAAAAAAAAAGTTAGCTTTCTTTTCCATGACATCTGTAACATCTCAGTCAGTGACTAGTTCCAAGTAATTGTCTATTCTTGGTGCTGGTTGAGTGTTTCATGATGAGAATTTTTGTTATACTTGGATAAACTCACTAAAACTCAGAATTGACTGCTGGCTTGCAAAGAAAAAGACTGGCTTCAGAAAGGACAAATGTTTTTTTGGCTTGAGTTTTGGTCAACAGTATCTCTTGGTGAGACTCTAGAAGCACTGGGGGAGTTTCAAACTGATAAATAAACCAAACACACAATTTGCTTTTGATCAATGAGCTTACTGGGAGAAAGGAAAATACTACTTCATTTGGATTTTGAACTCATAAAAACTTGCTTTAATTCTCAATTCTCTGTGCACTGACAAATTCTTTGTTTATCAACTTACTATCAAACATTCCTCCTATGACAACACATGTAGTCAAGAACAAAACAAAAAAAAAATCTAGAAACTTAATTTTCTCATGTTTTATGTTTTGTGGCAGAATGCTGTGCCAATCCTTGCTGCTTGCTTGCCACCTCACAATAAATGGGAATCAAATGTAAACTCTAGCCACTAATGCTTATTGAGCAAAACGGGGTATAACCATAGTCCAACATGCAAAGATAAAACCAGCTCACAGTTACAGAGTAATTTGGGTCTTGTACTCCTGTTTTCAAGAGAATTTGTGATGGTGATAAAGTAGTAATGTCTGTATCTGTTACTCAGCTTTATATTGTAATTTACTAGGTACAACAGCAGTAGTCCCCTTGTATCTTTTGTTCAGGGCAGGTATGCAAACAAACTCATAAGGAATTAAAATAAGCAGAATTAGCCTTGTAAAATCTCAGTGGAAGAGTTAATGGCATTGTCCTACCTTCTGTTAGGGGGGTTTGTAACCGGGGACTCTGTCCCAGAGCTTTCAACTGAGAGGATTACAAGGATTTTTTAGGCAGAATTTCTCAGAAAGAAAACTTCTGCATTGTTCAGCATTCATTTAATTTCCAGATGTATTAAAAAGGTTGGGTTTCTATTTTGATCTTTTGAACTCTCTTTAATTTTATTGGTTTCCATGTGACTCAAAGACAGCTACTCTCAGAAGGGGGCTGCCAGGACAGGTGAGAAGGTCTTCAGCATCCAAGCTAAGATTCATTGTTTATTCATGAGAAATGGGAAGCAAAGTCTTTTTTAATGAAAGGTTCTTCATAGTTAAAGATCCCAGAGGGGGCTATTTTGGTCTTTTGTGAAGATGCTGACGCGTGAAATTCTTAGGAAATTTCTGTTTTTTACACAAGGGTCTCCAATTTGACTATGCTAAATTGTAATCATTACTAGGACAATCCTGGCAGAACTGACAAAAATGACTGATTTATTTCTTGCCCTCTGATCCCTGATGTGCCTCTTGTTTGGGTTACAAATAAGCAATTTTTGTCATGTTATAAGTGAGACCAAAGGGCCTAGTCCTTGGACAAAGTTTTCAAGTATAATACTCAGGGACTCCCTACTCCTTTTCCTATGGGATTAGAGAAGACTGCCTGCACACAGTTCTACTCCTGCATAAGCAGGTTCATCACTAAGCATACTTCCCAGTGTCTGTCTTTTTGTTGCACATACAGGGCTCTGGAGCAAATTGTGTTGTTCCAGTGTGTTTTACTGAACTTCCATTTATTTGACATTTGTAGCGCTAAGCCTGCTTGTCTCCGTCATTGTTACAATTTGTCTCTTTTTTTTTACTGTAACAACCGTTTCTTTGTTTTTCTCCCTGTTCCCATATTCAGTCATCATACCCTCCAGGTAGCCAGATCTCATTACACACTCAGATCTTTACCTTATAAAAGACCTTATTTCTTCCTCTGGAGTGAATAGTAAGATACTGTTTTTCTTTGTGTGTCTGTCTGGTCCAGATGCCTTTCACAATCACTTACTAAAACCTACTGAAAGTATTGTATTTGGGGGTGTGCCCAGGGGAAAATATTCATGCTCTCAGTGGATTTTAAATTGTTCCTGGTATCCTTGTTTTTATTGAACATAATCTAATACTAAGCTTGAAATATATGTCCAGAACAAAACTGGACACTGAGTTCACTCCAACTTTCATGGCACAAATTCAAAAACTTGTTATGATTGAAGGGAAACACGGCAATTCAGGCAAATATCTTTCCATGCAATTAAGCCATACCTTTAGATTGTTCCTGGCACCTCAGAGTTGGAATCCTTGGTTTGTACTGAGAAAAACACAAACTTCTTGGTATGCTTCTCCTCAGACCATGAACAAACACATTATGCTCACTACTGATTTTGTATTTTTGTTCATTAAACAAAAACTGAGTCTTTCTAAATGGTTCACATCACCTGAAATTCAAAAACACCAGTGTTTCTTGTCACCAAGAAAGAAAGCAAAACCACTAAACCACTGCATGAAGCAAAACAACTTCGGTATGGAAAATCAAGAAAATAAATCTTCAATATAAAATACCTTCATTTCTCATACGAGAACTTTTTTGAAATAAATGTCACGCTGGGGGCGGGGGCGGGGGGGGGGGGAAGAATCAAAACCCCAAGCTGCTCCTATATGAATCAGTTTTGTAAAGACACCAGAATAATTCTGCAAGTGCCAGAATTCAGGGATACATTGGCATATGAATATGTCTGATCTAGGAGCATATTACAACCCGTCCTTGTCACTTGTTCACTGTTGTAAGACTGAGATTTCAATTTACAACAACTGTGGTGAAATATAACGCAATATTGGCTCCCAGGTGGCAGCAGTGAATGAAAAGAACAATACCTGCATGAGAAGGGGTAGAGAAGGTTTTTGCAAAAAAAAAAAAAAGCAAGTAATTCTTCATGGAGATAA
>JAWWES010000094.1:29684536-29699851 GCA_035583135.1 Lophotriccus pileatus
ACACAACCATAGACACAGAACTACAGAAAGGTTTGGGTTAGAAGGGACCTCAAAATCATCTAGTTCAAATCCCACTGCCATCAACAGGGACCAGACCAGGTTGACACACTGTATATAAAAAAGTAAATGAATAAATTAATATCTCAGAAGACATTAGTTGTCTTACCAGATGTCCAAGTACATAAAAGTTTGGAACAGCAATAGGGGCATAAAAATAATCTTGTTTGTAGTCTCAGTCTCAGACTTTTTTTTTTTTTAATTGTATTTAATCAAACTTTTTTCTCTCTTTCTGTCACTACTACTTTCCTAATTTTTGTCCAGTGAATTGCCTGGGCTTTTGGACAGTGAAAGCCAGTGCTTGATCCCACAGCTACTGAATCTAATGGAAAAGTCTACCATCTGCACGGTTGCATAGAAGCAGAGCCATCTTTACTGCTAGAGGGCTAGCAACAGTTTTCCAAACTGTTCATTCTACCCGCTATTTTATTTCTAGCTACCACTACCAATCTAATTTTCTAATATAGCTCTATGCTTCCTGGCTCTTTCAGGTTTACTATTGTGGTTTTGCTGTGTTTTGTTTGTTTTTTGTGGTTTTTGTGGTTTTTTTGTTGTTGTTGTTTTTTTTTTCTTTTTTTTTCCCTTTAAATAATCTTTAAAAATTCCTTTAGACTTGACAGTTTCTATAAATTCAGTCTTTTATTGTACCTGACAGAAGAAATATTCTATTTTTTTTTTTCTGATAGCAATGAATTCCTGTATTTTTTCAAGATACCCTCTGGCTATTTTGTTTTTATTCTTAAAGTTCTGCATTCCCTCTCTGTTCTTTTAAAGAAACTCCCACATTGAGCCAAGTAACCCTAATCAGTGGGTTTTGATGTCATTTTGTAGGGTTTTTAGCTCTCCCTTTAAATTACCTTCTCCTTTGTACAAGACTTTTTCTTTCTTCCCCCTCCCCCCCCCCCCCGATTGTTTCAATTGTATTTTGGAGAATAAGAGAGAGTTATTATGATCTTACTCTGTTATCATTCAACCTCATGATCCTATTCAATTAATTCAGACATGTATCTCCTGTAAAAACAGTGAATCATTCCTGAATGCAACAAGCTCCAGCACTTTAGTGTCACATACAGCTGTCAGTTTGTATCTGCTCCTAGATTTTCACACAGAAAATACACAGTTCCTTTTTGCTATTGAGTATACACCCCCAGTGTATCCACGTGTTTTGTAGGCACTGCATCTTCTACCCACAATAAAGGTTAAAGGACAGCAGTATCAGATTCTGTATTAAACACTTACTTTAATCACTATGGTGCTGGATGCTGCAATGGGGAGCAGGAATGTTGTACTGAGTCGTTTCTAGGAAGACACAAAGGAAAATGCAAATGCACAAGAAAACCAAAGGATGATGATGGTGAGAAGCTTTATGACTACCCTCAGAGACCTTGAGAACCCGACGTCTCCACTCAGTTGCCTCCAGAGCATGGCTCATGAAAATATGGTTGCTCTCTCTTAGCACATCTATTTTCTATTCTTGGTTGCATTTCTATTCATTTCTATTCTTGAGGCTGGGAAAACCAGAATGAAAGCTGCCAGTAAAATTCAGTTCGGGTTTCTTTCACACCAGCATCATGAACTATTCCCCCAAAAATGTTAATACTAGTAGTAACCATGATATTTTTGCAGGCAGATATTTGGTGAGATCATTATATTTGCTTGCAGTCAGATTAGGCAAGATGAGATTATTATAGGAAGAGGTGATTTTTTTCTTTTTTTTTTTTTAAGTATTGAGTTATCTGTAGAACTACTAAACTTTGCTTATTTAAAAATTGTAGTTTACAGTCTCATATTTTTAGAAGTTTATTACGTTTGTTTGTTCACTATAAAATTGAGATAGAGGTTTACTAAAAAGATAGTATCTACCATTTCTATGAGCAATTGAAATTGAAGGCCTTTGAAAGAACCAGGATTTATAGCTGCCACAGGTTAATAAAAGGCCCTTGTGGACAGCCATTAGTCTGGCTTATGACTACTGAGTCTGCTGAGAAGATGTTTCCTCATGATGAACCTGAAAGGCACAGGAAGTCATGCAGAGGCAGAGAACACTGTCAAATACAAATTATGGAAGTTTGTATACATTTTATTCTAGATAACACCTGGAATATACCTCACTCAGAGTTATTAGGAAGCCCTCATTATTATTCTTAATCTGACTCTGACAGCAAAATAAGGGAAATCAAGGAGAGCTCTGTGTGCTACATTTCTTCCCCCCACTGCCTCGTTTTCACTGCTCTTTTGAATACAGCAAAATCTACAATATTTCTATGTATCTTTGCTTTTTGTATATCATTAATTCTAGAAAAAGAAATGGTATATTATCCTGGAATACAATGTACCAATACTGACTTACATCATTTTGTCATTTTGGAATGCATTTCCTATGAAATAATACAAGATAAGTACATTTCATAGTTATTTCTTATGGTTATAAAAGACTTAAAGTCATGAGAGTTTTCTTGTCTGGGATCAGGACCAAACTCTGTGTCAACAAGTTTCCATTAGGGTTGCTGGATGCCTTCTTGTAAGTCCTAAATAGTTCTGCTTGTTAAAATCCAAGGAAACAAAATATTTTAAAGCACTTTTGCTGCAAATGTGCCATTGAAGAAAAGCATGAGGAAACAGTGAAGAGAAACTGAACTGTGGTAAAAGAGACTCATGTTGAACAGAATCGTTCATCAAGTCAAACAACAGTAAAAAGTAAATGCAAACGTGACCTGAATCAGCAGCAGAAAAGAAGAGTAGATGTTCAGGCCATAAGAAATGCTTCTGTCACATTTTTGGCATAGTTTTGCCCTTATATTATATGCCTAAAATACTGTAGGTATGTTCTCAAAATAACAGTAATAATAATAAAACGGTAGCAGACATTAAAGCGATTCTTCTTGAAGAAGCAATAGAAGTGTAATAGAAACCATCTGCTAAGATGCTTGGACTCAAGAGGGCATTGTTTTGATCTTTTTTTCTGTGATATTTTTAACAACAAATTCTTTAAAAAAATACTCAATTTAAATAATTTCTAAATTAGAATGTCTGTATTTTCCCATTTTTAAGCAGGGGGAGGGAGAATTCGATCGTGCTGTCCATTTATTTAGTTTATAACAGCTTATATGCTCTCTTATTCATGGGAACAAGATCCTCCTGGAACCATTTGCTGTCTTGTATTTAGTGAAGTTTTACAATAAAGTTTACTTCTAAGCACAGTGTAGGAAGTTGAAGCCTGTCACTAATATCTTGTAAAAGTCAGTTTTTCTTCTCTGATTTTTAACACTGAGCTCTATCTTCTGCTCAGTAATACGTATATGAGAGGGAGACTCAGCCAGTCATCAGTAATGAGCTAAACTCTGTCCCTGCAAAGATTCATAAATAAAATGTTTTGTTTTGTTTTTTTTTTATTATTAAAGCCAAAGCACTAATAAACTTTCAGTTTTTCTCTTGCTGTGTGAGAGAGAAGTGTCTTGAGACACGTCTTTACTTTGTCCTTTACCTCACTGAGAGGCCATCTGCCTGCACAGCACTGCAGTGTGGCAAACAGTCCTCTGAAACGGGTCTCCAGTAGTTCTGCTAACAGCACAGTTCAGTGGCTAGAACATTCAGCACAGGCAAACTGTCAGAATACTTTCTTGCCTCACGCAGCTTTTGCACTGAGGCTGCTTCACACAAGAGAATTCTGCGCAGCCCTGACTTCCAGCAATGTCAGGGCACACTAATGCAAGGCAGATGCTGAGAGGCTGCAGCAATACAGCTGTGCAGAGGCAGCAAACTGAACAGTGTGCAAGAAAATGAGCAGGTGAGGTGCAACCAAGACAATCTGACTCTAATTTATGGGCCTAAGTGAGAAAAGGGAGTTGAATTCTCAAACAGCTTGAAGCCCACGAGTGAAAATTGTAACTTCACCGGAGGTCATGGTTCTACCCTAAAGCCAGTGGATGTTTTGCCTAACATAGGATCAGACTTTTCACTGCATTTCTTGTACAAAAGCATGTTCTCTTGTCTACAGTTAGGCTTAAAAATACCAAAGAGAGTTTATATCTTTTTACATAACATTATTTGTGTTCTTGCATCCATAACAGAACTACCATTTTTAAGATAGAGATGCTTAGAGCAGATTCTAAGTTGCTTTAAAAAATAGAGTTCAAAGCAAAAACTAGTGTTTCACAGATCATCAGTAGCCTAGTTATGGTGCTCAGGATGACATACAACAAATGTATGCCATTTCAAGTTCAAGTCAATTTATCACAGTTTTGTGTAGTGTTATGGAAATTACACATGCCAGCCACCGGAACAGGGTGCAATGCGAGGTTTCCCCTGAGTCAGTAAGTCTAAAGTAGTTTTTATCAACAGTGTTATACAATATCACATCCTCTTAGATCGGTTTCCACAGATCTATAAGTTCTATCTAGCTATTATTAATGTTTAAGCTGCCAGCTCCAAGTTTTGACTAACTTCGTCTGCAACAGAAGAGAGATTGCAAATTCTTTTTAAGTTCACTTGAGTAAATACGTAGCTGCAGAGCTCCCTCTAGCAGGGCTCAGTCATTTTCTCCAGCTTGTTTTCTGAAGAGGTTCCACCGCTGCTTTTCTCTCTGTTTTTTTTTCAAATACATTCTTTCATACATATATTTTTTCAGAAGTTAAGGCTAGATATTCTGGGAATCAAAGATATTTTGCAAGAGATTTATACAATGCAGGAGCATTATTTTCACGAAGGACGTAAGAGATGAGAAAAACCATTCTTATCCGGAAAAGATTCCTGAAAAGAGCCTTTGAAATATGCAGTCACCTCCACCTTCCTGTGAACATCTCGAGTGTGCTTAAGAGGCGATGACAACTATGTTACCACCAAAAAAGACCAAAAGATCATTCTTTTTCACTGTGTATAAAACTGCAAATGGTTCCTAAGAATTTTGTAATTGGTAAATTGGGAAGGTATCTTAACTAAAGAAAAGAGAGTTCAGCATTTTCATTAAAATTGTTTTTATACTGATTTATTTACATTGATTATAAATTATAATTGATTTTTATATTGATTTAATTGAATTTTCATTTTTTACAAAATTGAAAATGTATTTATCTTACCATGAAACTTGACTGCAACACTCTGATGGTATTTGCTTTTTTAATAAAAGGGGTTTTTTACTTATCTTCCCTATACATCTGCCCTTTATAATTAGTATTGATTAAAATAGATTTGATGTGATACAACGTATTTTCTTACAATCAACATTTGCTTTCTGCTTTACTTATTTTTATTAATTCAATAAATCAAATATATTCCTAACAAAATCTTCTAATGAATGTGCAGGAATAAATCAAGCAAAAATTAACTAAGTAATAAAAGTTAACATGATGACTTTCAACAATTGTCACCCTGAAGCTCTGAGGAACAGAAACTGAGCAATATTGTTAATAGATGACTGTCTCCACTGAATTATTAAAACACTTGTATTTGAATACCCAACAGAAAGGAGATATCTTTTTCCAAGTTCAGGCCCCAAGACACCCAGAACATTAATATCTACTGCTGATCTAATATAAGTGACATACCTATTTGTCTAAAAAACAATGACAGCAATTATTATTATTATAAAATTATATGAATTACTGGACGGTATCAGGACCACAAATAATGCAACCTACTGATAGATATTAGGAATTTTAAATTAATCATTTGAAAGACGGAAGTGAGACTAATTTTCTTCTTCAAAGAGAAACTTCCCTTTAGAACAGAGCATGCAGATGTTTGACACAGTGACCTAAATGCCTTAAAATAGTATGCCTTTTGCAAAGCTCTGTAGGTTACTAAAGCAGGGGCAAAACTTCACCAGACCTCAAGCTGAAAGGTGGTATGTCACAGTCACTGGAGGAACCTTGCAGTATTCATAACCACTACAGGGAAAAGGTTGTCTCTCTTTTTCATTTTCTTTATTTCCTTTTTTTTTTTTAAATTTATTTTTCTTTTTTAAGTAGTCTCCTCGTTCATTCTTCAGTTTTCCCTGTATTTAAGAATCACACATCTTAACAGAAGAGTCACTTGATTTTGTGTACTGGCAGGTACTTAAGAAAAGAAGAAGAGTAAGTAGGGAAAAACTGGGACGTTTTAAGATGGGCAAGATGACACTCCACTGCCAGACATGTCTGAACTGCACACTTGTTCTCATTCAACAAATGCAGCTGATCTCTGGTGTCCTGAGGACTGAACACCTTACTACAGTATGTTCTGCAGTGCCAAAAAGCAGAAGATTTTGCCTTCTAATTATTTCCCTTTTCTGAATGTAGCAGTGATCTTTCTCACTAGCTTTTTCATAAGTCAAAAGGGAGAAGAGGAGGAACAACTTGCTCATTTGGTGCATTTCCACTGCTTAGATGGCCATTTCATAGGTCAGGAGGGACAGTTAGAGGAAGAGCTTGCTTATTTGGCCATTTTCCACATAATTTATTGCAATTAAACCATACCCCTCTTTGCTTTTTTCATGAGCCTTTCTCTCCTTTTCCTCTAGAAGTCATGCTAAAAGAAAACACATATGTGATCCTCCTAGCATGTAAAACCACATATGTTTCTTAAGGCAGTCTAACCTTCATGACCTCAGGTCAAAAAGGAATCAAAATTGATCTACCTTTTCATAAATATGAAGTGAAGAATAGACAACAACAATTGTGCTTTTATATAGACTATGAAATACAAGCAAAAGCCATCATGATGCATGTGTAATATAAACAACTATATTTACCTTCCTTGTCAGGACTAAGATAAGCCTGAATGCAGGTTTCCAGACTCAGGTTTCTTCTGAACAATCAATGGTTTAAAGCCGAATTTAAGATTTTGATTAAATGGGAAGGGCCCCACCTGTGTAAGTTTTTGCCTTCACAGCCCCCACAGTTGCACCTGTAATAATAAGGGGCTTTTTGTTCTAGAACACCTGGGTACAAAGAAGGTAGCTACTTAAGCAGGCAAGGGACCCCACTCTTTGACTTAACCTGTAATAACTTGAATTTGGTACCTCTAAGGCTGTATTTTAAAGCCTCCATCTCTGCACCCACACCCAGGTTCCTTCACTGTTTTGCAGAAATTGTTTCTTTGGCTCCTTTTTGCATTTGAAATACTTTTGCAGAAGAGATGCCTTTATTTCCAAAGATCAAAGGAAGACGTTCTCCTAATATGTGCAGACTGATGAATGAGGGGATAAGTAACTGTAGTACAAAGAAATCTTACTACACTGAGAAGGAAACTGGAGGTGCTGCTTTGGCACCGATGTGCAAATACAGGTTTCCCAAAGCAAAAAAACTCCACCAATATTCTCTGATCTACATTCTGCAAATAGTAACCTTTCCTGGGAAACGGCAAACTGTTAAAGTATATTCCTGTTTTTTGGTTGGTTGGTTGGTTTTTAAGTAGCAAAGACCAGACAGGCTTCACATTGAAATCAAGGCAAAAGATGGGAGGGGAACAGTGTAGGTAATCTTACTTGTTTATGAAATGGCTGAATTTATAACATCTTGGATTGATATTATCTTACCTAATAAATGACAAAATAACTGGACCTGCTATCTAGGACACCAGCTTGGGGAGTGAGACATCATAGAATCATGGATATGACTTTAAACTCAATTTGTGTGGCGTTCAACAGATCACTAGATTGTGTCTATTTGCTTTTTTCCACCAAAAATTTAGATAAATATATGCTTTTCTAGGCATGTGAGTAAATTTAAACTGAAAAAGGCTACGGTACTAGGACCTTTAAGTCCTTTAAGTGGATTTGTGGAAAGCAGTAACTTCGATGTCCTATTGGAAATATTTCTACTGATAAGAAAATTCCTCCATGTATTCCTTATTATGAGAACAACTGCTACTCTTTTCTTGGCAGCATAGCCATTTCTTCGTTATTTTTAGTGAAATATTCATACTATCTGTCCCAGGCGTCATAGAGTACTACTTAATTTGAATACATGGAAACCTCTTTCCCTCATGTTGGACATGAATCAGGCTTAGACAGCTATCTAGGCATGGAGGTAAAATCCTTGGCCTACAAGCTTTTGCACTGGCAGAAAATGCAGGAGCAATCCTGAACAGCAAATTTACATCAGCTGGTTCAGAAAAAGTATTTATAAGCAATCCCAAAGTTCTCTGGCGACACATCATAACATTTTATTGGATAACTGAGCGTTTTACATAGTAATGATACATAGCATTTTTAATCTTCAGGGAGCTCTGCAAACAGAAACTAATGTCTCCTCCACAACGGAGATCTTTGAGCTCTCTGTTGACTGACACTTCCTGGTTTTGGCCAGGAACATCATCACCGTTCTGTGGCTTGTCAATATATTCATTTCTACTGCCTGACCTCACTTAAATACACCAACATTTGTGCTTTTACTCTTACCTGTCTCAGCATAATGGGAGGTGGGGGGGGGGGAGGGGGCAGAAATTATTTACTGAGAAGCAAAACTGAGAACATCTCGTACGATGGCAGTAATTTTTTTTCCCACCTCAGTCCAAGCAAAAGACTTCCAGAGAGTAGCTTGGAAACCCTTTAGCCATGTGTTCTTGGCTTTTTGCCTGTTTAACAGAGGTCTTGCACAACTTGTGTTTTATGTGCTGTCACCTTGATTTCTCTATATTTTAGCTGGTCTCCTGGTGCCACTGTTTGCCATTGGCCTGCCTTCAAAGCGAGTGCCTGTGGACAGTACTCATACGGTATGTAACATACCGTGTGCTTTGACAACTCATGTGGTCTTAATGGGTTTCCCAGTTACAGAGGCTAAAAGAGCAAGGCAGCCTGTTCTACCACACAGCAGTTCTTATGAATAAATCCTTTGGATAGGAGAAAATAAATCATTTCTAGAATGTTTGCTTTTTATCTGGTAGCTATAACGAAGTCTTTCTCTCCTGCGGCAAGGGAAAGTGCAAATAGGACACTGGCAATGTCATTTAAATGAATAATGATGGGGAGAATAGTTAATCTCATTTCTCTAAGGCTTCATGATATCTTCAGTGCTTGTAGACAGGTAACAACCTCAGGACGGATGTCCAGAAATAAGTGATTGTCTTTGTTTAGCTGTGCTGTGGAATAGTACAGCTAAAATCTACACAGAAAGAAATGTTTCAGTATATGTTTCAGTAAGCAAGGTTATTTATCTGCCTTACCTTACAAAACAGAAAGTAAATGACCTACCTACATGGACTGCTTCCTTTGATTTAAAGCTTTTGAAGTGGTATCTTATTGTCTTCTCTTTATCCTATCTTGCTTTACTTGACTTTGTTTCCTTGATTTGTTTTCAGTCACCTCTACACTGGCTTCTCCTAGATCCATTTTCCTGCCTGTCATCTTCCTAGTCTCAGGGAGAGTTAATAATGTAACAGATACATTTTTACATAATAAAAACAATAATGCATCTATACTGATAATATGAAGACTATACTGCAGTTTAATTGTCTGTCTAGGACTCATGAAGTTTTTTTAAACATCTTTTGGAGCCATATTTCAAGTCACACAAGATTTGCCTGCATTGCCTCTCATATTGTCATTCCCAGTTCCGTATCCTTCATTTCTATTTTTGAGTTCATAGGCTTCTAAGCTATACTGAATCCAAGAAACAAAATAGGGGGTTTGGCTTTTTTTTCTGAAGATAAAATGCTGTAAATGGATTATGATGGTAATATCACTCAGCATTTAAGCTATGTATGTAAGTAATGGAGAGTATTTTGAACTCACTGTATAATTCTTGACTTGATTGGCCCATTTCTCTACACAAAATCATAATAAATTCTGAAACAGACTGGCTGACTGGCAGGGCTGGGATAAATACGACTTACAGAATGTTTTAAACTTACTAGTTTAAACATAGCAGACATCTACCTAACATTTACTAATAAACTGTTGTAGTTGCCAATAATTTTGGGTTTATCATAAATGCTAAGTTTTTTATTCAGTTCCAGGCATTTGCAGTTTCTACCAAAAATTGTCTTCTATTCCTGCCTGCTGTTCCTACACCCTATGAAGGCAATAGTTATATACTGATTTTGACAGTAAATTGTATATGCTGCCCAGTACAGGCAGAGTTTTACAAAGATTGGAACAAGATTTCAATAGCACTTACAAATCAGTAACTATAAACTTATACGCACCAATCCTGAAAGCTTTACTCTTTTAAATTCAGATATGTATGTAAACCATGGAAGGGTAGGAACCTTAATTCTCACTGGTTCAAAATTTCTTCAAACTTAGTGTCTTTTTCTGCTCTACCTTTTGAATAATAAAGTTTTGAAATTGCAAAGAACAAAAGCCTAAGGGGTACGCTAATTATTGCTTCCATTTTTTTTGTTTGTTCGTTTTTGTATTTTTCTATCATCCTTCCATCTAATTCTTCAAAGGAAGTACTTTTTTTCAGAAACAAAGCAAGTACATTTTGCTGTCAGTGGAAATAATTGTTATCAGAGATTCACAGTGCCATACAAGGTGTGGAATTGTTATTTTTGCCTTTCCTCTGGTTAGAGACAGAAGTTCATAGGTAGATCTCTGCATTTTTATGAATGTTTACATCTTCACAGTTTTCCCAAAATGCAAATCAAGCTGTTCTTTGCCATCGTCTTAATCATGAAAAAAGACAGAAGGATGCTTTTCTTCATGTTCTTGAAAATCCAGCAAATGTGGTTTCTTATTTAGTTGCTTGAATTTGATGAGAAGCTCAGAATTTTGATGGATTTGCCTTTGTATTGAAGAAATCAAGCAGAACTTTGAATCAAGCCTTGACATCTTTAATGTACAAAAGAAATCTTACTTACTTGATCACTCCGTGGTCACAATGGGCAAAGGTTTAAAGTTGGGTAATGGAATCTGCATTCAGGGTTTTAAGACCTTTTTATGTTTTTTCTCGTGTTGATTTAACTTTCTATTTATGTTCAAAGGCTAGAGAGCTAATTTCTGCCTCTGAGCAGCTTTTCTTGTCTTTTTAGTGTTCCAGAAATGACTGGACTTGGCACTTAGAGCCATGGTCTAGTTGACAAGGTGGTGATCAGTCAAAGGTTGGACTCAATGACCTCAGAGGTCTTTTCCAACCTAAATGATTCTGTGATTCTTGGAAATCACCAATTTCTTTTTCTTCATCAGGTGACTTGCAGGCATCAAATTTGAAGTCTTGCTCTTTTAAGGTGTTCCAAAAACGGGAACAATTTGCTGATCATTTTGGATTAGCCTTTTCCCCATAACTGATCAGGTGAGCTGTTTTCTTGATAGATGATTCAGTTTAGAAATCTGAGGAAGCTCCTCTTTGAGCAAGGCTTTAGCCTGGGAAGTTGTGTGGAACTCAGATTCACATAGAGTGCCTTGCTGCCTTCTAAGCAGCTTCAATTTGAGTAGAATACTCTGAGTAGAATACTCTGCCACCTTCCTTGTACAGGCTGAGCTTTCTGTCACAATGTCAACAATTGCCAAGCATAATTTTTTTTCTGAAAAAGAAATTACCAAATTAAAAGGATATAATAAAAGAGTTGTGAAAGCCTATTCTACTTAAGCTGTGACATGGCCAAGCATTCTATCAAAAAGTGTGTTGAAAATACATTTTT
Source organism: Lophotriccus pileatus (assembly GCA_035583135.1). Taxonomy (NCBI): domain Eukaryota; kingdom Metazoa; phylum Chordata; class Aves; order Passeriformes; family Tyrannidae; genus Lophotriccus; species Lophotriccus pileatus. The sequence continues at coordinate 29,696,153 of JAWWES010000094.1, forward strand.
AGCTATCTATGTCATTCACAAATATCTTGATCAATTTCACAACATGACTTTGAGAAGTAACTCACACAGTAACAACTGTGACCTGGGAGTAAATTTTACTGAATAAACTGAACTCAACAGGATCACAGGAATTAGTGGTGTGGCATAATAATATTGAGTTCCTATGGGCTTAGCTTTGCACTTGTAAAGTTCATGCACTTCAACCAGTAGAGGTGTTAAGCTCACAACAGTTTGACACATATTGTACTCCACAGGTCATCTGATTGTACTGTGGAGTTCAGATGTAAATGTAAGATTTGCTCTGAAGCAAGACCTGGAAAAGAGAAGTTGTTTGAAGTGGTCTTAAATATATACCTTTTAAATAAACCCTTGGTTTTGAGCATGTAAATAACAGTGTAGAATTACAGACTAAACATTCAGAGTCTGTGAGCTAACAGACAGTGGAAATTCACTATTCAGTAGAAGGGTTAGGGAACACAACATTTTCTAAAATGGAATAAAACTCTTTTCATTCATGCTTAGGTGGAGAAAATTTCCACTGGTCCAAATATATTTTGAGCACCAAAAAATATTTAGTTTAATCTGCTTTTAAACAAGTTTCTTTATACTGTGACAACATTTGCAAAGCACTCTAGACACAGGAAGATGTGAAGTTCTGTCTCTAATCTCAGCGGTCATAAGATATGTGGCCTAAAGGCAGTAAGCCCCATTCAAAGCAGAATTGATTTTTTTTTCAATTAACATAGCATATTTTGTTAAGGCATAAAAATTTGTAACAAGTCTGAAATATTTTTTAAAAAATCAATGGTATAATCAATATTTTTATATAAAGCATATGCAAAAATAATTAATAACTATATCAATATGAAGAGGTTTAAAGGTTTGGGGGGGGAGGTTGATAACATTTACTAGAGGCCATCTTGTCCATAATGTAAAGCTGAGGTAATCTTAAATCACTTTAATATGTATAAACTTGATCCTTTTACAGTTAGACGATTACGTAAAGAGAAAAAAAATAAACCAAGGAAAGTCCCTGGCTGGTGGCGGTGTTTATATTGCTAGATGCTGACATTTTGAATTCAACAGTATGATCTGTCCATATACTTACCCTAATCCCCAGAAATAAATCACTCTAAACAGACAGTGAGTGAAATGCGGGCGTGGGGGGAGCAGGGATTCTGCCCCTGCTTACATAAGGTAAGACAGCAACTGAGGCAGGATTTAGATAAAACCGTGGGGGGAAAGCTGTGGAAGCTGAAGAGTAACACTGATGTCTTTGAAGGATGGCTTGAATGTCTGTGGCTTGCTATCAGTGATCATGAATGGTCTTGGCAAAGTGAAGAAATGAGCAGTCAGCCTGTGGTGGGGCCTGAGAGAACCCTTGCCCTGCCAGCCCCTAAGGGACTGACGGCACAATTCTGCACATTTAACATCGGAGTGGGGGGACTAAAAGAGAGGAAACTGCCAAACCTCACTTTCTGTAATTTTTTTTTCTCACGTCAGTGAGATAGTCTGGATCACTGATATACTTTAAAAACTAACACATTCTTTACTTAATGCATTTGTGGTTCTGCATGAGTCCCTGAAAATGACAAAAGGCTTCGACCTTTCAGATAGGAAGTGCAGTTTTGAGAACTTACTGGAGCAAGCTTGATGTTTCTTCTCATTTATCTCTACATAAAGTTTGAAGGTATTATTTCTTCCAATTTTACAAATGCATGGTTAACACCAGCTCATGCACAATATGTTCTGTAAAATAAAAACTATTTTGCAAAGATTTTGGATGGCTTCGTGATTCAGAGAGTAGTCAGTACATGTGCATGAAATATTATGCTCTCTGCAAAATAACTCCAGTATGAAAGCATTGTTTTGTTCCTTTAATTCTTATGCTTTTAGACATAGGCTTCCCTGCACTAGTTTCACAGTGGTAACAGTAAGCATGTGGTGGACCACAGTATCATCTACCCATACCAACCTATGACCAGGCTCTTCATTAAAACTAATGGACACCAGTAAGGGGCTCTATTTTATAGTACACTTTCTGGAAACTTAAGCATAGAGAACTTCCCCCTACATTTTAACTATCGAAACAATAAAAACAAAACATAAAACGAGCTGAAGAAATTTGTTGCAGCTCCGTGTTGGCTTTAGCTTGTCCTGTATTCATATGTGAGGAATTATTTGAATTGTTCCTATTTTTGTCTGGTGATTAAGTAAAACATACTACAGTCTTTCTCAACTGGCCTCTTAAAGTCTCTTGCCCCTTGCAGCTTGAAAAGTTGAAAAGGCCATATTCTCCTTATCTTACTGCTAAAAGCAGTGCTTTTGCCTTTTTTACTAAGTCTATACATGTTAGTAAGAGAAGCAGAATTTGGTCCAAAGGGACTAACTTCAGCAGATTGAAAACAGTTACGGTATTTCACAGTTTTAAAATAAGGAGATACACATGCCATAACTTTTTATCTTACTGCTGCTTATTGTCCACTTATATACTTTGGATGTAACTGTATGCACAGTAAAGATGTTCTCTACGTATTTTTGCATGTTGTCTACATATTCTGATTTGTTTTAACAAAAGTAAGAGTTTGTACCTAGTAATTGTTAGGTTATAAACCACATCTTGCAGCACTTCCTGATCAAGTTGTAAGGAGAGTCTTGGCTGTGCAAAGGCTGCAGGATTTGGCCTATTAACTAATTCCACTACAAACTAGTATGTACACTGTTATTTACTTGGGAAACAAAGCTTCACTTTAAATGCATTTTAAAGTCACCTAATTATCTGGCAAATACCAATTCACAGTCTCTGAAAAACTCCCTTCTTCCTAATCAATTCATCTTGTTTTTACAAAGTCCCTCTGATTTTGCTTAGTGTAAGTTGGCTCTGATGCCAAAAAAAAGACGAGTGTATGACAACTTTTTCCCTATAAAATAAAATAACTAATAAAAAAATACTGTTTGGACGCAGTTGAGAATAGCTACCCATGCAACACAGGTTTCACGCAGCTATTGAACACAGCAGAAAGCAAAAGCCAGCTGCGTTTGGCTTCTGTGGGGTTTAAACCTGTTTCTTATTTGGAGCTGTAACACGTGATTTTTGTTTGTTTGTATGTTTTGCTTTTCATTTTACAAAACTTACTTCTAGAAGGAATTCTTGCAACTTCTTAACTTACTCTTAACGGCACAGATGGCTTTCCTCACCACACTAGATTGCCCTACTTTCCCCTAAGGCAGAGCAATCACCTTTGACACCACCAACAGTAGGGAGAGCAGCAGAAGTTACGACAAAACCCAGCTTTTAAAGGGAGGTATTTACCTGTTGCTTCTGCAGTTCAAGCTGAGGTTACATGTGCAGTTTAAAGCTTTTCGCTCGACTACTCATTTACTCTGCTGACAAGGGTCGGGGTGGAAAGTTATGTGTTTCCATGAAGAGCTGCGTGGTGGGGGCAAAAGGGTTTTAGAATCAGATTACACGAAACCAGGCTAAAGCGGCCAATCTCCGCCGGTCCCCGACTTTTAGGCAAAGGCTCCGCTGAGCGCCCTCCTGGAGACGGGGATGAGGGGAGCCCTCCCTGCCGCCGGGGCGCACGCGGCGGGCAGGGGCGGGCGGGGTGCGAAGTGCCGTCGGTCCGGGCCGGGGGTCCGGGCGGGGGCCGCGCCGAGGACACGCGTGTCGCGGCCGCGACCCACCCGCCGGCGGTG
>JAWWES010000094.1:29710180-29731053 GCA_035583135.1 Lophotriccus pileatus
ATGTTAAAAGCACTGTTCTTTATCTTTCTTTTTTAAGAGTTTCCTGACAGGAATGGAGATTATTTTGGTAGTTTGTGATGGATTGTGGCAGGGATTAAAAAGAGCATCATCCACGAAATAGTGAAGAGGAAAATAGTGTGAAATACGCTGAGCACGTGCATGTGTGTGTTATATTTTGCATCAAGGTGGTGGTTGGTCAAATTTATATAAACCAATATCCCAAAACATCTATATTAATTTGAAAATCAGATTTACATCTGCTGTGAATTAACAGTTCAGTTAAACTTCTGCTGTTAAACTGTCATTGCCTGCACAATAGGGCCTTCTTGTTTATTTTTATTGCTTCTAATGATAGTATAAATAACCAAAGAAGGGGATTATTTGGAATCCATATTACTTGGAAGGGAAAAAATGAAGAATATTTCTAGTGTTAATTGTAGAAGAGTTGATGTAGAATGCTAAATCAATATCCTAACATTAGCTGCTAATAATACATACATCTGCACGTAAGTGAATAGAAGTAAAATTTTTGGAAGCCTGTGCTGTTGAATGTTTTTCTTGGGTCTACCAGCACTTCAGTTAGAATTATTTTCTGAATGAGTTTTGCATCCAAAAATGTAGAAATGTGCCCAAGACTGACTTGTGAAGTGATTAAGTTTCTGTGTGATTATCTTCCAACTATTGCATATGCTTGTTTTATGATCTCAGCTGTGCTACCTTAAGTTCTCATTATATGTCAGAAGTTTAACTGGGTCAAGTCAGGTCAAGCCTATTTAGATAGCAGTAAGTTAAGGAAAATACAGATATTACTGCACATGATGTTAATTCAGCTGGGAACAACTTTTTACGCTTTAGTACGAAGTAAATGTCCTGTTATGTCCTTCTGGGCTTCAGGGAACACTGCCTGGGAGAGGTGCCCATGTAATGGCTACAGCCAGTATAGTAATGCCATCTTTTATGGAAGATGTTAAATTATGTTTCAGATATGCTTACAATTCTCAGTGGTCTTGTTTGGTTGTTTTTTGGTTTTTTTTTTTTGTCTGATTAGCTTGGCAATTGGATTATAATCCTGAAAACTCAGATGTAACTCTGCTTCAAGGCATGTATGAAGTGCTTTGGTTTTCTTCTGAAGGTGGGAGGCAGCAAATAAAAGGAACATGATAAGGGACACATATTTTCTTAATATTTAATTGTGGTCTTGCTTAATTTTTTTTCAAGAAATACTCTAAGCATAAAGTAGTTCTCCTATCTATTTCTGTCATAAGCTGTGCATGAAACTCTTCTGATTTAGGCAATTTTTAAAATCTGAGGATGGAAAAGCTTGTTGTAAATTAGAAGACAGGAAGTTGCTTAGGTGATTGTATGCCTGAATAAGAAATCCCCAATCTGTTTTGTCCCTCTGTGACATAGATGTACCTTTAATAAATGTATGTGACATAAATATACCCCAAATATTTATTAAGTGACACATGAGGGAGTGAGGTAGTTCTCAGAAAAAGGTGGTTTATAGACTAAAATGAATGCAATTAGAAATATAAAAAACTAGGTTTTCTAATTTCTGGCTGATAGTCATAGCATGTTTCCCTTTTTCTGTCTGATCACCTGTTTCTTCTATAGTAACCTGTCTATGGAAGCACAGAAACATATTTCTTGTGTGTCCCTTTGTTTTTTGATTTTGTGGTTTGTTTTTGTTTGTTTGTTTGTTTGTTTGTTTTCCTTTTGTTGATGTTTTAAAATTTTTATTTATTTGTTTTTGGTTTTTGCTACTAATATTAGATTGTTTGCATTGGAAATAATGAAAGGAAATAGTTCCTAGTTTTTGTATTTCATGTTGGGTGATAAATTTTTCGCTTATTTCGTATAAACAAATTTGCTTAAAGGTGTCCAGTTGTACTGATGCTACTTGGTTCAAGATGCTAACATCAAAACTCCGTTCTGCTCACCTTTGTCCCAGGTTTATTTTCTCCTTTTAGTTTAAATAATAGATCATGAAACATAATTAGTTATCGTAATTTCTTTCATAAGGGTAGCAGAACTTTAGTTTCCATGTGTAAAAAAAGGTAAATTAATATTTTTTTTCCCTCAAAAAGGGAAAGGAGAATCTAGGTTTAGAAGTTAAAAGCAAAAAGCTACGCGTAGTTTGGAAAAAAATTAGATCTGAATTTCATTTAAGAATGGGGTCACAGAAAAATATGATTTCTGTATATTTTTAACCTTTTTAAGCAATGTGAATCTTCATAAAGAATTGTGAGAGTCTTGTTTATTTCTCTTAAAGCTGCCTGTTTTGGACTCACGTAATTTTAGATAGATAAAAAACCGTAAGCATAACTTCATTTTACAGATGGACTAACTTGATTTGTCAAATTGTAGTTCTCTGCCTCTATATATCTATTTTATTTTCCTTTCTTGAATTACTGTTTTCCACAGTTAGTAGTTTTGGCAAATTGCAGATTTGAACGAAACTGAGTTTCATGGAGTGTTGCCTCGAATTAAATAGTGTATGAAGGCAGTTCAGCCCCTCTCTCAGAAGAAAACCAAAATAATAGAGTCGTGGGTAGATATTTCAATAAGGATTAGCAGAGATTAAATTTCTCTATGGGCAATCGGGGCGGGTTTTGGAACTGTGCCACATCCTTCTGTGGCTGCCATGAAAGCACATGGGTTTGAACAATGGTAACTCATTGGTATGCACTATTTAAGGGTTTTACATGGATGAATCAATTTAAACTTGGATCCCTTTTATTGGTCTCTTTGCTACTATTCTAGGTGTTTTATCTAAAGTAGGTTGTATGCAGAATTGCTGATATTTTCTGTTTTAATGTCCTGTGTAGGACAGGGATGCTTAGTGCTCATCTTTTGTGTATTGCTACACTTTTGCCTGCATAAAATAGCATTTCAGATTCTGATGGGATTAAATCAAGGCTTGCACTAAAGAAATGGATTTAGTGAAGTTTCATTAGCTAAAGGTACAAGCACTTTGATTCATACTCCAAAAAGTTGTTTTTAGTCTTACTACAAGAACTGCTGAAGTCACTCGTATTGCACCAAAATGTCTGAAAGAAACATCTTACAAGAACTGAGTCTTAATTGCCAGGGTTTTTTTCCTTAGGTAATATGTTTCCATAAGTGTTCCTTTTTTTGTAACTGGTCGTGTTTAGCTGTGCAAAGAGACTTTCTTAAGACAGTATTAATAACTGCCTAAATCTTGTTATGTGGTAAGTGATCTGAAACATCACTAAACCAGTTCATTGTAAGGAATTTTTAACTTAAGTTTTATGGAATGCTAATTTTTTTAAATCCTGGCTTAGTTTATAGAAGTTGTTGTATTTATTCTGGAAAGGAGATATGGCTGGGATTGTGAATTTTTTTTTTTTTTTGACAGTAAGTCAGTGGTCATGTTCCATTTTATAGAGCAAGTACTCAATGAACAAAACCAAATATTTACCAATATCATACCTTAGAAAACCACAATAGACACAATTTTTACAGGCTAAGTGGCTGTTTTAAAAACAGATTTTTTTATCAGTTCTGATTTGAGTTCTGCAAATATAGGGCTGTATTGTGCTTGTTCAAATGCAGTTTTATCTTGCTTTTCATTTTGATTGTAGTTTATTTTTTTGGCTTGTGTTAGTCGTCTGTGGTTGGTTGAGCATATTGCTCATGCATACTTTTGGAAGCAAAATAAAATAAGTCTTTTCAGAATATTTTGGGTAACAGACAAGAAGCATTTTCACTCATTCTCCAGTTGGTGCACGCGCCAACAATGGAGTTGAAGTCATGCAACCACATAAAATGTATGTTTAATGTAGGATTGTGCAGGGGCCAAAATGAAGGTCTTTGACCATAGGACTCAAGCATATGACATTTTTTGTTGGGTTTTTTTTTTTTTTCCCCCCTTTGGTTTAGCAGCCTCAATAGTTGGTTAATGCTTCCTTTTGTAATGGTAGTTACTTCCTTTCATTCATGTGGAAGCTGTGCTTGAATCACAGGCAGCTCTGGTCGCTGTGTTTTTAATGAATCAAACTGAAGACATCGCCCATTTATTACTGTGTCTTCCAGCTTCTTGGAACATAAGCCTGCCTGAAAATGAGAGCTCATAAAAATAATAATAAAAAGTAATTCTGGTGCTCACATAAAGGCAGAACAAAATATGAAACCTGAAAGCCAAAGTGCTGAGAGACCATTGAAGAAATAATTTCTGATTTTAGATGATCACTTAGAGTTGTGAGTACAGAAGGTTTCTGTGTTCTTTCTATAGAATAAGTCCATTTTTATTTAGTTGACTTCCAATTAATAGTATTTTTTCATGCAAGTGAAAAGGAATAAGATAGGTGGCCAATTCGTTAATTTTGCACAGACATTGCCTTCTAGTTTTCTTCTCTTCAGTATCTCTAGCTCCAGTTATTACTTACTATTTTTTAAAAAAACTGATTTTTTTTTACATAAAGCTATATGCAATGAACTTTTCTACATAGCATAAATTCAGAATCTTAATTATGTAAGATAATTTTGTAGTTACTATCAAAGAACTACCATTGATCTAAATCAATATGAAATCAGATCTGAATCTTCTTAGGCTTTAGAGAGAGAGGATGGAATTCTGTATCTTGCTTAATTAAGCACATATTGACCAGAGCAGATGCAGAGTCGTCATCCTGAATGATTTTTCCATAACAATCTCATTTGTCTTCCCTTTTAACATTCTATGTCTGATCTGATTGAGGCCTACAAAACAGTTGGAGAGGGACTTTTTACAAGCACATGGAATAAGAGGAGAAGAGGGAATGGCTTTAAACTGAAAGAGGGTAGATTTAGATTATAAATTAGGGAGAAATTCTTTACTGTGAGGGTGGTGTGACACTTGAACAGGTCTTTAGATGTTAATAATTTTGAATTTATGATTTTAAAGATGTAATTGTGGAATACTTTTCCTGAGGGAGAATGAAACTATTTAAGTGAAAGAAAATGGAATGTCATGTGCTGCAAACTCAAAATTCCAGACCATCTCTATACTCCCTTTCATTTTCCTCCTATTTGAAAGGATGTAGAAACTAAACACTTGGAAGATTAATAGATGTAAAGCTGTGGAGGATGTGTTTTTAAAATCTTGATAGCTGCAACTTAGTAAAAAACTACATTTAGTTACAGAGTAATTTTAGCAGTGTAACATGGTCACAGGAAAAAAAGCATTTAGAGTGTTGATGCTGCCCTCAAATATTTTTCATGTGTATATGTTTGCATACAACTGCAATTCTTTGTTTTGTAGGTGTTGCAATTGAAAAGTGGCCTTTAAATGGTGTTTTATGTCAAATTTTTAAAATATAGCCACTAGTTTTGAATGTCTAAGATTTTTAGCATTCAGCATGTACGTATACAATTCCCAAACTGAATGCTAATTGCTAATAAGTATCTTGGCCAAATTTAGATTGCAGGTCAATGACAGAACAAGATGAGAATTCAAACCTTAAAGCAAAGACAGAGAAAAACAAAGTAATAGAACTGGACTAGAATTTAGAGATCAGGATATTATCAACTTTACCCTGTAGTGAAACATTACAGACAAGTATGGTTCTATGTCCCCTCTGTGAAAGTGATGATGTTGATGCAGGCAGTGGCATAGATCAGCTGCTAATACTGGAAAAATCAAATTCTAGCAGAATAGAATTATAGTGATTATTCAGCCCAAAGTGAGGAATTGCTGAACAAGCTGTTAGATCTTTTAGAAAATTGTATGCATGGCAATGTTCTATTATTCATGCAGAATTGTATCACTGTGGGTTTTTTAAAAAACTTCGGACAAAGGTAGTTGCATTGTTTTTCTTTTTTGCAGAACAAGTGTTACACTACAGAGGGTTATGTAGATTTTTCTTCAGGCTTTTTCTCTATATTTGTGTATTTGCTGTATTTCATGTTTCACCTGTTGCCTTCAAGGACCTCTGGGTACATTTTAGCAGATCTGTTCTCCATCCATCCATCCATCCATCCATCCATCCATCCATCCATCCATCCATCCAGTGGGAAGTCCATACTAGTGCAGAGGGTGGATCTGCTCCAGGAGCTGGACTTAGCATTCATTCCTAGATGAAATTCCTGAGGTTCCTGCTGATAACTCTTCATATATATGTATTTATACATATATTGTATATATGGGTTGGATGGCACTAAAATGAGGTCACATGAATGGTTGGTATCTCCATGGTACCCACATTCCTGTCATTCTATGGCTTCAGTAAAGATGCTGGAGCTCTTCTTGACAACTGCTGTTCTTTATGCTTTTATCAGGCTCACAGATGACATTCTATGTCTGCCACTTCGGTTCAAATCCCAAAAATTTAAATCTTCTGGAGGTTACTATTACCTATAGTGCAAATCATTACATAACAGCATTATTTGCATGTGACACCTTGGGAATAAGGTGTCTGCAGTTAGACACAGTTTGTTTGTTGCCATCACTTTTTTTTTAGAAAAATACAACAAGAATGGTACATTTAGCTTTAGGAGTTTGTATTTCATATTTGTTACTTTTCTGGTTTAAGCATTTGAAAATAGCGCTTAGAATTGCCTTATGGTGGTAGTTTTCAATGAATCATTATTAAAGATAATTCAGTTGCCTAAAACTGGAACAGGTTAGACCTGTGCCTATGGGAAGAAAGAACAGCACATGCACATACAGTTTAGTTCATGGGACAGTCTGGGCAAGGTAGTGATTGTTTATAAAGATTTCTGTAGTTGTTCCAGAAAGAGTCATCATAAGAACTATAGGGTTTTGCTCAATATCAGTGCCCTATTTTTACCTCTGTTTAGGATTTAATTATTTTGAAATTTGAGGAAGCTGGAAACTAGGGAATTTGTACTCTAAATTTGTGTTATTCTTTAAGAAAAAGGGGCTTTGTAGTCTTTTGTTTACCCTTGTGAATTGTATACCAGTTTATAGCATATTTTAGGTAATATCTTTATTAAAAGGAATCTTAACTGGACATAATGTAGGCTAAAGCCCATTAGGTATAATTCCATGAAATATAAATAAGATACTACCATTGCACATTTATTCTTATGATCATGTATTGTATCATGGGGAATATTTCAGAATATTTCATTTTTGACATGGATTGTTGTGGATTTAGAAAACTCCAGAAGAAAGCAAAAGAAGTGAGAGCTTTTATGGTAAACCCAGATACCGTGGGACCTCTGATAAAAGTGACAATGCTGAAACGAAAAACAGGTGAGAGACATGGATAAGGAGATTAGAACATTGCAGTGATGCATGTAGATTTTTGACACTGAGCTTTCTTGATATATCTGCCTTTGCAGCTTTTTTCTTCCTTTCTTTAAAGACAGAATTAATTGAAACACTTTGAAGCTTAGTGTTATCAATGAGAATTTTACCTGGAAGCACTGAAAAGCTCTTTTTGAGCTGCTTGGAAAATCCTAGCTCAAACTATCTATCCTTATGATAATTTTATAATGTCTCTGGGGTTTTTGTTTATCAGCTTAAATAAGTGTGAAATGCATCCTTTACCGTGAAGGACACTGTATTGCAGCGGTGCAAACAGGTTGCTTGTTAATTATTTCAGATGTACATGAGAACTTTCCCTATAACAATTCTCCCTTTTGACTCTTTATCTTGGAGGTGTGAGTACTGATCATAATAAGCTGTGAACTTCTTATTATAATGCAGCATTTTTGTCTAACATCCAATAAAATCCAAGGCCATCACAAAGAATACGTTAAGCACAATTGAGACATTTATGCAAATGCCTTTTGCTTATATTAAAAATACAAGCAATTTACACTATCTGTGCTCTGTAAATGGGCAGTGTGTAAATAAGCTGTGCAGAATTTTTGTGTCTGATATCTTAGAAGTGCAGTCTGCAGTTTAAAGATAGATATTCTAATCACAGAGGTTTACCTTCCAATCTCAGGTTTTTGCGTAGGGAAAGGAAATGTGAGCTTCTCAGTGAAAAGTTCAGTACTATTTGGGATCATTTGGGTGAGCAGGTTCTTTTCAGAGCTGTGAGATTCTTGCAGAGAATATAGCCTGACACCAGCTTCCCACCTGAGACTCAAATACCTTTCTCCAGTTGAGCTGTACTTTGTCAAAATACCTCTGGAAGAACACAAGTCTTTCAACAAGTTGGATGGCACATTACTGAGAACTGAATAATTGAAAATCAGAACCTTGAAACTGTCATGGGAAGCCTGTGGGCAGCGAGTTTGGAACATGGCTGTAGAACAGTGTGTTGCTGGTGATATATTCTTACCACCAAGTGAATTTGCTACTTCTCTGCTGCTCTTCACGGGGTGGGAAACCCTGTACGGTCCAGATAAAGGTTTTTGTCTCTAGGTATGGAAGGAAGAGTTTTCTCCACAATGAAATGCATTTAATTTCTACTTGAAAAACTACTCTCTCTAAGTAAAGTTTATTTTAAAAAGTGAATGTAGCATTTATGTTGCAGAGCTAAAAAAATGAAATGTAAGCTTGAATAGAAGTTTATGTTGCTGATGGTGCTGTATTTTGGCAGTGCTGTGGTGTTTGCTATACAGGGTTATTCTCTTAAAGGTTATGTCTTAACTGCACATATAATGAAATATACATGGATTCTATTGGAGAGATGATTTAACTTTGAGTTGGAACTTTTAATTTATAAGCGTAAATCAGAAAGAACAGGGAAAAGTTAAAGTAGGATTAATAGATTTCCAGAGTATTGTTATCGAAAAAAAAAAAAGAAAGAAAAAGTATTGAGGAATACTGTGTCTTGTTGCAATTCCTCATCTAAAATATGATATGTCTTAAAATGGTGTCATGGAATGTTCACTGCTAATCTTCAGAGTATGCAGTTATATGTTGTTTAAAGTGATTTTAAAATCAAGGGGTAATAAGTGAAATAACTGGTAATATCTTGTGATAGATCGATAGATCTCAAACTTATGTAACAAAGTAATTAATTGCACACGTAGAATTATTAAAATAATTTTATTGTGGTGGTAGTCAATGATTGTGGTTACTTCTTAAGTGAACTATTCTGTGTCTCAATATCATTCTGCAGAGTTTAAAAATCATAGCAAATATTAGAATACTAGCAGTTTAACCAACCCTTGCACTCAATACAGCAGTAATTTCAATTAATGCTTTTATAGAGAGAGATTTAGGTAATAAAAAAGGGAGAAAATTTGGAATCTAGACCTGATACCTACAGTTTCTTTATCCATTAGTCTCCTTTAATTAGTTTTCTTTTCAAGAAATCTGATTCCTTTGGATCTGTGTCCTCTCTGTGATCAGCTTACACTTCACTCTCCACTGTCATCTTTAGAGATTGTTGTCAGTTCAGTAAGGTTAATTGAATGGTGGCATATGTTGAAATGTGTCAGAATATGCAGACCCCTCTCAATTTTGGATGCTTCACTGTTCTACTTGATTTGTAACTAACAGAAATTAAGAAATCCTTTTGTATGTGCCACATCAGCTTTTTTAATGAAAGCAGTCATGAGCTTAAACATGAGAGCAGCATCCTATAGAGAAGGATTTCTCTAAGGATTCAGAGTAGTGTGTGTCTTAAAGCAGATTGGAAGTGCAGGAGTGTGGAAGGACTTAAAAGCCATGGAAAAATTATTTCTTCAGATCTCAAATTTGGGGGCTGGTGCCTGAATGCGTGATTTTAACCCAGTGGTCTCTTCATAAGAGTCTGAATGTTTTTCCACTGTCAGTGCTATAAGGTATATCACTGTGCGTGTGTGTGAACTTTCTCAAGGCACAGACCTACCATTAAAAAAGATCCCAGAAAGGACTGGATTGAATGCTGTGTCAGCAGCTGAAAGACAGTCAGCAGCGATAGTACTGACTTTCTCCCTGCTTTGATGACTCCTAACTCTGTGCAGCAGAGTGCAGTGGGCAGGCAGGTAGAGAAAACCTCCAGGAGAAGCGTGGTGTATATGATGTGCACAGTTCATAGAAATGCAGTTCATGGAGGACAGAACTTGCTGGCACTTACGACATATTTCTTCAGCCTTCAGCAGTGGAGGTTCTTAAAGATGGAAAGCAGTAGTGTGTTTGAATAACAAGAGCATGTGAACTTCTTACACTGTTATTTACAGAGTTTGTGGCCTTGTTGTGAGCTTGCTTTATTATTCACATTAGTAAGAGCTGGAGACTTCTATTTTTGTTGTGCTTCAGCTGGAGTCAGGTTCTGATAGCACTGTTAGAGCCATGCTACTAAATTTAATCTGGACTTATAAAATCACGGAGGAAGACATTCTTCAGAGGAATTTACGGATATACAAATTAAAGATTTTGCCTCTGTACTCAGAAATAAATCTTTGATTCTGGGACATTTGATGATTAATACCAATTCTATTATGAAATTATGTTTCAAAATAAATAAATATTGAACTTGTAGAAAAGAGTTAGGGTTTTTTTGCATGGTACATTGAAGAGAACTTTTCGTTTTTATACTGCATATGACATTAATATTTTGGTGCTGATAGTTGTAATATGTGTATTAAATGATAAGTGCATTTTCTGCGTCTGATACCCATACACTTTTTCTTATGTTGATACTTACCTGAGCATGAAGAAAGGCAGTCTTCTACAGCCTCTCCTTGTGTGCAATTGCTACGTAAGGCAATGGACTGCAGTGGAATTTTTTATTTGGTTCTTGACATGGCAACTTTATATCCATTTGTTACTGAAATCTAGCTTAAGATGCCTTTTGAGTGGATGAAGGGCCAAAAGAGTAGGAAAGGTGTATCGCAGTGGGAGTTTACTGCAGATGAGAATTAGAAAATTTTGACCACTGCTCGTTTAAGGGATCATACTATTTATTACTAGTCACACCTTGTGTCCATATGAGGATGCAGCTGATAGTCATAACCTGCAAGACAAGAAAAGATGTGTAACTCTGTACAGGTGGCCTCAGTGTGATGACTCCAGGGGCTGGCAGCACCAGCCCAAGGGGACCTGCCAAAAGGCACAGCTGAGCCCTGCAGCTAAAGTAGCAATGCTCCTGAAGTAAGGGAAGGGTAAAATGTTGCCTGGCACTGTGAGGAATGAGGGGAAAAAAAGTGAGAGAAACATCCCTGCAGACACCAAGAGTAGAGGAGAAGAAGGAGGAGGTGGTGCTCCAGGTGCTGTGGAAGATGTCTTTCACTGCATGTCCTTCAAGGGGCTCTCCCCACGGAAGACCCCAGGCCAAAGCAGGTGGGCATGCCCTGCAGGACACTGCAGCCTGTGGAGAACCTGTGCTGGAGCAGGGTTGGCATATTGTGGAGAGAGAGGAAGGTTAAAATGTGAGAATAAGGGTGCAGCAGAGAGAAACCATGACATGCTGGCCATACCCCCTGTTCTCCACCCACCCTGTACCACTCAGGGTACTGGGGGAAGTTGTTTTCATTTTTCTTTGTTTCCCACTATCCAAATCTGTTTTGATTCAAGAGCAAATTAAATTTCTGCAGGTCAAGTTTTATTTTCCCATCATTTGATCAAGTTTGCCCTGTGCTTAAGGTGTCTCTTTAGTGCACAAAATAAGTACAATGCAGAGCAAGTACCTGGTTCATCTTTAGTTAGAAAATCTGAGGAATTTTTTTTGCCAGATGAGACTATGTTGGGCTTGAAGTCTACTGAGATGTGTGTGCTACATTTAAGTTTGTTTAATTTTTTTCAGGTAAGAAACTTGAAAATGCAGGGTAAAGAATGGCATGTTATGTTACCTTTGCATGAGATAAGTTCCAGCAGCCTGGTGTACTCTTCAATTGCAGCTGTGAGCAGTGGTACTTCCTCAGATGAAACTGGTGGAAGATGGGTTAATTCCTCAGAACTCAGAGTTGTACCCCAGATGCATATTAGGGTTTCTTATTTTTAATTTTTTTTTTTAATCTTTGTTTTGCTGTGCATTTTCGTGGCGTGGAATTCTTGCCACTGGAATTGTCTGAAGGCTGTAATTGGCCCTGACATTCAGTGTCTGAAAACATATTGAAACTGTGGTGCTTTAATGCATGGCTTTGATTTTCTCTACTTTCTGTGTTTACCTCCATGGTAGAACATCTTCTTAACTCCACTTCTAATGATTATGGGAAAATAAGGGCATGGTTGGCAAAGATACAGCTTCATCTTCCCTTTTCTACATGTGAAATTGTCCTAGAAATGGAGAAATGCTTTTTTTTTTTTTCAAAAGCAGGCAGAATGATAACAGAGATTATTTTGTTACCCTGATTTGTCTGAAAATTACCCATTTCCATACATCTAACTTTACATCACTGTTCTTTAACTTCTGACTCAGGAAGCTGGCAATCTTTTTTTTTTTTTTTTTTTTTTTTTTTTTTTTAATGGTTTCTCAACCATTGAGTTAAACTTCGGTTTCTGCAAGGAGCTGAAAGAAAACATTAAATGTCAGTGGTCATAGCACAGCTTTTTATTTGCCATTCGGAAAAATGTAATCTTAAAGCCCTGGTTTCAATTTGCAGCAAAGAGAATGAAGGCAGAAGAAATAAGGCAAATGTTCTACGATTGAGTCTTTGTTCAAGGGGGACTCAGGCCTTGTTTTTGGTTGATGGACATGGAAAACTTACAGCACCACCTAATGGACTGCTACTTCTGTTCCATATCCAGAGTTTATCAACATCTTTCATAGTCTAAATAATTCTTTAAAGAAATAAAATAATATATGCCTGAGTGAAATTCAGCATTAGACATAAAAATCAAATGAAAAGTAGTCTATGCATTTTACAAGTATTTGAGAACTATCCTTTTAAATAAACAATAATTTCACTCATTTATGTATATTATATATACATTAGAAAAGTTAATTGTTATGTAAAAATAGCATTTTTCAAGATGCCTAGAAGTGTTATCTTGTAGGTGTACAGAAAGTACTTATTGACACATAACTAGCTAATCTTCTAATGCGTAACATTTAAAGCTCATGATGAACTGAACCTAAAAAGCAAGTGCAAAAAGGAAAAGCAACACCCAAACCCCCAGATACCTGTGGCACCTACATAATTGCAGAAGAAACAAAATTATCTTCTATTTTCTCAGTTGATGTGACATGGAAACATAGAGAAGAGCTTTTTGCTTCTCTTAGCCAGATGTATCACATTATTTTCTTTCTGGAGCAAAACTGTTTAATAGGTTTTTTAAGTTGAGAAGATGAGCAAGTTAACTGTCACTCTTGCTGATGTGGGAAACCCCCCCCCACAAAATCTTTCTTTTTCTGGCTTTACTCTTGATAGGAACTTGTGCGTGTTGGCAGCTTAACAATTTGAGCTGAGTTAGATTTGTATGGTATTTATATAAATGTGTTTTACAGTATTATTTTAACTTTGGCCACACTCTTGTAATACTAGATATGCATCTGGTGTGTTAACTTCTCATGTATGTTTGTGTGTATCAATATTTTGGGATGGGAGGAGCTAAACAAATAAGTGACTGTATTAAAAGATTTTTCTGGTGTAACTGCTGGTAACCAAGGGGGGATTGCTGCTTTTTTTTTATAGGTTTGGGTTTGGTTTTTTGTTTGTTTGTTTGTTTTAAATTTAACTGAGTGTAAAAGGAGTGCCACAAGATGTCTTTTCCATCTTTGCATTTGTTCAGGATGTCTTCTTATGCCTTAAATTGTTCCTGTCATTTCATTAAGTATAGTTATCTAAAAATGTGACAGTACACTGAATAATAAAACCAGTGTATAGACTTTTCTGTGAATGCTGTATGTATTTAAATGACCGCCTGGGTCTCCTAAACCAAACTTTTAACATTCCGTATCTTTTACTGTGCACATGCTACTGGCATGTAGCCACCCACCCACCCAGATTTACTTGAAATAAATGGAATTTATTCTAGTTCTTCTAAGTAGAAAGCTTGTAAAATACAGAGGTACTCTGCTTATAAGGTTACTGAAACAAAGCGTTTTCTTAAGTGGAGTTTTGTGTTGTTTTTTTTTCTTCTGTGGGATGTGCACAGCTTAATAAAGTCTTACGTGTTCCTGTTGTTTTCCTTTGCAGATGGGGTTTATACAGATTAATGAGGACTTCATATTTATTGAGCCACTCAACCGCACTTTGGCTGTGACAGGTCACGCACACAGGGTGTACAGGCGAAAAAGGTCCGTGGAGGAGAAAGCCACCGAGAAGCCAGCTTCTCAGAATCACTACTGTGGTGTTGTTACAGGTAATACAAAGTTGCACTGACCTGCAATAAGATGTAATATTATATAAATAATAATGTAATACAACATTGCAATGCAAGTTGCACTGAAAAGTTCTAATGAAGCAGATGTATTTTTAAGATAAGCAGATACCAGTTAAAAAAAAAAACCAACCAAACAAAAACAACAAAAAAAGCTCCCAAAACCAAACAACAAAAGCATATCTAATCATTCTTGTAGCAGTACCTTATGGTGAACCTTGAGGTGGGCAAGCTGAGGCTGCAATTTTACTTGTTGAAAGAGGGAACTGTCACTGAGGAATAGACATTGCTTCATAACTTCCCTTTGTATTTGACAGTAAAACCCTTTGGGTCATTTTTCTTTTTCAGCTTAATAATTACAATCTATTTTTTGTCCCTCTTCATCTTCGTAGTTTCTTAATTACTTGCTACATGCAATGCTTCTACTTAATTTTCTGTTTTAAAACACTGGAGTGTTTTTTAAGAGTTCTTCCTGGTTTCGGTTAGTAATAAGTTTTGAACTTCCAAATGCGTCTGACACTGAATTGAAAGGATCTTTATAAGTGTTCTGGTTCTGTGATTGACACTTAGAAGGCCTGTATGAAACAATCCTAACGCATCTTTGTCAATGACAGCTGGAAGAAGCTGTTGAAGTAAAAGGGTTTCACCAAAAATTTGGCACATAGTGATGACTTAGTAGTTTTCAATGGAGAAGGGAAAAATGGCTTTTGTGAAAGATGACATTGTGTTGTTCCTGCTTCATCATCATCATCTCCCCTTCTTCAAAGGCTAGAGGGCATCTCAGCCTTTTGACCTCAGCATGACCTGAGGGTGTTTTTAATGTTGTTGTCAGAAATTATTTTTCTCCCAGGATATAAACCAGGATGAGTGCACATTTGTAGGCAGGTTTCTCATGTATAACTGAGATACTGACAAAGTGAAAGAAATGGCAGAGGTAACTGACATGGATAGGGAGCTGGATTATTTGGGGTGAGGCAGAAGGAACCAAACTATTTCAAATAAGTAAGGAAAGGTAAAGGAAGGATGCAGCTGCAGTTTTCTGGTGCCAAAGGGTCTGCAGAGAGAAGATGAAGCCAGACATTTCTCAGAGGAATGCTCTGACAGACAACAGTTGTTACTTGCATTCAAGGAAATTTCAATTTGCATAAGGGGAAAAAAAAATCTCACCAAGAATGCTTGAGTTTGCCTAGATAGGCTGTTGAGTCCATGTCCTCAGACATTTGTAAAAGTTAACTGGAAATGGCTCTAAGAGAGCTAATCATACTTGGACATTTGTATGGACTACAGCAGGAGGTTGGACTAGCTGCCTTCCAGGGATCACTTTCAGCCTGTACTTTTCTGTGGCTATCTGATCCTTCCTGAACAGTTTATATGGTTACAGAATAACTGTGACGAGTTTTTGTGGTGGTTTGTTTTTAGTTGTTGGGGTTTTTTTGTTTGTTTGTTTTGTTTTGTTTTGTTTTGTTTTGTTTTTTTTCCGTTTTGGAAATATTGTTTTTATAGTTAGGCATCCATCCACAGTTTGAAACCAAGGACAAATTAGCAAAACAGGGCTGTTTTTGTAGCTATTAAGCAGGACTAAATAAACGACATGTAACTTCTTCCATCACACTCTATATTACTCTTCTAGGCATTGTATTTTATTGACACTGATTATCTGAAGTTTTCTATATTAGCAAAAATTGTTCAGTTAATGTAAAGCTGTTTATTCTTTTCTATTAGTGATAAATAAGAGTATCCATGCCTGTATGTGTTTGGGAATGAGAAAGAGAAAATGAAAAGTATGCATAGTGTGTGCACTGCAAAGTGAGAGGACCATCTGACAAATAGAAAACCATGATGGGTTTTAAAATGAGTAAAGATGCAAACTCTTCTGTAAGGACATTATTCTTCTGTGATGTTCGTTGCCAGATATCCTTTCACTTCCCCTTATGCTCTAAAACAGAAAAGTCAGTGTATTCTTTATTATAATCTTACGCTTCAGGCTCTGACTTATTGCAAATAATCTGTCAACAGAGATTCAAAGATTTGTTTGAAATAAGTTTTATTATCTCTACTACCAGCTTTTAAATTTCAGAATAGTTCAAGCTGTGCATGACAGATTAGCATCTCCTGGCATAACTTTATTGCCAGAGGGTATGAATATCTGCTATTTCTAACTGATGCTGTTGTACTAGCAAGACTCAGTCCCTCACTGTGCAGGTACAAGTTATTTTAATAAGAGGGACTGCAGTAAGTTACATGCTTAAAACCTCTGTCTATGTTTGGAAGCAATTTGCTGGTGTGAGGTGGAGTTAGTTAATACCACTAAAAATATTAACGTTTCAGGCAGAGACTTAAAGATGGGTTGAAGCAACAATAATAAGCTTTTACATCCATATTTTAGAAATTCTAAGTCAAATCCTAAAGTAAGTAGATCACTT
Source organism: Lophotriccus pileatus (assembly GCA_035583135.1). Lineage (NCBI taxonomy): Eukaryota > Metazoa > Chordata > Aves > Passeriformes > Tyrannidae > Lophotriccus > Lophotriccus pileatus. The sequence goes on from JAWWES010000094.1 coordinate 29,726,780, forward strand.
AAACAGATACAAAACAAATGAGTGTATGGGCTCATATACACTCATATGGAGTAATATGGACCTATCTTACGACTGGATCTCTTGCTTCTCCAGTACTTACGTGTCAGAATAAGTGCTCTGGGACAGGTATTTGTGTTGCTGGTTTTGATCCAAATTGGTCTCAAAGGCTGGCTATGGATCAAGCAAATGTGTATTGCCAGTGATGAACTGTAATTATCATTAAGAAGGAAGGAATGTCTGTGCTAGAGGTGTTGAAGGATCACTATTGGAAATAATAGCTTTTCATGGAGAATTAGCAGAGGCAATCAAAGAAGGTATTGTTTGTTGTCCGTTACTGTTGAAGGCTGGATTGAAATTTGCTACACAGCCAAACTTGTTTGGAGAGAACAAAGAACTTGTTTTTGTGAATGGGGTGGTTTTCTTATTAATTAGGAGAGGGAGGGAGTCATACTAACAGAAGCAGATGCTTTCTTGATTGGTAACACTGTGCATGTATATACTTTTATTGAAATTCTATATGATTTATTTACATATGTAAGCCAGTTGCACATGCAAAGACCTTACACTCCACACCTTTCTGTAGCACATGGCCCGCAAAACCTTTAAAAGCAACCAGTTCAGGAGCATGTTACAGAGAAAATGTGAGAGAAGCTGTAATTAGAGCAAAGGACCACATTGGGAAGCTAAGTTCTTTTCCTTCTACTAATCTGAAGCACTTGTTCCACACTGAAGTTGTTTGAACAGTGAACCTAAGTCATGGTGAAGGCATGGGGCACTTTGGGAAAAAAAAAAAGATCTTCTCAAGTAGTCATTCCTTTAGATACATCCTCATCCAGGATATGGTAAGTGTGAATTTTGAGTCCCTTCTGAATTTTTGAGGCTGGGAGACTCCTCTTCTACTTCTTAGTGCTGGCGATAAACAGTATATCGTCGTCCTGAGTTACCAGTGTGCATCTCCTCTTAGAGTGATGCAATTTTGGAGGAAAAAGCCTGCTAAGTTTCACTGAATCAAAAGCTGAAGTTTTACTTTTTGTAATGTAGACTGGGCAGTCAGCTGGGAGGGCTGTGTTGATTCTTGCTCTACACCCTGTTTCTATATGCCAGTCGTGAAATGCATAAACAATCTTGGTCATAGGTCTGGACCTGTGAGGGTGTACTAGGTGGAGAATGGTACTGCTTGATATACTCATTTCCATTCCTTGGATTAGAAAAAAGTTGTCCCTCTGCAGGAAGACATTTAAATCACTATTCAAACTATAGTGGAGGTGTATAGCTCATGGCTTCTTAAGCTCCTGGATATTCCCGACCTGGACAGAATATTGCAATTTCCACAGGACCAGGGTACCCCTTTTACTTTTCCCTGGGAAAAGAAGGCCTAGGGAGTGATGGTGATTGCTCTGTAGTCTGGGTCTCATGTGCCTATACTCAGGAAATGTTTTTGTGCCTGAGGACTTTTAGCAATCCAGGAGTCCTGCAGTCACAGCCTCTTCTTAATGTTGGCTCAGCTACTATATGCAACCTGTGGTTAGAGTAGCTGGATTTTAATATCTTTTGGGGTTTTGGGCGGGGTTATTGTTTTGTTAACACTCGTGTTGTTTGCTCTTAATTGCCTATTGAGCGTCAAATGTGCTTGCTGCAGTATGTTTAGCCTTCCTGCTGGAGTACTTCAGTATTCCGAGCTTTCCTTTCGGTCAATTGAGTTTAAGTAAGAAATTAATGTGTGCACAAAACAAAAGTCTTATTGCACAGAACCATCCTGTAGAATTTATTTTTTATTTTGACAATGTAACTAAATTGTGAGATGAATTTTTGCATCTTTAATCAGACTTTTATCTGGTTGCACATGCAGTATTGATGTAGATATTTTTTCCCCAGGAGTTATGTCTTACATACTGTACCTTCAGTAATGCCCTGTTCTTCATAAGTTTTATTACTTTATAATTATATTTATGACTATGTAAAGAAGCAAGTGTTTTTACCTAAAGCCTGTGTTACCTGTTATCTGGCAGCGACCGTGGCAGTTGTTTGAATGCCAGTAGTACCAAAATTGCTAATTCTATTTATTTAAAGTTCTTGGGGAAGAGCTACAGTTTTCAGATAAGCGAGATCTCGTGATGGGGATTTCTGCCAGCAATTTGGAAAAGGTTGGCTGGCCAAGAACAGATTGTCCATTGGTTTGTTAATGGGACAGATAGCTAAGGCAAATGATGGGCACAGCCCCTGGCAGACAGCTTGTCTGCAGAGCTGTGTAGTCTTCTCAGCCACTACAATCCCAAAAGCGGAGGTTTCAACAGTTTACAGTTTATGGGACCGCAGTGACCTTAGTGTTTAGCACAATGCTGTAATTTATTGTGGACTGCTTACTGTCAGCTCTGCACTCCTGGCTGTAACTTTTAGAGAGGTGTGTTAACAGACTTCTCTGTACAGGCTAGCTGCTGTTTTTTACAAAGACATGAAGAATGAATAAACTGTTCCTGGAAACTGCACTGGAATCAATCACTGTGCCTATGAGGCAGGCAGATTGACCAGATGGCTTCTGAGGGATCTTTTCTAACCCAAATGAGTTGACTGTTTAAACTTAGATCTATAGCTTACTCTTGCAGCATTAAATGTTTGTGTATTAAGTCATAGTATAGCTTTTAGACTGTGGGGGTTTTGGCACAAATACTGACACTGAAACTTCATTAGAAATTATCCTCAAAAGAGTGATGAAAACACACATAATGCTATATAAACTAGGCTCTAGACCCACAGTTAGCAAATGTGAATAAGGCTAGAGGTTAGCAGAAGTTACAAGGCTAAGCAAGTGTCTGAAGGCTCAAAATGGGAGACTTTAAATTTAATCTTAGATATCTTATGAATTTATAAGCTGTTTCTACTTCTAGGAAATCAAACACCAAACATTTATTTCTGGAGAATATATACTTTTTTCTTTTAGTAAATGTGTATGCCTATCAGTGTTTTATGTTGTCATCAATTGTATAGGAATCAGCAAGCCTTTCTAACATGTAGTGGGATGGACTAAATCACTCACATAATCTTTTACAGGTGACTACAGAAAAAGATGGACAGTCTTTTTTAGCATGAATAATTCATACTTGTTACATTGAAAAAGTATATATACATTATATTTACATTAAATTTACATTACAGAATCACAGAATATGCTGAGTTGGAAGGGACCCATCAGGATCATCATGTCCAACCCCTAGCACTGCCCAGGACCATCCCCAAGAGTCACACCATGTGCCTGAGAGTATTGTCCAAACACTTCTTGAATGCTCTCAGGCTTGGTGCTGTGACCACTGCCCTGGGCAGCCTGTTCAGTGCCCAACCACCCTCTGGGGGAAGAACCTTTTTCTAACAAACACCCAACCTAAACCTACCCTGACACAACTTCAGGCCACTCCCTGTGTCCTTTCACTGGTCACCACAGAGCAGAGATCTGTGCCTGCCCCTCTTCTTCCCCTCACAAGGAAGTTGTAACTGCAATGAGGTCTCCCCTCAGTCTCCTCTTCTCCAGCTGAACACACCAAGTGTCCTCAGACACTTCTCACACAGCTTCTTCTCCAAACCCTTCACCATCATCATGTCCTCCTTTGGACATTGTCTAATAGCTTCATATCTTTCTTACACTGCAGTGCCCCAAACTGCACACAATATTGCATGTGAGGCCACCCCAGGTCAGAGCAGAGCAGGACAATCTCCTCCCTCGACTGGCTGCTGATGCTTTGCCTGATGCCCCCTAGGACAGGGTTGGCCCTCCTGGCTGCCAGGGCACTGCTGACTCAGATTCAACCTGCCATCAACCAGGACACCCAGGGGCCTTTCCATGGCACTGCTTTCCAGCATCTCATTCCCCAGTCTGTACAAACATCCAGGGTTGCCCCATCCCGGGTGCAGAATCCAGCACATTCGCTTGTTGAACTTCATATGTTGGTGATTGCCCAGCCCTGTAATTTGTCTTGGTCTCTCTGGAGAGCCTCTGTGCCTTTGAGGGAATCAACAGCTCCTCCCAGTTTTGTGTCATCTGCAGATTTGCTCAGTATCCCTTCCAGTCCTGCATCCAAGTCACTTAGGAAGATGCTGAAGAGCGCAGGGCTGAGGATGGAGCCCTGTGGAACCCCACTAGTGACAGGTCACCAGTCTGATGTCACCCCATTCACTGTCACCCTCTCTGCCCAACCCCTGAGCCAATTGCTCACCCAGCACAGGGTGTGTTTATCCAGCTGTGGGATGGACATTTGGTCCTGCAGGATCCTGTGAGAGACATC
>JAWWES010000094.1:29737619-29756711 GCA_035583135.1 Lophotriccus pileatus
CCATGCGGGGTAGTGACGTGTAATATTTACACTTCTGTGTAGTCTTACACCACTTATTGAGGGCACTTTCATTAGGAGCTATAGGCTTTTCTTTTTCTTTTTTTAATTAGTTACATTCTGATCAGTCTAGTATCTAGAATGTATTTCAATTTTCTGAGGCAGAAAAACGCTCCCCTAAATTTTCCTGGTTTTGAGAGCCAGTCTCTTACTGGAAGCAGGAAATTAAGAAGTCCAAATTGTCTGTGGTGACAGCCTTGTTGCTACTTTTCCTGTTCAACCCCTTATCTTCCCTTAGAAGAACCCCTCCTCTGTTTGATATGTAGTTCTGTTTTATGGATTGTTGGGGCTTTGAGGGGGAGGATTAGTTTTTGTTACACATTTATACATTAACTAAGCAGTAATCCTTTTCACCAGCTCCTCTCAGATACAGTGGAAGACGTGGGAAATAATGTTCTCTGCAACAAATTTTCATTAGCTCCTCAGTAATTTTCATCAGCTCCTGCTTGGAATGACAGACTAAAAATAAATTTTTCTGATTAACACCCAAAATTGATTTTAGCAGTAGTGAGTATGTTGATGGGGGAAAAGTCTTGATGGAGAAGGAAGAAGCCAGGAGTAGAAATGAGTAAACTTCAATCAAGACATAAAGATTTTTGAATTTAATGCAGCACTTCTGGGAGTCTTGGTGGATTACAAATTTCCTGTGAGCTGTCAATGTGCCCTTGTGGCCAGGAGGGCCAGTGGTAAGAGTGCACTGGGAAGAATGTGGCCGGCAAGGTTGAGGGAGGTGATCCTCGCCCTCTACTTGGCTCTAGTGAGGCCATATCCGCAGTGCTGTGTCCTGTTCTAGGCTCTTCAGTACAAGAAAAACATGGAGCTCCTGGAAAGGGTCCAGCAGAGGACCACAAAGATGATTTGGGGTCTGGAGCATCTCTCTTAAAGAAGAGAGACTGTGGGAGATGGGCCTATTTAGTCCTAAAGATGACTGAGAGAGGGATCTCATTAATGCGTATCAGAATCTCAAAGGCAGTTGCCAAGAGGATGGTGCCAGACTCTTTTCAGCAGTGACTTGCGATGGGATGAGAAGCAATGGCCATAAATTAAAACACAAGAAGTTTTCACCTCATGAAGAAGAACTTTTTTATTTTGAGGGTGGCAGAGCACTGGAACAGGCTGCCCAGGGAGGTCATGGAGTCCCCCTCTCTGGAGATGTTCAAAAACCCTTCTGGGCATGTTCCCGTGTAACCTACCCTAGGACATCCTGCCTTGGCAGGGGGATTGGACTAGGTGAGCTCCAGAGGTCCCTTCCAGCCCCAACAGCTCTGTGATTCTGAACGGTAAAAAAGCTTTTGCAAAACGCTAATCGTATGTTAAGATATGCTTTGTAAATAATGATATTCTCATTTCATAGAATCACAGAATGATTTGGTTGGAAGGGACCTTAAAGATCATCTAGTTCCAAACCACTGCTATGGGCAAGGACACTTGGCACCAGAGCAGGTTACTCAACGCCCCATCCAACCTGGCCTTGAAAACTTTCAGGAATGGGCCATTTACATCTTCTCTGGGCAACCTGTTGCAGTGTCTCATATCTCTACAATAAAGAATTCCTTACCTATATCTAACATAAACCTAGCTTTATTTCAGTTTAAAGCCATTCTTCCTTGTCCTGTCACTACATGCCCTTGCAAAAAATCCCTCTCCAGCCTTCTTGTAGGCCCCCTTCAGGTACCATAAGGCTTCAGTAAGGTTGGCCCAGAGCCTTCCCTTCTCCAGGCTCACCAACCCCAGCTCAGCCTGTCTTCATTGTAGAAGTGCTCCAGCCCTTGGGTCACCTTCATGGCCCTCCTCCAGACTTGCTCTGGCATCATCTACAGGTTTTTTACCTGTAAGTTTAAATACAATTTTTTTTTTTCCCCTAAATTAAATCTCTGATTAGTGTTAAGGAAATTGAAGTAGAGAGCAGGGAAGTGATTGGTTAGATGTCAAGATGGTAAGTCAGTGCTGGAGCCAGAAATTAAAGACCCATTCTTCTGACGTTTTTATTTTTTCAGTGGTATTATTCTCCAGCCTGTACTGCCTCCCACCTTAGAGCTGCTTTAGCTGCTAATAAATCATACTAGTGCGGTTTGCTGACTGTGGGAATGTTTTGCCAATCCAGGCTTCCTCTGCACATCATCAGGTTTATGGTGTAGCTAACCCCACGTGTGGCTCTACTTGTGTGTTTTGTTAATTCAGAATCTCGTTCTGTTTTTGCTAATACAGAACAAGCTCCTTTGTCACAACTTCCAAGGAGCTTTGGACAGGAGGTCTGCTTTACTGAGAGAAATAATTTTGTTTTGACAGATGGACACCAATTGCTCTGCGTTTTTGGATTTAAAATGCGAAGTTTTCGTTGTCCAACATGTTCTGTGGCAGACCTCCTAAAACTTACCACACCTCCTCTTTTGTCTTGCATGATAATAGAGCAGCAAGAGTGCTTTTTAAAAGCTTTCCTGTGCTTTCACATGCCAGTTATGTGTAGCAACCAAAAGAGTTAGAAATTAAGTATTGAGTGTTCTCCAGAGCTGATTTTTAATGCCTAAATACAAAGAGAATAATATGGATGTTATGGAGCCTGTTATTGAACAGTCAACAGGTCGTCATAGCCTTTTCATTAAAAAGGTACTTTTCAAAATTTTATTTTTTCATTTGTCTTGTTAAAAGGCAAGCAAGACCAACTTCTCCCCACAGCTTTCTCTGCTGTCCAGATAGTCTATAATGGTCCATGTGAATCTGCTACCAAGTTGTTAATTTCACTTTATTTTGGTTTTAATTCGACCTTTGAGTTTTTGTTTAAGTTTCCCTTTAAATTGGCTTATTTCAGAGAAGTAATGTCCTGTATAAAATATGGTGCCATAAAATAAAGGGAAGGCAGAAAACGTTTGTAGTATATTTAGAGAAGATCCATGTGGAGGTTAGACATAAAGAGAATGTGATAGTTAAGACAGATACTGTTTTAGGGACTTTCTTTATAAAACAACCTGTTTTATCAGTTAAGCTTTACTGTATTTTACAGTTATAAATTAGCATTGTTACTTCAGAAATAGACGTTATCAGGAACTACTTTTCTCTGAGGACGAAATACAGCATGTTGCATCAACATCCTCCTTGCCTTTCAAGTTACAGTGTGAATGCCCAGAGACAAGCCCCAGTTTTGATGGCCCCTGAGAAGACATTACCAGTTGATGTCTGACAGGTTGCTTGACCTGAATGAGGTAACGGAAAGTAAGACAGGAAAAATCTCATCCCTAGTTCTGTGATGATACTGAAGTTCTTATATTGCCTCTGTTGCAAACAAGGTACTGAAAGCTTTGGAGTGCATTAAAAAATGTGTGTACAACAGTGAGGCAAAATCTATTCATATTGACCTTCAGCATCTGAAATCCCCTTGCTCTGGGTGACACATAACTGAAGCAGTGCTGTGGGACATTTTCTCTGTAAGAAAGTGCCCCATTCTATAAAAGTGGAGAATGGCATAAACAGCACCTAGATTTGACAAGTACTGTTTAATTTCTAATAATTCCCACCCTCCAGAACTGTCCCCAAAGCTTGGTCTAGAATTTTTTAAGCGTTGCTGTTGCCTTCCAATGCACACAGGAAAAAGTACAGTTCTTTTTGTGACTTTGCTTTTTACTACCTTTCTGAACCAAAAATAACTCCTCAAGAAAGTCAGGGGAAGAAGACTGACCCCTGCATGAATAAAATTGACATCGCAGGGTCACCCCAAAAGCCTGCAGTGTTTGGCAGTTCCAAATTGCTGAAATATATTGGGATAGAGATTTGGTTACTAGGGTGCTATTGCTGTTCTTAGACTCCTACTGAATTTCAGCCCGGGAACAGTGAGTTCTTGCAAATAAGAACAGTGAGAGATGAGATTATTCTTAATTTTGTCTTCATTAGTGTAATTTCAAACCTGCCAAATCTCTTGATACTTTTGTACAGTGTTCACTGGTTTAATTTTTTTTTTTTTTGACACCACCAGCAGACATCAAGGAAGTTAATGAGAATCTCATATGGCCTTACTATTAATTATTTCATAATAAGATTGTAGATGCAGAACAAGGTAGGGAAATGTTAAAAGAGTTTGTTTTAGAATAGAAAGATATTTAGGATAAAAAGATTTTTTTTTAAAAAAGCCTCTATCTACTATGTTTGCCACTTAAAATTTAAGACACGTATTTTTATCTTGTTTATTTTTGAAATCACACTGGTTTTAAGTCATTGTGTGCTATTTTGTTTTTGTTCTTCACAAACTTCTAGGTATTTGAGTCTGTAAAGTGATAATGCTTGCAGTAATACATGTGGGGAAAATCTTCATGGACTTCCTTCTTTCTGTCAGCTTATTCTTTCAAGCTTTGGTAATTAGGCTACATATGATCCATTCATTGGTACAGACCTGTTCTGTAGGATTACATGGACCTAAACTGAATTTAATATCTCTGATTATCTAATGCAAGATCCTAACATAAAATTTAGACAGTTACTTTTGTGTTCTAATTTGTCTGGTGAATAAGAAAGCTGGGCAGTCTTGCAACAAAGATTTAAAAGAAAGGAATGTTAACTGTGTTCTGCAGCAGGTTATTGGGGGCGTTATTTACTTTCTGAATGGACAGTTGGTCTTATTTCTAATTTTTTGTTGCTTTCATGGATTTCTTTTTACCCTTTGCTGCTGTTAAAAAGCTCCCATCTGCAGAAATACTTGTAGGCTGTGCTCAAGCCACAGCTTTTCTTTCTTTTAGAGTAATTTACAGATATTAGTCTATGTAAGTATTATCGCAGCTCTTTCCAGACGTTTTCCTCTTTACAAAGTTATTTTATCAAGCATAAGCACCAAAATTGGACACTGTATTGTGGGAACAGTTGTAGGGGTGCTGTTCTGGTATTTTCCTGAACCTTCATCCAAGGATGCTGTGCCCTTCCACTGCCTGTTTTCAAATTCTCGTTTTGTTTTGTTTTGTTTTATTTTGTTATTGTTGTCACATTATTGCTGTGTCTTATCAAGTCTAGGGGTCCATTTTTGGCAACATTAAAAGAAAATTTGCTCAGATGAGTCATCTTTAAAATCTGCTTTGTCTCAATTCGTATGTGTATTCTATCAGAACTCACTTAATTTTTAATCTTCACCAATAATGTTCTCTTATTTTCTTCTACTTCATTGTTTAATGCTAATGCAGAGTCTAAATTCTTTTGGACTCCACTCAAAAATGCCTCCCTTGGCTTGCTAACTATTCCATATCTATTTTGATATATTAATTGCACCTTCAGTTCAGTTATTAACTTACCACATTTCTGAATTTCAGGTTTAACTTTACAGAGCCTGAGTTGTTAACTATTTTAACTATTTAAATATAGTATTTTTTTTTTGCTAAAATACTCTGACCAATGCATACTGGTGCATTTACCCTCAAAGTAATAAACAGTTTCTAAAATAGCAGTTATGCTAGTAACATTGTCCATTTATTTAAATTCTCAACTAAATAGTAAATATGTATTTTTTCTTGTGGTTGATTAACACCAAATTAGTTTTAAATTTAATTATTTTCATTAAAATGCATTTATTGGTAAGTACATATCTGCTTACTTTATATGAATAAATAAATATTTATAGAATAATTTCAGAATGTCCTATTATGTGAAGAGACAAGAACTTCTTCAATGTTGTCATTATTCACTTAGAGGATAATGTCATTTGCCACAAGGACAATTAATTGCAACCATTCTTTATAAAAATCTTATGCTTTGAGAAGACTTATTGCAATAAGCCCCAAAATATGTCTTTAAATTCTGTAAGTCCCAGAATTGATAACAGCAAGAGTTAGACTGCAGTTTCAAGCCTACACTACATTTATCAAAATTACAAACATTAGAGAAGTGGTGAAATTAAGAGTAGAGTGAAGCTAGAAGGAAGATTTTGTAGATGGGTAAAATCTATTTTCTGTCCTCTTCTTTTTCTTCTTTTCTCCAATCTAGTATATGGAAGGCAATTATATACCAGCTTGGACAAGATCTTTTGACTATTTTGACTTGCCTAAAACAAGTATTAGATTTATCTAAAATGACAAGTTGCTGCAAATTATTCATAAATAAAGAAGTCTGGATTTTTCTTTAGTCGTCTGCTGTTCTTGCTGTCTTCTGGTATACATCCCATCTACACATCAGGATTCATTTTAACAATGAGAATGTACAGAGGTACTTTATATTTAGAAATTAGTTAGCCTTTGTTTGCTGTGAAGGTCTTTCGTAATGCTATATGTAGTCAATTGAAGTGCACTAACTCAATGTAATTTTCTGAAACAATGGATTAGCGGTTAACAATCCTTGCTTAGAATTCTCTTCTAGAGTTTGCCAACTCATTCAAGTGCAGAATTCAGTCCCAAGTCTCATGAAGGCTCTTCTTTTCCCTTGGTTGAATAAGGACCTGTTCTCTCTTCAACGTGTATATAGAGTCTCCACTTAGAATAATGAACGTGGTGTGCTGGGTACTGGATAGAGGGGAATCTCAGTGGGCTTTAACCAGTTTCCTGCTTTCAGTGGTGGACTCAGTTACTAACTTGTGCCAGAGAAAGCTTTTATATGTATTATTGGTAATGCTAGTACCTTTGCTCTGTTTTACTAAGAGAAAGAATGAAAAGGACAAAGGCGAATTGTCTGAGAACTCTGTAATGTGCTTCATTACTTTATTTTATATCTCCTCTTTCTTGGAAGAGTGCTCTATTTTGTATAGATTCTGTCTTTATAAAATTTAGAGTTGTGCATATATATATATATATATATATATATATATATATATATATGTCTTTTATATATACATACAGGAACATAGTTATGATGGAATATTTAACTTACCATGTGGGAATGAGAGACCAATTTTTGTGGGAGTCACTGGTAGGTTTAGCTAGGACTGTAAATCTTTACTAAGGAGCGTAGTCTCAAATGTATGTAATGCATTCATTTTCTTGGAAATTAAAGGAGGTATTACATTCTTTCAGTGTAAATCAGGAACTAAGAATGTTTTACTGTATTACCCTCTTGCCAAATCATAGCAGTACCATTTCCCCGAAAGTCCCATAATGAAACCCTGGATGCGTAGCATAACCATAGTCAGATTCAGCCAAGAAGGAAAAACAAAACAAAAACAGCTCAGTAAGTATATGAGAGAAATAAAAAGCTATTACATAAGCAGAAACCTCTTGGATATTGGCAGTTTTAAAATGTCAGATGGTATTCTTTTACACTTGAAGGTATGCTCTATTTTTTTTTTGTTTGTTTTTTACTTATTATTACATCAGTTAATATTTATGGTTATTGGGTGGGTGTTCGTCAAAGGCAGTCTGTGTCCTTAGATTGTCTTTACACATGTTCTGTTGCTTCACCAAAAGTCCCATATTTCTAATTGTTCTGTCATGTTGCTCAACAAGACAATAAGTCCCTTGTGTCACATAGCAAAAAAACAAAGAATAGTGTTACAACCCCGTGCATTAATTTCATCAATTTCCTTCAGGTTTGAAAAAATAAAACAAATTTCTGCTGTGTCTGATTATAGTTTCTTATTCACCACCTTTTGCTCAATTTCTGGGACTACTTTGAGCGTATTCCCAGAGCTACTTTATCAGTTTTACTCACAGTTTTATCAGTTTATAGCACTGCTGTTTTTCTTCTCCACTCTGTGGTTATCTGGCAGTGATGACTGGTGAATCAAAAGCTTTGTAACCTCATGTATCTGTCTGTGTAGCCTTTAACAAGTGCAGGAACTTTGCCAACCTCTTGAGATTGCTTTTGGGTCTAAATCACTCTGTAAGAATAGTTTATGGGAAACAAACAAACAAACAGCTTTGGGAGTAGTTACATTTGTAAAAAAGATAAGTATCGGTATCTTATATATCAGGAACCAAAGAATTTTGGAAAAAGGGTGTTTCTCTGTGTGTGTATCTTTATCATTATCAGTGTGTATATCTAGGTACCTTCTTATACAGAATATAAAAATTAAATTTCTCTGGTCCGTATGGTCTCCTTTTAAAAACAGAGACCATTGCTCTGTGGCAGAGCTGAAAAACAGAACTTACTCATTTTTGAGATTACTAAACAAGGAGTTTTTTTGTTGTTACTTCCCTGTCGGTTCCCTCCCAACCTCTCCAATTCATGCATATTTCAGCAGCCCTTTTTTAAAATTTTAAATAATAAATTAACATGAATTCCAAATACTCCCCCCAAAAAAGCAACTTTCCCTTTGCTCTTTTGGTAACTTTGCTGTGTGTCCCTGAGAATGAGTGAAATAGGCGTGAAACTAAAATGAATCCCAAGCACAGGTGTTGGTTTAACACAGAGTTGAAGTATTTATTCTACTGTATGCAACAGAGCAGTCTTATTTATAGAGCTATGAGTGGAGTAAAATAGGTGTTGGAGATAGGGTGAGTCTTCTCCATGTGAATTAATTTATAACTCTTTCACTATTGCAATGGGATGCTCTAGCAGAAATACTTCTTCAGAATATATTCCTGTTAGTGGTTTTAACCACTGACCTGCTAGCACAAAAGCTCTCTGACTTTATCATTGATCTAAATGCTGGATTACAGTGCTACCTTTGAATCTGGTGATAAACACTGAAAATATTTTCATTTCACAAACTCTAGGTTTGTTACTTTTCAAGATGCTTACAGAAAAATTAAAAACAAACCCAAACAAAACCACGGAAACAACAGAACACAGAAATTAAGTACAATGCAATTTGAATATTCGGTACCTGTTTTGTCACCTGACTCCTCTTTAATTTGTTCTGAAAATAAACTGGAGTTTCAGTGCTTGTGTAATCCTGGCCTTTGCTTCCCCTTGCTCTTTGTTGAGATAATGGTGTTCTGTATTTATTAATTGAGCCATGCAAAATGTTTGTAAATAGGTCAGACAGTTGTTACCCTCTGACAGCTTGACTTGCTTAACTTTTTTCCTTTCTCCCCCCAATTCTAGGAAGGATTTCTGTGTACATAAAGATGAGCCCTGTGATACTGTTGGTAAGTAAATGAACCTAAGAGACTGTATATAAACTACTTAATAAAATATGTATTATGTAAATACAAATGTGAAGCTAAAAGGTGACAGCAGAATTGGTGATGGAAAGCGGTAACTAGCTAAAATGCAAAATACATCTTTAATGCTAATAATACTGTTGTATTTGTGTATGCTTCCAGCAAAGTAGTGCCTTTAAGTACAATATTCTCATCTCTTTCATTGAAAAAACTTCTAAAACTATTTTCTTTTTAATCTCACTGACTAATACAAAATTGTTTTACTGTTCTTAGTTATGAAGCTAAAAAATTGTGTTTATGATTCTTTTTTTTTTTTTGTGTGCAGTGAATTTATCTTTGGTGAGAATATGTTTATGATATATAAAAGAAGTTTCCAGTGTAATGTAGTAGAGTGATACAGAGTTTATGAACTATGTGACTTCAGAAGAATACAGGATGTGAGCTATTGTGAAAGGCATCTTCTGACATCTTCAATTAAACTGAGCGCTAGCTGAGCAGAGCTTTTCTATCAACAGTCATTGATATAGTTCACACACTTTTGGGAAGACAGTTTTTCAGTGTAAAGGTCTGGTGGGAAAGGTAGCAAAAAATAGCAGTTGTTCTGTTCAGTTTGAATTCTGGGTGAAAACATGCCATGACCCTAAATGAAGGACGTCATGGCATGTTTTTACCCTAGAATTTCAATTGGCTAACTGAAGTCTTATCAGTTCTATATGTGAATACAAGGATTAAGAACCTGGTTTGGTTTTTTTTTTCAGTGATTAGGATGATAGTAATGGACTATTTATTATTGTCCTGCTCGTGCTCCCTCTTGGGTAGAGAAGTAGATTTTTCTTTTCCTGCTTCATTTCAGTTGCAAAAGTTTGAGGAGAATTGTTATGTCAGCTATGTGACCTCACTACTTGATAGTCTTTTTTATTTTTGCTGCTGTAAGCCAAGTGTATGTGAGTGTGTTTTTGGAATGGATATCAATGAAAACCTTCTAAATGAAGGATGGAATGTGTTTCACAGCAGTTAATTATTAAGCATTCATCATGTTCTTTCACTAATTGGTATATTGGTCTTAAGTGAATTTTGGTATGAATGTTTGGTGCTCAGAGGAATTTATTTTTGACCTATTAGTGGGAAAATGTTTCCTTCTGACTGAAAGAGAAAGCAATGTGACAAGAAGTTGTCAGCATTTTATGTTGATCTAAACTAAAAGTTAAATCTGGAGAACTCCCAGTATATCTAAATCAGGATAGGCTGCTGTCTGGATCTCACAGATGAAGCAAACATATTCAAGGATTTGAATGATGAACAATGTTTCCTCTTCGATTGAACATTGGAGGTAATAGAGGGACTATTTACCTCTGAATTAGTCCATGGAATTTTAAGTGGGATAAGATTGAACTGACTCAAGTATTGGTCATTCATATTTCTGTGATGGAGAAGCTTGAATGAAATTTGAAAATGAGGCAGTGCATTGATTGTAGTGTGCAGGAAATAAAGAGTTTGCAGTCTTAATATAGTGATAAAAAAATATGATCTGTCTGATCTTGCACTCTGTAGAATGGCTGTTGTGGACTTTCCCACTCTCCATATAGTTGTTCAGAGTTTTCTTCAGGAACTGAAATGTAGTTTGTATGTGTGGTTCTTTCCATGTAGGTACAATTGTGCAGCAAATCTAAGGTCATTCTTTTCCTGATGTTTCATCATTTATTATGTGAATTTGATCATTATTTTCCCAGATGAATATAGCACCTTCCCATAAATTCAGGAAGCCATTTCTTCCATGCCCGTTTACAGTACTGTGAATCCATGTTCACTGTTAAGAAGATAATTTTCTGAGGCTGTTGTCCACCATCATCTTGTCCGCCACCATTCATGATATGTATTCATATATCATGTGTGTATTATTATATACACGTATATCAATATATCAATATTTTTTAGGATAGCAGGCCTATAATGCCAAATTGTTGAAACTACATGTAGATAGAAGGTGATTTCATTTTCGTATCTTTTCTTGACTTCCCTAGAAAAAACAAAAGGGTGATTGTAGATTAGATCATGAGTGAAAGTTTGTTGAAAGGAAATGAAGGACAGTTCTATCTTACTGTAGATATTCATGCAACAAGTTTATAGGCAGAAAGAGTCAGTGCATTCCAGGGACATATAACACACTATAAATTACAGAATTTGCCAAAGACAGAAAATGAGAAGTGCTAATGCACTGTACAATTCCCAGACGTCCAGAGCTTGCCTCACCTTCTCCCCAGTAAAACCCAGAAGAATGCACCACGATACAGACTTTTGTCTACCATAAAGAGTGGAATAAAGCAACGCTGTGTGAAATATTAATATAACTGTACATGTCTGCGAGGCATTCAAGATGATCTTGAGTAATTTACACAATCCAGAAATGGAAGTGATCACGACAAGGGGGCATGTGCAGGACAGACCTTGTTATTGGAAAGGGGTGTTGTGTTGGATAATAGTCCTTCCCAGTGCTGGACGCTAAGCAGACAAATACTGGTTTTATTGTTTAGTCATTAAATGCCAAGACTCACAGTTTTCAAATTGGACATGAATATCCACTTAAACCAGATAAATTAAGTGCCAGTATTCTGTTATATAGACAAAGTTTTCGTGATTTAGGTGGCAAATAATACATTTTTTGTGCATCCAGTCTTGCTCTAAACAAAGTACGGAGCTTGTGCACTCTTCAATACTTTTTCATTGTCTCTTAAAATAACAGGGATTTATATTAAGACTTAATGGTTTCAAGGTATAATTAACCTAAGAACAGTGTTAACCAGAAAGAAATGTTTACTCCAAATCAAAACCATATGAGAAACCTCTGTAGAAATATATTGAAATATATTTCATTAATGATATTGAACAAAGTATGTGGTAATAATCTTCTAAATATTCCTTCACAAAAACATTTAAGGTGGGCAAAGGGATTTTTAATGGATTTTTTTTCCCCTATAATGATGGAAAACATGATTTTCACTGTCAGAATTTGAAATTCTTAATCAGGAAAAAAAGTCTGCCTGTCTTGGTGTTCAATCAAAAAAACTGTGTACCATGGAGAAGCAAAGGCTTTGGCCAGATTTCATGGTGTCCTTCTAATACACAAAGGAGGGAGAGGGACTTTTTATGCAGGCAGATAGTGGCAGGACAATTCTAAAATGTAATAATACTTCATATTTTGTAGTTTTGCAAAGTAGTCAGAAAGACAAGAATTAATTCAGGAATTTTATTTGATTCCCCAAAGTGTGTTGAAGTTTAGAAAATAGAATGTATTTGTTTTATATATTTCAATATTAAGTATTGTATTATTGCTAGAAATGTTTGGAAATCTCTGCTGTAGGCAGGGGAGTTGTGAGGCTACTTTCTCACTTCCTAACGTAAATCCAGAGTAACTCAAATTAATGCCATACTTGTCTAATCCCACTTTTCTGTAAAACAGCAAGCTGCACTCTCATGTGGTATCAGTCAGCCCAGGTCAACTGATTTCAGCTTGGCTGTTCTGATTTCAGCATTGTCAAATTCTTTCTGGGTGGAGAACCACAAAGCAATTGTTTTAGGCTCAAAATCGACCAGACTTGGGCTTCCTCTGATTGATTGGCTGCAGCACTCTTTTCTTTTTATTTATTTATTTATTTTATTCTGTTTTCCCTCCTGTTCTGATTGTGTGTATTCTCTCTGTCTCCTGTTCTGTACAAAGCTGAGATCCTGTTTCTTCACCACTGATTCTCAACAGTTCTTCTGTAGCTTAAACAGAGGTTCCAGACACTGCTTTACAGTACAATCATTAGGGACGTAGTATGATTGGAACAGGTGCCTTTTCTAAGGGTGGAAGAATATGAAGATGTTTATATATGACTTAAATTTTGTTTAGCTAATGAAAAGTTAGATTTGTGATTCTCTAAGATTCTTTTCTTCCAGAAGACAACTGACTTTTAGGATTGTGGCATGTCTCTCCTCCAAACAGGCTTTGTTAGCTTAGACAGAGGGAGCATCTCTTGAATCTATGGTGATTTGGAGTGTTGTTCTTTTTCTTGTGCTGATGACAGGTAAAATTATGATTGTAGATGTCCCAACGAATTTCTGAAAAACCTAAGATTGAAGAAATAATTCAATTATTGGTTTACAGAAAATTAAGTCCACAGTAGCAGAACAAAATGTGAACTGTGGGATTGCACGTGCTCTGTTGTTCTTGTGGGTGAATCTTCTGGTATTATTGTGTTTAAGTAACTGGGATGAGCAGTGATTCATAGGGCAACTTTTTGGTGGGGTATTGCACAAACTAGCAGATGGAAATAAACAGATATTTTGTCAAGAATTAGGCTAACAACTAAACACAGGAAGACTATTTTTTGAAGCAAGTATATGCACATCTGAATTTCTGTTCCACTTGTCTGCATTTCCACTTCAGCAATTAAGATTTTGAGTTTCTGAGACATGTTTCTTTCACGTTAGATTTGCTGTCTCCTGCTAGCTAATGTCTTCTGTGGAAACACTGTAATAGAGTTCTTGGTGTGCATAGGCAGCTTGTTGGCATCACAACACTTGCCTTGTGTTGGAGCCTTGTTAATCAGCAGAAGCTGAGGTAGTGATTTTTCTAAGAGAGGCAGTAACCTTTCTGGGACTGCCCTGCTTTAAGGCTGCTCACTGCCTTGGTTTAGCATCCCTCTGCCTCCTTTTCCAGTCCTTCCTTGTGCCAGCAAAAGGGCTCAGAAAGTCTTAGCACAAACGTGCAGTTGTCTTTAATGATAATTGTGATTGTTCACTTGACTAACTGTAAAATTTTACTGGTGGCTTCCATGCAGCTCCCTATTTGCATCGAAGCTGTGGGTTAGATTGATAGATTCTAGCAGGAATGCTTGAGAGGTTCTGGACATGTTCAGGGATTCCTAGAGTTGTTCACCTCAAAATGTTTTTCAAAAGGTGTAGCAATGAGCATAATTGCCGCAGTTGGAAATACTGGCAGGCTGAATGCCCAGCACAAGATCAATGAATTAGCGAGTGAGAGAATCCAGAGGGGAGCCCAGCATGTTCTTCCTCTCCGTTCATCCTTTTACATTGTCTGCATTTCTAGTGCCTATGACATGGCTTTTCAAAAATCTGAAGTGTTGGTGTGTTGTCATATCGCTGTAAGTTGTAAAGCTACAAGAAAATTAATCCTCAAAGAACATGTAGAAATTGAAAATAATTGGCAGACACAAAAAAGCTTCTACTATTTGAAAGCTACTGCTTTAGTAATGCTATCCTATAGTGAGTGTAATGCAGTTCCTAGTGGTAGTTGTTTTTTATCAAAGTCTTTATTGAAGATAGACCGTTCCAGATCCCAGAATATCAGACACTAAGCACCTGAATCCTTGTATTATACTGTGTCTTACACTATATGATTTTTCAGGTAATATTTATCTCATCCCTGGTGAAAATCTGCAGGTGTACAACACATGTGCTCGGTAAAAAATTGTGACCATGGGTAATGTTTTGAAAGATTTATGATAGCCAGTAAAATGTCCTAGTAACAGTGATTGCAACAAAATGGAAAACAAAAAGTAGTAGTTCCAGATTCAGTTACCATAAACCTTTTACTGCACTCAGTAAAAAAACATGCCTCTGTCAAAGGAAGGTCAAGAATTTTCTCAGCATATATGAATTGAGTTCCATTCGACCAAATATTTTAGAATTATGAGTCATTTTGAAGGTAGCTTTTGCCTTAAATAGTGACCTAAGCTGATTTTTTTTATTACTAACTTGTTAATGCAGCAGGGAGAGGCTTCTTTTCCTGACACAGCTGTACTGTTCTGTACTAACATGCTTATACTCTTAGTCCAGGTAAGAATTACCAAGTAGTAGAATGTTTCAGGGATAGTAAATGGAACCTTTCTAATGCTTTATGAAGCACAAGGTTTTCAGCACTTCACTGATCAGAGGAGTGTAGGTGCAATGTTCTAATTGTTGTGTCTTGGAAAGAAAGTAATTGAATGCTGTTTTCAGGCAATATTTTGTATCTTTGTTGCAAATGTGGACTGTGTCAAGCTTATCCTAAATCAGGATGTGCTTTGATGCGAGATCTCTGTAAACTTGGAAGCCTGATCAGCAAGAGAGGAGACCTAATCAGTGGAGCAGGGAGTGGCTAGCATTCCCTAATCTGGGACATCTGGGAACTGGCAGGCTTTAAGGATGCGGTAAATCAAGGTGCTGATGTCTGTCCTTGTGTACGTTGCTAACCTGGCAAAATACTCACGGCCCACGTGTCCTGTAGCTGAACTGTGTTCATCATAATATTTCAACTCACTCCTAGAGGTCGGAAATAACCCTGCCCAGGTGCAGACCCTCCCCCTGGCAGGCAGAGAAGTTCAGCTGGGGTCTCGTGACTCGCACAGAAATTTACCATCCAGTTGTACCAGAGGGGCTGGACTTGGGAAGTCACCGACCCTGAATTGCTGCGCGGAAATAATGGCAGGAAAGGTCTGGTGGTTGCGCTTGGTTCGTGCCGTTCCACCGAGCGCCCGGGCTTGCACAGCTCCAGAATAAATAACCAATGTCTCTCCCAAGTGTGTAATTACTGGCTTGTTGCACACTGGGTAAAAAATCCAATTTTTTGGGCAAAAAAAAAAAAAGAATCTAAATTTGGTAAAGCTGGTGTTACATATACAGAAACAATAGCAGAAAATTAAGGCACCATCAGGTCTTTGTACTGTTACAAAGGATCTAAATGATGACTGGTAAGGAATCAGACAAACATCTACATAATAAAGACCACAAACCAAAATGAAGTGAAAGAACACATCTTTCATCCAACTTAGAAAAATGCCAAAGATAGATTTATTTACTTTTCTTTTCTAGTATGCAATCTGTTGATCTTTAACGCCAAGGACTTGGACTTTTCCTCCAAACTGTGCCCCTAGGGACAAAGGTTTAGGCCAGCCCTACACATTAAGAGATACACCAGAAACAAGGAATTGGGCAGACTATCCATGTCCAGAGAGAGTTAATTCTGGAAATACTGAAGCTGAATGCTTAGGGCCGGTTACCAACGTGAAAGCAGCCCAAGAGCTTGCGCAGAACACAGGGAGCAGCACAGCAGAAGTAAACTCTGTTTAAACTCTGTCAAGAACTCTGTTTCCCTTTGCTTCTTCATCTGATTCATCCATCCAGCGTCCCTCCTCTAATCCAGAAAATCCCTCTGTTCTAGTCTTGCATAGCTGCCCTTACCCTAACTAGAGGGTAAGAGTTTGCTGGGAATCAGAGTGGACTCCCTCATGCTGAGCTGTGTGCTGCTGTGCCTGGACTCCTCCAGGCACTTGGTGCTGCTAATAATTTACAGCTAGATCGAGTACCCATGGGCTGCAGAGTAGGAGACCCTTGTGACGCAAGACATGTCAGCAGCGTTAGACTTTCTGCTGGCCTTTCTTCTTGTTTGTTTCTCTTTTGGTGAGGCACAATTAAGGAAGAAATGCCCTTCTAAATGCAGACCCAAATCAACACTGTGAGCTGTTCAGGTCTGTCACTTGCAGGGGGCAAGAGAGGTTTTCTGCTCAGTGAAGGTGAACAGGAATCCATAAATCCTGAAGCTTGTCATCTATGGTATGTCCTAAAATTTGGGAACCGGTTTTTCTCCACAAGACAGATGAAACTAAAAGTAGGCTTCGGGCAAGAACTACTTCTGCATAGGATAGGACATAGAACCTGTAAGTACACAGCAGGGGACTACTGCTACACAGTAATCCTGCCAGTCTTGCAGAAGGAAATGTAGGAGGATCAAATCAGGAGAGGTTAGAAAGATAAGTTTTGTAGGGTGTTTGCATACATCTGGGTTTTTGAACATTTCAGCATTGCACACAGTCCAGATGGATATTGGTGAAAAGTGTTACATTCTAAGTAAATAAGTACTATTTGAGGTTACCATTTTAAAATTCCACTGACTGGGGTTACCCATACCTGGAGAGGTATACACCTAGCCCTCTGGCTGACTCTGTGACCAGCAATTTTTTCTGATATTCATCACTAGTTTAATTAATTTTCATTGTTTTGTTGTGAATGTCACTGGTCCAGGTGCCATGGGGAGTTCAGAGGGCAGAATGGACAGACTGGATGACGAAAAACAACTACAACAGGTTTTTCCCAGTGAAGGCATAGCTGTTGAGTTTCCTAGGTCAAAAATGATTTCTGGCATATCTCCAAGCTTGCTCCTATACAAAATTTGCAAAACCAGCAAGAGCGTTGTAGGATTTGAGTTTTTTGCTGTGTGAATTTGTTTGCTCCACTGAAAAAAAAAAAAGACTCTAAACATATCCTGCGTGAAGGAAAGATTGTGTTTGTTTTCAGTAAGATTGCTGACATCCAGAGAACTGGGCTCACCATTTAATCTGCTCTAGGTTCCCTGTGGAGATTTTGGAAGTGTAGCCTGATCTAAGCCATGCACATAACTTTACAATATCTACAATTTTCCATTCATACAACGTGTTCTCTTACAGCAAGATCATGATAATAAATTCACTGATCTGCAAACAGAGGAACATCTCACACGGTGAGAGCAGAACCATCTTTTAGGTGCTTTTGTGGAAAAGCAAGCCATAGAAATCTCACTCAATTTCACTTTGTGATCTTTGGGGTATTTTTAAAAAGTACTGTAGCCCAGATATGTAGTCAATGCCTCAAATGCCTCAGTAGCTACATTGTTCACATATGGCTTCTGAACATTGATTTTCTCCCGTAGAAATGCAGAAGTTCCCTAGGAAGCAATATCCACGTGATAGTCCAGTGTAACTAGTGTCCAGAAACCTCCAATACATTAGATTTTTTTTTTTAAAATAATCAGGAAAATTTTGATTGCTACAGCCTGCAGAATAAAATTTGCTTTTGTCGGTGAGTTACATGTAAGTACAGCTAAACAGAACCTAATTAGATATGAATTCCAATAAATGTAAAAAAAACCCAAAGCAAATTAAATAGAATTTAGTCTACCTCAAGTCATAAAATGACCAAAGAATTATGCTTGCTTGGTGAAGTTTCTCAGGAAAGCAGAATGTAGGACTACAATACATGTGCTCAGTCATCAAATCCAGACATTGCTGTTACAAACCTCAACTTTTATTTTTCTTTTATTAAATTCAAGTCTAAAAATTATTAAACTTCGTATTTCCAGCAAAATTTTTAAAATCCAGTCCCATCTTACCTTGCCTCTTGTTTTACTTGGTTGGACTAAATGGCAAGGCTCCAGTGAGACTAGAGACATAAGTTTTCACATCAAGACATGCAAACCTTTGTTTTCAAGCTGTGTTGTAACTCAGACACAAAATAACTAGGTTACAACACAACAGATTGTTTTATTTTCCAGTGTTTTATTTTAAGTGTTTAAAGTGTCATTAATCTCAACAGTAGTAGGGTAACACAGAATAAATCTCTCTGAATGGACTCCTGATGGCAATTTCATAATCATTGAGCTTTTAATTACTAACACTTACCATACTTAAAAAACAAGTCTTTTCCTCATTAAACAATTGATCAAGGATTTGCCCCTTCAGGCAACTCCATTTTCTTTATTTTATGATATTTTACTTTGAAGTAGTTAGCCAATGCATTTAGAGAGCTGAAAGTAATGGAAAAAAGATATTTTCTGTTTTGCTTTTCAGATTATACTACAGAGGTCACTTACTGCTTTCTTACTAAGTATGTGTTAACAGTCAGTCTTAGGAAGCACTAGGGCCTTTAAGTGATTTTGGGAAGGCAGGAGGGTTAATTTTCATGTCTGCATCCAGTTTTAAAAGTTTATGATGAAATCTGCATCCAGTTTTAAAAGTTTATGATGAAATCTGTAAGTAAATTTTAGATAGAGCTCAGAAAAATTTATGGCATTCTGTACTGAGCTTCCATTAGCCTCTGGATGTCAAGGAATAATAATTTTTGAGAATGAAACATGTTGCTCATTTGATATGCAAGATAATTTTTTGTGTTATTGATAGTGTTGATATTTATGGTTGTCTCTAATATTATTTATTTATATAATAATTATAAATGAAAA
>JAWWES010000094.1:29777969-29792724 GCA_035583135.1 Lophotriccus pileatus
GTTAGCCCTTAAGGCAATCCATCTAAGAGAAGGACACTCTGAAAACAAACCTACGTCCTGAGGACCTCGCTGCCACCCTCTTGGTCCATCATCTCTGTTGAAGACAGAGGCAAAGAAAGCATTAAACACCTCTGCCTTTTCTCTGTCCCTGTTTGTGAGGTGACCATCCTCATCCTGTAACCAGTGATATTTCTCTGCTGCCTATTGCCGATAATATATTTGAAAAAACCCTTTTAATTGTCCCCCCAGTTTCTGGCTGGATTCAACTCCAGTTGAGCTTTGGCCCCATGAATTTCTTCCCACCCTGTAGATATGGATAGTAGTCTATCTGTAGGGATAGAAATATCCATAGATTCGGGTAGCTGGATACAGAAACAGCCTGACTGTCAGAGGTGCTGAGCTTGGACTATTTTGACTAGTTTTCATAATCACTGAGATTTTTATTCAAAATAAAGCCAACTGAAGTGTAGATATGGGAGCCTAACTTTGAGCAGCACAGCTTCTGTTTGCAAATTTGAGCTTTGTAATGATTTTATAAATACCTATACAACAAAGTATAAGCAATCTTCTTTCCCATACCTGTCTGTGTTGACAGCTTTACAGAGAAACGTAATTCTCTGGATTTTGTGGATAGCTACATGAAACATAGGCATGGCTGGACAAAAGAAGGTTCTGGGGGGATCTTGTAGCACCTTGCAGTACCTAAAGGAGGCCTAAAAGAGAGCCTCTTTTGTAGGGGCATGTAGTGATATGACATGGGGGAATGGCTTTAAACTGAAATTAAGTGGATTTAGATTAGGTGTAATGAAGAAGTTCTTTACTGTGAGGGTGGTGAGGCAGCAGAACAGATTGCTTCAGAGAGGTTGTGGACTTCCCATCTCTGGAGTTTTCCAAGACCAGGCTGAATGGGGCTCTGAGAAACCTGCTCTAGTGGAAGGTGTCCTGTCCATGGCATGAGGTTGAAGCTCATGATCTTCAGTGTCCCTTCAAACCCAAACCATTCTATGATTCTGTGATTTTTATATTATTTTTGTATTGTTTTACTATCAGTGAAATCTTCTATCCTGTTTGTTAAAAAAATGAAAATTTACAGGGAAATTTATCTATAAAGCATGGTATTTGCTTAATAGCTTGCTTTTCTTAAGTTTACTCTTCACAAGGAAGGCGTTATGCTTCCCTTTTTCTTTGTTACTTACCTTATTGATTTAATAAAAAGTAATAGGAGGCTTTCACTTTATATTCCACTTCAGCATTTCATATTCTCTATTGCAAACAAGACTTATAAAAGAATCACACCAGTGTTTTCATCACTGCCTTTTATTTTTTATTTTTTTTCAGATAGACTAGGAACAGAATCCATAAGGTAACTGTTCTAAACTACTGCAGTTAAGAAACCCACAGTGCAGTGATTGATCTTTAAAGAATTTTCCTTTATTTTAAATTAAATTGCTCTCTCTTTTTTTTTTTTTTGAACTCTAGTGAAGTTCATATTATGGATTAGATGTTCAACGATGCAAGGAGGGCATGTGATAGATACCCTTTCAATGATAGAAAATAGAAAGTAGTGGCAAAAAATAACATTTTCCCAAAAAAGGCAGTCATAAACTCCCTGAGATCACCTTTGATTCTGTCTTTCAGTTTTCACAGTGTAGTGGGTAATTTCCTTAAAAATTGATTGTCTCTTGTTCTCCTGCATCCATGTTGAAGTCAACATCTGTGTTCCACAGTCGTATACTTAAGATTTAATCAGCCTAGGATCTTATTGGGCAGAGGGATGTTTAATACTAAACTTCCCAGTGGCCTGGAAATGGTCCAACAAAATACACTTGTGATTACAGATGACAGAAGATTTTTCCTTTGAAGATAAATTCTTTTCAAAAGAAATCATCTTTTACCTTCTACCATCATAGTTTTTTCTGTGGCTGGGTCAATTGCCTTTCAATTCACTTTAGGCTAAATAATTTATTTACCAGCGGAAATGTGTCTTACCCCATTTATGCAATGATCTGTGAAGCCCTCATGTATTTTAAAACACGTATAGAAACATGTATAAAAAAAATCATACAGCATTTTACTATTATTGGGATTTAAAAAAACCCAACCAAACACACAACAAACCAACATATGTACTTTTACATTAATTACATTAATTCTTTAAAATAACTTATAGAAACCTACTGAGTTGGAGGGGGTTGTAGATTTTTCTCTATAAAGATAGCAGTGTGATAAAATATTTTGTTGAAAAAGTGCAATGCAAGTACTAAGAGAGTAGTGCAGCTTCTGCCTCCCTATCTGTGATAGTCAAATAAGTGGAGTTGTTTTCACTTATCAAATACATCCTTGTAATACTGAGATTAGTAGTGAATTTACAAATGCTGTGTAGCATCATGTATAATACTATAAATTTTGAAACAAATCAGATGGCAACATGATCCCATCACACATCACAGGTGTAAACTGGCAGCAGCATTCAGAGGTTCACTTTCTCCTTCTCAAATGGAAAGTTTTTTAATCTGTCTGGAGCTTAAACTGGTAGTACTATCCTGGACTTATCATTACTGTGTTGCTTATATGGCTAAGGCTGAACTTTTATCTTTCACTCTTTGGGAATCTGTTTATTATACTGATTATTCTATTGCTGGTTCCCTTGCTCTTGTGCTTATTTCTTATTTCTTAACCTGTCTCACTGTCAATGACTGTAGCACTCTGAACAGTAGTAGTTGTCTTCAATCTTTTTAAATTCTCTCCTTTTTTTTCTGGTTGTTTACGGATAAGCCTAAAGTAATTCTCCACGTCTCTCTGAACTCATCTAATTAATTGCTCCTAAATTAAGTTTATGATACTATTTTGTCTTTGTCCCTCCATTTAACAGCATCATTCTTGTTCAGCTGCACTGATGCACAATGCATTTTAACTGTATTATGAAGGTGATAACCAAGTCATCATCTGCCATTTGCAAAACACAATTAAAATAATGAATAAATAATAGAAAGCTTTCCACCTGGAAGTGTGTTGAGTCACTGAGCAAATTTGTGTTGTCATGAAAGCAGCATATGTAGAGGAATTTTTATGTTCTACGGTGAGAAGAAATCAAAATAGCAATGCAGACCTAATTCTTTCCAGAATGTGTGTGCATAGCCATATTTAAGTTATTTAAAAATAGCATAATGACTGAGGACCCTTTGTTGAGATTTAATAGAGCTTTTCTTTCTTAGTCTTCTGCTGTAAAAAAAAAAAAAAATTAAATATGGTACTCTTGGTACTTTTTTTAGTCTGTGGGTTGACACGGGAAGGCATTTTTAAGTCAAAAATACAACCTATTCCTAGATCACAGAAGAGATGCTATCGTCTGTCTTGAATCCAGCTGTACACATATAACTGCGGTAGTAGATAATTGCAAAACAATTACTTTTTAACTGAAAAACTGCACTAATATTTTTCTTCTACTTTCAGTGGCCTGAATTATTAATTCTGATTTGTAACATGGAGAATTTAATGACTTTTCTTCGTGCTATTCCTATGGCACAGTAAAGGTCAACAGGATTCAC
Source organism: Lophotriccus pileatus (assembly GCA_035583135.1). Lineage (NCBI taxonomy): Eukaryota > Metazoa > Chordata > Aves > Passeriformes > Tyrannidae > Lophotriccus > Lophotriccus pileatus. Next base: position 29,781,518 of record JAWWES010000094.1, read on the forward strand.
ATTCAGAATTTAGCAGAGATGACTCTTACTTTATACATGAGATCACTAAAAACATACAAAATCAAGCAGTATTTTTTAACAAGTTTTAAAGAGTTTATTAGATAAAAGGGGTTTTTTTCTCAGTTGACTTGACAATGACTTATGTTAGTAGAGTTTATTTGACCAAGACTCTTTGTCAAAATACTTCTAAACTGAGATTATTAAATTATAGTTTTAATTGCATATGTGAGTTTAAATATTGCTAATATTTTAGCTAGGTAATGCATTCCATAGAGTGCTTTCTGCTTTCATGTTTTATCTGCCATGTCTATCCTTTCACAAGAATGGGTGAAGCATTTCTATGTAAAATGAAAAAATAACACTTCTGTTATTAAAAACAGAATTCATTTCTGTATGTAGGTGATAGGATACAGTACTTAAAGTGCAGCTTTGTCTTTTTCTGCTAATTGTGTTTTTTCAGGCTGTTGCAAAGTTATCCTGTAATCCCAAACTCCCACGTGCACCTGATGTTGCTTTACTCTTGCATGAGATTGAATGAGCACAGCTGTGGGAGAGAGGAGTTTAGAGACAGAGAGGGCAATGTGCTAGCATAATAAATTCTGCAGGAAGTGCAGCAAGACAGGGTAGAAAATATCATGACTACTGCTGTGAGCATTGAATATTGTTGTATTCTTGGTTGTTAATAAAGAAGTAGGAATGGTTCTTAATGCTTACATTATTTCCTCTCTTGTTGAATAGGAAGGTAGCAATGACTCTGCAGCTTCTTTCTTTTACCACACACATAATGTGATGTGAGGAAAGAAATCAGAAATTGGTGCTACTGCACACTGACTTTTATGTGGCCTTGTAGTTGATATAAGGTCAGATAAAAATATGCAGTCATTACCACGGTACAGAAGAGAGCAACAGTACTTACTGAGGAAAAATACTTCTGAGAATGTTTAAGAGCAAGTTCTGTTGCTACTTCAGCACACTCCTCAGATCCTATCTTGCTATTTAGTTAGTTATGTTAACATGCAACCTGTACTTGTGTTTTGAAGTAGGTATTCATTCAGATAGTCAAAGACTTCAGTACTGACCTTTACTATTTTCTGGATTTTTTCTTAATGTGTACTTCATTTAAAGGTGGAAGAGAATTGAGGAATGAATTCCACTGGATTAGTACAGATACTTCAAACTACATTTGAATGTCAAAGCAAGAAAGAAGTGTCACAAAAGTATGGCAGCTAAAATGTTGGAAGATGATTGGAATTAGGTTTTTAGTGCTTGATGTTGCTGATATACACAGAAATTGCAATAGTTTTTACCACTTTTTACTTTAAAATACAGTATTTTCCTCAAAATTCATGTGCTGATAGACTATACAAAATGCTGCTGGGGTAGTAGATTGCAAGAAAAGGCTACACTGATGCAATGGTGGCATCAGTTGCTGTTTTTTAGTGTCGCTGGGTTTTGGAACAGTGACGATCATCGTTCAGCTCAGAACACACTTTTCTGGGTGATTTTATGGCATATTTTGTGACAAAGTCTAGTTTCAAGAATTGTTCTTCAGAGTGAATGAGAAATAATAATAATCAGAAAAATATTAAATTTTCATATAAATTATTTAAATAACATATAAATGCTTTAATTTCCCTTTTATAGATGGGAGCCATCAATTCTATGTAAATTTTATTAAAATTTTTTGTACCTTTATGTTGTAAAATTTTTATTTCAAATCATAGTGTGTATATGACACTGATAAATGAGTACTTTTGCACTAAGGAAGTATATAACTCAAAGAGCTGTAAGCAAAATTTAATTCTTTTTCAGTCAGCAAAGTAAAGTCTCATTAGATTTTCTGTGTGTTCTTCCATAGTTCCTGTAGATGTAAATATCTCTGGAGACAGAGACATCTCAAATTCTGCATGTGAGGCATGCAAGAAGAATGTAAGGCAAGTGCAGAGGCACTTTTCCCATTCAGGCAGTTCAGGAAAAGACAGAGGCTAAGATGAAAGTCAGACAGGTTTGTTTACATCAGTTATGCTGTTTACAACTAGCAACATTATCCAATTTATGCAGAAGCAACTGTTCTAGTGCTCCAAATTGTTAAGGTGTAAACATCAGTGGGAGAGACTGAGCACTCCTATAAGCCAGATAAAGCCCTACGTGATATTTCAGTTAATTTCATTAGTAAGCACAAGGTAAAACAGCTTGCAAAATTATGTAGAATTTGATCTAGTTATGAAGGGGTTTTGGGATGGAATATAAAAGAAAAGGGAGCTGATGTTTTCAAATGATGGGAGGCAGGCCTTTTTTTGCCATTTGGCACTGTGGTGTGGTGAAATATGGAGAAGCATGATGTAATCTAGTTTTTCTACAGAAAGAGCAAACTTCTTCTGTCTTTGCAGTCTGTGAGTGATTTGGCTACTCTTTGACTGAAAGGTATAGATCTTTATTAATCTTGAAGTTTTGCATTTCTGCAAAAGTTTTGCTGTGCTGCAAAATTCCAGCACCTAGTCTAAGTCCAGTGCTCTGGAGAGTAGTCTCGTATTCCTTTGCAAATCTTCAAAAACAGCTGAGAGTATTTAATTTCTTTCTTGTAATGCCAGTCAAGCATGTATCCACTTAGCTAATTTTAAAAATTGTAATTTTATTTAAGTCTATCCTCTTCCTCTCTGCTAATTGTGAGCGAGAGTGACAGTGAGACTTCAGTTAAAACAGCAGCTTCAAGCAGACATTTAGTAGAATTTTTCATTCCAGTGCATTGAGTATGAGAATTCACTGGGATGCGTGTGGATCACTGGAATCACTACCAAAATATTCACTAACCTCAAGAAGTAAATTTTCAGTATTTTTGTTGCCTGTTAGCAAGAGAGGTAGTATTAATTAAAATTCTGTTAGTTGTGCAGTTCTGAATATTCAAAAAGTTGTCCAGTGTATGTATTGAACTGATTAGAATGTAATATTTCCCATCAAATAAATGCAGCTTTGCTTTCATCTTTCATTGTAGAATTGTCCTCTACACATGGTTCCATGTACTTCCATGAAGGACATCATGGAAAAAAGATTTCCTACACATCATTCGAAAAAGATTTCCTACACATAATAAATATGAGGGGTTTTTTGTAGCCTCTTGCAAGAGTTTTAGCTTACAAACCTCCTGAAAATAACTTGTTATTTTATTGTGCTCTGTTTTATTTTTAATAACTTCAAAATTCAGCATGGGGATAAACCACGACAATGACCACCCATCCTGTGCAGATGGTGTCCATATCATGTCTGGGGAGTGGATTAAAGGACAGAATCTTGGGGATGTTTCATGGTCTCAGTGCAGCAGGGAAGATCTGGAAAGATTTCTCAGGTATGTAATTCAAGAAAAAGAGCTCTTATTGTATGTTGCTTACAAATAGTTGCAATAAATATCCTGAAACCATAAGTTTTCTGTATTTTTTACTTCTGTGGGAGATTTGTGATTGCATAATCCATCAAAATATTTAAAATAATAGTAATTAATATTTGACATATTAAAATCAGTTTTCAGCAATTATATTTATTTTTATATTTTTGTGTGTTAATGCACATGATTATACTTTTATATACTTATATACATATTTTTTATATGTAAGTATGTTTAAAGGATATTAGTATGTTGCATATTGAAGTGTTGGACAGTGAATGACATATGAACACTTTGCACATTCTCTGATCCATGTTATGCCATTCAATATAAAACCTTGCAGTATAATTACATTTTGTTAATTTTTAAATATAAATTTAATGCAAGGTAGTTAATAGAGAATAGTATACCCAGAAGACAAAACATTTAGTTTTGCTCTGAGTTCCTGAAATTGTATCTGTTCCCTAGAGTCCTGTTCCTTTTTAAAGCTTATAGATATATCTTTTGAGAATTTACTTGCAGCACTTAAGAAGGTCTGCTCTAGGATAATAGAATAGTTAGTGTAACTTATATAAGTTTTGATACATTTGTACTGAATCTAGGCAGAAATCAGAATCATGACTTGGTGCTTTAACAGGTTTAATTTTCAAATACTTTTTTTTTCTTCAATTTTTGAGAAAAGTTATATTTTTGGCTACCAGCTCGGAAACATATGTATTTTTAAATATATATGTATATATAATTTACTACTATATTATTATATTGTTATTATATTATTATTTATATATAGTTTAAATATATATTAAATATATGTATATATTATATATGTGTGTGTGTATATATATATATATAATTCAAAGTGATTAATTTTAATTATATTGACTTTCTGCAAATGTGCAACAACAGCACATACCATTAACTTAGAACAAGTAAGCCATGTTAATTTATACGTGAACAACAGCCCAATGCTGATGAATAAAAAGCTCTTAGGAGTCCACATATTTCTAATGTTGTACTCAAGTTTAAGTCAGTGTGACAATCAGCCGCTTCAGCTTATGAATCTCTGCATATTACCAGGTCAAAGGCCAGTAACTGTCTGGTACAGACGAATCCTCAGAGCCTCAATTCTGTGATTATTCCCTCCAAGCTCCCAGGAATGACATACACTGCAGATGAACAGTGTCAGATTCTTTTCGGACCAACTGCTTCCTTTTGCCAAGAAATGCAGGTAAGACTGTGTGTTTACAGCGGGAAGTACTCCTACCAGCTATTTTTTTGTCTGAGGGATGCTTTTGTACATGTGTTTGATAGAAATACAGCATAGCACCTTCTGAAGTAAGAAGTTTAGACTCGCTTTCCAAAGTTAATATGCGCATTTTCATTGATTTATCTTATAAGGCTTGCTTTGGGTCTCCAAATATCCTGAAAAATGTTTTATCATATCATATCGTACCTTGTTTGTACTTTAGAAATAGAAGATGTCATAGTGTTAAGAGATCTTGTTGCAGCAAGTGGAATATTTGCGATTTATTCCACTGGGATCAGATTTTGTGTGTAGGTTCCATTTTATTATGTTTTGGGTCTTTGAACCTCCATATCTGACCTTCAGAAGAATGCCTCCCAGCAGTCTCCTGTGAGCCCAGCAGACCTGGGCAGTGGCATGACAACAGGAGTTCCAAAAGTTGAGTTTCCTGAAATTGCTTCATGCCATTGTGTGAAGCAGTGTCACTGTATACTAATTTTAAAAAGACCAATTACCAAAATTGAAGAGGTCTTCATAATGAAACAGAAATGAATATTTAATAATAAAAATTAAACATCTGATTGAAAAAGCAGTTTAAGAATGATTTTAACAGAGAAAAATCAACCTTTTTTAAATCAACAGGACAGAATAAACATGTTTGATGCCCTTGAGGTGATAACTAAGGCAAGATGGGGAGATGATATTAATGTGTATGTATAAATGTATAAAGAATATGGTTGATACAGCAGGGACTAGGAGGAACTGTGAAATAAAGTTTCACCAGAATCAGGGGGCTGATAGCCTGGAAAAGTTAGGAGTATTTAGTATGAAAGCATAATTCCTTTCTCCTTTAGTTCTTTAGTTCTCTTCATCTTTTCAGCTTGGACATTTCTTTAAAGACTTTCACTGAGTCTACTTTTTACCTGAAAGTTCTTGAAGGAAACATTGCAGTACATGTATGACTAACTCATGCTGAGAATGGTATAGCTGAGAATAAAAAAAAAATGACCCACAGGTTACTGGATTTTATTTTAGCTGTCTTATTGTTTGTGGAAACATTTTCACTCCAGACATGAGAAGTAGAACTCAATGTCAGTTAAATTTAGTGAATATTAACCAGCTGGTGTTCAGCTATTTCATAGGCTCTTGGTGCTGTCCATTCCTAGTCATCCCCAGTCATATTCCCCTCTTCTGGCATTTTGTATGTAAGAGGACACCTTTCATCTAAATTACTTATTTTCATCTAAATTCTGCTTTTTCCTACTAACTGTATAATTACTTTATATTTATATTGAATATTTATATTAAAATGGGCAGTTTATGAAAGTTCATATTAAATATTAGTATTAACATAACATTGCAACTTAAATCCAAAGGTGATGTGGGTTTGCTGTGAAGAAAGAACATAGTAATGATGCCAGACAATACAAAAGGCCAGTAGTCTTTTCCACTATTCTTTTCTCCTGACAAACTGCAAGGTAGTAGTTTTAGTTCTCTTCATAAAACCAAGTGTTGTTTGATAGCCTTATGATCTTAACAGTTAGAAAAAGAGAACCCATTGACAATTTCTGCAAAGAGAACAAGGGAAAGAACCTTCTGCAGTTTCTCCAAAATCCTCTGCAAAACTGGCAACCCTGAACTGGAAATCCTATAATCAAATACTGAAGCAAAAAAGTTGTTGTAATGAACTTTTAAGAACTTTGGGTCTACTAGAAATGACATACAAATGAATAAACGACACTAAGGACAGATTTGAGAAAACATGGAGAGGGCACTGAGGTAGAAGAGAAGTTTTCCAAAGCTTCCCTGCCAACCTCTGTAAAGTCACCTTGTTGGTTTTCTTCTGCATTCTTTTCTGTGGAAGCTAAATTTTCACTCTCACCTTCCTCCCAACAAAAAAAAAAAAAAAAAAATCCAAGAGATTTGATCCTCAGTTTGTAGACTTGAAGAGCTAGTTACAGCAAGCTTAGACACTGTATTCAGATCTCCTTCTTGTGCTCCTTGCTGTGGGTGTTAAATTTATCTCTTCCCTTAGGGAAGCTTACTGTATACTAGTCAAATTAACTGACTGTGAAGTGCTGTTACTCAGTAGCTCAATTTTATCATCTCCTTCAGAAATGCAAGGATTTTAGATGCAAATAATGAATATGTTGAATTTAACCTTCCAAATAGTTGCATTTTACCTACTACGAAGGTGATTCAAAGTTCTCTCTGTTAATTGTGCAGATTACTGTGGCTACTATTGGAGAAGTCAACACTTAGAAGACCTTTCTAAACTGAATACAGTATTTCATTAGTTAATGTATTAATTTACTGAAATAATTATTTAATTATACATAGATGAGCATTGAATATTTTGTGATATCCAGACTACTTCCTTTAGGCTCTGTATACTCTCTCCTGCTCTGCCAGTAACTGGCAGTTTATTATGGTTGCACATGTTGTCCACAAGCCAGGAAATGAGAGAAACATACTCCTTGAAGGTTCATTTAAACATCAGCAAATCCAACAATTTATAGCCCAGGATTTATTGGACACATTCTGCTTGCTGAACAGTTCATGCACTTCAGTATAACTGCATAAGAGATAAATTATGAACTGTGTCACAGTCTTACGTTTTTTGTGACTGGGACATAATTTGATGGGCAGAGTTCCACACAATCTTCTACATTAAACAACTGTTGGAACATGGAACATGACTTTCTAATTCTACAAATATCAATGTCACAATCAATAATGCATTTCAGCTGAGACAAAATTTTTACAAGTGCTATTAGTGAGCAGCACTTAAGGATAATTAAGTCACGTTACATGGCAACCTGTGAGAAACACTGCAGGTGTAAATGATTGCTATCAAGAATTCCTCTTTATAATGCAATGACTGAAGCAAAGGGCTGAAGGAACTATTGAGGTTCTACTCCCATTTTTTCCTAAGTGAGCCCCTCTCATCCCCTTTCATGAATGGTGTCCAGACTTTATTTTTAACTTTTCAGCTTTATTTCAAAGACTTTTTTTTTTTTTTTTGTATTCCAAGCAAAATTTATGGAACCTGAGAAAAGTGTGAGTGGATCTCCAGGTTCAAGATTTTTACCATGTCTCTGTGCTTATCTTGTAAGGGAGCCAAGTTTGCTTTTATGGCCATGACGTCTCACACAAGAATCAATTAGTTCCTAACATTGTTTCATATAACAGATAGTGAGATCATGGCCCAGAAGTATTTCTTGATGTTTAAATGGGATTGTAGAACTTGACAATTTAATATAATTGTTGAACTATTAAATGTTGGCTTTTAAGATTAAAGTCCAGGATGCGAATGCTGTCTAGTCAGTTCCACTAAAACAGTTCTTGTCATAACACAGCTGTGATCTTTGCAAAGAAGTAGGAGACTTATTATATTTCCTGGTGATTTTTAAGGCATTTCAGGGAATGAACACAATGAAAAGAACAAAAGTCATGGAAATATTATAGCCCTGGTGAAACATCTGACCTCATCTCTACCACCACATTTTAAACAATCTTGACTTTGCACAAATACTGTTCTAAAATGCCCTTTTTGTCTCTGATCTTTCCTCTCAACTGGATCTTATTTCCATATGCTTATATGATTGGAAAGGCTCCCTGCTGATGCTCACAGACCTGCCTCACTATTTTAATTCAAAAAAACCCCAAACAAAACAAACCACAAAAGCTGTAGTGACCTCTCCTATTTCTCTAGTACACTGTGACTTTAATGTTGTATTTTACAAGGTTTTGCTGTTAAAAACTCATGATTAACACATTCATTCAGGAAAAAAAAAAAAAAAAGAAGTCCTTTTTGTGTGCTTGGCAATATTATGTTTTACAGTGTACACACAGAGAAATAATTTACAGGTTGTGAATAGACCAATATCATGAGCATAAGTTTTTAATTTTCACTAACTGCCTTTGGCTAGTCTAAAAAGCAGTAATGGCTGTTTAACTCTGCTTATCATAGATAACAAGTAAACTTTTGTGAATATTAGCTTAGCTATCCTGATTTTGACTGAATGAAACTTTCTCCGCAGAGAAGAAAATTTCTGGTTTAGAAATCAGTGATCTGATTATGGAGTGACTGTAGTATTGACACTGGCCCCCAGATTTCTGTTTGTTTTCAAATCAGTCCTGACCTGCATCAGGTTGCAGGTTGCTGATGAAAATAAAGCAGACTGTGCCTTCATGGTCTTTCCCCAACCTTATACAGAAATCCTCAAATGACAAAAGTGATCAGCGATCTCCATATCTCATGCTTCTGCCATAGGAGTACAGTCTGCACAGTAGCTTAAGAGTCTGTCTGTGATTTGACTGAAATGGAAGGCCCAGGAAAAAAATTACAAGTCATCCACCAATTTTAGCAGTTCCACATATCCTTTTTCTTGTGTTTAGGGGGAATATCAAAGTCTACAATGAAATATCATACTGATATGGAATGCCTATTTTAACAACTGGTGAACAGAAGTGAGCGCTTTTAGAATGCAGTCCACTTAAGGCTCAAAGTAGTTTCTGTCTGGGGAAGTAAGGCTCGTGGTTCATAGGGAGGTGGTATACAAGTATTTGTAGAAACATGCAGATGCATACAATGCACATTAACAAGTGAAGTGTCTTGATTTGATTTACGTAATTTAGTTTATACACCTCGAGTACACCTGTGTGTTCATGTACCCAAATCCTTGTGAAGACGACTTAATACCGCTCAATATTTAGAAGAATTGTTTCTAGATTTGTTAAGGAAGCATTGGGTTTCTTGTAAGCCATTCTGCAGTCATATGTGGGTGAAATTAAGCATAAGATAGAGATAACATACTTAAAAATGTGGTGACATGAAGGAAAATTTGAATCTATTTTTTTAAAAATTGGAGAAGTTTGGATGACCTTTCCTCCATTGTAGTAATTGGTAAATGAAGATTTAAAGATAAGAAAAAATATATTAATTAGGAATATTAAATTAGCACATATTTTTAATAGAGTAGTTCCAACAGCATGTCTCTCGTTTCATAGTTGATATGGAAGCATTTTGTCATGAACATTGATACTCTATCTCATCTACGATTGTTTCATCTACGTTGTTTGAAAAACAATGAAAAAGAACAGAAATTACAGTTTGATATTTGAAATATGCTTATTAAAATTGTCCAGGAACAGGATAGGACTTCTGTAGCTGTATTTTTAGGACATGCATGAGCTGCAGGGGAAATTTGGGGAAGTAGGAGCCAGCATTCCACAAGGCTGTACTTTCTCTTAAATAAGGTAAAAATTACTTTGTTCTGGTGCTTCAGAGGGACAGAATAAGCAGCTTTTCTTTCCCACTCTAAAATTCACTACAGACTAGCCCATCTGTCATCTCCCTTCTCTTCTTTGCAGCAAAATTATTTCATCCTCGTTTGTCTGATTACTTTGTGTCTCCTTTATGGATATCAGGTTTGATGCCTTTTGAGATTTTTTACTTTTTTTTCTAGAGGAATTCTGGAGGAATTAGGAATCACTGGAAGAGCACAGGATAGCAGTCATTGGGATGTCATGAACTGCAGGGCTTGGGAAGACCTAGAGAAGCATGATTAGTAGAAGTCTGAGCAGATTCTGCCCACTTTGGGTTTTGTACATGTTTAACCTGTCTTTAAACACAATTTAGTGCCATCAAACTGGTAACTTTGTGACAGCATTAGTGGGTTGCATGCATAAGGTAGAATTTGTGCTTACTTCTGTGTTTGGTTTTCAGCATGTCATTTGCACTGGGTTGTGGTGTAAGGTGGAAAGTGAGAAGGAATGCAAAACTAAACTGGATCCACCAATGGATGGAACAGACTGTGACACTGGAAAGGTATGTTTCTGGTGTAAAAGCAATATCAATGACACTGAACATATAACAGTTAAGGAAACAACCCGAATCGGTCTTTGCACTTGTTTTCAGTACACGCTTACCTCAATTATCATTAAAATAAGCTATGTATAGTTGACTGTGTATGTTGTACATTATATAATATAAAAAAGAACATTTTCCTAAAAAAGTTAGACAAAACTGCAGATGTCTTAATGTTTACACTGTTTTATTTCAATTTCTTTCTCATTTTGTATCCTATCTGTGAATGGAATGCCATTGTTGCACTTCTAATTGTAAATAGCAACATAAGCTTTCAAAGATACAGAGTTCAGCTATGATTTGAGGTTTAGAAATTGTGTCATTGAAGGAACTGATACAGATTTGTATGAAAAACTTTCAGGATAAGTTTTATGGAGAAAGTTTTTATGTCTTTCAATTGAAATTGTCACTGAATAATCAGGGATAATGCAGTCCCTGGTGGGAACTATAATGCTGAAAGAAACAGGTTCTGAGAACAGCCCTGTTCACTGTGCTGTGATCTGTACAATTCAGCTGGATGATCCCTGCAATAGGTTTGGGCTGAATCCAAGAATGCTCTTCTAGGCAATGCCCAGTCTGGAACAAATAGGACAGCAAAGTCTGGGGACCATTTCTAGGAGGCATCCTTTATTGGGAATTAACTTGTGTTCGAGATTGTGGACCGGAATTGCACCTGCTCCTTGGCCACTGAACCAGAGAAAAGTCTCTGGCTT
>JAWWES010000094.1:29819132-29839316 GCA_035583135.1 Lophotriccus pileatus
TATTTTACCAGTGAGTGCTGTCCTTGGAATACCCCACTTAGCAATGTGAGAGTTACCTTCCAATGGGGAATGCTCATAGGTCACAGCTGTTCCAGCACCAGTCAGGATGGGGTGTTAGTAGCAGCAGTGTCCTTTAGTGAGCTGCCCTCTGACTGCCCATTGCAAAGGCATGTGAGGCTCAGAGGAATTCATCACCTAAGTATAAACAAGTAGGCAAGGAAGAGGAGAAATGAAGTGCACATGAATTGCATGTTTGTAACACCTGCCTTGCTTACTAGAGATCCACGTAACTGCAGAAGTCATTCTCCAAAAGAAGACTTTTGTCAACAACATAGGGTGCTCAAAGGTCATCTCTAGGGTACTTTATGTAGGAGGCTGTGTATATTTTTTACTTCTATTACCTAGACTCTTCAGAACAGCTGCTCTCCAGAAATGCAGCATGAGAGGCGGGGTGAATTTTGGAGCAAAGAATAATTTGGAGAGTGGGTTTTGAAAATAATAATTGAAAACTTAAGTTTGATATAGTATTATACCAGAAACCTCTAAGACATACTCAGCAAGGGATAACAGGATCAAAATGATGTAGAGTTTAGGAGCAGCCATTTGTAGAGATGAAAAAAATATAAAGTGTGTGTGCATAGGAGACCAGAGAAGATAACGTGGCATAAGTTGTAAAAAGACTGGAAACAGGACCCATTCTGTAGAAATTAAAGAAGGAGCAGTGGCAGAATTTCTAAATGGTATCTATATGTTAGACCAGAGATGCAGAAAAGTCAAACATGACATCTGGAATAGTGGTCCCAATAGTTGAGATGGAGTTCACTTTGTCTGTAGGGTGAAAAAGCAAAAATGTGAAGCAAAGGTTCATCTGTTACGTTTTTTTTCTACTGAGTCTGAAAGGGCATCTGAACCAACTGCTTGGTTTTCACACCAATGAGTCCCAGAATTCATAGCCTATTCTGAATTATTTATTTTAAAAAATACATGCAGTGCTCCTTAGAAAGTGTGTGTGTGTGTGTACAGAGGAGAAGTTAAGTCTCCAGCTGTTGGGGGGAGGCAGAGTCACAGAGAGATTTGCTAATGGAGTGGTGCAGAGAGCAGATGTCAGTGATGAAGATTATCTTCTGTCCCAATCAAAGAACATGTGAAAATAGAGAGAAGAAAAAAAAAAACCAACAAAACCTCTTTTTCTGCCAACTATTCAAGAGCATGGGACCTTCAACCTTTAAACTGCGTGCTTAAACATTTGTACAGTCCTTAAATTTCCACAGCAAACAAACTCAGCTGATTTAATCTCCTTCAATTTTAAAAAAAATAGAATTTGGATAATGTTAGTGTTACAATTTTACTGACAAGGTAATTAGCCTTGGTTTTATGCCTCGGATCCGCATCCAAAATTGTTAAGCTGTTTTAGAATCTGGGAATGGAATAGGCCTAGCCATGCATCAAAATATGACACTGTCAGTAGATTTATGGACAAACAAATTACATGACTTTTGTGAAATAATAGAAGCGAAAATAATACTGGCATCAGGTTAATGACTTTTATATTGACTTAATTATAGTTATTTTCTGGCAAATTAGATATGTCTTTGTTTCAGAAATGAAACATGGGCAAATAATATGGTAGATGCCAATATAAAGAAATGAGAGTTCTAGGGTTTTGTATGTTTCTAACTGGTCCTGTAATATTAACAATATTGACATCTTTTGTTTCAGATAAAGTGGGTTTTTTTAGTTCAATGTACTGTAGTATTTTGTCTGGAATAAATGTAATGTTAAGTTTTAGAAAAATAGAACAAGACCATTCCTAATAATAAGGCAAATCCACAGATAAAACTGGAAAAAAATTTTAGAAGTAGACATTACCCATTTTGCATACGCAAAAAATCACACCTACATGGGAAATTCGGTATCTGTATTACAGTTTGATCTACTTCCAAGGACATCTTTGTTGATTTTCTGTTACAAGCATCTTTAGGGTAACAAAGTTTTTGGGAACACCAAATTGGAATCAAAAATTAATTACGAATGGGCGTTGTGTTGTCCTTTGAGTTGCATTATGTGTTGCATTATCTAACATAGCCCATTGTCTGGGCTATGTTAGATAATAATTAATTTGTGGTACATCTTAATAATTAGTATCAGAATTGAACCATCCTAGGCCCCATAGAAAAACAAAGCAAGAACAAACAAGGGTAAAAGAAGCTAACAGTTCCTGCTGAAAGATGCGTCCAGTCTTATCTGACAAGTGACACAGTAGGGGGAGAACTATCTAATCAAATAGATAATGAAAGGAAAAGAAAGAAAAAATATTTCAAGCCAAACCTGATAACAGCTCCCCTATTTTTCCCTGTGTGTCCTATGAGTAGGTCTCAAGCAGAAGGTACCACCTTTATACGTTAGTTTTCAAAGTTTCCTTCAAGAAGTGAACAAGTACATGCCCACAACAACCTTCTCATGGAAGCTGAGATGCCTGCTGGAGACACAAATCAATAGTGAAAGCAGTGACTTTCAAGTCACCTTGATACACATGAACAGTTAGAAGAAATCTAGAAAATTCCAAAAGAAAAAGAGATCTGAAATACAGTTGAACAAGATGGGGTAGTAGAAGTAAAGTTATAAAAATGCTACCAAAATATATAATTGATAAATAAATTGTGTTTTCTTCCACTTATACCCCACAATCTTTCAGAACTAGATATTGTTTGTTTTAGCAACAGTTGTTGACTATTATTTTCTAATATTGATGACTAACTGTCCCTCTATCTTCTGTAATTACCTTTCATACTCACAGCTTCTCTGTTTATTGAACTGCCAGATTTGGCAATCTAGCCCTGACCAAAAGAAGACAGCCGAAATAGATATTTTAGTGATACACTGGATTCAGAGATCCAGGGTGTCCACTGAGCTTTGTACTGTGACAGGTTTCTTTCCATAAAAATGACTGTGCTTGAAGAAATTGCTCTTCCTACAGCCTTACTGGAAAATGACACAGTGGCTGTTCCTTGGTAGCCTGAAAAGTCCTGTTTTCTTGAGATGTGGATTGATCAAATAGGATACTGTCACCTGGATAAGTTCTTAGAATAGCTTTTTTTGGAACAACTATGTGAGAAACTTACTGAAATTTTACAGAATAATACAAAGTTATTACTCTCCACGGAGGAAGTTTGGTTAAACTTTTAAATATCGTGGCATTTACTGAAAATCTTCACAAAGAGAAAGATAGCAGGAGCCCACTTGGTTCTGCCGAGGCTTGCTCTGTGCTGCCTTCTGGCTTTTGGATGTAGTGATCTCTTGGAAGGCCAGGCGAAGCAGACAAATTCACACCTAGTAGGAGGATGTGTCATCCAGCTACAAATGCAGAAGTCACAGAGGATAGCATTGGCAGCTTGCCATCACCTCCTTTGCCACTGTTAATGTCTTCCAAGCCATTCCAGTGCAGCCTAGATCCAGGAGGATACAAATTTGCAAAGTTTTCTGCTTGTGAGTCCTACGGTGCCGGGCCACGCGTTACTGCTGCTGGAGATTTACATATGCACATATATGCATATAATCATTGATATAAATGAAGAAAAATGTTCTTGGTAATTGCTGAATAGAAGCAACGTCCTGTATCTGTCTGCTATGTGCCTTCCCAGAACTGCCTACCCTTTTTTTGTTGAGGGTGCTGGGATCTTTGGTCTGTGAGTCTTCCAGAAGGCTGATGCAGGTAGATAGATGGTGCTTTGCCAGTGAAATCTGAACTCTTAGCACTCTGCTCCACAACTATTACAATGCACAACTTCATAGGCCAGCTAGCAGGATGCATATCCCAGAACACTCTTCTAAATGAAGAAGAGTAGTATCTAAGCATTCCTTCAGTGTCCTTGTTCTGACACTTAATTCTTGCTTAATCAGGCTTGGTCTGTAAAGGTTTCTCTGAATAGATTTTATAACACAAAGACTGCATTGACTACCAGAATTTCGGTGTGTCAAGGGGCTATGCTGGATTTATGTGCATAAAACTAAACTAAACTAAACTGAAACAAAGATGTTTATCCCAGAAAAGTGCTGCCCTGCCTCTGCATGGCCCCCATCTGCAGCCACATGTTGTTCTTTTCCCTTGGCGTGTTACTATCGACAGTTCTTGGTTATTACCAACAATCCTTGTCAGGCACTACCAGCAATCCTTGGTTGGCTCCAGAGCCAACCAGCTATCGGCGTTTGAGACACACACGTTGGACCCTTTGTCTTCTGGGACTCTGCATTGTGAGACAGCATACAAACTGGAAAACACTGCAGTTTGTCTGACTTTTCGTGGCTGGTCCCACAGTTTGGAGTAGAATGTCAGTTCCCTGACATTTTGGGTCACATACTTTTTTATCTTTTCAGTATAGACGTTTGCCGCATGTTCATTAATTTCTGTTTTAATTGTCTTGCTTGCTTTTGTGTAGTGATACACATTGGGGGATTCATTTCATCAGTGTTCATGATAATGCCTAGATTTTTTTTTTTTTCCTGATAGCTGACAAGTCATTCCAAGTGTTTAGTGTGTACAGGAAAATTCAATTACTCATTCTAGTGCTGAGACTCAGTCCAGTAGATGTTCTTTTGCTTGTTGTATCTACACCTCTAAGATCATCTCTCTCCCTTTCCAAATGTTTTCCTCAGCATCTCTGGCTGTATCATTTGCCAATGCATAACTCTTTCAGCTGGTTCACTTGGGTTCTGTTAGAATTAATGTAATCTGTCTGCTCTTGTGGGATATGGCTGATTTTTTTTTTTTTTTGGTCAGAAAATGTTTGGCTTTTTTTTTTTTTCCTATATTTCATGCAGCTAAAGAAAATACTGCCTCTGGAGTTAATTCTTGTGATAAACTTGATCCTCTGTGAAATACTCATTTTGTCTAGAAAGTAGTTATTGGAGGGTTTTTTGTTACTTTTATTACTTTTAATCTGTGTGATTCTCACTGTTTTCTACTGGCTTATAACTAGCGGCAAAACGAAAATACTTAAAATACCTATATAACTGAATCTTGAAAATTTCTTTTGAAATACTTTTTTCAGAGGCTGTCTTGAGCACAACAACCTTGAGGCAATAGAGTTTTTGGTTTTCAAAGCTGTAAGGAGAGGGGACAACAGAACTGCCACCTTGGACTTCCAAGGAGCAGACTTTGGCCTGTCTAGAAGACTGGTTGAGGCAGTCCTGAATGGTGAAGGAGTGCAGTAAGGCTGGACATTCTTCAAGAAGGAAATCCTAAAGGTGCAGGAGCAGGCTGTCCCCATGTGCTGAAAGATGAGCTGACAGGCCTGGCTGAATAGAGAGCTTTGGCTGGAACCTGGGGAAAAAAGGAGTTTATGACCTTTGGAAGAAGGAGCAGGCAACTCAGGAGCAGTACAAGCACTACAATATTGTGAGGTAGTGTAGGGACAAAATTAGAAGGGCCAAAGCCCAGCTAGAACTTAACCTGCCTACTGCCATAGAAGACAATAAAAAAGTGCTTCTATAACTACATGACCAACAATAAACAAGGGCTAAGGAAAGTCTCCATCCTTTTTTGGATGCCATAGGAAACATAGTGACAAAGGATGAGGAAAAGCCTGAGGTACTTAATGCCTTCTTTTGCCTTTACTAGTAAGACCAGTTGTGGGTTTGCAGCTGCCTGAGCTGACAGACAGGGAGTAGAAGTAGAACCAAACACCCATAATCAAAAGGAAAAATGGTCATCAACCTGGTCCATCACTTAGACATGGACAAGTCCACAGGGCTGGAGGAGATCCACATATGGGAACTGAGGGAGCTGAAAGGAGGATCCAGGCCTGTCAGCCTGACCTCAGTGCTGGGGAAGGTTGTGGAGCAGATCATCCTGAGTGACATCCCATGGCATGTACAGAACCTGCATGATCAGGCCCGGTCAGTCCATGGGTTTGTGAAAAGCTTGACTGACCTGGTCTCCTGCTGTGGCAGGGTGATCTGCCTGGGGGATGAGGGAAGGCTCATCTTTGAGTGTAATTATACATTCAAAGGCTAATATTTCAAATTATTTTGAGGAGTTCATTTTCATCAGTCCCAAGTAGCATATTCCAACTAATTTAATCAGAAAGATAAAGGTAATTATGTCTTAAAATCTAACTGCTTCCAGATTCTTGTTGGCATGTGTGATAGTTATGAATGGAAAGTCACCTTCTGCCAAAATAGCATGGAATGATATCTCAGACGTGAAAGTTTGAAATGTAAGAAGACTTGTTCATTGCTAAGCACTGATGGCAATGATATATACGTGTGTGAGTCAGCACAGGCAAGACACACAGGACAGCCACAAATCCATGGCTAAAACACAAAAAGTATATTTACTTCTGTTTCCTCACTAAGGGGACATTTCCAAAGCAGCACCTGGGCAGAGGTACAAAAATAGAGATGCAGGTGCCATTGAACCCACCTTGTGCTAGAGGATCCACCTCCCTGGGCTGCCCATTTCAATCACTGTTTCTGCAAAGAACTTCTTCCTGGTGTTCAAAAAGTCATTAATGATGAGAGAAAAATGCTGATAATTTCCATGATACTTGAGGGGAAATGAGAGGCATTTTTAAATGAATGGGATATTTTAATGAAATTGGACTCTGGGTTGTCATACCTTTGACAAAACAAGCTCGTGTTACTGGGACAATCCAGATTTTTAAATCATGAAGTGGGATGATTGTGTTTCATCAGTTCATCCAAAAAAGAAACTGGGGAACAAAACCTGGGTTTCAAATATAGACAAAGAATTTGCTGCCTCCAAGCCCAGTCCAGAGAGCCTGTTCACATTCAAGCCTGCCAAACTCCACTGTTGGTTCAGAGTAGGTGGGTAGTGATATTCTGAAGAATAGATGTATATATACTGACCTAGAAAAAATAAGTTGTTTTTTGCTGCTTCTTGTCTTGATACCAAAGGCAGTTTTGCCTCCTTTGCCAAAAAAAATCGAACTGTTTCACATGGCAGCCTAAAAAGTTTAAAAAAAAAAATAAAATAAAAGGAAAAAAGAGAAGGAAGAGAGGTCCAGATTCTTGAGATGAGGTGATGAAGGCTTCCTCCTATCTCTAGCTTATCAAAGGTGAGCTGAGGCTCTGTCTATCTTAATTTAAAATCTTCTCTCTTTTAAACAGTTATATAGTGCAAATTCTTACTTCAGAAAGAAGTCCTAGAAAGAAAAAAATGGAGGGGGGGCAGGGTAGGGTGCAGGGGAAGGGGGGGGGAAAAAGAGAAAAATAAAATAAGTAGGGACACCTCAAACTTGCTAAACTTAGAAGAGACCAACAGCAGAATTTGTTCAGCTAAACTTAGCACAAGTTCTGAATTTTAAATTTGGCATTCTGAGGTGTTGGGTGTGTCAGAAATGAGAGAGGCACAAAGACCTTCCTGGAAATGATGCATGGGAGAACTCAGACTCCATCGTACGCCTGTATCCGTCAGTGCCTCTTTTCCTACTAGTTACACTGTTCACAAATGCCTTTATTTAAAAAAAAAAAGTACTTAAGTAAACTGCAACTTATTTTCTTTATATAGATAACCTTTAAGAATACTGCCAAACTCAGTAAAAAGGCTCTGTGGCAAACAAATGCACCACTTTATATGCAACCTGCCTTCAAAAGCAAACTTCATAGAAAAATAAAATACAGAAGTTTTTTGCAAGCGTGTCAGCAAATATGAATCCTGCTGCTAAATTTGGATTGCTTGCTATTCTTGTTTCACACTCACTTTATGAAAAGTTTGAAACAGTTTAAAGGCTGGAACTGATGAACCTATACATAAATGATTAGGAATGCTCTGCTAATAATTTCCAGTAAATCTCATCAGTGAGTTTCCTTGTGAGCACGTCAGTCTCTGCTTTGAATGCTACTTAGACTTGTAAAACCCTTTTATTGAACTGTCCATTTATTTCTGAAAATAAGTCATCCGAGTCAATTCTGTTAACACTGTCACAGATTGTCTTTTTCATTGTGGGTCGTATCAGCCTCTGCAGTGATTGCCTGTTGTCTTGGCAAAAAGATGCATTTTGACCGGTACTGTCTGCCAGTGACAATTTTTCCCTTAATTTAGGAATTCCTACTTCTTATAAAGGCCAGCTGGAAGCAGCTAACGCATTACAGCAACTTCCTCAGCTGTTGGCCTTGGGAATATGTATTCTCTCCAGAATATATATCTTTGGCAGGGAGCAGAAAGAAGGAATCTTGGGTAACGGGTGTGCATGCCAAGGGAAAGGATTGTTATATTTAACGCCTAGTCTCTGTCCTTGAAATTATGTCTAAAAGAAGTTCAAAAGTAGGACAGAATTCAAACAGGGTGGGTAGATTTTTTTTTTTTGAAAGAAAGAATAAATTCTAAAAAAAAAAAAAAAAAAAAAAAAGCTGTTAACTACCTTTACCCAGGATTTTTTTTTCTAATCTTTACCAGGAATGTTTTACATGTCTTGCTGCTTGAGTGATTTTACAGTACATTTAGGACGGTGTCCAAAATGCACAGATTAACAGCCACATAAAAAAACCTCTGGCTGTGTATTAGAACATTTAGTCTAAACCTACAAATACAGTTGTCCTACGGGAATTTTTGCTAATCAGCTACATGGCCTTAAAGTGTAGGTCATCTGAACAGTCAGAAGTAAAATGCAATTTACCTCCCAAAAAAATAAAGTATCCCATGTGCAAGACTGACATCTGGGAGGTAGATGGGCCGGGAAGAAGAACTATAGAAATGTATTCTTCATTCACTGGTAGTAAAAACAGTGGGTTTAAATTAATCTGAGATCTTCTAAATTAATGAAAATGCTACATATTTTCTGTAAATCTTATATATGTAAGCTTTATATTATTGTATATATAAACATAAAACATACAGTTTTTCTTTCTGATTAAATTAACTGCTTAAGATGTTAAAGTGAAAATATTTCCCATTTCCTGTAAATTGAAAGCTTTTTTACAGTTTTAAACATGGAAATTACAAAAATATGCAGAACCTGTACAGCTTTATCTACATACCATGAGCACTAGCAAAAAAGTGACAGCTGCACATCCAATGAGAGGTATTTACCTCAGGTTGAGTATTTTCAGTGAGAGAAATCCAAAGGTGAGGCAAGCTTTGGAAGCAGTTTTACAAGAGTCTGCTTCAGCTAGAATGCACATATGCATGTAGAGTAAAATGAGTATCAAAATGAGGGTCAGAGCTGTTGCACAGAAGTGTGTCCACCTGATTTGCAGAAGTTGAGGTGTCTCCTAATGAAATCAGACCAAGTCCATGCCTTTGCAGGGTAAAGAAGAAAAATGTTCTGAATGCTTTTTATCCTCCCATGTTCAGTGGCTGCTCCCGGTTACAACAGCACTTTGTGGATGAGTTTGCAGGACAAGTTTGGTTTAAGGGCACTTCATGGAGACAGAAGTCTCATTGTTTGTAGCTAGCAAGTTCACTGCTAAATACCACACCTCATGTGTGGTTTCCCTATTTCATACTATTTCGAGTTACTTAGAATATAAGATAATGTAGAAATGGGATAATATAGATATGGTAAAAAGACTTCCAGTCAGCAGAGTTCTTAATTCTGAAGTCAGACTGCTGCAACTGCTGCTGATGATACGTGAATCTGGAAGAGCACAGCTTGCCTATCAGATCCCTCATTGATTTTAAAACCCTCGTGGTTCAGAAAAATCTCGCTTTACTTGTAAACTGACTGGGTTGGTTTTGAAAGTTTTGGGTTGCAAATCACTGTGGTAGCCCTGCCTTGTCACAGTTTCCCCAAACACCTTACAAGACTTAGTAATAAGTTCCCAGTTTTTAAAAATAAGAATAAATGCACTGTTAAAATTTAGTACATTTCTGTGAAGAGAGAACAGAAGACAAATTATTTCCTCTATGAACTGAGACATTTCATTTAATCGTCCTTTGATATCAGTTTCTTTGTCTAAAGTTGTGATGTTGATAAGTAGGTCAAGCAAAACTAAAATTAATTGTTTGCAAGATCTGTACATCTTTGGGTAGAAAACTACATTGTAATGCTTCATAACACTCTTTGAAATATCTCACAAAGGCCAGTGGAGGCTCCATTATTAAAAGGGTATTAATTCACCAATTAAGATTTTAATGCCGAAATCTTGGCAGATCCTGCATAGAAACTCGGGGGTTAAACCCTGATGAGCTGAGAGGGAGCTCTGTCTGTTTGTTGCATATTGTGTCAGTTGGAGTCACAGGAACCTTTCAGGCCAGAGCTCATTCGATGTAGGGAAGATGTGGCTGCCGCCAGAGTGCTCTCCACAAAGGCAGCTGCCTACGTGAATCGTTGGGCATTATCAGTTAGCAGATAAACCACTGAAGCCCATTTTGTTAGCAGAAGTGTGGCGGTTTCAGATCCCATTCTCCCCTCCAGTATTCCAGATGGCTGGGTTGCACCTACTCATCCTAAAATAACCAAAGTTTAGGGACAGATGAATTATTGTTAGGGATCTGGTGTGCCCAGTCCACCTGCCTGTGGCCTGCTACTTTGGTTAATAAACATGCAAGTGTTTTACTGAAGGGAAAAAATATAATGCTGTGTGCAATATTACTCTAAATTAAGATCACTGTGTTAATATTTAAATATTATCTCCATCTTATTAGACATCTCCAACACACTAGCTTCATCATATTGCCTTCACCTTTCCTTCACTCTCACATTTGTGGTGGGTTTTTTTGGTTTGATTTCTTTTTGTTTGTTTGTTTGTTTGTTTTGTGTGTGTTGTAGTTTTGGTCTTGACTTTATTCTTTTTCTTTTTTTAACTTTGCTATTCCATTGTCTGAATTTCAATTTCATTAAAATATTACAAAAATAAATCTCTCTGGAATTACGTTGAGAGGAATTCAAGAATTGGCTAGAATTTTGGCAATTTTAAGATTGATGTTCTGGCTGCTATTGGTAAAAAAAAATTGTGTAGGTGTATCTGTGATTATTCATGTTGACCATGTGCATAATGTTGGCCGTAATAGGAAGATTGTTTTGAGCTGCACAGAAGAAAGGCAGAGAATTCGGGAAAAGGAATTCTGCTCAGAGGCTTTTCCTCATGCAGTTTTAAAGCAGTAATGTAAATTCAGAGTCGATGACAGACTTCTACTTTGACAATACTTCAGTACTAACTGATTTCCCTCCTGCAAACAGCGTATTTGTTCGTATGTTAAACTGTGATTGATATTGAACAGACAACTATCTATTTGTAATTTAATATCTTTACACATGTTGGCTCATACAGGCTGTATCTGATTAACTTAGCAAGGCATAGTTCTTTACTGACTCTGTGGAGTTACTCCCAATATACATCACTGAGAACAGAAGCAAAATCAAGTCCACGTGCTGCCTTTATAGGATGCCAGTGTTTGATTTCATGTGGTTAGTAGTGGAAGTGTGGTTTGGACTTGTTCTGTCCCATGTGAAAACACCCTTCAAGTGTATATCCTACCTTCTTGTATCTCTATTGGAATCTTGTGAGTCCAAAAGACAGCAGTCCCACTCTTCTAGATGCACATATTTGGGAGCAAGCTCTCTATTTCCTCTTTTTCACAAGTAAACCTCTTCTCCCATTTACAGTGTTTAAAATGTCACTTAAAAGCACAGGGATAACAAATCGAAGGAGTAAAAACTCCTTCCATGTTTTCTACACTGAAAATTTATTCATTTTTTTGCAGAAAACTATACTTCTTCATCTCCATCTTGAGACAGGATGGTTGCAGAACATCTTTTGTTATAGCACGGGGTACTTGAGTCAAAATCATTAGAGGGTAGAAGAAAATTCCAGTATCTAGTTTTTAAAACAGATTTGTAGTTAGAGCAATAGAATGTGTGTCAATGGGCACAAAAGTTATTCACGTCCTAAGAAATTTTGTTCACAAGAAGTCAGTGAAGAGGAAAGCATGGGTTTGGGTTTTTCTTGTTTGGAATAGGTTTTGTGTGTATCTGTACAGCACTTCCCAAGTCTTCATTCTAATATACTATGCTGTTGTGATAGAAGTAGAAATTAAGTGGCGTTACAGAGCTCAGGTGCTTTACTTTCTTACCTCATTCTCTGTGTCAATAAGCTGGGAGGGTTGATTAAAAACTAGACATCTTGTGTAACATGGTGTGTTTTATTTGTGGGACACATGAAAACGTGAAGGTGTGATGCAAAGACAGGAGGCATACACTCTCCTCATTAGAGCACTTCTGCAGTCGTTAATTAATGGCTTACTTAAAAATTCTTCTCTCTGTTAGTGTCTATGAACATCACTTTCACCTCTAAAAAGAGTAAATTAGGATGTAGATACAGGAGAGTAGCTTATGCTCTCTTCAGGCACGTTGCTGTTTCAGTTTCATCACAGGCTCTACAAAATGGACATTGACAGCAATAGGATACTGGAAGGAGTCCTTCAGTTAATACTGAAAATTTATTTGTGCTTTTTTAATCGATTTTCATTTAGCTAACCGAATGGAATTTGGAAATCTTGGAATGCTGACATCTGAAGGAGCAGCCACTGACATCACCTGGACTGGCATTTCATCTTCATGATTATGAAAGGCAAAAATACCTTTCCAATGAATGTGTCTTCCATGTCTTCCAGTGCTCCGTTACCTGTGGCAAAGGGATGCAGTCCCGAGTCATCCAGTGCATGCACAAGATCACAGGGAGGCATGGCAATGAATGCTTTTCTTCAGAAAAGCCCGCAGCCTACAGACCCTGCCATCTCCACCCCTGCAATGAGAAGATTAACGTTAACACAATAACATCGCCCAGGTTAGGTAAGCAAGTCAAAATGGCACATTCCCGCTGGAAATCCCTTTTCCGTTCTTTCTCTCCATACATTAATGGTGCTCTCAGCTTAAAAACAGAAGGCTAGGACTCAGGAGATACTCAGGAGACGTAAATTCTCTGGAGTCTCCTTTCACTGCCTCAGTTTTCCTGTGTGTACGTCACAGACTGTACCTCAGAGTGGTGAAGGGATTTTGTTAATACTGGAATACATTACGAGACTGTATGATATTATGGACACAAAATATCCTAAGTGAAAATGTATTTATTTTAGAGGCACTGTAAACATATTTTTTTTTATATATGTTTGTCCATGCAATTTTATCAAACATTTTTAAAGTAAGAAAATACCTTCTTTTCTCTTTAAAAACTCTGCAAACTATGGTCTCTTGATACTTAACATTTATCATTTAAGATGAAGACATTTGCTGTTCCTGGAGGAACTCAGTTCTCTTTTGTTCTTAAAGAAATTACATTATTGAATAACTACAGAACTGTTAATTCTGTGGTTATTTTCTAGTGCACTGTTGATGGTGACTACTGTTAGCTCCCCAGATCATTCTTCTGCATTTTGACCATGACTGGGGAATATTCAAAGGCTTGCTGTATGACAGCATACCCTTTCCAGTTGATTTTCCAGAGTCCTTTTTAAGATAAACCTTCCTGTCTAATAGATTTCTCCTGCATGGAAAACAAGTCCAGCATTTCGGACTGTGTATAATACTTCCCTGAAGTCATTGAAGGGTATTTCTCTTTGAAGTTTTTAGCCTTTAAACGTTTCTGTGTAGTAGACGTTTCAGTTTTATAGATGGGATGGCAGCTGTTGCTCATGGCCCTCTCCTCACTGTTGTAAAGTTCTTTATCCTTCTTTGCTCAACTGATCTCTCAGAAGCAAGAGGCCATTACTCCATCACTGAAACTTTCCCTCTGGTGAGGTATAAGCGGCTTTGTGTCATGAAGTAAAGTGAATCAGGAAGATTCACAGAAAAAAATACAGTGTCATATTCATTAAAATTTGATTTGTACAAGTACACAAAAAAAATTGGGACAATTTGCCCTCATGGGATGGATTACGTAGCACTGATGTTAATAATCTACTGGTCAGTGTCATCCAGCGTGGAGTCAGAATCCAATCCAACAGAAACATTAACATCTCCAAAATACAGAATGCAATGCTTCTCTTCAACATATTGATAATTTTGGCCTCCAATTCATATTATGCACAAGAGATGCTTTGGGTTTGAGGGTAGGGCTACTGAAAGCTGATGGGAATTGTGCCACAAGCTCTTTTACAAACGCTCTCTCAGTTTTCCTCTATTAAAATAGGAGAGTGACTCAAATCTGAGATTGATTTCTTTTTTCAGTTCAGTGCTTATGATGGATTTTGGATGGCATCTTGTTCTCGTTCCCTGTTTTTCAGTGGTTTTCCATTTTAATTCCGTGTATGCACTATTCAGTTTGAATAACCGAATGTGCAAAGTTCCAAACCTGGTACTATGGTCCTTCTGTGCTAATCTCTGTGAGAGGCTCCCGTAAGTGAAACAGGACATTAGGATGGGCCTCACTTGCTCGTGAGGAGACAGCTGCATGATATTAAACTAATTAAGTTCAGTGCAACTTAATCTAATTTGTAAATTAAGCTGGCCTTAAAAAATTATGATGTTGAACATTATGACAACAGGACTGGGGGGGTGACAGTATTGTTTCTTTTATTTAGTATCTACGTCTATTACCCTTTCTCCTCCCAAAGACACAGTTCTTGTGCCTTTGTCTCCTTTTGTCTACCTGATTCTTGACTAGTAAATGCAACAGCAATGTATATTTGATTTTCTGGTGGTTGTTTCACAGCTGCTTTAACATTCAAGTGCCTGGGGGACCAGTGGCCTGTGTACTGCAGAGTGATAAGAGAGAAGAACCTCTGTCAAGACATGAGGTGGTATCAGCGATGCTGTGAGACGTGCAGGGACTTTTATGCGCAAAAAATGCAACAAAAGAGTTGACCTCTGTCAGGCTGGCTGGCTCTCAGCTCTTTGCAATATTATTATTTATAAACACACACACTCACACACACACACACATGCTTTTTCAGACCAAATATTATCAGATGACCTATAATTTAATCAAATTAATTTATTTTTGCCTGCCAGACATCCTTAATGGTTTTGGTTAGACGGCCAACATGTTTTATCCTCCGACATTTTCATGATTAATTTTTATAAGAACACTTTTGAATGCATTATCAGATTTTTTTTAAAAAAAATAGTAACTAGTATTTTAAATGTTTATTTTCAGTAGGGTCATCTCTGTTGCGAAAAGAAAAAAAAGTCATGTTATCTTGAATTTATTTTAATTTAGTTGAATAGTTTTGTTGTATATGGAAATAAAGCCCTTTTTAATTTTATTATATTTTTGGCATTCAGAGTCAGAATGATCTTGTGTATTTTGCAACAGATGTTGAGGTGAGTAAGCTAACATTATTGAACAGTTTATTACAGAATGTATTGTGAAATTAGTTCATTTGATTTAGAAAACAACTGAAGGGGATATTCTACTGTAACTTATAACATATTATAAACAAGAAAATTAAGGTAGCTTAAGTAGAGATTTTGATCATTCTCATGGACACATACTTGAACACAAGTATTGAATCAATGAAACACTGTAGAGATTTACACTGAATCACTGTTGCACTGTTTGAGGTAGTGTAGAGAAATGCAGTCCTAGAACTTGTGCCATCCTATGAATCCACGTCTGTACTGTTTTAACACATCACTTGATTTTAAACATTTTGAAAAAAAAAATACAACCCATGCCCCTCTATACCTTTGTGTGTCCTCTTGCAGATTTACAAATGGAAGAATCCTTTCTCCTGCCACTTGTATGAATTAATCTGTTAAACATTCTCAGTTCTCTGTTGATGATTTAGAAAATAGCTTTGTAATACTACTTTAGTTTTATCTTTGTTTAATGAAAAAGTCTTTATTAAAAATTAAATGTTTTACAGTTTTGTGAAACATTATGAAACAGCTAAGATTTTCCTTATGAGAAAATATTGTACATGATTCACATGATTTTTACATTTTCAATAAAAAGTAAAGCTCCTTTTGTTATTTGAATTTTTCCTCTCTTGGGTATCCGTGTCTGGTAGATGAATCTGTCGAGCCCTGCACTGCAGCAGGTACAGCTCCAGTACAAGTGTCTCCTGCCTCTTGACCTAGGCACCACTCTGCAGCTGCAGGCAGACATGCCACTCTGTGAGGCTTGATATATGGAAGGTTTTTTTTATAACAGAGTAATATTCAATGGAGAGGCAGTTTTTTATCTCAGGTGAGTTCTGTAACCACTGAGCTTGGTAGGTCTTCTGCCTCCATTTTGTGATGCAAGCCTTTAGCTATGCTGTGAAAACATGTAGGAGAGCAAAACCTGAAGGCAAGACAGCTGGAAAAATAAGCCAGAAAGGCATCATATTTTCTACTCAAAGCTGAAGTGAAATGCGTCTTTATTTGAATGATTGTTACTTTTAATTATCTACAAAGATCCTGCTGTATAGATGTGATGCAGATATCCACACAATTTTATAAACTGAGACCCCAGTCAGGACTGTGATTCTATCCAGGCAGAATACTTCAGTGCAGTCTTAACTCCTGTTGAAATCAACATATGTGCTTCCAAATAGCTGTACTATCAAAATCTTACTGCTGTGCATTCAAAAACTGCAACTTTGATGAGATGCTAATGTATGATTTTAAATAAAACATCTTCTGGTTTTAAAAAGTAAAGAAGGAAAGGAAAATACCACTGACATTGTGGAATGTGATACTGTATTTTGTATAATTAAAAAGTTTCTATGCACAGAAAATTCAGTTGGTCTTGGGCACCACTCCTGAAGTCTAATAGAATTATCGTAGTTGGAAGGCAAAAGTAACAATCATGATTTAAAATTTTTTTCATATTTAGCAACCAATCTTGCTAATACTTCTGCATTCACTTGAATTACAACTAAAAATCAAGCTAAAGAAAAGATGTCTCCAGACTAAGTTCCAGAGAACAATTTTTTTATCAGCCACTGATATCATCCTCACTGTTCTGAATGTTTATGGTCTGCTGATTTTGAATATTCCACCAACCGGAATTGTTGGCTTAATCACAAAAATTAAAAAGTACATTTTAGCTTTCCCTGTATTGGTCAAAAACAGATGAGTGACTTGTGCTGAACTGATCACTTCATAACAGCATGATAAAAAGAAAATACTTCTGGTTGGGACTCAGGGTTTTAAAGTTGCAGAGTCAAATGACATTCTTTTTAAACATAATCACTGAAATCAGGGTGTTACAATGCTGATAGTTCTTGTTCTGATTCCCTTGGCAACAAAACTATTAATTAAATATATGTGAATCATTTTGAAGCGATTTTGTGCATAAACAGCAAGTATACCCCTGCCTTCTCCGTATGAATTTGAAAACAAGTTCATTTTCCTCTTCAGTGTATTCTGTCATCGTTCAGAGGAGCAGCACAGACCAAAATACCCCTTTTGTCAGAAAATTATAGGAACGTTCTGAGAACGTGCCCAGCCTGTGACCTGAGCCTCAGCACGCTGTGGGGAGGGCATGCATCAGCCAGCCCTACAGAGCCCTTCCACAGACTTGAGTGGCAGTAGGCAGCCCCTTCCAGCTGTGTTCAGAGGAGCCATAGCCTTTTGCAGGCATAGGCATTCCAGAGTTTACTTGCTTTTTTTGGTTTTGTTCTTTCTTCTTCGGCAACAATCCCTCTGCACTGATATGTTTTCCTTCCAGCCTGATGAATATGTAAAATTTCAACTAATGAATGTCAAATCAGTCAAGTTCAG
The DNA here is from genome assembly GCA_035583135.1 of Lophotriccus pileatus. Lineage (NCBI taxonomy): Eukaryota > Metazoa > Chordata > Aves > Passeriformes > Tyrannidae > Lophotriccus > Lophotriccus pileatus. The sequence goes on from JAWWES010000094.1 coordinate 29,836,742, forward strand.
CTGACATATAAAGGTGAAATTCACTCTAGCTCATAAGGGCTATAGTAGGGTTCTCCACTAATTAAATCCCACTTAGACCCTGTTTTGTTGGATTAAGTGGGATTTAAATGGTACAGAGGGTTTGTGCTAGGCTGGTGCACAGTGGGCTTCCTTCTTCCCACATATGTGCTGGCCAGCTATAGCAGTGATCAAAAGTTACAATAGCTACCACTTCTCAAAACTTTCTTAAAGAAATACATGAATTTTAATCACTTCGCCATTTATTCTGAAGGAAAATTGCTGCTTGGTTCTGGAGGAAGTGGCTTAGATTTTGGGTTGTTATGGGTTTTTTTCATTTGTTTTTTCATTCAAAAATTGAAAACTTGCCTGCATCGTGAGACCAATGGCAGCCCTAGAGCCTAACAGGTCAATTTTAAGAAGAAAATTAGAAGCACTCCATAGAAAAGATGCTCAAACTAATAGAAAAAGAACTTGAAATACACCAAAACCAGGAAGCCAGACAGGGAGACAGTGGGTCCATCTGATAACACAAATGTGAAAGGGACAGTCAGGAATGATAGAGCCATGAGAGGAAAGTTCAGTGAATTATTTGTGTTGGCCTTTCCAGATGAAATGTTGTAGGGGTTCTCATACCTTGCATATTCCTTGTAGCAGAGGTGTCAGAGAGGCTGGATCAAGGTGGACAAAATACAGAGGAATCTACGACCAAATAAATATGTTAGATGCTAATAGGTATCCAGGGTGGCAGCCACCTGAGAATTTGGGAAGAACACAATTGGGGAAATTACAGAACCACTTGCCATGGTGCCTAAGGTGTATTTCTGCCAGAGGACTGGCAGGCTGCAGTGTAATTCCTGCCTGTGGAAAAGGGGATCTCCAGGCAGTCCTTTGAACGACAGATTAGGGAGTCTTGAGTTCCTTTCCTGGCACTGTAGTAGTCAATAAAAAAGAGTAAGATCCCTGAGAACCTGGATAAGCATGGACTCAGGAAAGAGTCACCATGGCTTCAGTTGTGTCCTGAGCAAAGAGGATCTGATGGACACAACTCTCTGACAAAGTTCATGACAGGATGTTCAAGAAGCTGCATTCACAGAGAATTGCCAGAGCAATCTCTATGTTTTGAAAGCTGGTTAAAGTATTGGAATCAAATAGGTCATCTTTTAGGATGGAGATAAGTCAGCAGTATGATTCCCCAAGGAATAATGCAGGGGTTAGGTTTTTTGACATTTTCATGCATGGCATGACAAAGAGTGAAAACTGAATTCTCCAGCTCTGCAGGTGACGTTAAGCTCTTCTGGTTAACTGACTGCTGCTTCACTTGGGAAGAAACTCACAAAAGCAAGCAGTCAGACAAGACATTGACCGATAAATTTTGATGCAGGTAAATGTCAAGTATTGTAGCTATGGAAAATAGCCTAAACTAAGATGCTGAACTTGCAACTGGCAGTCATAGAGGTGGAGAAAAATCATGGCATCATTTGTTGCCGTGGTCTGAAGTTATTAGCTCTATGAGAATAGCAGGGAAAAAAGCACCAAAAACTGTTTCATGTTATAAGAAGACATAATTTTTCCCAATTTTGGAACTGTTTTGGAACAACTTGAGCATTTCATACATTTATGGCTGCTGTGTTCTCATCAACAGTGCTGTGGAATTACAGCATAACAGATTGAAAATCGAATGAACAAAGGAATAGGCTAGGTGCCTTACCAGATGAGACTGAAAAGGTTGATACTTCAGACTGGAAAGGAAGATGCTAAGATAAACACAGTCAAGGTTTAAAAAATCCTGAAGGTGATGGATAATCTGCATGGAGAACTCTTCTTCAAATCCTGCAGTACTGCAAAGAGTGCATCCTCAATATGACTAATATGGAAATTACTTTAAAACACGTTAAAATAAGCACTTTAAGCAGATGATCATGAGGTTGTGAAGCTTGTTTCTAGAGGAGGTAGTATCAGAAGATTTGAAAAGCAATTTATGGACCACGAGTTTATAAATAGATAATAAAAGGCCTGGAAAGAGACATTTGAGCACAAAAAAAAATGGTGTGGCTTCTGAGGGAGTAAAAGGAGAATGAACTGCAGAAAGCAGCCAGGTATACACTGTATCCCTAAACATCAGAGAGTGCTGGGGAAGGGGGCTGCATCCAGCTGGCAGCCAGTCACTAGTGGTGGTCCCCAGGGGTCAGTGCTGGGACCAGTCCTGTTTAACATCTTTATTGATGATTTAGATGAGGGGATTGAGTCCACGTAGCAAATTTGCAGATGACACCAAGCTGGGAGGGAGTGTCGACCTGCTGGAAGGCAGGAGGGCTCTGCAGAGGGACCTGGATAGGCTGCAGAGCTGGGCTGATTGCAACGGGATGAAGTTCAACCAGGCCAAGTGCCGGGTCCTGCACTTTGGCCACAACAACCCCCTGCAGCACTACAGGCTGGGACAGAGTGGCTGGAGAGCAGCCAGGCAGGAAGGGACCTGGAGTGCTGATTGACAGGAGGCTGAAGAGCAACGAGGCTGGTGAAGGGACTGGAGCACAAGTCCTGTGAGGAGAGGCTGAGGGAGCTGGGGTTGTTTAGC
>JAWWES010000094.1:29841082-29852484 GCA_035583135.1 Lophotriccus pileatus
CAGGAAAGGAAGACTTGCTTTGGACTGGGAGCTGCTTCTAATTTTCTGAGGTGGAGGGGGGGAAGCTTACTTTGAAGTATTGTAGGCTTGGCATTTTTGGCAGATCACTTGAGGAAGTGCTGGTATGCATTTAAGTGTCTTATGCATCTCCTCACTGGTACTCTGTTAGATTTAATGAGCACATATGTATCTATCAAAATAGACCTTGAACCTGAGAACTTAAGCTAGGCACTTACAGAAACTTGTCCTGTCTGCTCTGCCACTTCTAAACAATCTTTTATCATTGGTAGATGATATAAGTGAGCCTGACACCAAACAGGGGTCAGATACAGTTTCAGGAAACTGTCCTATCCTTCTTCACGTCATTAATAATAGAAAGAGCATGCACAGCCAGGAAGCAGGAGCTGGGGTGAGGCTGTTTTCGTTATTACTCTACAGCACAGAAACATGGACCTCTCCGTTTTGCCAAACAACAACCATCCCGATAAATTCCTGCAACTGGAGGTGAAGTCTTTAGAGACAAGCCCTACCTGCCCACAAGCCAGCTGGGCAAAATTCCCAGATGCAGCTTTACCTGGAGTGCAGCGGTGGCACAACAGAGTCTATTTACAGGTAAGGTCTATGAAAGGCTGCCATTTTTCCTGATTTTTGTACCTTGTTTTAAGGATCAGGACGCAGATGTTGTGAGGATGAGACATCAGCTGTGTTTTCAACTTCATGCATCTCTTAATCTGCATCACTAATAAGTTTTCCCATTGACTTCAGTGAGGATCAGGCTCCATGAGAAGTTTTACTCTCTTGGAGGGGGGGGAATCCACCAACTTCATTTCAGTATATTAGGCTTTCTACTGCTCTTTATAACCTTTTCATAGCATTTCCCTAAAGGTCTACTGAACTCAAATACCAATTAATTGTACTAAAAGGGTGCATGGAATGTGCTCTCTGAAGAAGCCAGAAAAAAAACAGACTTAAAATTGAAAGGTCATATCCCTCAGACTTGACAAAAGGACACATTAAAAAGAGCATTAAAGATTCTTGCTCCAAATTTATATATGTTCACCATAGATTCCTTTTTATTTTGCCTTGTTTTCCTCATTGTACTTTGACCTTCCCCTTATGCTGAAAGACAGCTGTTGAAAGTGTGAAACACACTGACTGCACTAATCCAGGTTATTATATAGAGGTAGCAGCAATTTCTTGGTAAAACTGTAAATGTGCATTGCCTAGCAGAGGCCCTGGAGCTGGCAGAGGAGAAGTTCATGTCTGGATCAGCAGCAGTACAGCTGCATCAGCTCACACCCCTCTGGGCCCCACTCGCTGCTCCACAGTGCTCCTTTCCTGCTGCTCGGGGAGCCCCTCGCCTTTCCCCACCCCTAGCATGAGCAAAAGCTCCAAGGTCTGTTTCTTGTCAAGAGATGGAGACATACATAAGGGTTTGGGGGGGGTGGGGGGATGGAGAAGGGTCTGCATCCCGAGGATGCTTTGGGTGGCAGTCCAATTCCTCAGGGGAATGAGGAGTAGGAGCCAAAAAAACGTGAACCTGGGGGAAGGGATGAGAAAGAGGCTTAAAGTCTCCCACAGCTACTTCCTGTTGCACTTCTCCCGTCTTAGACGTTTCTCCCCATTAGCTCCGCAAACTCCTTTGCTCCCTCTCGGAGTCCGTTCCACTTGGAAAAATCCTCCCGCTCCTGCCACCCGTTTTACTTTCCCTAGCTTCTTCCCCACCCCAGACACCCTTCCCTCTGCCTACTCCAATGCCTCTAGCCATTTCTGCTCGTGTTGTATAATCTTTGTTGGCGACTCCCCAGGGAGAGCTGGGGCGGGGGAACACGCGGTCGCCCGTAGTCTCCCATGCAAACAGCCTTGACCGAGGGACGGAGCCTGAAGGATCCCAAACAATAGGGTATGGTGCAATGCTGGCCACACTCCCCTCCTCCTCACCCCCCTTCCCCTGTAAGCCCCCCTTTTGTGCAGGATAGAGGCAGCCACACACAGAGCCTCCTCCGCAGCAGGGATCCTTCTTCCCATTGTTGTCAAACAGAACGCACTGTCACCGAGCCAAGGGCTGCAGAGCTGCGGGAGGATTAAAAATGTGTGGGGAGCCCTGTGCTTTTTGACTTGTGCTCTGCTCTTTGCCACCAGCGAGAAGGTTTTCCTGGAACTCTGTTCCCAGCCCCGGGATGGCTGTTTCAAAGGAAATGTCTGTACTCACCATGCCTCCAGAAACGGAGTTTGCAATGTGGTATGTTCTATAAATGTTAAACCTAGGACACAACCTATAGTTTTTCTTAAGTGTAGTCACTAGTGAATTCAAGGTGCTCAGATAGAAATCATTGTGCCTTATTCTTTCTGCCTTGAGGGCTCGCCTCCTTTTCCCCCTTTTGCTGACAGTCAAATAAAGGGAAAAGTACTGATGAGTTCCAGACCCTAGAATAAACATGATGGCACAGTGGAGAACTAATGGCACAAGAATAACATGTTTTGCTTTAAGATGAGAGAGCAATGAGGTTAAGGGTTAGTTAATTCAGAAACGGAAAAAGGGGAGGGGGTGGAGGAGGGAGAATTAATTTCAGAACATATGTGCATGATCTAAAGATTCCCAAAGTCATTAAACCTTCAGAGTAGCCCAAATTGTCCCTTCAAAAGTTAATTTTCTTCTAAGAAACTAGTGCTACTCAGGATTCCCTGTGCAAAGTGACTTCTCGGTGGTGTGTTTGTCCTCTTCCAGACCTTTATTATGAGATCCCTTAAATTCAAATGCGCTTAAGTGCCTATGTGTTTTCTCTACATATAAGTTTTAAAATTTGTTTCCAATACAAAAAATACGTTGATGTAAAGACAAAAAGCTGCTGCTTTTTCTTTGCCCTTTCCTCTTTCTTATGAGGCAAACTGAACAGCTTCCCTGCATAGTACATATTTTCATTGTCTACTTTGACAAAACCAAACCATGAAGAAATCCAGGAATCTTGGTCCTTCCTTTTGAAAAGCAGAATAAAAAGCACAGACTTTCTCTTGCAAATGGATATCTACTGACCACATTCTGATCACCCTGAAAATTTCCAGTCCCAGTTGACTCTCTGTCCCACGATATGTTTTAATGCACAGTGTTCACCAGATAATCCTCTATATCTGTTTCTGACAGCCAGCTTGCAATGTGTACCTTGTAGTCAACCTGGCAATTTTCTGCAATTCTCAGACTTCTCTTTCTTGCTTGTATTTCCCTCTTGCCCCTATTTTTGGAAAATAGCACAGAGCACTTAGTCTTTGAGCAGCGTGCTACTTCTTGGCATGGTGCTCTTTTGGCCTGCAGGTATTACATCTCACTTAATGCCTGTGTCCTGCCTTTGCTTGTATCTCACTGTACCAGCACAGGAGACTTTTTTTTTTTTTTTAATCTACAAGTTAGTTACCAGTTAGAGTCATCTCTTTGTCTCCTGGCTCGTGCATTACATATTTCCACTCTCTCCCGTGTTCTTCCCTGGACATCTGCAGCTGGCCACTATGAGAGCCAGCTGCAAGGTTGGCAGGAGTTTTGGTCTGAGACTGTACAAAAGGTTTTATGTAATGCACTCACAACCCTGCAGAGCTCCATTAAAAATGACAGATAAACCACCTTCTTCTAAGGGAACAATTCTTTACAAGGACAGAAGTAGTCCCAGTGGTGCACAATTACAATAGTCCATATGAATGCCTACTTTTCTCTAAATATCCCTGTCACACTAGCTTAAGTGATTACAAGCATCTAGTGCTCTCTCTCCTATTCATATCAGGTGACTTCCCAGGTTGCTTTGTAGTACATGAGGCTGCCTTAATATCTCTGGCAAACAATCCAGATCCCTTCATTTCCTTCTATAAGGAAACTTTCATTCCCAGAATCATAGAAATATAGAATGGTTTGAGTTGGAAGGGACCTTAAAGATCATCTAGTTCCAACACCCCTGCCATGGGCAGGGACATCTTGCACTAAAAGAGGTGGCTCCAAAGCCCCATCCACCTTGGCCTTGAACACTTCCAGGGATGGGGGACTCACAGCTTCTCTGGGCAACCTGTGCCAGTGTCGCATCATCCTCACAGGGAAGAATTTCTTCCTAATATCTAGTCTAAACCTGCTCTTTTTCAGCTTAAAGCCATTTCCCCTTGTCCTATCATTGTTAAAAATCTCTCTCCGGCTTTCTTGTCAGCCCCTGTAGGTACTGCGAGGCTGCTACAGGATATCCCTGTAGCCTTCTCTTCTTCATGCTGAACAACCCCAGCTCTCTCTGTTTTCATAGGAGAGGTGCTCCAGCCCTCTGATCATCTTCATGGCCCTCCTCTGGACCCACTCTGCATTCTCAGCAATCCTTATGTGAGCTGTCTGCCCTACTGTCTTTCATGTCTCCTTATGTACACCTGGTCACTCCTTGCCTACCCAATTGCTTTTCCATAGCATCCTCTATGAGAACAGATATTCTAAAGTGCTAATAATTATTCCTCATAATAGATAAGCTTTTTTTATTGTCCAAAATTCTAGCAATACCTGTGCAGTTGTAACAACTATCACAGGGATTCTTGGTTACACCCTAGCAACTTTTTGTCTTTCAGACCTTTTTCTGCCTTCAAAGTAGGTCTTTAAATCAGAAAAATGGCCTTCCCCAGGTATAACTGCCCATCAACAGCATTTCTCTCTCACTGAGCATCTTTCCCAATATCAGCTGGAGATCAGGGCTGGTCACCAGACAAGAGGAATTGACTCTCTTTGACGAGCAAGGAAAGAAAAATTTGAAATCCAGGAAGTAAATTTCCTTAATTTTTTAAATGTCTCTTTGTTCTCTTCTTTCAGGTAGACAGGCTTGAAACCAAGGCCTAGCCTTAACTGTTTATGTCCTGGTTTTGGTGGGTGATGTCTCATATCACAGACTGAGGAAAGAGTGGTGAGGTTCTTAGGTTGTTTCAGTGCTAACAGCAACAGCAGAGGAAATGAGAGGATAAAGTCAAGACAAAAACGAGATTAAAATATTTCCTAGTAACAAAGATTAAATTACAATTTTAATTATGTGTATTGTAATGAATCTTAATTCACATTATGAAATAATCAGCAAGAAAAAATGTGGAGCAAGCACATGTCGATTCAGTAATGGAACTAACATTGACTCCCTATTGATCTTTGGGCTTTTTACAGAATCCTAACTTTGTACAGGCCAGCTCTCTGAGTCTGTCAAAAAGGGACAAACTGTTCTTAGTGAAACATGAGTTATAAACCATAATAGCTTTCTTGCTCATGAGCTATATGTAGAATCAAACACAATTATGTGTTTGCAGAGTTGAGCATTTTTCATCTTGTTAAGTGAGTATTTTGTCCACACATTTCATCTATAGTTTCTCAGTGTTCTTCCTAGTTAGTGCTTGAATATTTGCTATTCCGTCCTTCCATTCAGTAAATAATAATAACATAAATTGCCTCTGATTTGTTCTATTCCACCCTAATTCATACTGACTGCTAAGAGTCAGTATATATTGTATGAACTGTGTAACAAATACCTAAATTTACAATACTTTTGTCTTTCTTTGAACATTTGCTTCATGAATCAGAATCAAAACACAGAAGTGTGACCGTGTGACAGTGGTTGGGACATGTTTTACATCTTAGGGGAAAAAAAAAACAAAAGGAGCTTTTGCAAGCATGTTTTTATTACCTAATCTTATGTTTCTCTGCTTCTATACACACATATGTTTAATGCAATCTTCTTCGTAATTCTCTATATGATTTCTTAGACCTAAAACTGTTTTCATGTCCTTCAGGCTTCTGTCCTTTCTTTTCCCTAATCAGTCTCTAGAACATGGTTTTACAATCAAGCATTGCTTGTGCTCTGGTGTATTCTCCTGATTAGCCTGTCATTTCAATGTCTGTTCTCTAAAACTTCTGAAAAGTATATCCTATCCTAAACTTCAGTCCAATTCTCATAGTAAAACCCTGTTGCCCATCCCAGTCTATTCCCTCCCACCTCTGCTCCAAGCTACCAGATCATTCTATTCTCATGCCTGTGATACAAAAGGTAATCCAGACAGAAGGGCCAAAAAGTTTTGCAACAAAGCCCTCTCTTTATGAAAAAAATTTGCATCATGACATCTCTTCCAAGTTTGGAAGAGAATTTAATTTAAAACAGCTTTAGAAATTACTGTCAAGTCACATTCTTTTCACAACATTTTAGCCTACGGAGATCAAACATCCCCTGGTGACACAGTTAGCATTCTTCAACAAAATGTTCTCCAAGTTCAACTATCTAGCAAGCCTGAGGGAAGAATCATTAAGGTCAATGACAAATTTTAAATAAGAAATAAAATAAATAAAATAAAATGCAGTCAGAAAGAAAAAGGCAGTTAAAAAACACCAGCTCAGCTGAAATCTGGCCAGTACAGCCCAGAGGGCTTCAGTGCCAGCTGTAACTGAAATGCAAAGAGCAGTATTGTCAAGGGATATGTGAAGGCTAAGGAACAACATGTGGAAATTATGAACTAACAGAGGGACAGGAGGTCACTGAGGATCCACCCGCCTACTAATGGCAATTATTGATGGGAAGCATGCTTAGTCACTTCTGCAGGATTTAGTGATACGAATGCCAGCATGATGCTTCCTCCTAGGGTTTCTTAGAAAAAGTCAGTTGTTTTCTTTTCTCCACCTTCACTTTCTGAAGGAAACCAGTCCTCATGGATCCTTCTACACCTGCCTGCTCCAGACACCCCAGATATGTCTATGGATGTACAGACCCTGCAGTCATTAAGTAGGTGATGACACCCAGTGGCTGACTTACACTGAAAATGGATTCACCAGAACAAAAAGGGGCAGAAAATTACTCAAGCAGAAGAAGACAGCAGTTTGCTATCATCTTAGGGATGATGTGGGACCTGAGCAGCTTCCAGAGCCAGTGCACAGGAGGTCAGATTCCCTGGGCTACCACCAGAAAGGTGGAAGGAGAAGCAGGACATTCCCCTTGGCCCTTTTGCAGCTTAAGTCCAGCCTGTGGTACTTTCACAGCTGGAGATCTCCATGAAAATGAAATACTCTGGGAAAGACACCCCTACATGGAAGTAAGTTTCTCAGGACCTAGCTTCCTCACTGGTTGTTTACTATGTGCACTTAACTTATGTGAGTCTTGCAGCAGGTGCTGCCCAGACCTTTGTGACTTCTGAGAGTGGAAGAGGGCTGGGGAGTGGCCCCTGCCCAGCACACCTGACTCAGGGCCACTGGGACAGGCCAAGGCTCCCCTTGTCTCAACGTGAAGCTCATCAGGACAAAGGTGCTAATGGGGAAGTAGTGTTGCTAATGAGGAAGGATGAATTTGCACTGTGGTGGTTCTGTAGAAGCAGCCCTGAGAGATGGGAGGGGTGTCAGTGTAGGGCAAGGGCTCTGCCAGGAGCAGGTCTCTTGGGAAATTGATGCATGATAGAACTTCAGATCAGTGACAGGTAAATTCAAAGTCTTGTGGACAGAAGATTGTGGTGAACCAAAATGTTGAACAGTTTGAGTTGGAGAGTCTGGTTGCATTCCTCCATGCAATTACAGATTGAAAAATGTGGTAGCTACTGTCTTACTGACCCCTAAAGAGACTCTGAATGCTGTTTTAAGAAGCAGCTCCTGAGTTCTCAAAAAATGTGATCCCACCAGGGTTGTTCATCCTGCTCCCTTGTCACCCACATGTTCTAAAAGGTCTGATTTAACACCTTTTGTGGCTAGGAGGCTGTTCAGGTATTTAATTACCTGTGAGTCCTGACAGTGCCCAAAATAAGGAGTTTCCCTCAGTTGAATGAAGAGCCTCTTTGACATCCTGACGCAGGTCTAGCATTCAACAGCATGAACAGAGCTGTGAATCCCACCCCTGCTGCCAGAGGTGCAATTCCAGTCGAGGCTATCATTTGTACACTGCTACCCCCGTGTTTCATCCTGCTTTGTCCTTACAGCTCTGCTTCTGCATCATACACCCGTGGCTTTCATCAGAACTGCATGTTCTACTGTAGTGCTCCACAGCACTGTTTTGCTAAAGCAGAGGCTTTCTTTCAGCAGGCATTGTGTCAGTTCACATTTGCAAAAGGACTTAATGTTGTACCCACCTGCGTGCCCCAGAAGGAAAAAAACCTGCACAAAGTGAACAGTCGGACTCCTTTACTGCGCTATAGATGTTTGCCAGAATGAGAAAAATTGTTGCATGCGTAATTTTAAAAATGATTCTGCTGTATTATGAATGATAATTCTGGAAGGGGGCCTGCCTTGTAGGTAAATGAAGATGAAAGCCAGCTTCTGATCTAACTTGTGCCTTACAGAGAGAAAAAAGAACTGTCACTGAGCTGCCAGGCTTAGACTTGAACAGGGTCAGTCAAGAAATGATAGACAAAGCCCTGGGGAAACACATTACACCCATCACCCTGAAATCCACAATCAAAAGAAACCCGTTGTATAGTGACATCCAGGTGGATGACGACTGGGAGGAGAAGAAAAAAAACCCTTCCTGGACCGTGCAGGACTATGACAGACACTCGCTGCACTCTAACTTGGCCAGCCACATAAAGGTAATGCACCGCCGAGCTGAGCTGGAGCAAAGTGAACTGCTGGGGGCTGTGCTGTGCATGCATGAACCACTGCAAGGCCTGTTCAGCCCACTCGGTCCTTTTGGTGGAATTCCAGAAGCAAATGTGGAGGCATTTTTTTGGTACAGACATGACACTAACATGAGTCTGATCGGGAAAGGAAGTCTGCGCATCTGGTGAGACTCCAGGAATTTCAGCTCTGCAGAACATGATCTCTGACTTAAAGAAAGTCTTAAACCACACCACTGTGCAACTCAGCTTCCCTATTTATATAGGGAAGAGCTATAAATGTGGCTCTTAAATACTATATAGCCACTTTAATAACTGTTCATAGCAAAATTCTGTTATCGAATTACATACACTTTCTGAGCCTCATCCACACTATGCAGGATCCTTCCTGACTGTGGGCCGGCATGAACCACTTTTAGGATTACTTTTGTAAGCTTTTTTTTCCTGCTGTTCCACTTTTGGGAAAGGGAGTCAGATCTGTGTTTATTACAATGACATCTCTTCCTGGGAAGACAGCATGGTTTGTTCTAGGTTTTTTGATCACATTTCAATAGTTGGTGTCCTACATTTGGTTCCTGGCTGACAAGTGTGGTTTTAATTTTCCCCAGTGGAACATTTGCAGCATCTGGCAAGTAGCACAACCTACGTTCAAGCGAAAGTGTCTTACATATGTGCTGTGATGTCTTAAATTCATTAATCAGTATCTGATGATAGCCAAAATACTTCTGGGTATGTTCTAATGCCTTTATGTGCAACAGAGACAAACTGAGTTTATTTTCTGATTTTTCTTCTAGGAAAATCCTAATGACCTACAGTTCTGGATGGGGGATATTTATACTCCTGGGTATGATACCTTGCTAAAAAAGAAAGAGAGAGAAAAAAAGAATTCCAAATATTGCCGAGTCATCCTGCTCATGGTACTAGCTGTTTGCATCCTAATTACCATAGTCACACTCAGTGTTTTACTTACTTAGTATAGCCAAATGATGTTGATAGGAATTTTTTTCCAATAAATATTTTTCTTAAAGTATTCTCCTTCCTTGTTTTATTTGAATTTTTTTTTTTTTTTGGTCACAAATACAATTTGTTTGACAACACTACTTAAAAAAATTCCTGTGCAGCATAAGGAATTTATCCTGAAAAGAGACAAATACTCTGAACATGGCTGGCTGTCTCCTTACAGGTATAATTTACATAGAAAACTATAAATATTCTACTTTTGTTAGTGCCTTCTTCGGACTAGTCATTTAGGTCATTATGTGTGTTATGTTACATATCTTATTTACAGACAACTAGCTGACTATTAGTTCTAATAAACTCCCTCTTCATCTTTTTATGATAGCTATTTTTAGAATATAGAAAAGTAGTATAAAGCATCATTCAAGAAATCACAAAGAATTATAAAACAAAAATTAGCACTCTACTTAGTGAATGCATTACTGCAACGATGCAGCACTTAGTAGAAAGGGAGCCTAGAAGCATAAATGTCTTACGCCTTTTCAGAGAAGAAAAACAAAAAATAAATCACTGAGTTTCTATGAGACAGAGTTTATGCATCCCTCTGTGACCTTTTTTCTGCATGTAACATCTCTGCTATCCCAAAAGACAGAGTGGCAATATTTCTTAAATCTAACATGTCAAAAAGCAGAACAACATTCTTGAAGTACTAGACTATAAACTTGAATTAAAATACAGTTTAAAAATATTCAAGTTATAGAGCCAGGCTGTGAAAAAAGATGTTTGTAAATAAAAGGAACAAAGTTAAATGTTAAGGGCACACAAACAATTAAGTTCATACATCTCAGAATAATTCAGGGTAATGAAAACATTAGATAAAATGACAAAAAGCGAGTGAACAGGGAGAGAAGAACTTCAAATAATTATTTCCTTTCTGAAAAATACTCTGGGTGCTGCAAACCCTTTATACCTCTGTATTTGGTATCTAAGAAGCTATGAAGGGATTTCCTTACTCACACAAGAGAATCTCACAGGTGCGTGGAAGCTGGAAAATTGGGGTTATACCAGCCCTACTTCTTGTCCCACAGAACAAAAAATCTCTGGAGTAGATCAGGAATAGGACCAAGGTAAAGGGTTTGTACTGTCCTCTCTGAATTCTAGAATGTGCCCTCCTTACAACAGCTTTACTGTGCTTTAACTCATGTCAAGATGGATTTGTCTTCAGGCAAGTGCATTCAATTCCTTCCTTTTCATCTGCTCCATGTGCAAGTCTTGTTTGTGCTGTAACTACCTGGACCCTAGTCTAGCTTGTAGCATAACTGGTTTGAATATTCATGATAAAAAAGGCTTACTGCTTTAGCCTGGTGAGCAGCCAACAGCAAAAGAGTAGCAGCATTTAAATGCACAAGCATAAAATTAGTATCCCCGTTACAAAATTGGACATTGGTGTAAATATACACGGGAACTCAATCTCCTGCCTTGCTGCAGTTCCAGTGTAGTTGGGGGTTCTTGTCTGAAAGATCAGGCCCACACAGCTTATGAAACTAAGAACTTGGGATTATTTTACAAGACTAATAGCTGACATTATGAAGTAACTACTTGCATTAAACCAACAATACTTGAGTTTTTTCCAGCCCAAGTACATTTGCTTTAAGTGCATACAATGCAGAGACGTACTTTTTGTAAGTTATTGAGGCCTGCAGGCGGGAAGCCTAAAAGCAAAGGGCTCTGTAATTTCCAGGAAAACAGCCAATAATATGAGTTTCTTGACTGCATTACTCTCTAAGGGTTTAGCAAAAAGGATAAAATCGTTTTCTCCATAAGTCCATTACGGGATGCTTCACGGTTGTGCTGCTGTCACCTAGTGGAGAGCCAGA
>JAWWES010000094.1:29873679-29907938 GCA_035583135.1 Lophotriccus pileatus
CCCTCAGCCTCTCCTCACAGCACTTGTGCTCCAGTCCCTTCCCCAGCCTCGTTGCTCTTCTCTGGACCTGCTCCAGCACCTCCATGTCCTTTCTGAGCTGAGGGCCCAGAGCTGGACACAGCACTCCAGGGGTGGCCTCACCAGCACTGAGTGCAGGGGAAGGATCACTTCCCTGCTCCTGTTGCCACACTGTTCCTGAGCCAGTCCAGGATCCATTGGCCCTCTTGGCCCCCTGGGCACACTCTGGCTCATGTTCAGCCTCCTGTCAAGCAGCACTCCCAGGTCCCTTCCTGCCTGGCTGCTCTCCAGCCACTCTGTCCCAGCCTGTGGGGCTGCAGGGGGTTGTTGTGGCCAAAGTGCGGGACCTGTTAAACATCATCCCATTGGATTCACCAGCCTATCCAGGTCCCTCTGCAGAGCCCTCCTGCCTTCCAGCTGATCAACACTCCCTCCCAACTTGGTGTCATCTGCAGATTTGCTACTGGTGGACTCAATCCCCTCATCTAAATCATCCATAAAGATGTTAAACAGGACTGGGCCCAGCACTGATCCCTGGGGGACACCACTGGTGACTGGATCCCAACTGGATGCAGCCCCGTTCACCATCACTCTCTGGGCCTGGCCCTCCAGCCAGTTCCTATCCCAGCCCGGAGTGCCCCTGTCCAAGCCATGGGCTGCAGCTTTTCCAGGAGTGTGCTGTGGGAGATGGTGTCAAAAGCTTTTGAGATACATTTTCCATTATCTTTTATTTAATGCTTTTGAGATACTTCTTCCACATTAGTTGAAGCTTTAGCTTTGGTAAAGTGATCTTTAATTCGCTGGTTTAATGAGGCAGTTGAATAATGAAGGTTAAGACCTGACGTACTGTGTGGAGAGATTGTGTGCATGATTTTAATTTTTTAGTTTGTAATAAAATATTTTATTTAGAAACTTGAAAGTGTTCCTTTAAATAATTTTGAAATAGAATGGTAATTGTGTGTGTGTGTTTGTGTGTGTACTTGTTACTTTGAGGAATTTTATGCTTTCAGGAATGCTTTAAGGTGCATTTGACTGCATAAAAATTGCGCCCTTTTCTTCATTATTATTTTTTTTTACAACAATTCAATGGCAAATTAAAATCTGAAGGACAGTAATTGGATCACCAGGGACACTAATTCTTTGGCATTTGCATTTGCTGGCATAAGGGAGGTGCTGGTTCACGAGGCAGCATGTGTGAACGAGCTCCTCATGGTGTGTAAGCAGGTGCATTGAAGAAATGCAGCGTTTCTTTAGTGGTTTGCATGGCCTCAATGCAGCAGAAATATATGTGGCCTTAACTACTATATGAGGCATACACTGTAAATCTGTGTACACAAAAATGTACATGTGTATGTACATGGGCATGTGTTTAAAGCTTGTGCCTAGTTGATACCCAAGCTTCCAGGAGCATCAGTGAGGGTCCTCTGGAGAATAAGCTGTGCTTCCAGGCGCTTACTGCAGTCCCTCTACTATAAAGCATAAGAATTTAGCTTTCAGTTTGTTTTTAATTTCTCTTTGTAGTTACTTCTGTGTCCTTCTGTTCTGTATATAAGCGTATTTTGGCTTCAGTTTAATGTAGTTTTCTTTGGCTTTCCTTGAAAGCTTTTTCTTTCTGGCTACAGACAGTAGCACACCTATTATCATAATAACTTTTCATCATGGAAAAGGGTCCATCTTATGGACCAGCTCTTATCCTGCCAGAATTGCACTACTTCCTATTGTTGATTATGATAAAACACCATGACTTTTTCTGTTTTTCTTTTTTTTTTTTTTTTTTTTTTTTAATCAATCTGGTGCAAAATTTCTGCAGTGCAGTGAGTCTTGGTTCCAGAAGTCGGGGAATTCAGCTACAACAAATGTAGCTGATGACTAAGCTTTTAGTAAACTGCTTGACTCAACTAATGAAACAGTTTTGTTATATGCTTTTTGATTTTAACTGTAGTTTTAAAGTAATCTGATAGGTATGAATCTGGCCTGTTTGAATGAAAGCAGGTGCTGGTATTTTTGATTCTTCTTTTCTTCTACTCAAAATTTTTTTTAATTTTTTTTTTTGTCATGTGATGTGGGCAAATAACTGCACCTAACTGAGGATAGTTGACTCTAATAGAAAATGTTTTCACACAGTACAAAATATTTTTTCATAGTGTTTGGCTGTAGTAATTTTGGGAAATGTAGTATTAGTGTTTCCAAGGGGGTCATATAAGTGTGTATGTATTTCTTCTGTGGCGTTTCATGGTGGAGGCTTGCTTACATTTTTGGAGTGTATCTGTTACATCTTTGCAAAAATTGGTTATCGTGTTTACTTTCAAGAAAGAGTTCTGTACTGAGTGCATTGGGCATTCCTCCATCCTGGCGGTGGTAAATTGGTGCTCACATCTCCTGTTCCAAATCCTTGATTTTTTTACTAAGCCCAAGAATAAACCTAACATCAGATTCTGTTCTTAGGTTCCAATCCAGTTGTGCTGCTGGCTTGTGTGCTTGAAGGTGGCAAGTCTGTCATGGGAGAGAGATGTAAAAGATGTGTAGTCTTAAAGGGGCAGAGAGCCTTGAGTGGGTCTTGTTTCTTCAGTGTGCTTATCAGCTAGCCCAGCCCAGCCTGAGCTTCCTAGCTCACCACTGGAAAAGTGCTTTGAACAGCAGTGGCTTTATTATTTCAGCTGCACTCCTCCTAGGAAAACTGGCTGCTCACAACTTGAGTGGGTGGACTGACTCTTTGATGGGTAAAAAACTGGCTGGAGTGCTGGGCCCAGAGAACTGTGGTGAATGGAGCTAAATCCAGTTGGTGGCTGGTCGCTGGCAGTGTTCTCCAGGGCTTGGTTTTGGGGCCAGTCCTGTTTAACATCTGTATGTGGGGATTGAGCGTACCCTCAGTAAATTTGCAGACAACACTAAGTTGGCTGGGAATGTTGATCTTCTCAAGGGTAGGAAAGCTGGATTGATGGTTGGATTTGATGATCTTGAAGGTCTCTCTCCCAACCTTGAGAAGTCTATGATTCTACAAATGCTACAACCAGGAGAGGGAAATACTGGAAGAAGGTAGGTTGGAATTAACAGACATGCCTTTGAAATCAGCCTGTTAGAAAAGAGCTACTACAAATCATTTGCCTTTTTATTCCACTTTAAGCAGTGAATAATCATAAAGACCATTAAGTATTTGTCATTTAGTTTGCTTGTTACCAACAGTTTCTGGAAACTGGTGATTCTTATAGCAATTGTTGTGCCTTGAAGTATGTGGGATTGTGGTGTCCTCATCCTCATGTGAGAAGCCAGTGTTAGAATGTTGTTATGTTCCTGCTAAATATACCAGTTATGTTCTATAGTATTCACCTACTTCCAATGTTTTGCTAGTGCATTGAAGGATATGAAAGCACTTAAGCTTCCACATTGATCTGAATAGGATTTCCATTAGCTGTGTGTGCTGTTGATAAAATGCTGATAAAATTTCATTAGTTCAGAAGGGGAAAAATCTAACTGAGGATCTCAGAACAATCATGTTAAAATATGTTCCCGAGAGTATGTTGGTTATTGATTAAATAGGAGCAGTCAGATTTTTCATAGTTCTGAATCCTGGTGATACCTACTTTTTTTGTCTGGAAATATGCCTCAGTAGTAGCATTCCTGCAGGGTATGTCTAGAACTGCAGGAGCTTCCTGTTCATCTCAATTTAAAAGATCTTTGCTGTTACAAATTGGAATGTTTAGTTTAGTACTGAACTCATGATTTTAGTAAATAACTTCATTGTTAATTTTTCATTGCTAAACGTCATTTGGAGACCTACTGTTTTCCTTGGAAATGGCCTTTGAAAAGATTTACTTGGTGGTTGTGTCATAAATCTGTGAAGTGGCCAACAAAAACAAACTAGCTGATGTTTTTACTAGTTTTTTTATCCATCTTACCTTCAGTGTAGGCACACTGTGTATTTTTTCAGACTTGGAATAAAATATAATGCCCTGAGTTGGTGGAAGAAGGGATTTTTTTCTTTGTTGATTTTTATTTAGCTGTTTCTGTTTATCTGTACATATCCATTGTATTAATCAGTTTGGTCGAAATAAGTCTTTCTCTGCAGAGTAGATACTAGCCTGCACAAATGAAGTAACTTTTTGTCCTTGCCATATCCATAATGATTATGTAGGTAGGTGATAAAAATAGTTGCTGGTTTAACTATTTCAGGGTTTTGGGAAGAGTAGCTTTAATGACTAGTCCAAGGAAAGAGTCATAGAGTTGCTCTTTTATTTTCTTTAAACAGTTTCAATAAAATTTTTGTGTATTTTGTGGTATAATTGTCCTATTTTATTCACTGGGAAAAAATACATCGCAATGAGAGATGCTCAGTAGAGTTTTTGGCATCTGTTGATCAGTACAGATAATAAACCAGCAGCACTGTTGTATTTAACTGGTTGATATTTCCCTGCACTGAGACACTCTAAGAAGGTATTTAAGATACCCTACATACATCTCATCATTACTTCGTATAAGCATATTGATCTCCATCTAAAATAATAGGGTTTTCTATTTCTACTTGTCCTGTGCCACTGGAATATTGCTGTATAAGTGTGATTACCATAATAAGTAGCAGTTTAAACTTTTTTGAGGCAAACATGCAGCCATTTTTTCTTCTATGATTTGTTACTATTTACTTTAGAAAGCTCTTGTTTTGTCCCTTGTAAACAGATTGATATGTAGTACAGAGCTTTTACTCAGTGAGGTACAAGAATCCACAATCCTCTTATTCTCTTCATCACCTTTCCTTTCATTTGCCTCAGTCTGTCTTTTATTAATTTTCATAAAAAGATGTGATCAGGATTTTGTGTGGTACTATGTGTGGGAACTTACCTGTGACTTCTGCAGTGGTGCTCCATGTCCAGCCTTGCCACTGCAGCTCAGGATTGCATTTGTCATTTTTAAGGGTTCATCACTCTGTAAATTCATCTCCATTTCTCAGCTGTTCAGCACTGCCAAGTCAGCATCATCTTCGCCCATTTTCACCTATTGAGCTTATGACTGGCACAATATTTCACTTCTGTTAAGATTTACTGGTATAGTAGTTACATGTTTAATCCTATTACTATTGGAAAACTATGCCATCCTGAACATGATGTTGCTATGTCAGGTAAAAGTTGTCTTTTCTTGTGTAAAGGGATTGTTCCTGGTTGGTACAGTGACTTGCCCAGCAGAGGCAGGTACTGTGATAGAACAAGAGGGAATGTGTTGTTTTGCATGATCACATCCCATGTGGAAAATGCTAGCTGTTGTGCCAAGTCTGCTTGTACCTCCTAGTAGGCAAATGTTCAGTGAATAAGAAAGGTTTTATCTCAGAAATAGCTTTGTCATATAATGTTAATTGTGAAGGGCTTTAATTCCAACTAAAGGAAGCAATTCAGTGCACCTTAGAAGAAAGTCACCTTTTGGTCTTTCAACTTAATCCTCTTTCATTTGCCACTTTCTTTTTTGTCATTCATTGTGAAATGACTGCAAATAAACACCCTGAGGGAGCTTGAAGGATTATTTTAGCACACTGGACTTGCTTTTTCAAGTCTGTTACATGAATCTGAAGCTGAACATCTGTAGAAGACAAACATGCAGTAGTTTCCCTTTTAGCTCTACAGCTGTTGTAGGTGGGACAAATACTGGCAAATACTGGAGTCTGCTGGTAGAATTGATGTTTCTGGTTGAAACACGTTGACTGTGTAATGCAGATCTTTTCATGCTCTGAATTCATACCTGTTTTACTAAAAGCATTCATGAACAGTACACATGGGATATTTTTTTTTTTAATTCATGAGGTATTCAAGTGGAAGACTGCAAATAATTGTTTGTGGAAATAAAGCTTGAAGAACTGTGTGTGTATATGTATACACACATGCATATATATATATGTGTGTGTAAATATATACATATGAAAAAAGCTAGAAGAGCACGCCAGTACTTTTCAATGACATGGCTTGAGGCAGTTTCCCTGAAATATCTCCAATAAAATACAAACTTCTAGAAGAGGTTTTTGGATAGGCTGAAAATTATATTCCTGTGAAAACAAGGTTTGCATAAATGCAAGGATCATTTCCAGTGTTAGTGCTTCTTTGGAGCTTTTAAACTTCAGTAATAAGTAGTAAATACATGTGTGTTAAATCACATGTGTACCTGTATTCCTTAGGCAGGTTAGTTCATGCCTGTGTCTTCGGGTTGGCATCAGTTCTGCAACTGATACTAAACAAACAGCTCCTTTCAGCTAAACAAACTACTTTCAGCTGACACAAAGCTGTGCAGTAGCAGGAAACTTCACCCAAGTGTTTGGTTGAGGAGTCAGTTCTTCCCTAGGGAAAGCTTGTCTGCTCTCCTACCTTATTGCACTTGCTGTCTCTATTCAGGGAGAAAACAGTGTTCATTCCTGTCTCTGACCTTTTTAGCCTACTTTGTGGGAAGTCTCTTCAATTTAAAGTTCAATTAAATGTGTGTCACATACTGAATATAGTGACTTATTTTCTGCCATGAAATTGCCTCCTTGCTCAGAGCTCACATTCCCTTCATCCTCTGTCCCTGTCTGTGGCTTTGCCCTTTGTGTTCTTTTGCCACTTTGTCTGGTTTGCAAAAAAACTTTTATTCTGACTCTTGCCTCTACTTTTGAAGTGACATGAAAGCCTATAAAACCATAAAGAATTGCTCTGTGTTGTGTTACCGTGGGAGTGAAACTGTTTCGATAAAAGCTATGATCTGTCTGTGAAAAGAAAAAAAAAATCTTGCTAATGAAATAGATGTGCAATGCAAACATATTAAAGGAATGATGTGGGCTGTTAAAGTTTTCTTCAGTGGTTTGAACACCCGTAGAAAGGGGAAATGTCATTTTCAGTACAACAATGAAACGTGAATAACTTCTGGAGGTTATTGAGGAGGAAGTACATTTTTTTTAATGTAGTTTTTGAGCTTTTTTCCCCCAGTGTCCCAGGAAAGTAGCTCTTAAGCTGGTTGCTTGAATCAAGAAATATAATATGAATAGACACTTCTCAAGTATATTTTCTTCCTCAAATTTTCAGTTTAAAAAGCTTTTTTTTTTTTTATTGATATATGCATTTTCCTAAGAACATGGTTTCTATAATCTTAGGTTTCCAGAGTAAGTCTTACAGTTTTTTAGAAGGTGACAACGATTTTTTGAAGTTGGGTGGGGTGTGGGTTACTGCTGTGTCAATCTGCAGTGTAGTCCATCCCAAACGAAATATTGGTGTTCCTCACACAGTGATAAAGGCACTGAAGATGGTGGTCTGCATTATCCCTTCTGTTACCCTCTAGTGCTGGGCAGCTGAATGCCATTGCCTGAAGTGTTGCTTTTTTAAGACGTATTTTAAGATAAGCTCAGTTTTTTGGGGGCTTCCTGTACACCTCCACATCTCGAATATTTTTTTATTAATAGTTTATCTTCAGTACTGTTGTTCTGTGGCACAGTCATAGAAAGCACTGCTGAACTCATGAGGCCACACTGATTATACTCATCCTTTCTGTTCATTCATTACCCATAGTCCTTCAGCTATTAAATGTTATGACACATAGCATTCTTTGCTGCCAGTTTTCAAAACCTGAAGACTGTGATCTTAACGGGGCACATATCTTGAAGGTTTTGCCCAAATAGAGGGCAATAATAGCTTTTAGAAAGGATTTTTAATGTTTAGTAATTTCATACGTATTAACGTTCCGTAGACGATGAAATCACCAAGCACTGAAAATGCCTTCTCCGTGGTGATGTGTGGTTTTTTTAGAGTGTTTCCCTGAATGCCTACAGCCATGTTCTGTGTTCTGAATCTTTCAGATGTAATCAGTTAAATGTGGTTAGTATTCAGCATTATTTGGATGGGAAACTTATGGGAGACATTAGGCGTTTGAAATAAATTATGTTGGCGATACCTGGTGCAGTTCTCACTTTCCCTGAATCCACACTCGGTGAATGCCTGCAGACAGGAGTGAGAGTGGAGCTCTTGGGGTGCTGCTTCTCGAGGTGCTGCCTCTAAAAGAGACATCAAGATGTCATCCTGGCAGATAATGACCCAAAGAAATCCCATGTTAACCTGCTTGACAGTCTTGGTCTAACTTTTGCTGTTTTATGGTCAGCCTGCACAGACCTCTTTGAAAATTGTTATAGTATTGCCATGCATTATTAAACAGCTCAATAATGTTAATTTTTTAGCTAGATGAAGTTTTGACATGTTTAAGAGCTGAACTACTTGGCTTTCTACACAAGTAGTTGTAAAATCTTTCAATGTTCAAGTGGTTTGTGACCTTCATCCTCATGACTTTTCACTGTGTGTGTGCTCAGTGAGCACTGTAAATAATTGTTGGTAGGTAAAGCTGAGCAGCTTGTTTGGGTTGTGAACTGCTAGTGTATACCATTGGCTTCAGGGTTTCTGTAACAGGATTGTGAAGTGTTTCTGAAATGTAGGTGTAGGAAAAAATACATCTTTTAAGAGGATATATGCTCTCAAAGGATAAACAAATCCAATTAGTTGTCTTTCAATAAAGAACATATCAGTTAATATACATGTGTTTATATTTATGTACATACACATATATGTATACATACATAAATAAGCTATTCTTAAGAAAAAGGATATTTAAAGTAAATGTTTCTCCTAAAACCTGTGCAATATATAATTAAATAATAATTGTTTTAGCAAGCTGCTAGATTTAGAAATAGCCATTAAACTGACAGATGCTCTCATTTACATGATTTAGAAGCTTGCATGGCAATTACAGGCTTCAGACCAAGAACTGTCTTTGCGTGTGTATTTTCCACTACTAGAGATTACGCTGCTGAAAAGTTGCGTTGTAGTTAGGATGCAAAGAATGGGGTTGTTTCCAAAAGGTTCACAAGACAAGGCCTTGACCCAGCGGGTGACTGGGTACCAGCAAAGCCCTGCAGTAATGAAGAGTTGGGAGGGGTGGGAGCATCTCATGCATCCGCGTGATCAGCACTGGAAATAGAAGGCAGGATGGGAGGCAAGATTGAGAAATACTGTTGTTAGGCAAAATGAGGTGGATGCTCAGTTGGAAAGTTTTCTATGAGCTCTTGAGACGCAAAAAAGGGGAAACGCCATACTGCATCTGCTGTGTAGGGGGAGAAGGATGTGACAAAGTGAGAGGTTGAAAGAGGAAAGCGGAGACAAAGTTAAAAATGCCGTCACCTAGGAAGGAATGAAACCAAGTATGTTAGTTTAGGGTAATGTGTAGCCTTGAGACAGGGTCTTGAACTTGAGGACTTTTAACCAAATGCTGTTAAGAGTTGAAAACAGAGGGAGGCTTTCTGTTGTTGTGAATGATTTGTTTCCAGCAAAGGAGAGCCATTTGGGGCTGCTGTAGGTGAGTGGTTAGTTTAGTTTTTTATTTTATAATTAATTTTTATTTCTATAGCTTATATGATAGGCACCCAAATCAACAAAAAGCTAATAAAGCTGTACAAAAAAGCAAGGACCCATGACTGTAAGAGTGGGAGTAAATTTAAATGTATGAAGGTAAGTTTTATAGGGTTTTGCCACTATTGTTGTTTTTGTTTGTTGGGGTTTTTTTTCCCCCCACTTTAATGAATTACTGCTGTCGCTCATTCTTGATCTGTAATTTCTCGGGGCTATAAATCCCCAGCCTTTCACTATTATCAGTGCTACCAACAAGAAGTCACATCAGACTCTGTGCAGTAGGTTGATGATGTTAATCATCTTCACTTCATAAAATAAACTTTAATAAAAGGGGTGGAAAATGCATTCGTGTTTATTCTGTCAGTTTTACTGTTTTGCCCCACTAGCAGTCTCATCATAACATTTCAGTCAACTTTTGATTCTACTTGACTTCTTTTTGGTACATTATCTCTTATTTTTAAACCAATCTATGTTTTATGCTGCCTACTGTCCTTTCATACTGGTTTTCAGCTGAAAATGTATACTGAACTTCATCAACAGTTTCAGTAACCTCACTGAAAAGCAGCTCAGCTTCTAATATGCTGCATTCTAGAGCAACTTCTGCAAGTGTGAGCAAAAGGTAAAATTTTGTTGCTTGGCAAGTTGTCTGTTTTTTGCAGACTATCTTGTGCAGTACAGAGTTAGAAAAGCGAACTAACTGGAGAACAGCTGCTGTTTAGAAACATTATTAACAGCATAGCTGATTCCTGTCCAGTTTACAGACTTGCAGGGGTTTTAGTAGTTTGTCTAAAGATGGTAGCTTTAAATAAAGTGTCAGTTGTGTAGTCATTTGTCATAATCAATTTTAGTAATTCTTCTTTCCTTACAGGTAATGAAATGTGGTTTCTTTCAAATGTTTGCTAGCCAGATGATGTTGTTTTGTCTGTTTTCTCTCCCAACACATTTCAAGAGCGTTACAATGAAGGTAGGAATCCAACAGGAAAGCAAATGACCGCCTCATAAAAAAACACCTATAAGCCAAGTGGAGGCAAATGAATTCTGATCATTCAGCTCTTTCTCTGTTGTCCTAGTCCACAACACTTCCATTACCCTTGTCATTTATTAAGAAAATCTCTTTAATAGGAAGTCCGTGCGAGGAAACCTTCCAACAGGACATCTGTTAGTGTGAGGAAGCAGTGGGAGACATGAGAATGCTGCAAATGAAAAAGCAAGAGCCTTCCTTTTAGCAGCCAGACAGGGACAGGAAGGTGTTTTGGCTTTCTAGGTGCAACGAGGCAGGGACTGGTATATGGGAGGAACAGTTCAGATAGTTCAGCCCATGTATCAGCATCCTCTGAGACCCTCATATTCTGGGCAGTCCTTCACTTGCCATAACGTAGGAGGAAAATAATGTGCCCTTGTGTGAAAGGATTGGGAAGGAACATAAAATAGTGTATTTTCTGAACGCATTTTTCTTTATTCTCTGACATGAACAACATCCCAAGATTTGTCCCACCAAGAAAGGGCAGGTTTGAGTAGTACGATTTGCCCATGCAAACTGCCAGTTCCGTAAGAATTAAGATTTTTTAATTCTGAATTATAATATCTGAATATTTTAAATTATCTAGGATGTGTATGACACAGCATGACCTTTCTGTCCCTGACTGACTTTCAGTCACAGAGATATTTATTGTGCCATTTTGTCCCACAGAGTGTAAATGAATCAGGATTTTCTTTAAATGTGAGCATGCGCATTTCCCTTTCCTGTGCTTATTTTGTGTGTATCTACCTGAGAGGAAAAAGAAAAAGGAAAAAAATAAAAGAAAAATCCTCCAGAATTGTTTGGTCAATTGTAAATTGTGATTGCACGTTAAATACTCTGGGCACTTTTCTACTTCATGATTACATTATCAAGATGGATTCCTTCAAGGTTTTATTTCCACCTTATATTTAAAGTCTAGACTAATTGTGACCACTAATAGCACCATACTTCATGTTCCTCTGACGTTCAAGCCAGTGTAATTTACAAAATGCAGGACTTCTTTATCATGCAATGGCAGTTGTTTTATGACAGGGTTATATATATATTTGCTGTTTATGGAAAAGTATTTCTGTCACTGCACGTGTGAATACCTGTTCTGTCATTTCGTCATCCAACTTCTTGTCTCAGAGTTCCTTTCCAGATTTTCTTTTGATCAAGGAAGTGTCATGAGATACTGTTCTTCTGGAAAAGTTGAAGTACAGCACTTTGTCCCCGAGGGAGTGACACCCATCAAAAATAATCTGTATGGATGACAAACTGTATTGGAGAGTTTGTTACCACTCGATTTCAGCAGCTGTGTTGGTAGACTGAGCTTTGCTATGTGGCTATCTGCTACTTTTACAATGAGGAATTGTTCAACCTTTGTTAAAAATGAAGCAAATACACTTTTTTCAAAGACAAGCAGCATGTATTAGTTGCTCTAGCGTTTATGAGCTGTACGGCTGTGGAATGACAACATTGCTTATGCTTCATACATTATTTTTTATTACTTCTGTTGATCCCTGAGATAAAGTGCTGCACTTCTTCCCATCTGTCGGTGTATTTGTTTTGGTTCTTGAATTCTAAATGTTTTTCCTCTATGCTTAATGCTCTCAATAGTTATCAAACAGTTTCCCAAAATCTTTAAATGTTAGACTTAGAATCTGTTGTTATAACAAGAATCAAGCGGGAATTAATTTGTCAGGTTTCTGTGTAAGATTTATCAGGTTTCCCTTTTTGCTTGTCTTTTGGCTAGTATGTAAGTGATGGACTGGTAGTAAACTCTGCTGAATTCTTAGCAGAGATGGATAGACTTTTCCTGTGATGATACATCTTCATTATGGTATGTCCTGGTTTCTAACATATCAGATTAATTCACTGGGAGTGGTTTAGCTATTGTAATTAGATTAGTTCGTTTCTGGTTCACTCAGTTTGTATTAGTAAGTGCCACATACTTTTTCCCCCTTATGCCTTCTTACAGAGAGACATTATGATGTTGTTCTCTGAAATGGTTGCTAAAGAAGCCATTCTTATAGTGCATTGACTTCAGAATCAAATACAGCTGAATTTTAAAAAAAAACTGATTAAAAGTAAAACCCAAGAGACTTCTTGTATGTCATTCTATCTGTTCTCAGCTTCTCACTTGATATTCCCGTTTTGAAATGTGCTGTTCTGTGTTCATCCTTGTGCTCATTTGTTTGCAAGCCCTTAGATTGTAAGAGCTCTGCTGCTTCTTCTTAGTTACGTTTCACCTGT
This sequence comes from Lophotriccus pileatus, assembly GCA_035583135.1. Lineage (NCBI taxonomy): Eukaryota > Metazoa > Chordata > Aves > Passeriformes > Tyrannidae > Lophotriccus > Lophotriccus pileatus. Next base: position 29,886,346 of record JAWWES010000094.1, read on the forward strand.
GTAAACAAACCTGATTTTTTTTAAGTAGAGGAATAGATATGTATGTGTACTTTTGATACGTTTAGTCTGTTTACATTGTTACTGGAGATGATGGAAATACTTTGTAACAATTTCAATAGTGTTAAAAAAAGTATAAATATTCCAAAACAGCCTGAAAGTGTCCATTGTGTAAATATTCTTTGTGTTCAGAAAGCAACTACAAGTGCAAATAATTTCTTTTCTCTACATGAGAAAAAGAAAAGAAAGATCAAAGTTTGAGAGAAGCCCTCTTTCTTCACAAAAAGCAGTTAATGTTTAAATTAGCTTCAAAGAATATTATTTACAGTGTCTTCTAAGCTCTTGACTACAAGCATTATATTTTTGGTGCGGTAATTTGCATATACAAAGTGCATATACAAAGTGAGTTTTATTTCAATGCATTAGTAGAGCATAAGGGCAGGATATATCGGAAAAAAGCACTTTAAATATTTGGTTTCAAGTGAGACAGTTCTTATTTATTTTAGGAAATACAGTAAAGCCACATGACAAAAAAAAATAGTAAGGACAATGTGTTTATTATATGGTTTCTCCCAGTGGTGAAATAGTTCCAGGCAATCCTAATGCAGATTGCAAAAGCTGCTTTTCAGCAGTAAGTTCTAGAAAAAAGTCATTTTAACCAAAAAACCAAAACAAAACCCAAACCAACTTTTCCTGTAATTCTAAGAATTTCCTTTTTTTTTCAAATTTAGTTTTGTCAATGTTTCGGGTTTCATGGTTTATATATTTTTAATTGCTCAAGCCTGATTTAAATGACAACAATCTCATGTAGTTGCTAATGAAAACATGATTCTAATGAGCACACATTTGAAAAGATGTTACCGCGATTCAAGTAATAACCTTTAACTTTTACACTCTCTATCCTATATGCAAATCAGCACCTTTTTTTGACAGTGAACTTGTTTTCCCTGGTGGTACCAAAAAAAGGGAGGGGATTGATTTTACCGAAGTGTAAAGCAGGTAGGAGTATTCCAATTGTGTTGGGATGAGCGGATGTTGCACACTGCTCGCTCAGATCCTCAGGGGTCTACTGCAGTAGATTCCCTGCAACAGGCAACATAGCAAGGAAAGCGTGCAAAGGGAAAGGAAGTAATCAAGAAGAGTTAATGCTATTAAGGCAAGCTAGTTAATAACAGAAAGTATATAAAAAATCCCCACACCTTTTTAAAATTTGATGTCTTGATGTCAATCTTTAGTTTTAGAATTTGTTGTATTATGTTGAACAGATTGTGTGACAGAACTAATTTGGTTTGTACACAAAAGACACCAAGATGTTGAATTTTTTCAGTAACGAGTCGATGGTGCTGTTTGTAGCTAGGGAGATCTGTGCAAGCTATGAATTGTTTCAGTGAAATGTCATCATGCCAATTCTATTTTTTCAAGTTTCAATGACTCTGCTGTACAAATGTGTCATGATATACAAATGTCTGTACATTAATAGGCATGCTTCATTAAAGTAGATTTACCCTTAAAAAAGGTAACTATGGACCAAGACAGGAATTTACTTGAAGAGCAAATAGTGAAAATGTGAAATAGAAAAAATGTGTTGTTTTCATAATTTCAAGATTTATAATGTTAAAGTTATGGCAGTAGAATTTCCCTGGGTATTTAGAAAAACTGAGGTTTCAGCATTCTTAAACCATAGCAGAAAAAAAAAATAAATGCGATATGTTTGAAAACGGCAGAATGATATAAATCAGTACCTTAAAAACTGGTTTTTAATCTAAGTGGAGCCTTATACAAAACACATGAAAATGTCTAACTTTCCATTAAAGTTTTAAATGGCATACATTGTTTTGTTGTATTGGCTATTCATTTTAATTTTCATAAACTTGACTCAGGCACAAGGCAGGATTATAGTACTTTTCCAGAGCTCTTACACCCCACTGAGACTGCCTGTTTCGTATTTTTATCTCAAATTTTGCTAATTTTTTTCCAAGTAAAAGATAGTGGCAGTTGTATAAGCTCTTTGACTTGCACCTTTTGATAATATCAGATTGCAGCAATATTTTGTCTTTAAGAAGTTGAACAAAGACTTTTCTTTGTCAGGTTGGCCTTAAGTCACAGAGCCTCAGGATCACTCTTCTGCCCATCTTAGTCTTTTTTTCCTCCCAGTATAGAGAAGAGAGTTATTTAATTAATGAGATGATTAAGGTGTTCAATAATGTATAATTAACAAAAACCAATTGTCAATATACGCCACAAACTCAAATGTTTTAAAATATGACAACACGCAGTTGCCGTCAGAATGGAATTCTTTCTGTAATAACAGTGGGCAGTAACATGTATTGACAGTTAATGGTCTTACAATGTGGTCTTGTAATATTGATGAGCACCAATTAGACTAATGACTGTTCTTGCTTTTTTTGAGATGTGAGCTCTCCTTAATTGCTGATTACACTGCAGTTGGAGTTAGTCAAAGGAAGTGGCCCAGAAGAATCGGCTAAAAATAAAAATCACTGTTAAGTAAACTCATAAAAATAATTATCCTTCCTTTCTTTCCTCTCCTTTTAATAGGAAGGATAACTCTTAACACTTCTATCAAGTATTGATAAAAAATGGAAAATTTACATCAGCTTATGAGAGTATAATCCACTTTTAAAGCTGTTTTCAGAAGGTTTTTGGTGGTGTCTGGGTCCATGTCATCCCCTAGTCCCCGAGTTAGATTCTTAAATCTTATTGACATGATCCCAAGTGCATGATTTCTATAGGAATATTTCCTTAACTGCTGTCACAAGGGAAGCATGTATGCCACATGCCTCTATTACAGTCTTGCACCCTGTTAGTCAGAGAGAAATAATACTGCTTTTTATATCAATGAAAGATTCAAGAAAGATGCCTGCATGTTATAACCATATCTAGTGAGTACAGTGAAAAAAGAAAACCCAAAACACCAAAAATGTGTAAACTGGACAGTTCATAAGAAAAACTTTTTTCTTGTTACAAGGGCAAAATTTCCAAACCTTAAATAAAATATGTACTTTGCTTTATGGTGTATACAGAGAAGCCTCACTTGACTAGTCTGGCTCTCCAAAGGTAGTTTTTCCTCCCTGAAGGAGAGAAAAAAATCCTGCACAACCAGGAAACCAATTTTCAAGCATAATTTACTGCACAAGTGTACTGTACAAGCTGAAATCTGTTACAGCTTGTATTTCAGACATTTACAAGCCTGGTGAAGAGTGAGCGAGCAAGAAAGCTGACTCTGTAGATGAGTCAGATTGCTTCTTTATGGAAATGTTTGTGGAATTTGAATTTATTTATGCATTTTACAAATTAGTCTGAGGAAGTGAAGGCTAAGAAGGGCTTTAAATACAGAAAACAGTAATTTTGCTGCAAATACGAGTTGTGTGCATTTAGGATGTTGCTAGAAAGTATTAATTAGTTGGAATCGGATTACTGCAGAAGCTTATGCTTGAAGCTCTTTCAAGCACATCAAATAACGTTCATCTTTTTCAGAGCTGAACTCCTCTTAAGTTGTTTGGAACTGCTTATATGTTACAGGCATCAATATATGTCCCACTTGGATATTGTAAATGCCAGCTGTTGCATTTTTAAGGACAGATGGATGATCCAACTTCATCATTACTTAATTCTTTGAGTAATACATTCTCTATTGTAAATTCACTATATTTATTTTTTTCCACATCATCATCTGCTTTGGTGACTGATTAGCTGTTTCGGACAGCAAATGTATGTATATGTATTGATTATAAATTACCATTTGTACAAAACTTGGAGTAAGTTAATCTTGTTTAAGGGAAAACATGCACAGAGGCAGAGATCTGATTCCTGTACTTAGTGCTGCTTTTGTAGATAAGGTTTTAACACTCAAATGTTTTAAAAGGTGACTCTACTGAAGCAATTAATTGATATGTTTTTTGTTTAAATCTTTTTGCAAATTGGGAAGTTATTTGAAAATTACTGAAAGTTGTTCTATTGATTCTGATCACTTTCTGATAAGAAATGCAGAAATATGTTCCAAAAGATAGTACTTTAATTGTTTCAAAAAGAATCTGTAGTGGTCTGTTATGACCCCCCTGTTGACTAAATATAGCATAGTTACTGAGGATTACTCTGGTTCATTCCATTTTTGTTAGATCTGCTGTACAACTTGTAATCTCGTGAAATAAAGCAGACACTACAATAGCTGTACAAACTATTGTAGCTGTAGTAATAACCTCCCTAGAGTGTGATGAGATAAAAGAATGAAATGGAGTAACTGCTGTGAAACAATACACTTCTGATGTCAGTAAAAACATTGAGAGGTATCTCTCCCTGGTTATGGATGTCTTCTTGTGTATAGGTCTGTTAAAATAATTTGTCAGCATAAAAAGACCATTTAATGAAACGTGGTCAAGTAACATGGCTTATAATAAATATCTGATATGAAACATCAAAGGAATGTAAAAATGTTTCAAAACCCAATGTAGCTTATTTTTGCTTTTGTGTGTTATATAATAAAGTCTTGAAATTTTTTTTAGGAAAGATATATCCTCAAGTGTCTTGTTTAAAAAGCTGCCATTTGCTATAAAAAGTAGCATGTGGAACTTTATAGGCCTGGAAGTAATAGAGTGATGTGACTTGAAGAGTCATGAAGAGACTGTGTAGTATGTTATTACAGGAATTCATAATTAAGTTTGTGATAAATTTTACTACCATGATCCTGCTCAAGGCTAGATATTTCCTGCTGATAATTCTAGAGATTACTTCCACAATCGTGTTTTGTTCCCAAGTGGCAATGTGAGATGCCTGCCAACTCTAGGGACAAATTTGTGAGACAAGGCTTATGTTGTGTTTTGGGCATTTTTGAGCTCTACACTAGATTCAGTTTTTGTGGGGTGCTATTGAACTACTGTCAGTAGAGTGGAAGGAAACAACTAAGTGCACTTAATTGAAGATCGTTCTTAAACTGTTCTTTGAAACTTGATTTTTGAAGCTGCTAAATTAGTTTACTTTCTCAAATGATTTTCCATTTAGCAGTGAATTAAAAGCATATATACAGAGCAAACAAAACCCATCTGTTTAAAACATGTAAGATTGATTGGTCAAACACTTAAAACTTGAAGCACCAGTTTGTAATTTAAATGTGTCTTGCTTGTGTTACAATGATAGGCTTGCATGTAGGTGTCCTTTCAGTGGATAAATGTAAAATTTTGCTTTAAAGGATTTTCACAAAATGATAAACTGGTGGAGGCATTCATTGCTGTACAAAGTAATATGTAGTGACCATGATAAGGCAGCAGATCATGATTTCTCTTGTCTCTAATAGACTTCTCATCACAAAGGACAACAATCCCATAAATGGGATAGTGTGATGCATAGTGAATTCTTCTTTTGAATGCATATTCCTATTGCTTAATAATATGTTTTGTAGCATATAGAAACATGTATTAATAGCATAACTGCTTACTGTGGTTTACATTTTATTCACAAGAGAGAAAGCAATGGGTAAGGTAGCCTTGTACTTCATTTCAGCCTGTGTGTGAGTTCAGAGGTCTGTCCTGATTTGATAGCATATTTGACAGTTTCATTGTTTCTTAGTTAAATAACTGGAAGCATTTCTTCCCACTTTCCTTCCATGTTGTGACATAAACTTTCTCATAAGATTTATTTTGAAAGTCCCAAAATCATTTTTACTGAAACTTTAATGAAAGAAATAAAGGAACAGGAGAGGCAAAATATGTCATAAGGCATTTTACTGAGACTATTGACCATAATGAAGTTTGATGCTTTACTTTTTAAAAACTGACTGTTGATTCGGTGTTATGGCCCAAAGGGACATTATTTTAGAAAATGGTGTGGAACTGGAGGAAGATTTCATAATGCTAAAACAAAATGCTTGAAATGTAATTTTTACAGCAATATTAGATCTTAACTGGAAGGAACTAAGAAAGTGGTTAAGAAATCATGTGCAGCATGCAGGGGTCTGTTTGACTTGCCAGAACCTTGCTCCTTGTGTAGCTAGTGCAGACAACAAGTGGCGTGTGGCCTGCTGCTTCTGAGGTAGGTAGAGAAAAGCTGTGAGTGTTTGTTGTGAACAAATGTAAACACAGCCTGAATTTTGGATGGTTTTAGTAGGTAGTGGCTGATCATGCTTTGTGCTAAGTGCCTTCTGAATAGGTTTGAGTAATTTAAAAGTCCATTTGTGGACTACTTATCTAACGTTTAATGATGTTTGAAATTTAGACCTATCAGCCCTGTCTTATGGACCATTGGTTATTTTGTAGTCAGCTGTATCTTTGAATAACGTAGAGAATTTGTGTAGCATTATATGAAGATGTTCTCTTAACAGCCTGTTAATTTCATTTGTCATGTGATGAATCATTATATATTCTTGATTTTGAGCTTTCAAGCACATTATAGCTTCAACAGCTGATAAATGTAAAATTACTTCTATGGAATTTGTAACAGGCACTCTTTGCTGATAGTGTAAAACTGAAGTGCTGCAGATAAACTGACTACAACCTGCTTTGTCATTTCTATTTCATTCAGCTGTACTGAGTTGCACTTCAGATAATGCTTTGCAAGTTAAAGGAAACTGAGTATTGGTTATGACAGTAGAATATTCTCCAATTGCTGGAACTCTTCCTTCATAAAATGGTATCTTCAGACATGTACAAATATATTTTATTTTATTTCAGAGTTCTGTCTGTGTCCAACCTGGAACTATAAAATGATAAATTTTTGAGTGAGGTTATAACAGAAGCATTATTCAAAAGCATTAAAGCAGGTTGAAAATGCGTTCTCCATTTCCTTGCCTTTGAGGTAAATTTAAAAATAGTTGTCCAGATTAATGTTTTGCTTTTCTCCTGCTTTTAAGCAACCTTTAAAAACATGCAATGCTAAAGGAGAAAATTTTTGTTATTCACACTCTCCTATAGAGCACTGCCCAATAGCTTTTCCACCTGGATGATATGACATATGTTGCATATGTTAGAACAAGTTAGAACAGATAAGCCAGTGATAAGATATTTTGGGAAGTTAATTTTTAGTATTACTGGATAGTAGTTTAAGTATGGATATTTCATTTAGGTAGTTGTCATGTTCAGTACAGATGAATTACTTGCTTTTAACTACATTAGTAAAGTGAGTCAAGAAAGTATTGCAGGCTAACACTACTAACAGTGAAAAGCTTGTATATCCTTTAAACCATGGTTTTATTGTTTTGATTAGTCTTGAATGTATTATTTATACTTAAAACCCCCTTTATTCTGAACTGGACTCAATACATTTTAAAGCTGTGCATTTTAGCAGTACCACATTTAAGACATTCATCTCTGTGTCTAAGCATGCATATTTCAGTATTACAGTCCCCTGATATTTTGTTTGCTAAAGCAGGAAGCGGTAATCACCTTGGGAATACTTCCATGTTCTCATGAGAAAGTTGTGTGTCTGCATTATCTCTTTACATAATTCTTTTTCCTTCATGATCTCACAGCAATGCAGCTCCTTAAAGGATTGTTTTGGCTACAGTTAAGAATTTAATTTTTCTAAGTCTGCTTGCACAAATGGAAGTGACTTTGTCATAGAATCACAGAATAGTTTGGGTTGGAAGGGACCTTCAAAGGCCATCTCGTCCAACTCCCCTGCAATGACCAGGGATACCTTCAACTAGAGCAGGTTGCTCAGAGCCTCATCCAGACTGACCTGGAATGTTTCCAAGGAGGTGTGGCATCTACCACCTCTCTGGGCAACCTCTTCCAGTGTTCCAGCACCCTCATTGTGACAAATGTCTTCCTTACATGTAGCCTAAGTTGACCTTTTTTTAGTTTCAAACCATTACCCTTTGTCCTAACTCAACAGGCCCTGCTAAAAACTCTGTGCCCATCTTTCTTATAAACCTCCTTTCGGTATTGGAAGACTTCCAGGTTAAAGCCACGTGCTTGCTCAGGCATTTTACTTATATTTAAGGCTCCAAAACTTCACCCACTGAATTTTTGCAAAGCCTTGTGGTTCTTTAATAACTTGAGATCATGTAAAGAGAAAACGCTGCATACATTTCCCAAGAGGTTTCTTTTAAATTAGTGAGAAAATAGGCATTTTGGCAAAAGTTAAAAAGGGTTACATAAAACGAAGACAAAGCTTTCACCAAAGTACCCAGCACATGCTAACCCACACAACTTAGCAAAATACAGCCCATCAGTTTTAAGTTACCTAAAAGAGACTTAAGAAAAGAGTAAAGAAACAAGATTAAGAAAAGAAACAGGAGTAAAGAGAGAGAGAAGAAGAGAGAAGAAGTAAAGAAAGAGATCAGAATAAGAGAAACACCTTCTGTTGCATGTCTTAAGAAGTTATCGTCTGTGCAATCCAGGAGTCTCCTGGATTGCTCACTATTCTGCTTTTAGAGCAGATGTTGGTGTGGTTGAAATACTCCAGCAGGACAAGAGCCCATGAGCCTTTGATTTTGAGCTGTTTATTTCCACATTGATTACTCATTTACTTTTTTTACTGGATCACAATCTAGAAGCAATGCATTGACTTATTACTAACATAATATAACTAATCAAGACAACAGAAGTCTGGATTTTTTTGATGTTTGAAGTAACTGATGATGCTTTATGCCCAGCTCTACATTTTCATTGTTGTTAGTTAACTGATGTCTGTCCTAAGTTTTCAAATGAAACAGTTATTTAATTAAAAAAAAAACAAAAAGTGATGGGAGACTCACAGGGTTCAGTGTCTATTATCTTCTGCTAAAAGCATGACTAAAATAGACTTGTGCAGTCTTGAGAAAACAATCCAAATATTTTTGTGGTCTAGTTGGGAATCTGAACGTTGAAAACCTCTTACCACAAATAAATAATCTTGCATTAGGGTTCTGAAGAGCTTCTACTATAAAGAAAATAATGCTTTTTTAGTGTATCTCCAGATCTTAAAACAGATACTACGATATTGGATTTAAATTCTTTTCCAGATTTTTATGGATAAGAACACATTTTTAATTGTGATTAAGATTACTTTAGTATCTAAAGGTATGCCTGATGTTTTCTACATGTCTAATATCTGTTGATGCCTAAATGCTACTATAAATCTTCTCCCAGGTCTGTATCTCTTAGCTTCACTGAAGGTGAGACACCCATAATTGTCTGACTTTCTCATTAGGAATTTTCTTGAAGTAAGTGGTAAAAAAAACCAAAACAAAACAAAAACCCAGCTTCTTTGCTGCAGAGAAAATGAGGAGGCTTTTTTTTTTTCTCTGTGGCATCTCCTTTAAGACTTCTTTGTGTCATCTTGTTATTTCAAAAAGCTCAGATGACAACAATGCATTACAGTGATTGGGTTCTACTGGCATACTCTGACTCACCTGTATTTTTGGCAAGACAAATGCCATTATGTTACATTGGAAGGATGTTAGCTGATGTCACATTTGCAAAATCTGTCCTGTTTGAATATGTTGTGTCTTGGGATGAGCACTGCAGAATTCTTTCCAACCTTCCACAAACTCTGCTCACATGGAAATAATTTATGCATCTCGTCTTTTTAAACAATATTTTTAGCAGAATTGTGGAAGATGAATATTCATGTCAAATGCAGTGCAAGTTAGTAACATACTGGCATTTTATGCTGTCTGTGGAGAAGTGTGTTCTGATACACTTTATTTTTAATGGAGGGCAAAAATCTTGACAAATCCTTGAGCTGAAAATAGTATCTGAACTATTGAGCTGAATTTGGCAATTACTTCCTGGACTGTGGAGATAGCAAAGTTGTCTGTAGTGTCTAATTTAAACAATCTCAGCGTAGTCCTAGGACTTTCATGGTACACAGATCCTATTTGGTGTGTGCATTGCCAACTGTTTAATCTGAGTCATAATTTACATAATTGCCATCAGTGTCTCTAAGAATTCTGTGGCTTCAATCTCACAATGTTCTCAGAACTGTAGTTATCCTGGCTCCCATGTTGGTAATTTTGAAGGTATTCATCAGCAGCAAATTTTATGTTTCAGCTTTTTTTGGTAGTTACCTGAGGCAAACATGGTGACAGTTTTGGTGAAGCATCTGCTTTGGGAAGTTTCCCAAGTAGTGAAAATTGCTACTTGTAACAAAAGTTTGTGGGTTTTTTTCCACTTTCTTCCTCCTTCATGCCATCAAGACCCCATTTGCACTGTGGGAAGTATGAAACACGTGGTTATTTCAGCCGATCCAAGTAGCTGATGTTTGATCAAACACAGGTGTGCCAGGCATGGAGGGCAAAAACTGAGGACATGAGTACCAAAATGTACATATGTGGAAATGCTGGCATCCCTTCCCTCTTTCCCCTTGACTTTTAAGGAGTTGTTGATTTCTGTGGGAAGTTCTAAATAAATCCCAGTCGTGTTTTTATAATTAAGTACGAACATGCTCGCCAAGGCTACCGGCCGTGGTGCTGGCAGAGTGCTTGTCCCAGAGCAAAAACTGGGATTTGTGCAGCAAGAACCCCCGAAATGTCCAGTGCTTCCTTCCAGACAGAAGTGCTAGGGAAGGAGTTCACAGTGCAGCCCTCAGGTTGTGGCAGTGTCCAGGCTTTCCTCCTGAGGCACAAGCGTCTGTGAAAGGTGCAAGCAGGCTGAGGCCAGGTACCAGCTGGTTGAGTTACAGGACACATGGAGAAGACTATGTGGTACTAGAGGGGCTGAAGAAGAGACAGATGAAGCTTTTTTAATCAATCTCTTATGGCTGATGCTACTGTGAGTGAGACTCAACAGATCCTGGTGACCCACAAGAGCGGAATTCTGCTTCATTCTCCACCCTCCTACACAGCAACCGGGACAAGATGAGAACAGAAGCAGTGTGGCCAGCAGGTCGAGAGAGGTGATTCTCTCGTTCTATTCTGATGAGGCCCCACCCAGAGTACTGTGTCCACCTCTGGGGTCCCCCAGCACAGGAAGAACATCGACCTGTAGCTGTTGTAACAGTTGAAGACACCAGTGAGCAATCTCTGGAGGGAGAAACCACACCCACAGCACACATCAGAAACCACAAAAAGTGAGCGCTGATAGTGAGTGTCTCTCAGGGACACCCATTTTTCAGCCTAACGGGGAATTGTGAAGTTTGCTGCTTTTCAGGTGCTAAGGCCCAGGATGCCACAGAGGTGACAACTTGGTAGAAACAGTTGTATTTGTTATGCCTTATCATTCTCTCATGTAGGCATGAATGACACAGCAAACCAGGACTTGGGCAGAGTCAAACAGGAGGGCAAAGTTCTGAGTGTATGATTGGAAGGGATTCATGCTCAAATTACCTGTTCCTCTCTTTTACCGGTAAGAAGGTAGGGTGTAGGCAGTAAGCACTGGAGCAGCAGCAGGACTGGCTGGGCACCTCTCTGTTCTCTGTGGGGTTGGCTACCAAGAAGTACTTTGCACAGTGTCCAGACCTGTTGTTCTTCCCCATTTTAAACCTTGTAGAGAAAACAAAAGGTGCTCTTGGAGCCTGCACACCTTGTGCATGTACCTGGTGGAGCCGTGGACAAAATGTGTTGGGAAGAGGCTGTAACTTTAGGTACAGCACTTATTACTTATCTCCATTTGGCTATTGAGCTGTTGGCTGCAACTCTTTGCTGCTGGCCAGCCAATTCCTTGTCCATGCAATAGTTCATCCATGAAATCCGTATCTCTCCAGTTTACTGGCAAGTATTTTGTGTGGGACTGTATCCAAGGCCTTACAGAAGTCCAGGTGTGTGATACGGTTGCTCTTGCCTTGTCCAGCAACACAGTCACTCCATTGGAGATGGGCACTGGATTAGATTGGCTCACTCTAATCACCTCCCTCTCTTCCATATGCATTAACAACCCTTTTGACTTTTTTGTGTTTCTGTCTATTCCACTCTGACTCTGCTCCCTTATTTAATTTCATGAGCTAGCCATATCCTTTAACTTCTTTCAGATCTATTTGAATGCAAACTGCTTTTGTTCCTGTATTTGGGATAAGTAAAACCTGGATTTAATTGGCGTGACTACCTGCTGCTGGACACCCCACTGATGCACAGGGTTTGCCTGCAGCTTCTGTTATGAAGCCCATTTTTGTGAAATGTTGCAAAAATGTTACAGAGATGTTAATCTCAAATCACTTTTTGCAGTGATGCCAAATAACAGGTTGGAGCTTTATGTTTTTGGTGCTTTAGAGTTTCAGAAATAAATTTTGCCCCCTTCGAGTGTTGGATTGTTGGTCATTTTCGTGATTCACAGTGGAATATTCTCTTTAGTGTATCAGTATTGTTGGCATTAGTGCAGTCTTGTGTATCTTCAAAGCAAGTCCTCATGCTAAAAAGTATCCATCATTTCTTTAGTGCTGCTGTTAATAGACACTGACAGGTCTTAGTTAAATGGAAATTTTGGATTTTGCCATGAAAAAGGCCGGAAGCATCACACCCAGAATTGTCATTTGTATTTGGAATCCTTTTAATTTACTCTGTTGTCATGTCATTTATCTCAAAATCTTTGTTGTAAGCTTCTGATAGATGGAAAACGGCAAACAGAGTTTTAAGATGTATAAAATCTTGAACAAAAAGAGAGATGCCTCTTAATGTGAAATCCTACCCAAGCTGTACATGATGCTGACAAGCTGTTAAAAATTGCCACTGTGAGTTTTACTGTAACATGCCACTGTGTTGTAAAGGCATGCAGTTCAGGATATAATTACACGTTTTATAGAGATGTGTCAATGAGTATGCTGTGCCTTGTTAACCACATCATTTGTGAGAAATTTTCTATTTCGTGCTTGCCATGGTTATACACTTTAATTTGGTTATGACTGCATTCTTTCAGAAGGGAAGAAGTATATTTTTAACAGCCTAATAATAAATAATTTAAGAATTAAATTAAATGGTATTCAACTGAAGTTTCAAGGAACCAAATGCTAAAGGCAGCTTTTCTTTGCATGAGGAAGTACTGACTGATGAGATCATCACCCTCTACAAAACCCTTGGAAGGCTCAAAACTTTAGGAGGTGGTAGAGCATAAGGAAAGTTTGGTGAAAGATTTAAAGCAGAGGCAAAGGTAACTTTGTTGTTGTTTGTAAATGCTAAAAAAAAATACAGTTATTCAGATTTCTGTATGATTGTGCTATACCACTTGATGTGTTTGAGTGGAATTGGCAGTGTTGAGGGAACAGTTGAACTTCATGATCTGAAAGGTCTTTTCCAACTAAAACAATTCTATGATTCTCTGAAATACTGTAGATGTAATATCAAATAGGCTGCAGAGAGAGAGAATGAATTACTTGAATTTTTAGGCAAACTAGGTGTGTTGAGAAGATGAAACAGCAGTGTGGTCTGCTAAAAAAAGAATAAAATCCTAGATAGTTAAGTCCCAACAACAGGAGTTAGGGAACTCCCTACATAGTGGGTGATATGCTGCCTCTGTGTTTGTTGATGTTCTTGTTAAATTTACTCTTGTATTAGGGAGAAAAATGGAAAAAGTAATAAACAAAAAAAGTAGTAGTAAAAGAGAGGACACTCCTCCTTCTCATAGCCTGTCTTTTATTTTTTAAAACAAAGTGTGAGGTGGATGGAAAAACTCTTGGTCCTTCTTCATTTCCATATCGTACATCACAAGTAATAACATAATAATTCCTATTGTAACTTATGTTCCATTAAAAAAAAGAGGAAGTAGCATATTGGAAGAAAAGTAATAAAGAAGATACCCTTAAGTAAAGTTCCCCTTAAAAAAATACTCTTGTATTTTAATACTGGAGCATACTGCCTCTTTGTGTGTGATCAGACATGTTATTTGTATTTGGTACTGATTCAAAAGTTCTCTGTGGCAGGGCAAATATCAGTAGTTCCTGACATGGAAAGTGTCTTTCTTGGCTCTGAGCTGAGACGAAATTTTCAATACTTCATTCAGGATAGCATTTGGTCTGCCACCTGATCAAAATTTGCATGGAAAACACATATAGTGAATGCCCAAGTGCTTTTTTTCTGGAATCATCTTTTGCAACTGAGTCACACTTAAATGTCATTTCTTTCTGAGGCATCTGTCTTTTAGAGGATTGTGAGTTAAAATCATCCAAATGGTCTTTCCTGTTCATGAACGAGAATGAGATGAACATGAACAAGAACTGAAACCACAAAAATTAAAAAGTTTATTCTATAAATAATTTCTAAAACCGATACTGGGTTTTGAAATAAGATCTAAAATCATGCTTAGACTGAGGAAAATCAAAGTGTTTTAACCATTTGCCTGAGCAGCCCATGTATCAGCCACAGAGAGTAATGCTCAGGTAGACGTTGCCATTTTCCAGCATTGGACTGCTCCCAGGGTTTTGCCTCCCTGTGAGTTTTGCAAGTTGCGACTCTTGAACGGATGAAGTTCCTTAAGCATGGTCAGAAAGATTCATCCCCCTGTCAAGTGGCATATAAATAGTGTCGGGACAGCTTTTATTTTTTCCCCAACAAATACAATCCTGTGGTTGGAATATTTTAATCCAGTGTGTGTCTATTTTAAGGAGGTCTCGATTTGGTCAATTGGAAGTGTGTGTGGGAAACTGAGAGCAGCATACTTTCTCTGTTAGCAGTTGGAGTCACAGTAGTTGTTGGCTGATTGGACTGCTTTTTCCAGCAACACTGATCAACTCGTATTTCATTAGCACTTGGTGGGGAAAATTTTCTCATTTTATATTAGGTCATAGTGATGAGATTTAAAGGGAAGTGTCTAACAAAAAGGTCATGTTTTCAGTGGAGCAGTGGGTCTTTGGGAGGCTTGTCTGTTACACACACGTAGAAAAATCAAATTACAGGAGCTGATTGGCTTGGATCATTTCAATACAGAAACTTCAGTAGATATTTCCTGCTATATTCAAAAGTAGTGCACAGCATGCTCTGAAGAACTGAAAAATATTTAAATATATTCAGTGTGCCAGAACAGAGCATGTGTTCTGGTTTGGGTTTCTTTTTTTCAGTCAAGGAGTTTAGCCACAGGTATACAGTCTCTGGTATATAGTGTGTGGTTTTCTTTTTTTGGGTGAGTTCACATCAGTTTCACTAAGTTAATTGAGCTAGTGGTAGAGGCACTTTCTGCTCCAAAATCAGAAAGTTGTGCCGTTTTTGTTTCTTGAGTTCCCAAATGAATTTCGAGTTGGAAACTAATTTCAGCTTTATTTAAAAATATGTAGTGTGCCAAAATAAACTTTCAATCTAACAAGATATATCATTCAGTCTGAAGCTAAATATGGTCCTGGTCTGCGTTTGACTTTTTGCTGTGGGGTGGGGGAGGAAAGAAACCCTCACCTCAGCCCCTGGAAAGGTTATGGAGGGGCTCATCCTGAACACCATCTGTAAACACATGGAAGGCAATAAGGTGGTGAGGAGTAGTCAGCATGAATTTACTAAAGGGAAATCACACTTAAGCAACCTTATTGGAAAGGAGCCCAAGATATGGAAGGGTGAAAGAAGGCCATAAGACAAGATCTGAGCAAGTGCAGGAGATAGTCAGATATGGGATCTAAATATGACATAAATGGTATGGAGTAAGGGGCGGAGATTGTATTTGGGTCTGGCTGAGCTGGAGTTCATTTCCCCACAGTAGCCCTCACAGTGCTGTGCTTTGCATTGGTAGCTGGAAGGGTGTTGAGCGCAGCATCAGCGCTGCAACCTTCCTTCTTCAGTTGAGGGCAAGACCCTGGGAAGGGACCCAACCAGGCCAGCTGACCCAAACTGACCAAAGGGATATTCCATACCTTATGACATCAGCTCAGACATAAAAGCCAAGGCCAGGAGCAGGAAGGGGGGCATTCATTGTCTTCAGAGGCTGCCTGCTGAGGAGGCGTTGCGCCTGCTGAAGCCCTGCTTCTCGGGAGTAACTGACCATCACTGCTCGTGGGAAGTAGAGAGTAAACCCTGCTGTCTTTCACTTCACTTTGCTTCTGCTTTAATGAACTACCTTATCCCAACCCACCAGTTATTTTCCATCTTGCTCTCTCCTCTGTCCTGCTGGGAAGGGGAGAATGATAGAGCTGATGGGTGGGCACCAACCCACCACAGTATGTTAACGTAAACTGATCTTGATTAACAGGCGTTTATTCCCAAATATACTATAGAGTGCTCTGCTGTAAATGGGAAAATGTGCAAGGATAATTGTAAGTTACAGTTTACGAACCATAACTAACTACAGGGGAAGTAACAGTGGCGTTGTTCAAGAGAATGTAGCAGTGTTGAATGCCAAGGGATCTGGTTATTCTAATTGAGATGGCAGGAAATTATTCCATTTTCGTGCATGAAAATAAGGTATTTAAATAGCTTATTTAAATTAAAAGAATTACACTTGTAAGATTTTGAAGAGCTATTATAAAGGAAGTCACTTTGTAGCCATTAGCCATCTATGTGTAAAATTTTGTAAGTTGTCTTTAGTTTCTAGTCTACTTACTTTGATGTGTAGATGCACAATATGGAAGTAATAATACTTGGGTATTTAAAAGAAAGGCTTTAAAAATACTGCAAGCGTTTGAGACACTAAAATTCTGTTCTGACAACCTTGAAATGATAACAGTAATTATTGGAAAACTGAGCAACTGCATGTGCAGTGGCTTTACTGGTTAGTTTTTTCTGTGCTTTTAGAAGAGCACTTTTGCACAGAGTTTTTCAGTTACTTCTATAAAGCAACTCCAGGTTCTGGTGCTTGTTGGCTTTGGCAGAAAGGGGAAAAGAGCTTACCACAGATAGGTTTGTAAAGCCTGAGGATTATAGAGGGATGGAAGCAGGTACATTGTTGAAAGTTTAGATTCATTCTAGTACAATTAGGTTTTAAGCTTATATTCAAGCTCTTAAAAGCTTGTGGAATTTCCCCAGTCAACCACAATCTCTCTTGCTCTTAGCTGGAGTGATCTGTGTTCACTAGTCCATAAATCAATTGTGAATCCATTGTAATCTGGGAAGGAGAATTATCTTATCACTTAGGTAATTCGGGTATATTCAGGAAAGGCATCAAGGAAAGATCTTCAATTCCTCATGAATCCCTGAGCAAAATGCAGTATTATTTGTGTGAATCATTCATATGGCACTTGTTATCTTTTAAAAGCATATGTACTGTAAGTTGGCCACTTATATTGTAAAGAAAAACTTTATAAGGTACTATTTCACCATGAGTTAGCACGTGCTGTTCCCTCGTGTTCAAGCCATGACACAAGTCAGTTTCCTGAATGAAGAACATGGAGTATAGTGATCAGAATGCAACTGGAATACTTTAACTGCAATATTTAGTTTTGATATCATGATGTGGATTAATATCAGGTCAGTATTTTGAAAAATTTAGTCCCAGTTAAAGCAAATGTATGACTTAAAATACGGAAAAAATCATGTACTTGTCTATTCATATGATTCTTGGTATTTTGTCAAACCACAATTGCTCTTCAAGTGCTAATCCCAGAATGTTTGTATTTATTTATTTCTTAGTTGTGAATTTTATGTCTTGTGTATATGCAGCATAAAACTTTGGTATATTCTAGTTTGTTACAACACAGCTTTTTCTAGAAACAACCAGAATCCCTACACATATTCTGGAGATTTTGTCTGGTGATCTCTGCCCAGGATAAACAAAATGGTGTTTTTATTTTTATCCTTGTGTTTTATCCTTGGCATTCAGCAGTTATTCAAGGCTTGTCTGACAAAAGATAATTCACAGCTGTTGGCTCCCTTCTTGGAGACCTCAACACTAAACATTGGCTCTCTGATTTTCAGAGAGTCAATAAAACCGATTTTCTGGGGAGAGGAACTTGGGTGCTGAAGGCCGAGATGTGCATTCTCACCTGTTCTTCTGGGTCAGCAGAATATCACAATCACCTGAGGTATATTTATTTATTTATTTGTTTGTTTGTTTGTTTGTTTATTTGTTTATGAGATTCTGAAAGAAAGTGCATTTCTGGAAACCTGGTGCCTGAAGTCTGTTCTGGAAGCAAGCCACCCAAGTGCGTCCCTCATCTTTTAGTTATCACGGACCTGTGTATGGTTGTGTTGTCCGAGGGTGAGTGATTGCTGAGATCAGACGTGACAGCTTCTGTCATGGAAAGGCAAGTCCTAATGCCCAGAAAAGAGGAGGAAAAGAAAGGTAGGAAACACTGTAACAGTGTTCTGCAAGGTGTGAGGCAGAAGGCTCTTGGGCAGGTTTTCCAGTAGAGTATAAAGTACAGAAGGAACTATTTGAAACAAGTTGACTGTGCAAGTTGAGCATGACATGGGCTGTTTAACTTGGCTTTTGATGCTACTCATCATGTCTTGCAGAAGTCACATCTACTTGTAACATACTTGTTTTTCCTGCAAAACTCCGTTTTGTTGCTCTTCTGTCAGTATGTTTCTCTGTTGCCTGTTGTCTGAATTGTAGTTATTGTTATTTTGAAAGCTTTTTGAATCTGAATCTTTCTTGAAGGCTGTGAAACAGGTTGTTTTTCTACATTTACAGCTACTCCTGTTGGTACTTCCATGGTTAGTCTTGTATTTTGTTGGGAATACTTGCTTTTCTCATTTGGACCTCTTCCATGATGCATTTTATTAAGTTGCTAATACCTGGCTCTGTCAACCAAGTACAATATTTTAGATAAGGAGACTATAAAGCTATAAATTACTTTTTAAGTGGCAGTCTTACAGCTGTATCCTGTGACCCACATGATTATTAACTGCCTTGGTGTTGTTAGAAAAGTGATATGTGTGTATTGAGTAACAACCAGTGAAAGGTAGGAAAGTTTAGTTTAGTTGTTTAAAGGAAGTTTAATTGTTCTTAAATTGTAAGTGTAGAAACACTAACTCAGGAAAAAGTAGGATCAAATGAAAGGAGCTTCCTCTATGTGGGTAGCATTTTCCTGGATGTGATTTCTTGATTTTGTCTCTGAAATATTAAAAATTATTATATTAAATGAGAAAAAATTCTTTTTGGTCAATTGAGTTTTGAACTGCTGTGTATGATTTTTTTTTTTTTTTGGATAAATTTCTTGTTACAATGTACCTTGCATTTTCATTCTGTGGATGACATTGGACAGCCCTAGATAGTGCAGGGCATCTGCCAGGAGAAGACCATGAAATTTGTCAAAAAAACACAGACCAAAGCAGGCTGTTTTCCAGAAGTCCATGACATTTTTAGATGAAAGACAGAGGAAATTCACATAGGCCAAAATTATTTTCATCTTGAAAACTGGAGGGACTTTGAACTAGAGAAGACACTTTGAATTGGAAAAATATAATATTTTGTCTTTTATTAAGTAACGTTTGCCTAGATGTTAAGGTATAAATATTTCTAGTGTGATTTTATAATCACAGCAGTGGAACACAGTGCATAGCTACTACTATTAATTTAAGTTGATTAGATATTTTTAAATTTCAGTATGGAAGGGAATTCAGAAATGTGGCTTTTTTCTGTCACCTTTAATATTACTACACGCTAGAGAGTGGGATATTAGAGACACAAATTTTAAGTCGAGCCGAGGACTTTGTCAAATTACTGTGTAATAAAGGCAGGTGGAAAATGAATTTTTCATTCAGCTCAGGAAAACAAAAAGTTAAACCTTAATCTTGCCTGCTGCTGCTTTTGTATCAGCAATTATGCTATTGCTCTGTGTATGGCATTTCACGGAGCAGTGTGTCAGTGTATCCTGAGACAAATGGTCCTTGCTTTACTCTTACAGATACTTAAACGGAAATAAAGACATTAATTGTTATTAGGCATTTTCGTGCTTGAAATAATTTCCCTTTTATTGTAATAAGTCATTACATTCATCAAGGGATTGCTTTGAATTTTAACAAGCATTACTAGCATTTGTAACAAATTTTCTTGCTAGAAGTTCTGTGAATGCTGCATCATTTATTATAAAAGTGCAAAATTGCATAATTTTTCACAAAGCATAAACCCTGTTAGTAATGGGTTCCATTATTAGAGATAATTGATTTATATGAATAATAACCTTTTCAGAGCTGTTCTTTTGTTTGGCATTTTTATTATTATTGTTACTAGATATAAATTAATTTAGCTTTTCTGCATTTGGGGAGGAAAGACAGAAATTGAAAGGACTGAAGACTAACCAAAATTAATTCTATTGCATCTTCTTTTGTATAAAAATGTGGTGTAGAAAGGCTTTTGACATATCACTTTTCTTCTCTATTTCTTTATTTATGTATTTATTTCCCTTTTCTGTGTGTCATGCTACAGAATGGTTGGGTTGGGTGTTTTTTTTCCCTGTGATGTTATATCCATTGAGGTGGGGTTGGATTTGATTACGGAGAAGTATTTTTTTCTTTATGCACTATTCACTTTTCTTTGGAGGAGAACTTTGAGTGACTGTAAGGACTTTGCTGCAAAGGATCTCCTGCAGTCTCAGCTCACTATACATCACAAGTCTGTGTGTTTAGAAGACAGTGAGAAGGTTAGTGTTCTGCAGGGTCCACAGGCACTGCTTTAAATCAGGTAATGAAGAGGTGAATTCCTCTCTTGGCTTTGCTGTAGGAAGGCAACCTGAGTACAGAAGTAGTTGTCCTCACCTGTTAGACTTTCTTATCTCCTGCTCCCTTTTTTTTTCAGCCTGCTAACTCTCCATACCTTTCTCTCTCACATGTGCTTGACAGAAATACATTAAAAAGAGGTCCCCTGCTTTCTCCAGGCTGCTGTGTCTTAGTTACAGATACAGGACTCTTTAAACAGGGAAATACAGCTTTCTTCTGGCATGTGTACAGCTATGGTGGGTAGGTTATAGTGTCACCTGTGTGGAGGAGAATGCAATATATGTTTTTCAGTCTGTACACTAACTTTCCCCTAATTTCTGTTCTCTTCCCATGTGTAGAAATGAATCAGTTGCTTTTATCCCCATGAGCCTTGAAATTTTAAACGTGTGTTTTACTCAGGGTGGAGGACAAGTGAATATTCCTCAAGTATTTATGTACTTGAAAGTAACTAGACCTTTCCAGAATCTTAATGTTACTAGTTGGCCACTGGGTTTCCATTTTCAGTTGTCTCATGAATTAAAGGGTTCTGTAGGAGAGCATTCTTTTCTTAAAGAGCAACAAGATATTTTTTTTCCATTCCTTTAAAAATTCCCCTGTTTTGTCTGCCTTTCCTAACTCTTTTGTCCCAGGGACTGGCCCTGCACCTGGAGTGTCTGATTTGACTCTCTAAAATTTGGTGAGCTGTCTTTTGGGACTGGGAGTGTGAGAGTGTGTTCCCTGACTAGTGTCCAGACTTACTTGATTAAATGCATACATGATGTTTCTTTTGTGACTCCACTGTGTGTCTTTGGTGCAGACACTTGGGCTTTGCAAACTCCGACAGTTTTATTTTCAGGAATCTCACACCTGATCTGTTTTCATTCCTCTGGGATGTGAGCATCTTTTTCTGCTGCAAGAATGGTATTTTTCTTTCCCTTTTAACCCCCCTGAGATTGCTAAGTACAGTCCTTGTGTGTTCAGAGTTATCCAGCTTTAAATTATGTCAGGGAAACCTGGTGTCTCTACTGGTTTTCCAGATTAATTAGGATCTAGAGGTTTCATGTTTTGACTGATACTAGTATTGTAACTATTACATGTTATTTCTCAGTTAGGTTTTTCCCTGTTTTTTAAATTTCCTTTGAATGCTCCCTAGGTGGGTTAAAGGATCAGATTATTTTAGCCAATC
>JAWWES010000094.1:29908038-29919811 GCA_035583135.1 Lophotriccus pileatus
TGATGTTTCCTGAATATTAGTGGCTTAATTCCTATTTGGCTAACTCCTGTGTAAGGAAAAGATTTAACAGAAAAATTTGTGAAAGCATTGCTAAGTATATCTCAGTGATCCTCTTATTTAATCTTACTGCAAGTTAAATATGAGGTAGAGTTCCCTTCTGACACAATTGTATAATTACTAATTTTTGAGCATCTGAGGATTTAGATCAGTGCAAAACTGTATTTCTTGCAGAGCAGTATAAATGGCAAAGTTGTGTGATGACATTCCTATTCCATTCAACTACCTAGAGTTTTTCCATGCTGCAGACTTCAGGATAATAAAAAACTACATGAAGTAACTGGGATTAACAAAGATGCAGTAGGCATGACAGCATGGAGCTTGCATGCAGTAACATAGCCTGCATCACTTGGGTTTCAGTAAGTTACTGGACAGTGTTATGTGGAGCTCTAAGCCACAAAAAGCCAGTTATGTTTGGGGGTTGTGCAATACGAAAATAGATTTATAGAAAAGTAGCGTAAGAA
This sequence comes from Lophotriccus pileatus, assembly GCA_035583135.1. Taxonomy (NCBI): domain Eukaryota; kingdom Metazoa; phylum Chordata; class Aves; order Passeriformes; family Tyrannidae; genus Lophotriccus; species Lophotriccus pileatus. Next base: position 29,908,560 of record JAWWES010000094.1, read on the forward strand.
CCCGAGCTGTTAAATAAGATCACTATTTTTATTCTTTACTTCCATGAAATACTGTAATTAACTCCTATCACCTTCTCCCACAACCAATTTAGGCACAGGGAGAAGGATCTGAGATTCCTTCTTCTTTCACCTTTGCTGCCAGGAATAGCGAAAGGTGTAGGAAACTGTTTTTACAATTGTGTCTGTGATTATACTGGTCCATCTATAATGAAGGCTTGAAAATGAATGTGTTCACATCTGATTTAGTAACAGTCCTGGTAGGTCTTAGGAATGATCACTGACAAGTGATCCCCTCAAATCTTCCTTTTGCTGCAGGACATGAAGTTGCAGAGACATCCACAGCCGTGTCTCCACAACTGTGCAAGATCCAGGGCAAGATTAGACTTTATGAGCTTATTACGAGGAGTAAGAAGTTTTAGTCTTGGTAACAGGTTCCTCAGGTGTTGTTCAGAACACAAGCATAATGCATGGGCAGGTTTTTTAAGTTCAGCTATAATAACTTGGGTTGTTTGTCCTCAAGAAGCTGCTGATTCTGGTAGCTTCTAAACCTTGCTAAGTTTGTTTGCAAAAGCATCGTTTTGGAAATGGGTATTGCACCTTGCAAGGATTTTCTGTTTCATCAAGAGTGGCCAAAATGAAGCATGTTTTAGTAGCATTTTGTATGTTTCCTTCAGTAAGTTTTCAAGGTTTTTTTTCCTTACTGAACTCATCTGCCACTTTCTAAAGCTTCAGTTCAGTGTAATGCTTTTGGAAACAGAAGACTCCAGAGAAGCCTTACTGTTAAGAACTGACAGTCTGGTCTGTTTCTTCTTCCTCTAAAAAAAATGCTTATCATGGACTGGAGCTTCTACATCTGAAACTGATGATTAGATCCATCCATTCTGTAATTGCTTCCAGAAGGTGAAGTTTAAAACTGCAGGCTATCAGTGTCTTCTTCAGTGACTTTTCCTGAGTGCCTGAAATTTAATCCTTTTAGTATGTATTATCAGCACAGCCTAACAGTATTTTCTGCTTGGATTCTTTAGAAATTGCCTCTTGGAGCTTTACTCATTATTGTATAAAGAATATAATATTAAGGATGACAAACTGGAAGTTTCAGATTGGTTTCACTGAACCAGTATACACTGAAGTGTATTTCTCTGATGGTCATCTAAGTTGCCTGTATTTATTCCAAACGTGTTGCATTCATGGGGGAAAAACATTTGGTAACATTACTTTGACCTCTTTTGAGTCCATATCCCAAAAAATATGGGGAATAACCAATATCTTCTTTTTGGATAAACATAAACTTTCTGAAAACATTCTAACTTTTTCACTGCTCTTACCTTTACTATTATTTTGTGATACTCAGTCTCTTTTTTCATCCAAGCACCCATGTTGTTATGTTTCCCCTGAGACCACACAATCTGTTTACAGACATGTTTAGAATGGGAATAGTGTGCATTTTCAAGTAGGTGTTTATGAGCTGTGTTCCCTCACACCTCATCACAGATACATCTCTGTCAGCAAAAGCAGTTCTGCAGTACTGGAAAAGGGATCTGTTGCTACAGGCACCCATCTACTCTAATGACACATTTTACCTGTTCAATAAGTTATTCTGTGCTGTCAAGAGTCAGGTACCAGTCCTGAGAACAAGAAGAAGTACAAAACCAGGCTCTGGAAATGAGCTGAGCTCTGACAGAAAGAAGATTTGTGGCTTTTAGGGTGTGTTTAAGGAGAGAGAAGTTGATGGGAAAAGAGCCAGCATCTAAGTATCATGTAACATGAAGAGTAAGGCCATAAAGTTGTGAACAATATTGTTCAGCCTTTTCAAGCAAGTCCATTAATATATTTCTACTTGGTCATGTAAGCTCATATGGACTTTGGGAGTAGACATGGACTTTGGAGATTTAATAAACTTCAAAATAAATTAGATAACTTCTTGGTTTGTAGTTTTGTCTTTCTCTAATTCACTGAGAAAAAATATACGTGTGTATACTTTTATATGGAGAGAAAGTGTGAAGTATATGCTAGTGTTGTTTTATTTATAATATTACATTTGCTGTCTTTTGTATGCTTCATGAGATGTAATTTAATCTGTAAGACATTGATTTACTATTTGAGAGCAGAGACAGTGGTAGTCATGATTTTTCCTCTTGAGCCAGAATTATTCTTTTTAATTTTTCTAATATACAAATACAGAAAGTTTTGTTCCAATCAGTACATTAGCTTAATGCAATTTTTTTGGTTCAAATTACTTTTAAATTGTTTGTCTTGTGGGAGTGCTTGTTCTATCAAATAGCTTTTGGAGCCAGTAAGATGATCAAGCATCTTTTGGACTTCCTTTGGAAAGTAGTTCATAACAACTATGTAAGGGTGCTCTTTTTAGCAACCTTCCACAGACTCCTCAGTGATCAGGGAAAGGAAGACCAGTTTGCAGAAACATTTGATGAGGACCATGTCAGTGTTACAAACGTAACTTCAGAGTGTTCTTGTGTTGAACAGGGATGTTTGGCATTAGAGACCTTGTTAGTTCTTCTAGTATATGTCTTTATAGCACAAGCTTTGTTTTGTGGAAAAATATTGAAAGGTAAATATATTTTTGCAGCTGCTCTTCTTCACTTAAAATGCTGAAGAGCTGTTGTTATTTTTATTATTTCTTTAGTAATGTGTGTTACTAAAAGAAAACATTATTAATTCTACAGAAACTGGTGGCAAAGTTAAGGAAAAAATACACATGGTACCTGTGGCATGATGTAAAATCTTCGTAGAGCTATTGCCATGGCACCTAGTCATCCAGTATAAAATCACAGAATGGTATGGGTTGGAAGGGACCTTAAAGATCTTCTATTTCCAGCTTCCCTGTCATGGGCAGGGATGCCATTCATTCATTTCCTCAGGGTCTCATCCAACCTCAGGTCCCATCTATACTTCCAAGGATGGGACATCCACAGCTTCTCTGGTCATCCAGTGCCCCACAACCCTCACAGTAAGGAATTTCTTCCTACTATCTGATCTAAATCTCTCCTGTTTAAAATAATTCCCCCTTGTCCTGTCACTCTCTGCCTATGTAAAAAGTTGCTGTCTCTCTTTTTTAATAAGCCCCCTTTAGATACTGGAAGGCTGCAATAAAGTCTCCCTGGAGCCTTCTCTTCTCCAGGCTGAACAGCCCCAGCTCTCTTAGCCTGTCCTCCCAGGAGAGGAGCTCCAGCCCTTTGATCATCTTTGTGGCCTCTGGACTCGCAGGTCCGTGCCCTTCTTGTCCTGGTGGCCCCAGAGCTGGACCCAGTACTCCAAGTGGGGTCCATGAGGGCAGAGCAGCGGAGGAGAATCATCTCCTAGACCTGCTGGCCATGCTTCTTTTGATGCAGGCCAATATGCTGTTGGCTTTCTAGGCTGGGGGCACACACCGTTGGCTCATGTCCAGGTTTTTATCCAGAAGAACCTTGATCCTTCTCCACAGAACTGCTTTCAGTTCTGCTTCCAGTCTGTCCTCGTGTCTGGGATTGCCCTGACCCAGGTGGAGCACCTTAAACTGGGACTTGTTAAACCTCTTGAGGTTCTTGTGAGCTCACTCCCTGAAGTTTGTGCATGTCCATTTGGATGGCACATCCTGTCCTTCTGTTGTGTCAACTGCACTGCTCAGCTTTGTGTCATCTGCAGAATTGCTGACTCTGCACTCAGTCCCACTGTCTGTGTCATTGATGAAGATCTTGAAGAGCATTGATCCCAAAACAGAGCCCTGAGGGACTCCACTCCTCACTGGCCTCTGCCTGAACATAGAACCATTGACCACAAATTGGTCAGGCAAAATTTGGCATTAGTAAAGCCGTGCTGGCTGTGTCTGACCACTTCCTTGTCTTGTATGTGCCTCAGCATGTGTCCATAGGAATCTGCTCCATGATCTTCCCCGGCACAGAGATGAGGCTCACCGGTCTGCAGTCCCTGGGTCTTCCTTCCTACCAAGGAGTAATGTTTCCCTTTTTCCTGCCACGGGGGACTTTGTCTGACTGCCACATCTTTTCAAATGTGATTGGGAGTGGCTTGGCAACAATGTCAGCCAGGACCCTGGGATGCATCTCATCAGGCCCCAAAGACCTGTGGCTATTCAGTTTCATCTTGTGGTCCCAAACCTGCTCTTCATTTACAGTGAGGGAGACTTCACTCCCTCAACACTGACTCAGAGGTCCATGGACTTGAAAGAAGTGGGCAGCCTTAAGAGAAGACTTTGAAGACTCAGGCAGAGAAACTCATTGAGTACCTCAGCCTTCTGCATATCCACTGTCACCAGTTTTCCTTTTTCATTTATTGAGGGGTGTACATGCTGCTTGTCCTTTCTTTTCTGATATACTTGACTGATATAGAATCCCTTTTTGTTCTTCTTCACATCTCTTGCCAAGTCCCATTGTATCTGTGCCTTAGCTTTGCTGATCCTATGCCTACACATCCAAGCCATATCCCTGCACCCTTCCCAGGTCACACATCCTTGCTTCCACTGCCTGTGCATCTCCTCCTTACTCCTCTGTTTGAGCAGTATCTAGCCTTGCTAGGTATCCTAAACATGAGGATGGAGAGCTCTTGTGCTCTAAGACAGGTGTCCTTAAAGACTTGCCAGCTCTGATAAACTCCTTTGTCCCTAAAGACAGTTTTCCAGGGGATCTCTTCCACTAATTCTTTGAGCAGCTGGAATCCACTCTTGCAAAGTTCAGGGAGAGAACTTTGCTTTTTATTAGGCCCATGTTCCTCAAGATGGCAAACTCAGATAGGGCACTGCCACTAGAGATCAGACCTCTCCAACCTTAAGCCCCCTGATGAGCTCATCCTACTTGGAAGAAGTTGAGAAAATTGAAAAATGAAAGTTAACATTTCTACTAGGTGTTCAATTTCCAGGGTGTAGTTTCTAAATTTAGTGTTTAGGTCTTCATAAAACCTTGAAAAAAATTGCTCCATGGCTGAGAAAAAGGATAAAATTGTAACTAGAAATTAATGAAGATTAATTATAATGAAATAGTTGTCTTTAATTTTACTTTTTTTTTGTTAGATTTGTGCATAAATTTAATTTGTAGAGAAAAAAGAGGAGTATTTCTAGTGCCTGAGCATTGCCTAAACCCAGCATCTTATATGTAATTGGTTGCTCTAAAAATACATATTCTAACAGACTCATCCATTACAGATATCAAACCATTTTGTTTTCTTAGGCAGAAATTGGATTTTCTTGATCTGAAAAGGCCAGTTTCTCTTCTGACATTACATGTAATTAATACATTCTCTATTTATCAAAATCAAAAGTAACTGGAGTGCAAAATCACCCAAACTCTAGTATATTAATTGCGGCTGCTTAATTTAACATTGTTTTAGTATTAGCACAGTGATTTTTGTATTTAGTCACTAGTAAAATTACGTATGCGTTTCTGAAACTAGAAATTCAGAGCTAGTGTATCCTTAGGATCTTTATCTGATTTTATTTGTTAAACTGGAAAACACTTACAGATCTGCTGTGAGAAGGAGAAAAGTATTACTGTTCCTGAGACGTGTTCACTGTGGCTATGATCACTGCAGAAAAGCCTAGGAAAAACTAATCAGTTTTCATTCAGAGCTTAATTTATGTCATGCACAATAAAACACATGGAGGAAAAAAAAAGGAGTAGTGAATGTTTTTTCACTGTATTTTTTCAACACTACAACAACCACAGTGCATTTTGTGCCAGCCCCTTTGGAGAGATGTGTACCCACGACTGTGTTCTGTGAATGCATGTGATCCAAGTTAAGGCTGTACCAGGAACTGTTACTTCTGAGCTTGTGGAATGTTGGGCTTTGCAGCTGCGGTCCTTAAAATGTTATATAAAATGTCTTTTCTAAGGGGTCTGTTTTCCACAACAGTTTTTCCAAAAGGCTAGCAGAAAGCAACATCCCTTTCACTCAGGCTTTGCCAGATTTTGGGGATCTGTTTTCTGCTTTCAGCTTTGCTAGAACAGTTCTCAAGAATTTTGGGATGTTCAAACAGTGTCTTGTTTAGTTGGCATGACCTTTCCCTTGTCTGGCCTTCCCTTCTTTCTTCTCCAGGAAACACTATTTATCCTGAGGTAGACATTGACAATTCCCATGCTGAAACTTGGGGACTGAGAGTTTGATAAAGTCATATTAGAAGGAAAAAGGGGACAAGCTGAGCTAAGCGTTGCTTATTACTGTTTTATGATAATACATGCCACTGTGCAAGTGGCATGACAGCAGCCAGGTGGCTGTATTGGCCTTTTATCCACAGCAAAACAGCCTCCATCCCAACACACAAATGTCATATGGATTTCTAAAGTATTTTGTAACCTGAGCATCCAGACAACATCCACAAGTATGTATTGTTATACACTTTTCTTTGCAGCTTTTTCTATCCTATGAATAGGGTGTTGTAAGTGAAAGTGTTCAGTATTCTGAATGAAATCAACTTGATTTGTGTAATTCTTTACTCAGAGTTAGGTAATCTTTTTAATAACTAAAGAGTAGAGGAAGACTATGTCTACAGCATATAATATTTAAGATGGTAAAACACAGTTTTATCAATGAAGCAGCTGGTTGATATTTTCTTCTAAGCAATAGAGCAAATATAAGTGATATATTTAACAGTAGCTAAGCTGAGATATTCTGTTTCTGACTTGATATTGGTTTCCTGCGTGTTACTATTAATAGGACATTTCTCTACATTTTTGAGAAAGTTTATATTGAAGAAATTACAGTAAAAATATAGCATTTTTAATAAACAGTTTTGCAGTCAATTATACTGTATTTAAATAAGTATGCTTCCTTAAAATTCTTTAAAAAAAATCTATAATTAGCGGCTTTTCTGTCAAGGATTGAGGTGTGTTTGAACTGCATCTATTACCTCAGGTCTTAATTGGAATTGCTTAAATGTGTAGGATCAAAGCTGCCACCATATTGATGGCAAATGATGTAAAAATTTGTAAGATGTGCAAGAAAGTCTGCTGCAAGAGTCCTGGCCATTCAGCCTCTCCAGACCTGAGTGTGTAATTTCATATTTGTGCCGTTCTGGCCGAGAGGTCAACCAATGTCACCATAATAGGACAGCAGTCCCATGTTGTCCTGGTCCAGCTTATGTTCCTCTGAGTCAGAAGGTACCTCTGCTCTCTGCATCATCAACGCAATGACCCCGAGACTTTAATATTATGAAATAGCTTACTGGAGTTCAGTTGGCTTACCTTCTGCTTGGAAAGATGTCAGAACTAAGCCAAGGTAAGCAGTGGAGTCAGTCAGGAGGTGAGAGGAGAGGAAAGGAGAGAAAGGGCCCTTATGTTTGATGGCAGAAAACTATTAATTCAGTGTAGTAGTACAGAAAAATTATTGTCTAATAGATGTGGCTAAACAGTGACAAAATCAAAGCAGTTAAATTTAGAAAGGGGGAGAATATGTAATGATTAGAGAAGAAACACAAGTTTTACAATCAGTAAGTTAATTACAGTGACACTTTATTGAATATATTTTAACTGAGTTAAGTCTTAGTAAAATATAAAGCAAGTATCGACATACATAGTAATTGTTTCAGGTACATTGCAGTTAGTAAGTTATAGTAAATAGTATTTATATTTAGTTAGTAAATATACTGGTAAGTATATTTAATTTTGACAGTGTTTGAATATTGCTGAGAAATATTACATCAGCATTGTTTAGTACTTAATGAGGATTAAATTAGCCATTTTTCTTTTTGCTTTAACATTAACACAGGCTTCAGGATTACTGCTTTAAAAGCAGCTTGTTGTCCACTGTATGTACACACAGCGCAACATAAATTTTTGATGCTTTCTGGATAGGCAAATCTTCATTGCTGTTCTTGGATTTGCATCAGAATTTGAAGTAGCAGCTCTCTTGCAAGTATTCTGATTTTGTAATGAGGGATTGGCTCACGTTGTCGTAATTCAGTTCTACAGAGCCATGCTTTGTTCATTGAGCAGTTTAGTCCCTTGCCTGCCAAGAAGATCCTGATGAGTTCCAGTTTTCCTTTTGAAGAACAGAAGCACTTGAACACTGAAAAACAAATATGCTTTCGAAATGATTACCACTAACTGCTGCCAGGGTGTCTGTTTTCCTTTGTCCATTTCACTGCAAAATAGAGTGTGTTTATGCAGAGGACTTTCTATGGTAACTTATTTATACCAAAGATGCATGTAACGTTTAATAAATGGCTTCTCCATTTCAGCACACCTGTGAGCATCTGTTTTGAAGAGAGGAGTGGTTATTTCTATCAGAGCACTGTCACCTCGGGCAGTGTCTCAGGCAAATTTTGCAGGTCACAGAGCGCATATATAGATAGCATTGAGGATTCTTGGTTCTAAGCAATCCAAAAACATTGTACTGGTTGGTAGCCATGAAGATTTCCTACTTTTTTGTGTTGTAGTGTTGCTGGAGAGAACTTTGTAAAACAACAAGTTTAGTACGTAAATCTACCATGGCACTTGAGACTTGGACAATTTTAAGGCAGTGTAGCACTTGGAATATTACTTTATCATATAGTGAAGTTTTATATACACAAGCAGCAAACACAGAACTTGGTGGTCTTAAAGCCAGGACAAGCATTGGGCAAATATATGTAGAGGTCTGTGTAACATTTGTTTAAATGAACCTTACCTTCCAGTCCTTTAGGTTATCTGAGCAGGCACACTTCCTTCCTAAATCGTGTTTTGTGCAGTAACTTTTTATGTGTGAAGGATTTTAATGTTTTGGTTATATGAGACACGCTGGGGTTCTTTTGTGTGTATACTGTCAAAAGGATCTGGCAGTAGATAAGAAAATAAACAGAACAGCTAGAATGATAAAAACAATGGCGTGCTTTTTTTTCCTATTTCTCTGAACTATAACTGTAGGGAGATTTCAACATCAGATTATGGTGACTGTCTTGACCCATGCTTCCAACTTTGGGTTGGAAAGGAATTCGTGAACTCCTTTAGTCTCAAAGTACAGTAATCACTAACACAGGGAGCTCTTTCTCCATGATATCACAAACAGAAATATGGCTTTATTCCCAGAGGCAACACTGTATTTTGAAAGCAACAAGATATTTGTGCATTCCCTTGCAGGAAAACACATTTGTGCATGAAATAATTATGGCAATTATACTGCAGTTTATTTTCAGTGTCGAGGTTCTTGGTAATGCTGTTTTTCATACCATCTGTAGAAGCATTATATTATGCCTTCGATTTCATCACTGTGGGATGACACTTGCCACAAGGAAGGAAAAAAAAACCAAGTTTTTAGTTTAAGTTGTTTCTTTTGTGTTTTGTTCTCATGAATGATATTTAAAATAATTATTTTCTTATAATTGTAGTGGGTTTACAGTTTCATAATTCTGAGGTTATCGGTGGTAGGTGATCAGATGTATTTGAAATGGTAGGTGATCTCATTCAATTCCTAGTGCTTTCTCCTTTGAAGCTTTGCTAATATGCTTCTTTTTGTGTGTTTATTTCAACCTGCTCTTTTATTAACATTTCTGCCTGAGAGAGGCCATCCTTTTTGTTTCTGTAGAATATGTGATCTCTTCATCCATTGTGTCATATAAAGTCAATGTGTTTCTCTTACCTAGTAACCTTTCTCTTACCTAGTAACCTAGTAACCTTAACCTTCCCTTTTCTTGTCTGTGTTCAGCTGCAGTATAATAATTATGTCTGCGCTGACTTCCAATACTGTTCTTCTCTGTTTTGACGTATCTGGAGGTCTCTTTAAGTCCTCCACGTGTCCACCTTTATGTTCTAGTTCTGTGAGTTGCTTTGGGACTTCATACAGCTCCCTGTTTTTGCACTGTCTGGTTAATCAAATTCATACTTGCTAACCATCTTTAAGTTATCCTTATTGTTGACATCCTTCTTTTATAACAGTGGGTTATTTTTATCTGTCATTGCTTTCTCTTATATAAAAATAACTCTTTTTTTTTTCTTAAATTTGGAGAAAATTATTTTCCTGGACTTTTTTTGGAGGTGATTCTTTACTGCAGTGTGCAATATTTAGGTGCATGTGGTGTTGGAATTGTCACACTGTATCGCTTTTTTAGAGATTGATGTCAGGGAAGAGCTTTTAAAAGTACTTTTTTTTCAGGTGCCGTTTCTTTATTCACTTTCATATTTATACTGGGTATTACTTCCCAGTTTATTCTTCTGTGTTTATTTTTATCTTTCACTACTATTTTTTCTGTGATTTTGTTTTCCTTATTCTTTTGTGTTTCTGTCAGTCTTTGTTAAAACCTTGTCAGTATTCAGGGTCTTCTGATCTCTTTATCTTGTGGCTTGGTACATTTTTTTCTTTCTTGTTAAAAGAAATGCCTTTTTATTTTATGGTACCGTTTCTGGTGATCTGCATCAACATACACTCTCTTCAATGTGTGTATCTTCTCTGATGTTGTTCATATATACAACTACAATTCTGAACTGGGGAGCAAAAATAAAAGAAAGATCTTTCCATCTATGATCTTTACCCTCTCCTTTTTTCCTCGTTTCATTAAAGGGGAAGAAGATTTCGTATAACTATTTAACACATTTCTGATTCTCTGTATGGAGTCAGATGGCCTGTATTCTTAGCCTGTTTTTACTTCCGTATTTTCCTAAATCCTGGGTACTCAACAGTCTTCTTTCACTTCATTTCATACTATTTGTCAAGATCTATTCTAATTGTGGGGGTTTTACCCTTCCATGAAGGTCCTTATGTTGACCTGCAATTCCTCTCAATGATGAAATCCTTGAAGCCTTTTCTGGAATCGGGGCTTATTTGGTCACCCATCTGTGTTGAGCTTCAAAGTGTGTGTTTCCTTTTGAGAACTGTCTTTTAGTAAGCGCATTTAAGTGCTTTTCGGAGTTACTACCTTTAAGAAGACTTGGTTTTGTTTTGTTTTTTTTTCCCTGGGAGAACAAACTTTTAATTAAATCCACTTTTGTGTTTTGTCCACTCTACTACTATTCCTCCCATGAAGTTAATGGGATCAGGAAGTGACTGTAGGTTTTTCATGTGTTTCTCATGAATCTGTGACACTTTATGTATTATGTAACACTGACTGAGATTTGATAACGTGTTTAAACCTAAATTCTAATCACTAATTGTTTACTCATCTGCTTGTTTCAACAGGAATTGGAATTTCAGCAATTCAGAGCAACTACCCCTGTACCACGTTGTTGCATGGCTGCTTCTTTTGGGTTCTGATTTTTATTTTTATTTTTGATACCTTTTTTCCAATGTGCTCCATACATAATAATAATTCCAAGTGATAAACGTTTTTATTTTTGCTG
>JAWWES010000094.1:29919821-29986719 GCA_035583135.1 Lophotriccus pileatus
CCTCTTGTGGGGTGATTATCAGTGTACTTTGCAAACACTGTCTAGCCATCTGTAAAATGTTTGTTTGCTCAAAAATGTAAATTACAGTGGAATGGTATTTTTACCATTAAAATATATTTTGATTAAAAAAAAAATAAATCCCTACAGTTCAGACTAGTAGCTATTTAGGTGGTTTGGGTTGGTGTTAGTCTTTGTTTTTTAGTCTTAGCTCTGACTCATCTGAAACATATCACGTGGCTGGCTGTTTCTTTGAAAGTGTTGGTATGAGGGCTATTCATAATGCTGTGCCTATGCGAGAGAGGGGGGTTTGTTTTTCAGGTTGTCTCATTAAGCATTTCATTCCACCCCTTCTTCTGAGTTTTCCCTTCAACCAGCTCCAGAAAACTGCTAAAAAATGGGAACAGGATCACAAAAATCTTGGCGTTTTTTCTTCCAGTGACTTAATCAGGGGCACGTTCCTCCCAGCTAGCAGCAAGTCAGGAAAGTTAATAAAGATCAGGTTGGCAAAGTTGGTTGTCCAGATGTTAAGTGAAAACGACCATGCCTGAGGCTTTTAAAGTTGTGCTGAAGAAGCTTGTCAGTTTGGTTAATACATAGCAGGAAAGTCATGTTTTCATAACAGTAGTTTCTAAATATTCAAATAAGGTGTTGACATTGATCCTACAGATTCTTAACACAGTCTTCTGTTAGATATGATCTAATTTATTATCCTGTGCAAGATAATATGTTATACAAAATTTCAGAGGTTAGTCACCGGGAAAACTATAAATATTTAAGTATACAAATTAAATACATTGCTAATGTTACTGAGAATCATATTGAGAACTGTAGGAAATAAGAAATACTTAAAACTTTGTGGATGTGAGCAGAAAGCAAAAATTTCCTACTGTTTCCTCTCCTGTTCTCTCCAGGAATATGCTGAAATATTTTGATACTTAATGCCATGCACAATATAGTAGTGTGTTTCTCAGATATTAGGAAGAAAAAAATATAAAAATTCTAAATATGTACTTGAAATCTCTTTAATTAGAAATGTGTCAAAGCATGAATGTTGCACTGAAATGATTTGGTTTGACTAAGTTTAGTGAAAGCTATATTATAAAAGGTTTTTGAAGCAGTTTTTCATGGTTTAAAGGTGTAAAGGTTGTTTTAAAGTGCTTTTTTTCTTTTTTTTTTAATTACCATTACCCTCAAGCTTTAGCGGGAAAGCTTTTGTAACTTTGTGTGGTTATTTTGTATGATTGTTGTAAAGCAGCCTGGTTGTTGGATGTGAGGTGTGAGACGGGAGGCATGAGGGTCGGTACTAAAACAAGGACCACATTGTTCAGGTAGGTAAACACTGTCAAGGTGGGTGCCTGCTGCTCAACGTTTTATGAGGCTGATGTCTAGACTCTGTTCCATACCTCCTTTTGCCTACTGTATTGCTTTAGTCAGGCCATCTGAGTTCTTCTGATTAGGGTTTTGCCTCCCTGGAGAATTCTGTTTCATTGTGAAGGGTTTCAAATTTTCTCAGTAAATAAAAATTTTCAGCGTAACTTTTTTACTATTAATATTTTATTACTACTTTGTTATTTGCTCTTTCTGCCTTCTGCTTGATCTATGTTTTTTTGCAGAGAGGTTTATCTATCCATTTTCTCCTCACTACCAGGTTTGCAACAGGATACAACCACTTAGTTTTGCATCTCTCTTTTTTGCATTCTCCAGGTAGTTTTATTTTTGAACCTGGAACTAAATGGAGTGGGGTTTCGATTAATTATTTATTTATTCTGAAAGGCACTCTGTAGTTTGAGTCATTTCTCAATACATGTCAACCCCCAACAAATTCAGAAGAAAACTTCCTGTGGCTAGTTTGATATTTGGTGAATATTTTGAAAAAATGAATCTCTTGAGATTTTTTTCATCTCTTTTAAGGCTCTGTTGGCACACAAAAGACACCTTTGAGATTTTATGGCAGCTATATTATTGTAACATTCTCCTGATAAAAAGAATATGAAAGCAGCAGAGCTAAATGAGCTGGCTGGAGAAGGAGAATAATTCATTCATCTGGCTGTTGAACTGAGTTTTACAACTGAGTTAAGAACTTAATGTTTCCATTTTGAGGCTCTTTCAATCTAAGTTCATATTTTCTAAATTTATATCCTTAGGGTATCCTTAGTTCTTCTTCTCTATTTTCTGCTCTTATGGGAAAAAAAAAATCCCACACTTTAAACATGGTCCCTGAAAGACTGAATAAAGATATTTATTAGCTGAAATGGAATATTTTTGGATTTTCTTTTCTGGATGTTGTGGCTGAAAAATTTCAGAAGAATAATTTTTTATTACTTTTCATTGAAATCACCTGCTAGAAAAGGATCTATTGCCTTTCATTTATGGTGAGACAAAACTATCATGTATAAAACTTTTATTACTCTTCGCTTTACCTGCCATTTTAATATAATATTCAAATATCCTAGCTTGAAAGACTGAATAGAAAAATGCCTGTAGCAAAACCCAGAAAAATGACGTATGTGCTGTGAACTTTATCTCCTCAGGGCACTCTGCTTGGTCTTTAAATTTTCATTGAAGTGTTACGGCTTATAATAATTTAAATTTCATTTGCCTCTTAATACCGTGTTTTAGTTTCAAAAACGGGCATTGGAAATGTAGTTATGCAGGCAGTGTGTATGTTTAGTTCACAGTTTCTGGAAATACATGTAATGTTCCCGATGAGAAAATACCAACACTTGGAACTTAATATGCTGTTGTTACTGATGTGTGGTACTACATACTTAACCCAATTCTGCTGTATTGACAGAAAATGCCAGCGTTTTAAAATTAAATATATTTAATCATGTAAAATAGCTTTAAAAATCAAAACGGTTCTGCAATTCGTATGACTGTTGATTTAAAAAAATGGTCCTCTTTTGTGTCTCTATTTGTTTAAGGTATAAAATGGGCATCTAGTTATACCCATGTAGTTTTTGTGCTCTCTTTAGGGATGCAGTATTTAGTACGTGGGCTATTGGTTAACTCTGAAAGGCTGTACAGTTATTCAGGGTTTCTGCTGGTTTCCATACAGGCAGTATAAAGCAGCACATGTGCACAAAATTGATTGAAGGACAATTTAGAGACAGATCCAAAATCCAGTAAAGTGAATGAAATACAGTGATACGTCTCCCTTCAGAAAGATCCAAATTACTAATATTATAAAAAAAAGCAAATGCCATCACAATGCCTTTTTTTTTTTTTAATATTATATATTAGTTTGACTGGCATGTTAAAAAGAAAGCAATTTATAAAGCATTTATATCTCTGTTGTTGCTTGGTTCTGGTCTTTTGAAGAAAAATAAGCACAAGTACATGAATTTGATTGAGGGCACCAGAGGAAGTCTGTTAAGTGTTTTTTCATGCTGTGAAATAGTTCTGAAAATTCCAATAGACTTAAAAAGATAGGAAAAAAATATTTCTTTTCTTTTTAAGTAATAATTACCATTTATATTTTTATATTTTTATTAATATGAATTTATGTTTTTCCCCAAGTCAATCACTATTCTGATAAAACAATATTTTTCTCACTCTTATCAAACTGTTTCTTTTTAGTACAGGCAATTCTTTTCCAATTTCCACTGTTGCTTCTGCTGTTTTAGCATGTGAAACCTGAAACCCTTTCTTCTTGTCATTATGTGAAATTACTTTTTAAATTTGTATTTGTATTAAGATTTCTTTAACTGTTTTTTAAATGCAGCCCATTAATTTGGTCCTTCAGGCTAACAGATACTAAGCATTAAAGTTTACAATTCTGTCTTGGATTTGATAGAGTTCCAGGTAAATGGAAACCCATATTTTTTGGTGAGAGGTGAACCATTAGTAGGTGTCCTGACTATGCTGGCTGTGGCCTTCCTCCCTCAGCTGCCTTAGGAGAGCACAGGACACCAGCAGTTCACCACTGTTCTCGTGGATGATCTTGAAATCTAAAGGGAATATAACTCCTTTTTTTTAGAGAGGAAAAAGCCTGAGTATTTTGATGTTAACACTTATTCTCCAGCAAAATATTGGGTCTTGCAGTGAGATAATGGAAAGAAATGGGTGAGTCAGCAAATAATCTATAATAAAGTAATTTATTACACTTAGCTCTTTTGAAGTGCGCAGACTCATTTATATTTTATATATATGTTGAGCCCATACAGGAAATAAAATTATAAAGTTAAATTATTTGTCCCATAGGCCAAGTGAGAGAAAAGAAGGTCCTCTATGTTAAATGATTTCTAGGTGCCCATGCAGATGCACAGGTATATTGGTTGACATTTTTAGCAATGTCTACAGTGTGCTGTTTAAGAGATAAGCTGTTTTTTTTAAAAAAGTCGTCTGTTTTCAGCAGTGAAAGTGTCCTGTTCCCATCAGGAGACAAATCATTCTGAATGGAATCTCCTTAAAAAGTATTCATAGCTCTGTGGAAGTGAGTTGATTAAAAAAAAAAAAAAAAAAAAAAAAGAAAATTTCAGAGAAAGAGAAGGAACCAAAACATTTAGATACTAGAGGGCACATGAAAGTTAAAAAAAAAAAACAACTCACACCCAAACCCCGTATTCTACTGAAGAGTAGTACCACTGATGTCAGCTACAGATGTTAGCATCAGATGGTATGTTCATAATAGGTCTGATAGAAACTAATATATCTATTTTTTCTTAGTGTATAGGAGAAAAATACCTTTTTTTTAATTGGGACTTTTCCTTTCAGTTTGATTGACTTCCATAACCGACCTACCTCAGGATAACTGAAAATATGAAAGAAAAATTGTTCCGTGAGGAAAGCTTTAGGAATCAGCAAGAAGCTGAAGCAAGGCTTTGAAATTTGATCGAACAGTCTGGAGTAATTTGCTCAGGACTACTTTGGGAAGGAGTTGGGACACAGCATTTGGCAGGAAATAAACCCCAACCCCTCAAATGCTACTCCTACAGAGAATTTTTATTTTGGATCTTGAACTTTTATCTGTTCCAGGAAGTGTGTTTTACAGTTTCTGCCTTAAAGTATTTGCTAAAGTGCACATAGTCAAACGTTACAGCAGGTTCTTTCTGATTCTTTTCATCACTGTAGTTATTACAAATTCTACAGAATTATACAGGCTTTAAAATATCCATGTAGGAGGATGTCATAAATAGGATATTTAAATAGTTTTTACAAATATAATGCAATAAGCTGTTCTGTGTTTCAGTTTCCTCAATCTTAGCATTGTCTTATTGGAGAGAGGATCCCCTTCCTTGACCTGCTGTCAATGCTTTTCCTGATGCACCCCAGGATCCCATTGGCCTTCGTGGCCACAGGGACACACTGCTGGCTCATGGACAGCTTGTTGTGCACGAGGACCCCCAGGTCCTTCTCTGCAGAGCTGCTTTCCAACAGGTCAGATCCCAGCCTGTGCTGGTGCCTGCAGGTTTAACTTGCTTTGTTAAACTTCAGATATTTCTGCTCTGCTGATCTCTCCAGCCTGTTGAGGTCCTCCTGAAGAGCTGCGCAGCCCTCTGGGGTAATGACCATTCCTCCCAGCTTTGTGCCATCAGTGAATTTGCTGAGGAGGCCTCTGTCCCTTTATCCAAGTCATTGGTGAATAAATTAAACAGTACTGGGCCCAGTATTGAACCTTGGGGGACACCACTAGTGACAGGTCTCCAACTAGACCCTGTGCCACTGATCATGACCCTCTGGAACCTGCTATTCTGCCAGGTCTCAATTCACCTCACTGTCACCCCTGTGCGTATTGATGGCTTCCAGAAAGAGGCACTCCATCCCCTTTCCAGGGATTGAAGTAAAGCTAACTGATTGATAGTTTCCTGGGTCCTCCTCCTTTCCCTTTTGGAAGACTGGGGTGACGTTTGCTTTCTTCCAGTCTTCAGGCACCTCTCCTTATCCCGTGACCATTCCAAGATGATTGTAAGCAGCCTCGCTGTGGTATCTGCCAGCTCTCCTGGCACTTGTGACTGCTACAGCCAAGGCTGCCCCCAACTTTCACATCTTCAGCATCTTCTTGTTTGTTATTGCAAAGTCAAGCAGCACACTGTTCCATGTGGGATCCTGCACCACCTGTGACAGGAAGTTATCATCACTGCCTTCCAGGAACCTCCTGGACTATTTGTGCTTCTGTGGCAGATGTCAGGGAAGTTAATACCCCCATAAGAACCAGTGCCTGTGATTTCGGGGCTGCTCCAGGCTGCCTGTGGAAATCCCCATCCACTTTCACCTCCTGATCAGGCTGCCCGTAGCAAACACCCGCAGTGTCACCCTCACTAGTCTGCCCTTTTTTCATGACCTGTAAACCCTTGCCTTGTTCATCTTTTGTCTGAAGATAGAGCTTGATACATTCCAAGTAAGTCCATCACTGTGCCTTCCCGTTCCATCTTTCCTGAACAGCACGTAGCCCTTCATGACAACATTTCAGACATGTCAGCTATCCCACCACATCTCCACAATCACAGTGACATCAAAGCCCTGTAACTGCTCACAGATCTGTAGTTCCTCCTGGATTTTCCCCACACTGCATGAATTGGTGCACGAGCACTTTACAGAAGGATTTGATTGTATCAGTATCCCAGTTAAGCCTCCTTTTGCTACTTGGGTAAAAACTGATACACGATCAAAAACCCCCCAAAATTCTGCTGGTAACACCAGATATGCATTTTTCTGTTTCTTGCCCCATCATTCCCCACAACTGGCAGGACAGAAGAGAACACAACTTGTGTTCTAGTTCCCTCAACCAGTTGTCTCTAGAACCTGAGGTTCTTCTTGACTGTCCACAGGCTTCTCGTTGGGATGTTGTCACTGCTCACCTGAAAAACCAGGTGGAATCAGTTGGCCATACTAGGCTGGGAAAGTTCTTGGTGATGTTCCCTGCCCAGGTTCCAGGGGGACAACACACCTCCCAGTGGATTGGGTCATGTTTTGCTCCTAAGAACCATAAAAAACTCAATTATAAAATTCAAACAGAAGGGTTTTTTGTAAATAGTATTTGTAACCATGGATGTTCAAAGACACTTGGCAGGTATTTCTGGTTTAATACTGGAATGAAAAATCATTGTGTTTTCTTATGACCAGTGACAATCTATCTTGCAAGAAAGGTGTTACAGTAATGAGCAGGTTCACAGCAAAATAAAACTGAGCATGGGGAGGTCTTTCCTCCTCACTGTTGCCCACCTACCATTGCATTAAGGCGATGGAGAAGATAGCTTTTGGCTGTATTTGAGAAACATCATCTCCATTTTGCTCTTTTTTACTCTGTATTGTATTTTGCAGTATGTCTTGTGCAATATAGTACCGTGCTACCTGATATTGTGTGCTGTGACATTGCATTATATTCTGTATTGCGTACATTCTTTGGTATGTGGCATGGTATTGTAAGGCATTTATTTTACTGTACGTGTTGTAAGGTAGGGTGTGTGGTATAAGTGTATGAGCAGGGGCTGAGGCATTGGAATAGGCCAGCCAGGAAAGTGGTTGAGTCACCATCCCTGGAGGTATTTTAGATGTGGCACATGGGGACATGGTTTTGTGGTGGACTTGGCAGTGCTGGGTTAATGGCTGGACTCAGTGATCTGGAAGAACTTTTCCAACCCGATGATTCTATGATTATGTGTTTTTCTTTTGACTGCTTTATCATCTTGCAGTTATGATGGAATTAGGTCTGGGTTATTAGAGAAATAAAGAGAAAAACTCTCTAAATGAGGTTGAGAGTAGACTTGCAGACTGAAGTGTCTTCATTCTGAGGAAGTTGTTGGTTAAAAATATATGTACCTCTTGCTTATTTCTTAAGATAATTGGTCCAAAACAGTGATAAAAAAACAGATGTATGCTATGTGCTGGCCACATGCCAGTGTGTTATAACATTAAGAAAGTTATTTAAGATTCTAAAACTTGCATTATTTTGTTAAAGGTAATTAAATCACCACTTGTTTCATATCCGCAGGAAAACCGAATACTCTGTAAATATCTTTTCAGAGAGGAAATTAATTTATTTAGCAACTCGACTGGTACCAAAGAAATTAAAAGTTGCCTCCTGTATAATTCAGTTTACCTAATTCGGATGATTAAAATCAACTTGGTACTACAAGTAGCTTTTCATGTAGCCGTGGAAATTGAATATGGTTCAACAGGAAGTATTTATATTTTTCTTGGAGGAAGGGAAGCCTCTGATGTTGCAGTGGCCAGAGGAGGAGTAACTTGCACAGCTGCTGATAGAAGGAGGACTTGGACACGTATGGACAGACTAAAATGGCCTGGACTCAAGTCTGCCTAAAATGCAGTGTGACTTGTGCTCCAGTTCCCTCAAGCAGTTGTCTCAAGGCCCTGAGGTCCTTCTTGACTGTCCACAGACTTCTTGTTGGGATATTGTCATTGCTCACCTGAAAAACCAGTTGCAATCAGTTGGCCATGCTAGGCTTGGAAGGTTCTTGGTTCTGCAAGGTGTTCCCAATGGATGATGTGTTTTCATAGGCTCCTTGACTGTTTCACCAATTTTTATCACTCTTTTCAATTTTTAATTATCATATGGACTTATCACTGTAGCTAAATTAGCTATGAATAGGTGAAAATGCTTAGGGGAGTTTGTTGGTTTTGTTTGGTTTTGATACAGATAATACAGATTCTCTTGTTAAGTTAGACATTAGTATAGAAATAATTTATTCAGGCCATGTCCTGTTGATTCAGCCAAACTCTGATTCAGTGTGTGTTACATTCTCCGGCCTTTGAAATCCAAATTTAAATTCCCACATGAAACAGAATTGCCCTAATGTTCATAAGCTACAGTGATTAGGTGAATTTGTAACTTTAACAGATCTCCATGGACTTTCAGACTTTTGAATACTTCAAATCCATTTTGTTATTCATGATACAAGGATCTTTTAACCTTTTCACTGTTTTCAGTTGTAAGGGATCATAACCTTGTGAGAACCTGTGGGTCACTTACATGCTGTGATGCCTCTTCACATACAGAATTCTAAACTTATCACAGCATTTCACCTCTCTCTAACTACTGCACATCTGTTACAGAAAATAGAGCATTGGGGTTTTAGTTGTAATTATTCAAGAATCTTTTAGGATACCTTAAAGAGAATGAAAGTAAATCAATGGAAGCTCCAAGTGAAGTCAGTTTAAAAGGAAACAATGAAGGTATCCAGCGTTTTGTTGAATGATCGTGTTTCTCTGGTCAAAAACGTTATTAACATAAAATGAAATTGGAAATGCTATCTTGCATGAAGTCTTGGTCAGTAATTGTAAAATCATAAATTATGTACTACATACTCCATTTATTCAGGCTTCCACAATTCTGAAAGGCACAGGCTGAACAAAGAATAAATAAAAATTATACACTTCTTCCTATTTTATTTCTGCCTGTCCAGTCTGTGTCTGAGTTAGATGAGTGATTTCTGCTCCACTCAGTTAAAATACTGTTCTCTAGAAAGAATTTTGATGATGTATAAGTAACAGTTTGGGTTTTTTTGTACCAAACTTAAAAACGTTTCTCTTGAAATATGGTTGAAATTCATATAAAGTGGCAACTATGTTGCAACATAATTTAATTCGCTATTAAAATAATTGGTGATCTCCATGTTAACATTCTTGCTACGTTAAAATTGTATTTTGAAATCTGCAATTGCAGAACTGTGCAAAATTCCTTCAGTACTTCAACAGCAGATGTCCTAATGCAGCACATTTCTGCATCCTGTTACAGAAAAGATGTAAAAAATATAATTTGAATGTATGTTTTCCATTTCCAAGCCCAACAGCATTTGTTTTGAGGTTACTGCAAAGACTTGCAATACATTTAATAGATTTCATGTTGACTGCATTTGCACATTTCCTTCAGTTGGATGTGTTGCTATCCAAATTTATTTGCCAAAAAGTGGTCTCGCAGGTTGTGTTCAGTTTGATTTTTAAGAATTAGATATGGAAAGACTCCTTCTGTAAGAATTCTGATTTTCAAGGTTACAATTCTACAGTTTTTGGAAAGTATTAACAGTACACACATTTTATCCTGTATACACTTTATTCAATAATTAGCAAACTGATTCATGTGGCTTTAGATTTGTTACCATTTCTTCTTCTTAATGAGGGTGAGTGATTTTTAAATTTTTTAAAAAATATTATTTTTAAAGACCTGCAAGCCAGTTCTTTTTTTTATGTTTCCCAGAAGCATTCTTTTTACATCTGTAGAATTAAAAACTTGCAGAAATAATCAGGATAAGATAAAAGTCATTTTTATTGAACTACATTAGATGAAAGGCAAAGATTTCTTTTGAGGTATCCATTACAAAGCCATTAACTGCACCCATTCAATATATTGTTGAGTAATACATCCTTTTATTCTCAATTTGAGCATAGAATCAGACTTCAGTTTTAAAGGGGGCTTCTTCTGATGGAGATTCTAATGAGCGATACTACAAGTACAGAAACTGCTAAAAAGATACTTGCTACACTATAAATAACATACTTAATATATTTAATGAATGTTGTGTAGTATTTCAGCTATTATGTGATATTTATTTCTTCTGAGGGAATATTAGTCTTTTTCAGTAGTTTCCTTTGCTTACATTCAGCAGTAGAGCCAACTGGGGTTCCTGTAAGTTTTTCTCCTGGTAGTGTCTAAATGTTTGGAAAGATTTCTCTGGCACATGTTGTTCGTACAAAAATTATATATGAAAAGCAAATGCCCATAGAAGAAGAAAACACACAACATTGCAATGAGGTTCTTGAGTGTTTATAACCCCTTTTTTCACGTGAAATTGGTCACACCATCTTTATGTATCCATTACCTAAATACTTTTTGCAACTCTATGTACTACATTGGAAAAAAGAGAAAGGGAAGATGAATTTGGAAACTTTGTGTAAGAAATAGGTACACAAACATGCAGTATTCACTTCAGAATATGTGCTGTTTCAAGCTTTTTTATTACAGATAATAGATAGATCTCAACATCCTAGAGGCAAATGCATATTGGCACTAATAGTTTGAATAATCAGCTTTGTGTCATGCTTAAAACTCCACATTTTTTTTAATGTAGAATGTAGTTTGTGGATTTTTTTTTAATTTAATCAGAGCACTAAAATCCTTATCTGGGATTGCAGGCATGGAGTTTTGGTCCAGCTGTGGATCTGAGAGCAAGTGAGTCCAAGGCAGAATTTAATTGTAAATGCCAAAGACATGCACTCAGCAGGTTTAAAATACTCTTAGGAATGACCACGTGAACACTTCTGGAGGGTCTGTTCACATGCTTGATCTTATTTGAAGGCTTTGATTTGTTTTAGAAGGATGGAAGGAAACATTACTGAGGGTTAACATTCTAGATGTGGTTTGGTGTCAGCTGCTATTGTGTGTCCAGTAATAATCAGTGATATTAAGTGCAGTGATACAGGTTGCAACATTTTCTGTTTTGTTTTGCCCTTTTTTTATGTTTTTATGTTATTTAATGATTTCCCTCCAAAACTGAACCATAGTCACATATTTGTGACTATGGCCAGAATAATAAAGAAGAGAAACAGTCCCTTCAACACCACTTACACTAACAGTGGTCTTGCCATATTACTCTAGTTCCCACGTCTTAACTGACAATCAATCTAACCATCAAACACTGGTGAATTAAGCTGAAAGTTCTCATTATAATTCATCTCTGATGCCTCACCCAGAAACAGATTTACATCTGATTTATGCTAAGAAGTGCTAATCAGCATGGAAGTGCAAAAGGCAGTGAAATAGTATCAGTGTAGCGTAGCGTACACTATACCTTGAATTTGACTGAAGCTGTATAAAACTGTTCCATTTCATTTGCTCAGCTGTTGCTTTTCAGCCTAATTAATCTCTGATTAATAGAGGGCTTGTGAGAATCAGTATTCTTCAGTATACCACCTCTTAGTTAGGTGTGTTTCTTTAAATGTTAATCAATCCGTGAAAGGAACTTCGAGTGGCTTGGCAGTCCTGCAGTCTAGAGTATGAGCACTCTGAAATATCCAGTTAAAAAAACACTTGTTTTTTCGAGGTTAAGACTGGAACAAGGGACATTTTGCGATAAGGAGGCTCCCATAGGGCAGCTGCTCCCTTTTTTATGAGCCATCAAAAGGGCATGAACTGCATATGCCAAGACTGCAGCTGGATTGAAGTTGCTTTGTTCTACTCTAAGCCTAGGACTAAGAGTAGTTTAGTTCATGATTATCTTGGAGCAGGTCAAAAGTTGTCGTTTGAAAAACTCCTCTTCAGGCTTTTCAAGACCTTACTGATCAAGATCTTTGTGCCGAGATTAGTTGGTATCTTGAAAATCATGTGCTTTTGTTTCATTTTTGAGCACATCCTAAGTTCATTGACCCAGAAAGCCTTTGATGGCAGCT
Organism: Lophotriccus pileatus; assembly: GCA_035583135.1. NCBI lineage: Eukaryota > Metazoa > Chordata > Aves > Passeriformes > Tyrannidae > Lophotriccus > Lophotriccus pileatus. Next base: position 29,932,167 of record JAWWES010000094.1, read on the forward strand.
GTCGGGCACTTGAAACAAAATGACTCCTCTGGTTAGAGCTGCGCCCCATCAAAGATGAGAGAGAAAAAGCTGACAGTATGGTGTTCGTGCAAAGATAAAGGATGAAAGATAGCAATGTGTTGCTTTCTTGTGTCAAAGGCTTCTTTCCTCCCTCTTTCTCCACAGCTGTTTTTACTGATGTGTTTGGTTTAGGCTATTAAGCATAATAAAAACAAGAGCTCTTACAAGGAACTGCTTGATGAATGTGAATGTTTTGGTGACATTAGAAGTCGGTGCTTTTAAAGCCACACAGACTGAGGGGTATCTGTGCTTAATAATTTACTAGATTGCTACATAGCAACGAAATAATGCACTAATTGTTGCGGAAAAGTGTATCTGCTGTCTTTTTGCTTATGGAAATTAATCTTAACTCTATCAGGATTAGAAAACTGAGCTCCCCTTTCTGGGAAACCCGATTGTTCAGACTCCTGGCATCGTATTCTTCTAATTATTATATTGTGTCTTAATTATGAACTGTTCAGAGCTTAATTGCACCCTGTAAGTACCCTGTGGAAAAGCATTCTCTACAGGAATTTCGACTGAACTGAGCACAAGTTAGTGGAGTGCACTTCCACTTTGTACTTAACTTATTTATTCAGTGTCCTTATTTACAAAAATGTTTTTAATCACGAATTAAGTACCAAGAATTCTTAAAAATATAAATAAAAGTGAAGACATTGCAGAAACTTTGCACTTCCCTCCCATGCTCTTTACTGCATGGTAGTACTTTTGCAGTTCTTAGACGTTTCCATGTTTATCTGGGCAGCTTCTTTGAGATTGGGTTACACTGGCTTTAAAAGGAAAGTTGAGATTTTTATAAATGTGCAGGCTGAAGGCCATCCCTTCCTACTGCCCTTGTCATTTCAGGTAAGGTTGCTTTTCTCTGTGACTGTTATTGCTGGAATTGCACCCTGTCTTCTTTCCATGAAAATTAAGTGGGTTCATTTGAACATCAGCTTAAGTACCCCCTGACTGGTAGATCAAGGGGCCATAAGTCTCTGTCAGTGGCAGACACATTGCTGTGGTGTTGCTGTCATGTCAGCTGGAATAGCCAGCCCTAAGAGGAATTTGTGGTCCAGCCCTGAGCTGTTAGCTTTGTCAGTCCCCAAATACTTGACATAAAAAGCACAAGAAATTGATACATTTTATTATACTGCCTTACAGGATGAATCTGCTTTAGCAGATGCTGATTTTTCTTTTTGCTAGTCAGTGTATAAACATCAAAAGTTTGTGCCTCCTAGAAGCTAGTAACATTGTAGCTGCTAATGTCTTCAGTTTACAGCCCCTCATTAAGCCTGTAAACACTTTAGTGGTCTGTAGCATTGAAAAATAGGTGTGGAGAGACATTACATGTGACAAGACCTACACGTCTCATTTAGAAACAGGTCCCCGGGAAAGCTGGCCTTTTGGGGCTCTTTGGGTAAATATCTTAAATATAGGAGCAACTCTAGTGTTCTCCTCTAGCCAGGATGCATAAGACAACTTGGAAAATAAGCAAGGAAAGTTAAAAATAACAAGCAGAACACATGATAAGTTATGACCCTACTTTCAATGAAGTCAGTTTTCTGTGGGTAGTAGGTACCTTTTTGCTGTAGGTATGATTAATATTTATTTGTTGATATTAAGAAGGCACTTGTGTATCTCCTTGTTTAGTTCTCAATTTATTTAAAATCTCCGTGTAATTTAATCACTAACAACAGTTAGCTTGGATGTAAATTCAATGCATTACTTGTGATAAAAAATGTTGTTGGTAATTACACAATCTCTTTAGTTGACAACTATTTTGAATGGTGATTTTGATCATGTATGTTTGGATTCTGAATGTAAAATATAGTTGAAGAGCTTGTCTGTAGGGGGTAAATCCCTTAATTAACTCCTGCTGTTTGTGTGTGTCTATCTATTATAATCTAGTTCAAAAGTATTTCAACTGGAAGGAGGGTATTATTCCTGTACACATGTGAATGTGTGTGTATAATTTATACAAAAATCAAGTTAGAACAATTAATTTTTTAAATTCTGGTTGATTCCATATATTTATATAGGCAGGCTTCAATGTTTGATACAGTGTCCTAAACTGGGAATTAGTTGTTCATTGAGGAGTATCTGGTCAGTGTCAGCAATGTCCCATTTTTATTAATTATTTGGCATAATAGTGTGACGTTTATAAGAAGTACCAAAGTTATTTTGTGTTTTATATTATTCCTCTTTTGCTTTGCGGGTGTAGGATGTATTGCAGCAACCCTAGAGCAAGTTTTGAATGTGGTTTGTAAAATTTCAGTTATGGAAAAGGTAGATCTCAAAAGATAGTACTTTCTATTATTGCCTTCCTAAGTTCTTCTGTAAAGAATGGTCATATCCTTCTCAACTACATTTTATTTCTACATTTTAAGTCTTACCAGTGGCCTAATTCAGTAAAAGTCCATGACTGCTTCAGGAAAGAGCTGTAGTTACTCCGAGAGACACTGCTCTGATGCATTTACAAACTGAGTTCTTGAAATAAATGTTTTCGCAGTTGCCATGAATGATGAGATAAATTAAAGAAGTTGAGTTAATTTTAATAAATGCAATTGCAAGAAGCCTGTTTGTGTTTAACAGTGGTATTATAAAGGCTCTGGAGTTTCAGTGCAGAACGGCCTTTAAATTTGGAAGTAACGGAAATAAATTGCAACCAATATGTTCACAAATACTTGTTTTTTACCACCTTTGTAAGTATGATATCCTTGCTGGTTTCTTAAACTTGGAATGTAACATAATTAACCAAAAGACTGACAGAAATCTGTTTTGTTATCATCTCAGCTGTAACAGCTGGTTTATCCTCTTGATGTGTAAACTGCACATTTGGAACATAAAGAGCAAAGGCTGAGTAGATTGACCTCTCTGGGTGAATGAAGAGAATGATTAATCTTACAATGTTTTTAGAACTTCCTAGCATAATTAATTTCTATTTTGGATACATAGTTCATCACTGTGGCCCTGGTAATCTTGAACATTAAATTAAGGTTGTATTTTTACACTCTGTTGAGATGAGTTGCTAGAATCAAATGCCTTTCCAGTGAGAACGTATAGGGAAATTTGGGTTGGTTTTGTGGGTTTTTGGTGGTTTTTTTTTCTTACCTAGAATTTCTTTCTCAGAGACCTAAAAACAGTTAACTACAAACAAAATAAGAATCTGATTATAGTGGTAAAATTTTTACTTTTTTAATTTTCTTTTTTATTAGGAAATATTAAAAAGTAGCACCTGTTCGCCATTAGGACCTGTATTTTTTTCTCTCTGCCTTTATGAGAATATTCATGACAATGATAAGTTATGTTAAAGGTGATGCTCCTTGTTCTTCAAGCACTATGGGTAGTTCTGAGTTGTTTTTAGAGTAGAGATAAGAAGGAGAGTGAAAAAGATGAGGGATGGACACAGCAGCATTGTTATTATTTATTTTTTCCTTCTCTCTTCTTAGCATGAAAGAGACAGTGACAACATCAGAGTTGCAACTGTTTGCTTTCTTTTTTTTTAAGATTGTTATGACTCAATTTGAAAATTGACAATTCTACTCTTATGAGAAATCTTGATTTTTATTCATAAGGTTTTGTTTTTAATTTCATAGTGACTCTTATATAATGGAAGTGGATTTTGTATTTGGCTGAAAGACATACATGTGCATTCCTGAGAATAAATGTGCTGTTCCTTGCATTTTTTTTTACATTAACCCTCTTGTAATTGATATTGTTTGTGAACAAGTTATTCTGGTTTTAGCTAAACAGCCTAATAAATATGTTTAGATTATAGCTGTTATGGTTTTTGGTAAAATTCTTTTATTTGCAGTCTTGGAATTTTACACCAAAGATAAATTACTAATCGTGAATAATGCACAATTAGTTTGAATGGGCATCGTAATATTTATATATGTATATATGTATATATATATAAAATATATATTGTATATATATATAGTATATATATAAACTTGAGGAAGGAAAAATGTTGCATGCATCCTTTTTCTTCTTGCACATTGGTATGCACACAGTTGAAGTTAGTGGAAAAATACTTCATTTGAATCCAGGGTGGAATAAGCCTTCCACCTGTTTTCTGTGCTAGTATTTGTAAGGAAGATTAATTATATTTGTCAGTTGCAGAGCCATTCATTCCAGTCATTGTTTCCTGAACCATTTTGTCCATAGGCTTATAACATATTTACATTGCCTAAACTTTACATTGCCTAAACTTTACATTGCCAAATCACCCCACATAGGATGATTCTTCTTCACGTGTCAAATTTTGGTGTCTTTGTATTTACCCTTCACATCAAAATTCTTTCTTGCTCAGTTAATTTCCTTTTTGTTGAAGAGTTCATTTTTGTAAGATAGTAATGTTTATAAAAAACATTGGTAAAGAATTTCTCATTTATGTCTGTTTACTGTTCAAATAGGGATGTTATTATTATAGATGTTGTTACACCTTCTGTTTTAGTGTTACTCCATGGAAGCACTGACTAAATTTTAACTTCTGGAAAGGAATGTTGTAAAGTTTGGCTATTGAGTAGTTTAAAATTCTTTGTCAAAATTGTTACAGTAATATTATAGCACTTTGGTTTCACATGCATTTGTCAAAATCTTAATGGATGATATAATTTCATTGTTAAAGCAAATGCACGAACCCAGAGTATTAAAGAAAACGTGGACCTAGGGGAAGAGGTTCAAAAGCTAACAGTGCCTGACACAGAATTAAAGAAATAGTCTTGTGTTTGAATTCTGATTTTGATAATATACTCTCCCTATAGCATGATGCCTTTAAATATTAAGGTACTGCAAGCTACACTCTTTCATGTTGTGCAGCAACAGATCATTGCACAGAAAAGCTTCCAGTAAGTGCAGCATAAAGTGGCCATGTTTTACAGGCAGTTTGCTGTCTTGTGGTACCCCTTTAGGTGGGATTTACCTTCTCAATATGTATTTAGAGCAATTCAGTTAATATGTGCAATTAATATATTGTCAGATACCAGCGTACTTTGATTTGGAAAGGGAAACAGTTAATTTAGAATGAAACAAAGGATAAAGCTTCATTATCAGACAACTAGGATATTCTTGTAAGAACTTGTTTCATTGACTGTGAGCTAGTTGTTCTTAAGGTGTCATGTACATCTATGTTATCTGAACTCATTCCATAAAATCAGACAGATTGGTTTGGTGTTCTATGAAAGGTATCTTCTGATGTATTTTTGTCTGCTGCTTGAAGATGTTTTGTATTGGTGGGGAACTTTTCTGTGGTTCCTTCTCCCTGCTCACCGGTCTTAAAGGCCAGAAAATGTCACCTGTGTTATAGCAGCTGTTCTCAGCATGGAGATCTCCAGAGTACTTGTGTTGCTGTTACTTCTTTTTCTTCCTGTTAAAAAATGTGTGAGCACCACTACGAGCAACTGCATCTTTCATGAAAAATCATGTGGGTGAGGGAGAGACAAGGTATGGCTTAAAATTTTGTGAGTCAAAATAGTGACAAGAACAGACATCTGGGAAGAGTAAGAATAAGGTACTACCAAAACCCAACAGCAAATTAGAGTAGAAACTTCAGAGCCATAAAGGTTTCAGTGGTATGAGGCAGCTGCTGTCCTCCAGCCCTGTAAGAGTCTTCAGTAGGTAGAAACTGTGAGGAACATGGTGTCTGGGGTGTTGGAGAGGAAACTTTTAAGACAGTCTTCTTTCAGAGATTGTGAAAATGGTAACAAAGCTTTTGAGCGCCATTGTTGCAATTTTTTGTATGAGAAAAATGGCTTTCAGTTCTGGACTAGTTATTTGTACAGAAATAGAGTTTGGTTAATTGTCTTCTCTATGGTCAGATTTCTCTGTAGACGCAATGCACTCCAGCAGCTGTCACATTCTAGACAGCAAATACAACCCCTAATGTCTGTTCTCTTTGCAGCTTTGAATCATGGCTGTGTGTTGTGTTTTTATCACTGTCTTATTCTTAAGAAGTTTTTTGAGGCTCAGTAATAAATAGTATAAACCTGTAGCATTTAATACACTACAGATTATTCTTAATATATTCCCAGGACATCATCTTTCTGGTAGCTTTCTTAAATAAAAACTTAATTGAATTCTTACTTAAAAGTAGTGAGAAATAATGAACAAGTGAAAAAGGGATAACTTGGCCTACCTGGTTCTGCTTGAAAGTGGACATCTGCATGTATAAAGCCCTCTAAGCTCATCTGATAAGCCCTTAAATGTATTTGTGAACACAGCTGCTCTGTGGTAGTTAATTTGAAAGTATCACTTAATTCAAGTCAACCTAGACAGACATCAAATCTCTTGCCAGCCTTTTGTATCTGCTCTGTGGTAAAATAAATAAATAATTAAACAAATAAAATCCTTCTTAAAATCAGATGTAAGGTTGTACTGCAACTGTTGTTACTTTAAGGATTTATGTGTAGCCTTTCAGACTTCGTGGCAGGAAATACATGGAATGCTGACTGTTCCAAATCTTGCTGGGAGAATTTTGCCACTATGCTTTTCTGTGCAAATCTGTCAGCATTCAGTCTTAAAACACCTTGTAGAAAGAAAGCAGAGAAATAAGAAATCTTCCTATTTTTTGGTGTTATGTGTGTCAAAAAAAAATATATCTGTAGAATGTCAGTTACTTTGTCTCGTTTTGTATAGTTTTTGAATTGATACTCATTAAAGCTGTTGGAGTGAGATAGTTTTGTCAGCATACTGGCTGATCATAAAACTTTAATGCCTAGAGCTGTTAACATTATAAGTAATACCTTGTGAAAAAGGGATGTCATTACTTTGTTTCCAGTCTTAGTGCTGATTAAGAAATCTGAAGAGTTAGTTTAGAAATACTGTGGTTGTCTTTCTTGCCTGTGTGGAGAGAAAGGGTATAATAGGGAGAGTTTATTTTGGTTTTCCTTTATAAGAAATACCACTTCTATCTTTATTTGCCGCCACTTACAGGGAAACTCTGAAAGTGTTTGAATAGAAAGTCTTTAGATTCTTAAACTTGCCAGTATAAAGCAGAAGAAAATCCTAAAATTAATTTTAAGAAGAGATTGTGTTGATCCTCTGTTTAACCTTACTTCTTTTTAAAATTGGCTACTGTGCTTGTGTGTACTCTAATGTGAAGTATTTTAAATAGTAGAACCGTACCTGTTAATTTCCCTAATGTGACTAGAGGAATTTCCCTAATGGGACTATAGGAATAAGAATTGTTTTTCAATTCTGGGCTTCTGCAGCAATCCCTGTTTCTGACACTAAATTTGGGGGGATGTTCATGTGTGTGTATGTGGAAGCCTCATTCCTGCTAATGTGGTATTGCGCTGCCAGATAATTTTCTGAGATATTGGAGAATATATTCTCTCGGTTGTTCAAGAAAATTTGTTCACTGCATAACACACACAGAGCTGCAGCTGGCATATTAAAATAAAATTTAAAAAAAAAAAGGAAAAAAACCTCAGTGAGAAGAAGTGTAGGTACTGTATTTAAAGGTATTCTACATGGTCTTGTTTAAAAACATGTCAGTGTGAAGACTGACCACACCAGCTTAACTTGTTTGCCACAGCCTGTGCATTATCATGCAATCTCCAGTGTTATATCCATGTACTCTTTTTACCTGGATACAGGAAAAATGCTGCTGAGGAAATAAATGGATGGAGTTCTTGCCAGTGGAACAAAGAATAGCACATAATAAGTGACAGAAGCGTTTGCAAGCATGAAATAGACTTATACCCCAGATTAATATAAAACATGAGTTTCCGTGCTATAGTTCTTTCTTTATAAAAGACACTATTATCAACTTACTCTCTTAAGGCATATTGAAAAACTGCAAATTTCCCCATTGTACTTGCCGGGAATAATGTGGTGTAGGTTAATAACTATGGTGTTAAAAAAAAAGTAATTCTAATTGTCTACCAAATGAATATATGTGATTATAAATATCAAGAGTCCATTTCCATGTTGACTAGCGATATGAATTTCTATCCCCTGACTCTTATCACTCACAGCCTGTATCCCTTCATCTCTTCAACAGTGGTGCTGCCTTGCAAAGGAGCCAGATTTCTTCAGTCTTCAGATGTCTGCTTTGTACATGAAGATACATATCGTCCTTCTTTTCCCCCAGCACCTCCCCTTGCTCTCCTCTGTTTTACTAAATAGCAAACTACTTGATAATTCAAGCCAGGCAGCAAGGCTGTAGTGCCTCAGAGAAAAGGGATGAGTGAATTTGGGGAATCTGGGAGCTGGAGCAGGTTGTGAAGGAAGAGAAGGACCCTCCACGAAGGAGCTGCAGGAGCTACACAGAACAGGGAACAGATAGAGCTGTTGATGGATATCCTCAGCCACCTATGGGGACAGGAAAATATTTGTCACAGATTTGCTTGCAGGGTGAATTATGGCTAGGCAATATCTTAGACATCTTTGGTGACCTACACTGGGGCAATAACCTCCACTGTTGGCTTTTGTTTTGTGGGGGGGTTTTCTCTGGTTTTATTGATTGCTTTTTCTGCAAAAGCTAAGTATTTATGGTATGTATAAAACAGGATTTGAATTTCATTTGCTGTGTGTCCAGTAGTGTCTGTAGACCCTGAATGTGGCTGTGAGTACTCAAAAGCATCTGTTTTTGTCAGATGTCCCTCCGTGTGTAAAATGCATAAACATTACTGATGCACTTTAAAGCATGGCAAACCCCACTTTTCTAGATTATCAGCATTTGATTGCAGTTGGCAACCTTACTATGAAATACTTGATGTGTTACCAGAAGAGAAGTTTGGAACATTAACAGGAAGAGAGTGGTGAGAGTTTGGTTTGTTTTGGCTGTTGTTTGTTTGTTTGTTTGTTTTTGGAAAAGGTTTGAGGGGGGAGAGGCGGTTGTTGATCTGGGGATGTGGGGAGTTGGCTTTTGGGTTGTTTAATCTAGAGAAGGGAAGACTCAGAGGGGATCTCATCAGTGCTTACAAGTATCTCAAATGCAGATGTCAAGAGGACGGTGCCAGACTCTTTTCGGTGGTGCCCAACAATATGACAAGGAGCAGTGACCATAAATTAAAACACAAGAAGTTCCACCTCAACAGGAGGAAGACCTTCTATATGTTGAGGGTGGCAGAGCACTGGAACAGCTGCCCAGGGAGGTTGTGGAGTCTCCCTCTCTGAAGACATTCAAAATCCACCTGGGTGGTTTCCTGTGTGACTACTCTAGGTGACCCTGCCTTGGCAAGAGGGTTGGACTGGCTAATCTAACTATCCTGTGACTGTAAACTTACTTTCCCAGAGTTCTGGAAACTCAGATCAATGTAATTCTCTTTTCTGCTTTCTATTGACATTGCAGAATTAATCAGTTTTTAGATATGGCATTCTATGTTTCTTAGTGACTATAATTTATAAACTCTCTTCAGTTACTTCCCTGTGGATTCTTTTCTTTGCTCTTCTGTCTTCTGATACTGTGGTTAGTCTCACATTTTACTACTTATCTTACCATAGGGATTATGTTGTTCATTTTGCTATATTCTATGGATTGTGTTATCTGTTGTGATTTTGGAGAAAATGATGTATTGGAGAAACTGGAGGGAAAAAAAACTTAAAGCACACATGCCTTCATGCTGTTAGAAACAATTCTGAATAGCTAGATAAGCAGGAAATGCAGACAGAAAAGGTTGCATGCCAAAGGTTAAGCAGAACTTTGGAAAACTTGTAAACTCAGATGGGAAAGGGACTATGAATAAAAAAAAAAATGTTTACATTTCAGGGTTGTAATCTATCCCTACAATTCTCTCATATGTTCCCCAGTTTCTGGTAGGAGTGTGATATTTTACTCTTTGGTACATTTTGCTCACTTGTAGTAGTTCTAAGACACCTGTAAGCTGTGTATTCATTGAAGAAAAAAAAATCTTTCAAATCCTTAAATCTTATTTGTAGTCTAAAAGTAAATTCTCTTCAAACTCATTCCTTTGGTTTTATCTTATTTTCTCTGTGACTTCCTTCTTCACAAGTTGTGTGCTATGTTTAAATATAGCTGTGCCAATTTTACATCCTGGGACAGTGCTCTATATCACTGGCTTACATTTAACTAATATTGGGCATCTCTTAATATTTATCTGTTTTAGTAATTTTGTGCTAGAACAATATGCACGTTTAAGCTATAAAACTACAAAATTGAGATAAGGTACTCTTCTGGTACCAAAATACATGAGAATTTGCCTTTAACACTTTGTAGTAGAAGACTTGGAAAGAACTTACCTTTTTTTCCTTCCTTTCTATATTGTTTGATCGTTATGTTTTGCTTGGTGAAGTATTGCACAAAAAATACTGAAGAAATTTATAGATGGAACCATACCTCTAGGAATCACAAGTCAAGGATGGCCGTATCATGTGGGAACAGATGTGAAGGGTTACATGTATCTTAATTTTTGATCTCTGTGTATTTTAACTATTGCAGAATTTCAGATGAAACCCAACCCAACCAAAAGATAACCCACCAACCCTATAAATCTAAGTGTTAGACTTGCCCACTTGCCTTTGAATCGATTGTGCTTTTCCTACCCATCTAGGACAGTCAGTGTGGTGCTTTAGTCGAACTTTGCTGCAGTGTTTGAATGGGTAAAAATTTGAGACTTCTTTGTAGCTGAGGATCAGGGACTTTTTCATTATTTCTGCTACTCTAATGTATATCTAGTTTAGGCAGTGATGCATTTATATATGTGTTGTAATAAGACTTCTGAGTTTTGCTGCATTCAAAATAACATTTTTGAATAAACAGCCTACGTCATTTTAGATAGTTTTATTTCTAAGGTTAATCTACCAGTAAAGCAGAACATACAGTGAAATAAAGCTTCCAGAACATATGAGATTTAAGTACAGTTTCTTTCTATGTGTAAATTCCTTGTACAGTCTCAGGAAGGTATATAGCAGACAAGTGGAGTAACCCTAAAGTAATCCTTTTGTACACTTCCAAGGTATGTGTACATCACAACTGCAATAAGGTGTTTCTCTTTATTATTTCTGAGTGCCAATCTAATGTGATCATCTTCTGCGTTGAAAACACTTTGTGAGGGACAATTCAGTGTAAATAAATTTAAGAGACTTGAAAAAAATCAGTCTCAGTCTGTAGGCATATGGAACTATATATTATAAATAATACTTGGCAAATATTTCTTATACGGGATTTAAAAAAAAATATTTTTGGGTGGTAGGACTACCAAGTGTTCAATCTGAATAAAGAAAAGAATTTTAGTTTGAGTACTTGTCATTACCTTAATGCAATTTCTGTTGATATATGAATGTTCATTTTTCTCTTCCTTCACAATAAATTAAGTTACTAAATTTCAGGGGTTTTGCAATATCTGTAGTGATGCTTGAAGCCACTGTGCTGGCCAAAATACACAATAAAGAATTCTCAGTTTTAGGAGGGACTGAAGACAATGCTGCACATTTGCGGATAATCAGATTTGTGATGGGGACTGGTGTGTTATGTTCCATCTAACACACCATTTCTTCATTGTAAAGCTGATGCCAAACCATGATCTCTCACAATTTCATGGCTACTCTGGCCTGTGACTGGTGGTGGGTGGGCAAGGACATGTCTCTTTCATTTTTTGTCTTCTTCTCCCCTGATATTTATTAGTTGTATTTGTACTATTAGCAGAAAAGGAAACTACGGAGTGTGCATTTAAGGAATCAAAAATGTGAGTGAGTAGGAAATAAATGGAAGAAAAGATTGGTTTGTCAGGTACTGGTCTTAATAGAGTAAAATCTGATAAAATAGGTATTAGGAATAGAATCCAATCAGGTAGAAGTGACAGTGAAGATAATCAAAGGTGGGGAGAACAAGCAGGGATCTGAAACAATAAATTTGAAACCGATAGAGTAGCCTCAGGATGGTGAGAATAGAGAGAATCCAATTAAATGAGGGCACATCCAATTAATATAACAGGAACCAACTGAAAATGCAGTTAATTATTGAAGTAAATACCTTCGGATGGAATTCATTAGGGTGAAATATAGTTTCATTGCTATGTGTAAACTTTGCTGGTACATAAATCTGCTGCTGCCAGCTATATTGTCTGTCTGTCAACATAAAAATGCCAGTCCAGTAAGACCATGTTTATTCTCAAGTAAATATATTCCTATTTATACCATTTACCCTTTCATTTGCATGTCAGATGATTTTACAGCTGTCATAGACTGAACACTGTAATATTTTACTGCCTTTAGCTCAAACAGTAGTCAAGCTCTCCAGCTTGTAGGTTTGTGTTTTCTGAAAAAAAAACTTTGGGGTTTTTGGAAAAATCAATGTAATACATATTTTCTGAATGAAATTAAGTATTTTTCATTTAGATTACATTGCGTCTTTACTTGCATTACATTGCCCAACAAACTCTTAAAACTCTTCAGCTACTTCACATGGAAGATTTATTTGACCAGTTATGTTTTTAAACTAGCACTTTCATGCTAAATCAGCCCAGGTGATCCTCATAGAGCTGGAGCATGTCTGTGGGTGATTTCGAGGTGAGGACACCTGGGCAGGAGATGATTGGTTGGAAGATTGTTCTGGAAAACTTTTAGTCTTTATGTGGTCACTTTGGTATTAAATTTGATTTGATAAAAAATGCCAACACCATTAATTGTTATTCTGCTTTAGTAACGACATGCAGTGACAGCACAGTGAAGTGGAGGTTTAAGGGAGTGCTGTTACACAAAACAGGAATTGTGTAATTTATTCAGTATCAAAAAAAACACAATAACTAGGTGGAAATAGCTGTTGCATGTTAGAGAACAGAAAGAAATGATAGACTCTAACTAATTCATTGCTAACTTACATTACATGAAAGGTTACACACCAAATTGATGGATTCTGTGTAAAGCACTTTGTGGCATCCTTCTGCATGGCTCTTTTGGGATTCAGTCCTCAGCTGACATGGCCCGTCTCTTTAAGCTCGGGATTGATAAAGTTATTACTGAGAACTACTTCTGAGGTGCAGCTTTGTTTGCTGTGAAAACAAGTCCTAGCCTATGGAAAAGGACAACAGAGGCTTGTCTGTAGGAGTTCTGTTACCTAGGCTTTTAAAATTTGCTCATCTGGGTACCACACAACACAGCAAAGTCTTGGTAGTGACTTACCTGTGCTGTTCTTCTCTTGGGTGAAGAGAAGAGCTTGTTCTTTTCTGTTTCCAAAGTATGCCCGTGCTCATGGACAGGCACCTATGCCTGTACCAGCCACAAGCCTACAGGACTTGAGCTCTACACCTCTGGAAGCCCCCATGGGATTCAAATCAGCTTTCTGTGTGTGGGATCAGAGGCCAAGTTTTCTTCTCGGTGTGTTCTGCAATTTGTTTCGACCTGAAGTTCAGGATATCCCTGTGATTGGCAAATCCTTGAAAGGCCCCTTCTGTCTCGAGATTGCAGATTTTTGGGGTTGGCAATGAGATGCTCACGTAAGAAATAAGTTTAATAATTAAGTGGTTCCTGTGAAAGCCTAATGTAGTTTCCACTGAAAACAACAGGCTTTCAAAAATGCAGTATGTAACTCATAATGCTTTTTCTGGCATTCTGTAGAAGGCAGTGATGATAATTTAATGATTTTACCATCTCTGCAAGAAAATAAGCAAAAATTACTGATTACATTGTTAATATTTGATAATACTATTTTTTTCCTTTTTTGAGGGAGTCGTTGTCTTTATTGCATTTTGAAATTAAAATAATTTCTCCAAAGTTTGAAAAAGCACATAAAAGTTACTTTGATTTTCTTATCATACTTTGGGTTTGGTATGACTGAAATACTATTACAGTAAGAAAGTCTTAGTTAAATAGATCTAGATTTCTTTAATATCTGCAATAGCTGTAGAAGTCACTGTGATTTTAATACATGCTTTTGGTCTGTGAAACAAGCCTGGAAAACCTACATTAAGCCTAAAACTGCGGGAAATGAGGAATACATCTGGTGGAGGTAGCTCAGTTTGCAAACTGCAGTTTAAGATGCAGATTGAGCTCTGGGCAGGAGCCCAGAGAGACAGGAGGCCATGAACTGCCCAGCTTTTGCACAAAGGGCAGGAGGAGGGTGGCACCAGCCAGAGAGAGTGTGAGCCAAGGACTTGGGAGACTTGTGCACTCTTGGACTGTGGGGGCTCCTCAGGGGCTCCAGCTCGGGCTGTTCCTGTGTTACTACTCTGTGAATGAATTGTTTTATGGAATGAGACATCTGAGACTCTGCTACGGGAAACCTGGGGTCAAACCGGTCAGGAAACCTGGTCTGACTGTGTGAGTGGGGTCACCCTGAGATTATCTCGGTTAGAGCGTGGTGCTGACAGCACCAAGGTTGTGGGTTTGATCCCTGTATGGGTCATTCACTTAAGAGTTGCACTCAGCGATCCATGTGGGTCCCTTCCAACTTGGAATATTCTGTGCAGGGAGTCAAGTGGGGCCTCTCGGGAGCTGCCCCCTCTGAAGGGGCTTCGGTCCCAGCAGTGACAGTCTGATGTTGGCAGTGTGACTGCCAGAGTCTCCTGAACATTTAGGCTGGCAAGTTTTCTCAACAGGAAAAGCCTTGGTCACAAATTTTGGTTACGTGTCTATGATTAATGACAAATCACTGATAGTTAGCATTTTAAAACAGACCCCCAATCTCCTCCAGTTAGCATTTTAACTGTGTGAAGAGTGTGCTTTTAAGTGGAGTCTTGCAGTCACGGCCACTTACCGTACGCTGAGTGTTTTTTCAACTGGATAGCTCTGTGCCATTGCTGCAGGCTTTTTCTGCAATTGACTAAAAGCTTGGAAAAAGTGAGTTAGGTTATGCTTAGTTGCATGGTGTGAGTTTGCCTGCTAAGGCACCTCTCTGGATTTTAGATGGTATAATGCTGCATCCAGGAGCAAAGCACTGACTCAGCAGCAGCAGGCAGGTGTAGCTGCGCAGAACCAGAGAGCTGTCAGCAGAATATCTTCAGTGGCTTGAGCACAGCACTAAGCCTCCTCTTCTCAGCTGTGCAGAGACCAAGTAGCAGCAGACCAAGGAAGTGTGACTGCTCTTCATGCCTACCTCAGCATCTACAGGCGCAAGAGTGCGGCTGTTTGAGTAGCAGGACTGTGCAAGTTGTTTCATTAGAGCACTGTGTGCCATCCTTCTGAATAAGTCCTGTTGTTCTGTGCAACAACTAGTGGAGAGATCTGTAGATTTAGATATTTAATTTTTACTGGGGGAAAAAAAGAGTAACTAAAATGTCCAGTTAAGATATCAGTACTAAAATTACGGTACAACATTGTATATTCCTGTGAATCTTTATCCACGAAAAAATATTTCCTCTTTTCCAAATAAACTGTTGTAGTTTAGGAGGTGATCATCCATAGGATGTCTGGGGAGTTCGTATTCTTGACATAGAAGAATTTTTATTTTTTTTTTAAACTAGTTAATTGTCTGGGGGGGGGTTGTGTTGTTTGGGTTTTTTTTTCCTGCTCTCAGATCTTGTGATACCAAACAGTGAAGTGCTGGTGACCTGTCAACCAGGCAGTATCACACTGTTTGTTTCAAAGAAGCGAGTTAGATGTTGTTGTCCCTGACCTCGGCAGGGCAACAGGTTTGTAGTTAGTCGATCCTTTGGGGTGGATTGAAGTGAAATGGTGCTAAATGACCAGTAAACCGACAAATTTTATTGAGAGTGTCTGCTTTGAAATCGTAACTGGAAAAAAAACAGACTGGAAAGGGGTGTAAGCCATTCTGGGATGTGTGGTCACCTAAGAGAGGAAAATTGGAGAGAGAAAAACAGAAAAAGAAAGAGAGGAGAGGGGATAGAAGGATAATGCCACCTGTGGCTCTAGCGATATGTGTGTGATTGTGATCGCGACACGCATCCCTGGTCCATCAGAGATGGGCACCTGCATATGCATCAAATAGTGGGGGTTTATAACCTTGGTTCTTCCAGTAAATCCCCCAGTACCTCGTCCAGGAGGAGTTCTTGGCATGCAGAGTCTTCTTTCTGGAAGATTCTGGAAGTCAGCCAGTGTCAAGAGGAGGGTGTCAGTGTGTGTGTCTGTGTGTCCAGATGTGCCTGGACAAAGTTCTGAGTAAACTATTCTGAGTTCTGCAGCTGCACAGTCTGGGAAAGAGACTGGCATAAGAAAAAAACAAACTCCCCTGTCTTTGCAGGACCTATTGCTTAGTGATAGATTCTCCTTTAGCTCAAAAACAGCTTGATTAAAGCAAAATTTAGCCTCAGGGTCCAAGTAGTTCACTACAGATGTTCTTCCATAAGAAGAAAAATAAACCTAACAAACTCTGCTCCTTCAGGAGGAAGATTTGAAAAAGTTTTGAACTAAAATGCCGAAGTTGTGGAAGCACTTCACTGCAAGACACTCAGCAGGGGAGAGAAAGGAAAAAAAAAAGGTTTATCAGCAGGAGTGTGGCACAAGTTGTTTATCTCCATCTGGCTGTTTTCTCCCTGAAGTGAAGCTTCTCTGCAGTGCAGTCCTCAGCATGGCAGAAAACAGCAAACAGGTTATATTTTGTACGTTCACTGTGCATGTAGGTCTCCTTTGTCGAGTTCTTCTTGCGTGAGATACTGTTGCAGATATCTGTTCTGGACGGCTTAGAGAGATTTGAGTGCTGAACCGAATAAAAAAGATGGAGCAGTTTCCTTAGTCTTCACTGTTAGTGCACATAGAGGGCCAGTGTTCTCTGAGGAGCAAGCAATTCTGTTGTATGTTATAAAAAAGCTAGGAATAGGTTTCTATAACCAAATGGCCTATTCAGAGATTGAGCAGCTCTCACCATTATCTAAGCTGATCCTAATGTCTTTTGCTAAGGAGCTCTTTTATACATTAACCCTAATGGGAGCTGTTGGTTCTTAAAATGAATTCTCACCTTGTGTGAAGTCAGGTAGTGCTGACCCCACAGTGATGGTCACTGGTTTCATTTTAGCTTTGTTTGATCTTGAATGTGAAAAGTGGAATGTACTATTTTAACGCTCAGGCCAAGCAAGTCCACTCTGTCTGCAGCTTGTGGTAACATATTAAGACAGACAGAGCTACCAAGTGAAGTTCAAAGGATTTAAGAGGTTCTTTGAATTCATTCCTCTCAAAGTTCAGGGAGCAATTGCTTGCAAAATGATTCTAGGACAACATAGTAGTTACAACCTTACCTAAACTGACCCAGGTAGAAGCTGCATTTCAGACACAGTGAGTTTGGGTGGAACTCCAAAAGATTCACTGCTAGTTCATTAATAGCATATTTTAAATGTTGAGATCCACACAGAATAGTAAAAATTCTTTCATTAGTGATGCAAAGTAAAAGATAGCAAATAAAACACTCTTTTAAAGTGATACTTATTTTATCCCAGTGTTCTTCTCAGTGTTATCCTACTCATTGGCATGTTTAATTTCCTGGTTTTTGTAAACCAAAAAACTCTTCCTAGGACATACAAAATCTGGCATCTCACCTGCTTATTGTAATATTTTTTCCTTCATCATCTTCCTAATCTGTCTCAGCAAAGCAGTACCTCAGCCTGTCAGAAGTGATATTTGCCTGGGAACAGTTCCAGAATAATTTTCAGTGTCTTCACATGTGACCTTGAGAATCTAATCTTCATTAACACCTTTCCATTCCTACTAATTTTATGTCAATATTTAATTGCTTTCAATATTTGAGGTCTTCATGTAGTTTACTTCCTGTCAAGAGATGACATTTAAATATGATATCTTCAAATATCATGTGCAAGCTACCTGTTAGTATCCAAATACTTGTCTGCTTGTGTAGCTTACTTAGCAGTGAAGTGTATACTGGAGGCCAAATAAATCAGGATGATCAGTGGTGCAATGCAAGTTTTAAGTAGTATGATCTTTTAGGTGAGCACTTTTGAACAATGGCTTTGTGTACCTTTTGTCCTTTCAAAAGTGCAGAAGAATAGACTTAATAAGCAAAGGAGAACACTTCCCAAGGGGTGCAGATGGGATTTGTGGTCACATGCTTGTGAGTCTACATATCAGCTTGCTGTGTGTCAGTATGCTGTGTATCTTCTTGGACTCATTCTATACTGAGGAAAAAGATGCCTCCATCTTTTTGAAGGTGATTCAAGGAAGGAGGCTAAATTAGATTTATAAATAGTTCAGATGTTTGTCTTCCAGAGTCAGATGCTTTTCCCCTTCCTTCTACTCCTGTTCTACCCAGTGTAAAAGTTATAATGTCTCCTGATATCTATCTAATCAAGGATGACAAGGAATTAGATGCTGGTTGTGTGTCACTGGCTGTGACAGTCCCACACTGTTCTTTGTAACTGCTTCTGGTTCTTGCCACCTCCCGTTTCAGCTTAGGTTGGAGCAGGGGCTTCACACAGACAGGCTCTGCTGTATCAACATCCCGCTTCTGTGAGGCCTCTTAAAGCTCTTGTGTTAGATTGTCACGTGTAGCCTTGTCAACCTTGTCACAGAGAACTGAAATACCATTTAATGAAGAGGAATCATGTTTTTCTAGAAATATTTGGGGGATGCGTTTGTAAAGGACTGTGCCCATAAATGGGATCTGCACAAATTTATGTAGTAACTTGGTCTAAACTTGCAGTACGAAGATGGCAAAATACCATTTAACTGCTGTTCAAACCATACAATGTTAGAAAATTATGGCACTACTGTAAAATGTATTAATTCTGTTTCACAAAGCTTCTCTTAGGCCTAAAGAAAGGCAGATCTGGCGTGTTTCTAGAACGTTGCCCTTTCTTGTAGCTGTGACTTTCACTTGTGTGGTGCAGGGCTGATTTGCTGTCAAAGTTCAGTATTTACATACATTCAGAATGTGCTGAAATCATGAGAGGGTAAGAAATCTGAGTGGTTTAAGTTTATTAAACAAATTATGTTAAGCTCATGGAAGTTTCTGTATGAATGTTTAACCCAGTTGTAGTGAAGCTAAATTTCATTGGCCTCTGTTAATAAAGAATTTGTTTGGGCATGGTGAATTCCTGCTAGTATTTTTTGCACTTTAAAATTCTACTTTAGCCAAACTGTTTAAATTGACTTCTACAGAAAGCATCTCCTTTTTTAAAAGAGTGGAGTGTGTATAATGCAGTCTGAACCCATTCCCTTGGTCAAAGGAATGAGCCAAGGAAATGTGCCATCTGACAGTAACCATGCCAGCAAGCGAAACATATTAGTTAGGTATAAATCCAGGTTATACCTACCTCAGCTGAAAGTTTTATTAGAATACCTATTAAAATGTCCAGACCTTGTTTGCAGTTGTTGGTCACTGATTTGGAACAGACCAAAGTGCATGAAGGCTCTTCTCTGTATGGTTTGAATGTTCTGTGTTCCATGGTGACAACCAGTCACATTATGACATTTTTACATCACCCTGAAAATGTGGATTAAATGGCTGAATCTTTTGTTCATTGACAGTCTGTTTATAAAATAACAGAGTGGAAGAAACTCAGAATAGTGTGTTATTGTGAATCTTGAGTTAGAGTGACAATGGCACTTGGAGAAGAGTGGAAAAATTGCTGAAATGGGGAGATTACAGTGCTGAAGTCATAAGTGTGATTTCCAGGCATCCCTGATGAAGTGGACTTGTTTTCCCCACCCAAGATGGATTTAACAGTACCTCTCTAAACTTGAGCTGCAAAAGAGCTGTGATGGGGTATAATCTCAATCTCTGGAATTGGGGTTGGCCTTGATAACATATTAGTTCAAATCTGACCTCTGTTTTACCGGTGAAATGTGTTGGAACACATGGCTGCTGCCTGCATGATGGAGAGCCTGAGCTCTTCCAGGCGTTGTGGGGTTACAGCCCTTTTGCTTTTTGGTTATGAATGAGTTGTCCTTGGGAGCGTTTTAAAAAGAAAACTTTGGATTTCTCCTTTTTTTTTTTTTCTTTTGACAAACCAGTCAGTAAACAGGATCAAAAAAGCAACAGGAGTTAGAAAACAAGCTTTAGTGCCTCCAAGCAAGACTTCTGTAGTGGTTTTCAGGAGGACAAATTTAAGGGAGAGGAGACTTTGTTCCACCTGATGTGTAAAAGATACAGAACTTCTTAGTACATGAAAGGCATTCCTCTGAGGAAACCATGAATATTTTGACCTGTCTTTGTATTTTAGAGTCAAACAAATATAGCCTTTGAAATAGAACCTTTTTTTTATTGTTGACTTTTGGGTTTGAGCAGTTTAGAAAACTCCAAGGTTACTGCAAGTGCTCCAGAAGGAATATGGTATTTTTTCCAGATACTAAGGGTCTTATACCAATCATTCACAAGTTTAAGGGCTTTGTTTTGGTTTTATCTTAATTTTTTATTATTATTTTTGGTACTACTTTAAATTCCGAAGTTGTTATTAAACTGATTCTGTATTAAAGTAGACATTTCTGTATATAAATTATTTCATGAGCTCTGAGACGTTCTTAAAAGGATAATTTTTTAACCTAGTTCACTGTTAAAATACATTGCATTTCTGATTTGTTCCTTCTAATATGACTATATAAATTTCAAATAGCTGAATTTCACACAGCGAAATGAAGCATGAAGGTCATCTGACCTCAACAGATTCAGTTCATTGAGGCCTGCTTAAGTCCACTTAGACCATCCCTTGTATAAATTGAAGAACATGGACATAAGTTCTTAAAAGTGTCCCAGTTAGGACACTCTTAGCATATCCTATTTACTGACAATGTGTAGTCTGTATGTAAAAGGTTTTTCTACGTCTAATGTGTAAGCAAAAGAACCTTGCTGCAAATTGAATACCACTCCTCATATTCTGTCCCTGGAGGCCAAATACACATGAGGAAGAGCACATAACCACATTCCTGGTAGTGGTTTTCTTGAATGCCGGAAGGTTGCTTCTTCTTTTTCACTCATTCTTCTCTTTGTAGTTCCTGTTTTTTTCAGGTAGACTGTGTTTCCAGCATGAGCTGGTTTTGTGCTTTCCTCAACATCTATATACTGTTGGTAGCTTCATTGAAAAGATACTGTTCTAGGTCAGGGGTCACCATGCAAAACGTATCTCAGAACAGTTTTTTTGTATGCTTAAATCCCTTTAGCTTCTTTTTAAAAATGATGGTCAGCGTACCACGTGTGGTCTGTCTTCTGAAAGCTGCATGTATAAAAACCACAGCAACTTGAGCTATGAGTTGGCTAAATTAAAAAAAAAATAAATTCTTTTGTCTTTTTCTTATATAAGTAACGAGGATTCTATGTATGTATTATCACTTTTTCAATGAAGATAATCATCACCTATATTGACTGCTGTTGACCTTGATAGCAGAAGTTCTTAATATTAACTCTTGAAAAAATCAGGCTTGTGCAGATCTGACAAGATCACTTAGTTCATGCTTGCAGGATCACTTTCTATGTCACTCCATATGAATTTTTGCTTAAGTTCTTTTTAGGAACCTTCTGTGAGTGACATCCCATTACTTCATTAGGAAGTCTATTTCAGTGTTAACCCAAGTTCCTTTTACTGGCTTTTTTTCTCCCTGCATTTCTTGTGCTGCAGTTTAATATTAATACTTTTCCAGTCTTCTGTGGAGACAAGAAACATCTCTTTGCATCAAACACCTTTTTCTCCTTGATCTTTTCTCAAGTAGTGAGAAAAGTTGAATTTAAGGATTGAATCTCAACTAGGATTTCTGATGATTGTTTCTGTAGAAATTGTTTTTTGCTCTCTCTCATTTCAGCTTTTGAAAAATTTGTTGGAAAACATCATGATCAGTGTTATGTGAAGAAGGAGGTGATTACACCTAGATCTCTGAATTGCTTGTTGTTTTCTTGCTCCCTTACAACACCCTTAAAAGATCAGACACTGGGTTTTAGTAGTGAAGAAACAATCACGATGATGTATAGAGCTCATGTGATACATTGACATTTCTTCTGCTTTTGATGCTATGTCTGTGTAACTTGTTCTCTTTCTCTATCCCCTCCTCTGTTTGATGTCTACTATTCTTCTCATTTTCATTCTTGTTACAGCTTTCAGTTTTGAGCAACTACAAAGGCTCTTGTCATCATTCTGCTTCCACTGGCCCAAGTGACTTTGTTAATGCTTTCTGACATACACTGACTATACATCTTGAGAATAAAGGTGAAACCTGATTTTTGGACTTAGCTGCTGTCTGTCTTAGGCTCATATTAAAAGAAAAAAGCCAGAAGTATTAAAAATTAAGAAGGTATGTACACCTCACTGCTCCCAAACTGTTGTTCTTGATATCCTCACGTATTCTATAGTCAGATTAGCTCCAGACTACATACAGCTATCATGTGTTGGAGAGGAGCGAGTAGGGTATGTTCCAAGGGTGGTTTGGTTTGGGGTTTTGGGCTTTTTAAAAGTCTTTTGCTGACCATTATGTAACAATTTCTTTATTGGCTCTGGAGCATGGAATGCAAATAATGATTAAAGAATTTTTGCTTTCTCCTGTTTAAATGCCAATGCTTCTGAGGCTTGGCTGAGTAAAAAGCTGTTTTTGAAAAAGTGAAGTAACAACTGCTAATTTTTTATCTATCAATCTGTGTTGCTGAATTCTGAAGAACACTCTGTAGATATGCATATTTTCAAGATGAGGTCAGCCATCACTCAAGGCATATTGAAAAGATACAGACTGAATAGACGAGTTACCTTTTTTCACTAACTTAGATTAAATTTATTCTTACATCTGAAATGAGTGTTGCATTATCGTTTGCTCACTAAGCATATTGTCTCAACCATGTACTCAGTGGGTTTTCCTTTGGTTAAATTACACTGGGAGAAATTTAAATCTTTGTTCAAGTATACCTAGTGATTACAGTCTTATGTAGTTTAGTAAACCCAGGGTATATTCAGAATGAATATTGTGCTGGTGCTGTGTCTGCAGCTGTGGATTTAAGTTTATTTTCACCTAACTGGCTTGGTGTTTTTGGCAGTATATGTCCTGGCAGCTCTTTACAAACAAAATTAAAAATTTACGTCCTTAACAGGCCCTGTGATAAAATGAATTGTTGTGTCTGGAATGTAGAAGCCTTTCATGCCAAAAAAAAAGTGTTTGGCTCCTATTGTTCTGGTAAAGTTGCTCTGGTAAAACCAGAAGGTACTTGTTAAGCATTTGACCTGGTGTAGTGGGTTAGCCTTGTCTAAGGACCAACATCCCCCCCAGCTGCTTGCTCATTCCCCTGCCTCAGTGGGTGGGGGGGCAAAGGGTCAAGGCTCTGAGATCACTCAGGGATTGTCATCATGGGAAAAGCAAACTCAGCTTGGGGAAAAATAATTTAATTTACTGCCAATTAAATAGGCACCTCCTTCTCTGACTGTGATGTTCTCTCTGCTGTTACAGGCCTCTGACACTGACACTGGGACACAGACACCCCATAATCCCAGAACATGGAGTGTGCTGTGTTGTGTAAAATCCCACCTTTGCAGGAGCTAGAAGATGCATGTTGATAGAACCTCGCCCTTGATCCAGAGCTCCAGATTTAAATATTGTCTCATCAATGCAAATCATATTTTGCTTTTTCGCTTGGTGGGTTCAAAGGTGACATCTGCCTAGCTAATGACTGGAGCATGTAGAGATGATGGTGTTTTCACTGTGTAATTTTATGGTGGAAAGAAGATTGCAAGCTGAGTGGAATTTTCTTCTAGATGTTTTGTTTTGTTTGTTTGTTTTTCCTACCGCGATGTAAGTTTGTGTAGCTTTTATGTGGGAGAAAGGAAAACTTTTTCTGTTTATGAAGGTATGCTTGATTCTGTGCTTGAAAATTGAGCAACAGGTTTTTCCACAACGTACAGGTCATGAATTGATGGAGGGCCTCATGCTTTCTTCCTGCGTTTGCAGCTCTTGGCATAGTAATAGCACCGGAATGGATATTATTAGGATTTTCTCCACCAATATAATTGCTAATAATCCTGTCGGAGCTCATTGCTGTCTATAAGGCACTCTGTAAGCCTATCTTTTTATGATACTTTAAAGTGTTTTTAATAATTTAAGCTAATTGCTGTCAATAAGTGCAGCCTGATTTACTGAGCTCTCTGCTGTTGTTACGGAGTTGGATCTCTATTTCTCCCTGAAAGGCGTTTGCTTCTTCTGGAAGGCAGAGCGAGACTTCATTTTGTATATTTTGTTGTTTCAGCTCCTTTAAATTGAAACTCCCTTGTCCTGGCTGTTTTTTGTTTCTTGCTCAGAAGCCTGTAAAGAGCACACTGAAACAGGGAGCACTTGCGTCTGCAGCATGCATTGTTTGAGCATGTTGTCATCTGCTGTCAGGATCTGCAGACACCAGCTGCTGGTCATTCCTGCAGGGCTGCCTGCCAGGATGAATAAAATCCTGGTGAGGGAGGAGAGCTGTGAGTGGCAGATGCTTGAAAAAAGCGGGGTAACAGTAGGATTGCGGGCGCTACCCTGAGAGGTACAGTTGGCAGATGTATTTAGTGTCATAGATCAATGGTGTGTGGGGTTGGGGGATGTTACATGTGCTCTTCAAAGCACTTCAGTGATCCATGTAGATTGCAGCTCCATGCTCTGCCAAAGATCTTGTACCTGAGAGCGGAGAAATTAGGAACACCTAGGATAAGCTGCTCCTTATCTGTGGTATAGGGATTTACGTCTGGGAACTGCATATGCCACAAAAGTTGAGTGCTTTCTGTTTTTTATGAAACTTCTTTTTGTCTAGATCATCTACTTGTAAAATAGTTGATTTTTGTATTTGAAAGTTATTTTACTCAACCTGTGCATTTGGCAGCAAAGCAGATGTGATTATCCATGGATTTGAGATTGAGTTAAAAAAAAAAAAAGAAAAAAAAGAGAACACCCAGAATCAATCTGGCTCCTCTTACAGTGATGCTGTATAATGTAATCTTATGAATACAATACTGTAATTGCAAAACTCCTGTGTGTATGTTTATACATTTAGTATTGTGGGAGCTCTGCTTCTGGAAAAGGAGCAGTGTAGAAGAGGGTTATGTGTATTTTTCCCCCCCTTAGAGATTTGAATCTGGTGTATAATGATGCTACCATAAAATCCACAGCTCTTTCTCTGTGCCTTCTTAACACATTAGCTGTATTGTCATAGTCAAGCACTTTTAGTAGACTTGGGTTGTATGGTAAGGTGAAAAGGTTAGGAAGATAAAAATGTTAGAATATAGCCTACTCTTTTAGAGCTGAAATCTAACCAACACAGAAAAAGATTACATAAAGATTAGGTTCTGTTGAAGCAAATCTGGATGAAATGGTCAAACTAGTGATGGGTTTTAGTGGGACTGAAAAGTAATCATGCAGAAAAGTAAAATAAGAATTGGGGAGGGGAAACCAAATATTTATTTATTTGTAACCATGGATTCTGAAAAAGAAACAAAATAGTTTGAAATGTGTGTTAAAATACATCTGATGCCTTTGTCCTTGTTGTACAGAGACACCATTGAAAGTTAGATATAAAAGAGATCACTTATCTTAATTTTTAAACCTAAGGAGATTTATTTACAAATTGTGGCTAGAAAGAACATTTGGTGATAAATTCAGACAGATGTTGCCCTAAATACTCTTGTTTTGTTTATGAATAGTGTACACCAGGAAAGATAGACTGGCCTTCAGTCTTGAAAACTCTCTTGGAAATTGAAATAAGCTGAATAATATGACAGTGCTTTCACCCCTTTCCAGAATGTATTTTTAGTGAGCCTGTTTATTTTGCTGTCCTTGTTGGGGGTTTTTTTGGTTGTGTGTTTTTTTTTGTTTGGTTGGTTGGGTTTTTTTGGTGGATACATTTGTATACAAGCTTAAAACCTTAATATCTTCTTTACTGTAATATGTATGGATTTATAATCCAGAGACATTTACATAACATGTAGTAAACATTAATCTGGCCAAGCGGTATCATACCCTCTTACTGCCTTTTTCTTAATGATGTATTCCTTTATCTCTTTTTTTGATTCATTGCCTTTACTTCTTCAATTCTTCCAATCTTCTCTAATTTTAAAGTCTTAGAATCTGTAGTGTTCTCCACCACTATTTTTAAGAGTGAAGTAAAAGTCAAAAACCTATAAAATATATATATTGTAGATGAATCAGTTGTATAATCTTAAACATGTAGATGCAAATAGCCCCGTATTAGGCTTTTCCCTGAATTCAGTTGTAATCCCTGTATTGCAGCCACTGGTGAGAGTTTATGGTATGTTTAATTTCTGTGACTCTCAGTCAATGCTGTATGTAGTGTACTTATCAACTGAAATGATTCTTCTGAAGTAAAATGAGTTCCACAAGCACTTATTAAAAAATGATTTTTTAATCCTTTTTACAGGGAGCCTTTTAGTGGCTGCTGTAGTAGAGTGTGTTTTTATGGTCACTTTGTGTGATCCCTGGCAATCTGCTTGTATGGTGACTAAAGGTTAGCTTTTCATTCACCCTTTCCTACTAAGATATTACCTGATTAATATATTCCATGGATTTCATTAATATAGTCCAGTTTTATTGCAATTATATTTCAGTTTATTTTAAAAAATCCAAACCAGCAGTTGGCCCTTTCTGTCTTCTCCCATATGCAGCAAGCACTGTGTTTAAACTATTTATGGTGGTTTACGTCTTTTTATTTTCTAGGTAGCATATACCTCCCTCTAAAACATCACTTTCTGAATAAAAGTGAGCTGTTGTATGACTACATTTACCACTTCATAGTGCAACGTAAAACACAAGATTTCAGGACGTACGTTAGCTACAGACATTTTGACAGTAAGCTCACATAGTAGATTTCAGCCAGGAGTTTGAAGAAAAATATGTCATCCCTTAATAGGATCTTGCAAATGTGACGTTACGTAATTTACTGTAAAAGCAGTTAGACTGTTTGGTTATTTTGGCTGCTGGCCTCAGTTGGTTGTGTTCAGACAGAAGAAACTTTGTTCGCTTTGGAGGTTTCATGGTTGCAGCTCATAAATGCATACTATTTTCTCATAGACTGGCCATTCTGTTTGTTCTTGTCTTTATAATTCCTTAACCTAGATATTTTGTGATAGGTCTTCAGCAAAAAGTGAGAGATTACTGTGTGAGAGAGCAGCACGATTTCCTATAACCCCATAAGTGCATTCTGTCCTTATGGGGCATAAGGAGCGGGAGAAGCTTTGGCTGATGCAACAGAAAGAGATTTTCATTTGAACTTACGAGGACTTTCATTAGTGGTGTGGTTAGACCTTACTTTTTTAATCAATAACTTTATGAAATATTTTACTTTATTAAATCATATCATGTCTATTGTAGCCCACGACAGCTGTTTTGCACTTGCCAGGTACCTTTCTCATATGTTGCTGGTGATTTCCTCTCTCTTCATGTCCATGGAAAGGTTGTCTTGTTTTGTCCTTGCGTCGTGGGATGACAATAAGGAATCCTGCGTCCTGCAACCTTTTCAGTTCAAACTAATCTCAAAGTTTGGTAGCATAAGGGAAATGTCTTGAGCATAACTTGTCTTGTATGCTGTTTCTGAGGGATTCTGCAAGCTTACACGTTGGCAGCTCTAAGTCCCAGTTTACTCTTTTATCATGGATTGTATTTCTTCCATAACTTGGTTCTGTAAATGCGTTCTGGAACCATATTAGCATCTTGAAGCTCAATAGTCCACTATTACCTGCAGTTTTTGGAAGAAAAATTCATTACAGTTAAAAGTGAAGAACGTAGTTAACATTCATCAGAACTGTTACATGGAAAATAAAAACTGTCAGCCAGATTCATTTGCATCCTTTGGTGAGATTCAGATTCGTTTAATAAAGGTAAATTGTGTAGAACTAATAATTTTTGTTAACTGTTTAATAGTGCTTGGCATAATTTTTCTTAATAGTGTTGTATGTTATGAAGAGAGCCATTGAGATACACCTAACTGTGTCAAAACCTTAAAAATATTTGCCAGCTGGCAGAGAGAGCAGTTGCTTCTAGGAATTGCATTTTCTGCTTGACCTGACACAGACAGTGAAAGGCACAATAGAAGCATAGGTTAAAAGAGAGCAGACTGATACCAAAAGTGACCAGTGTCTGAGGCAAGTGAAGAGTGAGTGCTTCAGGAACATGTTAAAGAAACTGTTCCTACAAAAATGTGATGGGAATCTTTTTGTCCCTGAAGACAGCTCCATACGGAATTCAGGAGTCAGAACAGAAAACACTGAACATCAGCTCACAGTGTGGCTGCCACAGTAAGTGAAATCCTTGAAAATGAGAAAGAAGTAAATGGAAAGTAGGTTTACTTCCACCAAGAAAACCTGTGAATGTTACCGGGGGGCATATAACATTTGCATTTTGAAAAATGAGAATAATTCAAAAGAGAAACTGTAAACTGTCCAGGAGTTAGAGAAAATGTCAGTGGAGGTGAACATAGGAGTTCAGGGGTTTAGCTAATAGAAAAGAGATGGAGACATGACTGAATTACTTGAACACAGAAGTGAAAACTGCTGGTGCTAAATGATTCTTTTTCTTGTCACAATAAACAAACAAAACCCAAAGGACTGAAAGGTGAAGGCGGAAAAAATCGAGGTGAGAATTTTACAATGCTTAAGTGAACATGTTTAATTCCTGCATCAGCAGTTGGGACACACAGTAGTTAATCTTCCCTGTGGTCCCTTCAAATCAGAGCATGCCTTTTGGAAGGTTACTTCTTTGCCAAAGTTAATATGTAGAATTGAATACTGGGTTTAACTATAAGTTGTGTGAACACCTCTACTTTGTAAGCTTGACTGTGTACTCTAATGGATGTTCTGGTCTATTAGTCCATGAAAATGGATGATCCTTTTTGGCTCACTTGCTGCCAGGTTGCTCTCTGGATGTGTTACCTACTTAAACTGCATTTCTCATATTTTCCTGCAGTGAAATGAAGAAAATGGCAAGGGCACAATGACTCCAAAAATGATGGCAGAGGTGACAGAGTGAAAGTGTGCTGTAGAAGATGAGAATACAGTGCTGGCACTAAGATGGGGTGAATTGAGAGGGAATGTGGGGCTGAGAAATTTTGGTGATGTGATGGTGAGGTTGGTCTTATAAAGTAAAGAACTTTAAAAACTAGACTGATTTCTTGGGGGCAGTGACTAAAAGAATGTGGAGATAGCTGGTGATATTTTTGCAATCACAAGTAAGCAAAAATATAATTTTAACAGCTGAAGGACCATATTAATGTTGCTGTGTTACTGTGACTTCCTGATGGGCTAAAATAATAAGATAATTAAAATCAAACAAATGTCAAAAACTGTCAGCAGAAAGGACTGAAATATAGAACAGATTGGCACTTGAAAGAGAAGGTAGCTGTTGTATGATCAGAATAAATCAAATATAGCATGGAGAGATCTGAGACTTTGGGAATGAGACCCAAACAAGATGAGGTGATATGTAAGAGAAATCCTGGGGCAGTATCTGTCCTTTGGGTCCTGTGTGTGGCTGTGAACACCCAAATGGGTAGCAGCAACACAGTTGGGAGTTCTTCAGTTGCAGCAGTAAATCCAGTTTTGTACCAGTATCTTTAGATGCATTGCCCTGAGCTTATGGAAAGGAGCTGACATCCATGCTATGCTCTTCATTGTTCCCACTCTGAGCTGCGAAGTGCTAAGGAGAGGGAAAGCGAAGATGCAGAGAGCAACAATGTTAAAAGGCAGTTGTTTTAAAAGAATGGAAATTTAATAGATGCTGTGGAGTTCAACCTGTCTGTTCTAGGTGCAGTTGGAAACTGCTCAAACCTAGCATACTCACAGGAATATGAGGCATCAATATTTTCAGTCTTAAAACCACCACCAAAACCTTTAGTTTTTTAGAGCACATAATTCCAAATCAGAATAAGTGCATTTCTAACTGAGGTGACCATTGGAATTCATGAGACTGGTTCATTTATCTCAGCATCTTTTTTGTTTGAAAAACATTTTACCAGGCTGAGACACAAATGATCTACAGTTCAGAATATACACAATAGATGGTGCCAGACTAACAGGAAGTTACTGTATTCATTGAGTCACTTACAGACTTATTCCTCCCTCTTACCCGGTAAAGAAAATAGAGAAGTCATCCCTTCCTAACTGCTGAATTTCATACTGACTCCATTTCACATCAGGAGTTCTTAATTGGTTTCCATACCTCATGAAGAAGAAACATGTCAGTTTAAATACATCTGGAAGTGAGAATCTGTGGAGTTTGGTTGTCTGTGCAGACAGCAGATCTGCAACTGGATTGGTGGTCACTGTTGTTATGTGCATTTTCCTTAAGCAGCCTTACATTTGCTCTTACTTCAAGTGTTGCAATAGAACATTAAAACACTCCGATTGGGTTTGTAGGGAAAATCAAATTTTTGTGGGTACTCTTCCACTAATCATGCTAACAAATTTCATATATTATTTACTACATATAAATTATTTTACATATTATGCATAAAATGTTATGTAGCTGAGGACAAACAAAACAAAATACTTCACGTGTGAATTTTCATTTGCTTCTCCTTTCTTCAATATACACAATCTCTGTCCTTTTCCCATTCGGTGCATTAAAATTTTATGTCTTTCCCATAGTTTTTCCTGTAAAGGCAGAGCCATGTAATTTGTTATCTTTTCAACTAAAGAATAAACTCATGAAGGAGAAAAGGAAATAGGTTTTGTTCAAGATGTCTAAAACTGTATTTTTTGTTAATGCATGCTGATCTCAAAGTTTAAAAAGATTAAAGTAATTATGTATTAACTAAAGATTTAGAATATCCAAGTGTCTCCAAGTAGAGGCGGAAAGGCCTTTCAGTGTCAATCCAATCTTTCTAAAGACAAAATTCCAAGAAGTGACAGTTTGATTTTCCTGTTATTTCCATGACTGAGAATCCAGAAAAATCTCTTTTAGAATAACATAAATCTTTCTAGCTTTTTCTTTATGAAACTGATACAACAAGAGGTAAAACTATTAATTTATTTCAGTGGTCATATACCTAACTATGATCAAGTTCACATATGCCAGCTGTTCAAATTTTAGCATTTTTCTTCTGGGGTTTCCATGTGATGGAAAATTTGATGCTAAGGTCCTGTGTTTGAAAAGTGATTAAATTGTATGTATGATTAAAATGAAATGTCAGTTCCAAGTTTATGCTAGCTGAGAATCGAAAGGTATTAACTTTTATAGATACCCTCTTATTACGCATTATTGGAGGGATTTCCAAATTTGGTCATCTTCAGTTTCTATGGCCTTTAAAAATTAGACATTCCTAAAGGGACTGATGATAAAACCCCGAGTTGGGTAGAACTTCCAGATTGTTTTATTTCTTCCAGTGTTGTCTTTACAAGGAAAAATATCCCAAACTGTAAATATCTAAAAGTTTCCCATAATCTGGTTATATCTCTGTAAATTGCATTTTTTTATCCTGTTCTGTACTGCATTGTTATAATATTCACAGATTGTCTTATTCTATGTATGGTAAGATGCTAAGAATGTAGAAGAAAAACTAATTATTCTCTGTGGAAGAACGGAACAGTAGTCAGTCCATTTTGCTAACACCAGTATCTTAGAGAGAAATTTATAGGAACTATCAGATTAAATGTACTGTTTTGTATACAGAGATTATGTTGCCTCTGTGTTCAGAATTTCTATACTGTGTATACACTGAGAAAATATAAAAAATAGGGCGTTTTGCATTTCATGGTTGAAAGATAAATGCACCCTTGAGCCTAACTTTTATGCTCAAATGAGAGTAGAACACATTTGACTATTTTTTCTGCTTCAGAAATTGTCTTTACTCCCCTTTTCCCCCTTGTTCTTTCTTTTTCCCCATGTATGGAATGCTGCATGTGCCCTTCTTATTGGCATTGCCTTTCTTGACTTCAGACTGCTGCCAGGTACTCAGTCTTGAGTGTTGCCTATCAACACTTAACCAAGTAATGCTAATTTATGTAACCTGTCATGGACTTTGGTTATATCCTTCTGTCCTTTGGGCCCCGTTTGTCAACGTTGTAACCTTATAAGATTGACAGTCTTTTCAAAAGGTTAGACATACTCAGAATTTATCGTGTTGTTTCAGGAACTTCAGGTTAAAACGTTGTAGAACATGTAAGAGGGTCAAGGTGAGTTGTCACAATGGTACCTGCTATCCTCAATATCTGACAACCTGTTGGAAGGGGGAACAGGGAGTGGCTGGCAAAGACTCCTTTATTAGGTGGTCAAGATACCATCTTAACAACTTTCAGAAAAGTGATTCCTGGATCCATTTTCACAATTAATTGTTTCATAACTTTCTCACATCTTTATTCTGTCTCATGTTGGGGTTTTTTTCTCACTCCACTCCCATACAAGACTGCTGGCAGTGATCGTGATTACCTGATGGTCAGGGAGATCATTAGAGCTGACCTTGGAATGGTATATTAAAGCAGAGGGATGACTGCCCAGCACAGTGCATTGGCTTCTAGAGCTTTCTCACACATTGGGCAAGACCCATAAATTTCTGTTGATAACTGACAGATTTCCTGTGCTTTTAAACTAGGCTTTCTTTAAGTATCTAATTATTTATTCTAAGTATCTTAATTTTAGTAGACTAAATGAGCTCAGAAATTCAATCATATTAGTGTCACCCTCTCACTGAAAAGTACTGAGCAGTCATACAGGGTTTGGGATTCAGATACTTGCATCTTTCAAATAATTGTTTCTTAAACCTTTTAAATATTTCATAAAAATACAGAAAGGAGGGAAACCACTAAAGCATGAAACACAAAGTATTAAGGAAAGTTTGCGGTTTTTAGTCTCCTTCATTTATTTTTTTCCTTAACTGCAAAGAGTTATTTTCTTTTTAATGAGAAGGACTGCTCTTTGCATTCTTTTGGAAAGTTTTGGGTGTGGAGAAGGGTGGAATTTCGTTGAACTGAGCCGTGTTTTAATCTTACTACCACGAGTATCCCTTTCCTCTCGCTCCCAGAGAGGAGGCCAGAAAGAAAAAGAGCCCTTCCACAACAGGAAGAGGGAGAACAGGGAAAGACAGGGAAAGGATACAAAAGCAGAAATCTCACATTACTTGAGGTAATTTGGATTTAGCAGAAACCCTTGCATGAGCTTGGTCTTAAAAGGTCTTTGGGAGCCAATCTAGTGATGCCCTAACAGTATCATGATGCATGTAGTGGTGTATCTATATTTGCAGGCAGTACCTGTTTTTTCTGATGTTATTTGTTGAATACCTTTTTGCAGTTGGCTCTGCTCCGTGCAAGCACAGCAAAACTGGGATGAGTGCCTGCAAGTATTGCCTTATATGCAAGCATTAGCATAAGCTTTAAAACTAATTTCAGTGAGACTTTAGAGGCCCAACTTTCCTTCTTGCTTTGTCCTTCATTTTTTTCATCATAACTCAAAAGGACTCATCTCCAGTGTCACCAATAGATTTGTGGTGACATAAGGAACTGTATAAGATTTCCTTAAACTGCAGTGACTGAATCCTGCAACAGCCATTTCTTTAATTTTTAGTTACCTGCTCTTACTCTCTTTGTTTAATGAACATTTAGGGTACGATGGAGAGGAAGATCAGTATTTTTGCAAGTATCATGTCAATCCATTTCTGGGATGAAAATACCTAGTTTTCAAAATTATGAAGTTTTTCCTGTTCTAAAAACAAACGAAGTTCCTCCCAAAAGACACCCATTAAACAACATGTAGCAATAGACTTTACAGTAATACCTTTCTGTGAACCCAGAAAGGTTTTGCCATCTGATCTCCTGCCTAAAGCAATGAAAGACGTGGCTGACTTTCTGTGAAAGAGGCAGGGGACCAGAAGGCAGCACGATAAAATGTGTTAGCACAGCAGCGAGGTTTCACATTTTGGCAAGCATTCTGCAGCTGCAAGGTGTTCCCTGATGGAAACTCGAGGTTATTAATTCTTAACCAAGTTTGGCACACAAGTCAGACATGCTGGAGAGCGGCTGCAGAAAAAGTTAACCTAAATTAGATGGTTTGTGCTAAAAAGTCAGCAGAGAAAAGCTGAAGTGTTCTCCTTCCAGTGAAAAATGTATAAGTGCAATGTGATGGGTTGTTTTTTTTTTTTCCACAGAAATGTTGAAGCTGTTTTTCTGTATATGTTTTTTGACATGTTGGAGTAGGAGTTAGTGTTATACAATTTTTATTTTTTTTTCCAGAATTTCCTTTGTGACACCCAGTATAAGAGTCCTGTAGGTTGAAAAAAACAGGAGATAGACAATTATAAGCATTTTGGGGGATACAGATCGTTTATATGTATTTTTTCTTTTGGAAATAAAAAGGATGTTATTTATAGTACTGAAACAGTAAAACTGTGTGTGGCGATCTGTAAGGGAAATGAATTTTCACAGAAGTTCTACAGGTATTCTCTTTTTCCAGAAACACTTTGTATTCTTCTCTGTGTTTAAAAAGCACTTGTGATCTCTAAAAGAATATGACACCTAAAATAGATATCCTTATGATGGGTTTGGTTTTATGTATTCTGCATTTTTAGTTATCCTGCTATTTCCATGACTGAGAATCCAGAAAAAAATCTCTTCTAGAACAGTAACACAAACCTTTTTGACTTTTTCTTTATGAAATTGGCACAAGAAATAAAACCATTCATTTATTTCAAAGAGAATGTACCTTGCTATAATCAGGTTCAGATTTTAGCATCCTTCTTCAGGAGTTACATATTGTGATGGAAAGTCAGCAGCTGTAAGGGAGAGAACCATCATCCCCTTCCTTCACCCAAGGATGGGAGTCTGTTCATGCATACTAGCTGCTGGGATGAGCTAGTCTTTACGAAGTGTTGCTTGTAAAGTGATGACGAGAACTATTCTAAAGAGTCTGCAGTTTGAATTCTGGAAATAGATTTTGAAATATACTAAAAAATACATTTGTCCACTGTTAGGTTACTTTAGTGCTAAATTTTGATGGTATGTGTAGTCAGAGAGCTGAATTCTTGCAGCAAACTAATCAGAAAAACTGAACAAGCTCCCTCTCCAACATAAATGTAACTATGAATTGGCAGTGGACACAAACAGCAATTTATATGGGGTTTTTTCCTGATTCCTATTAATTTTTTATTTTTTTTTTTTTAAATTGGATTGTCATCTACCTAGCCATGTTTCATTTAGAAATCGTTTTTGTCCTGGAAACTGGAATTTGAGTTTCAAAAGAAAAGTCAGAAAGCTTTTGATTCCTTTCTTTCTAGTCAGATGGCATAAGAAGTATTGTAGTAATCCAGAAAAGTCAAGAAGACTTAACTCTCTTCAGCCACATGTGTGGAGGTGACTGATTGAAGCACAGTGACTGTGCTACTACAGTTTTGTGATGAAAGCTGGTGATAAGACCGAAGGTTGCTCACAAGGCACTGGACCCTTTTGCAGCAGAAAGGGTGCAGGCACTGCAGAATCATTTAGCTACAGTGCTGACCAGTGCTTCAGGTGGGCTGTGTTTTCATCCCTGATGGTTCTGCTGCACAAATTCAATCTGTTTGCCAGAGAAAAATACAGTGTTTGGACCTGAGGGCGTAAGACCAGAATGGGGAGTTTTTTTAGGTGGTTCCTGAATGATTTTACAGTTCACATATCCTTATGGGATTTTATCAATATCCACAACCCACTGCCCTTGGTTAGGTTGTTCAAAACAAATGTTTATTATGGCATGTTATTTTTCCAAGGCTTGAAGTACAATTTATCTGTTAGGTAAACGTCTCCATTAGGTATATCTGAACATTGAGACAAAGTGTGTGAGGTACTCCTCTTTATAAATCTGGAAAAGTGAGAACACAGAGGATTTTCAAATCTGAAGCTAGTAGTTTCTTCCTAAATAATCCTCATCCTTTAGTGAAGGTAGCAAAATCCAACACTTACTCAGATATAACTTACTATTCATTTTCAGAATAACTCCTTACATCAGTTTTTCAATATAGCACATGCATTCCAATCTCGTGTCACATTCCAGGGTTTGTTATTAACACTGAAAATAGTTGGAAAAGACATGTAAGAACAGATGCATTTCATTTTTTACTTTAGCATGAAAACAGGCATTTTTTTTTGTGGGGCATAGTATATGTGAAGCAAAAGACTAAAGAACATAAGGAAAACAATTTTGCAAAATAAGCTGTGTTACTGTGCTTGGAGATAAGGGTATTAAAGAACAATTGTTTTGTGAATACAATCTACATAATTGCTGTATTTCAATTTACATTTGCAGTACAATAATAATAATTGCTATATTGTTAGAGGACTATTAGTTGCTCTCAGACATCTTTTAGCTGAAAAGAAAAGTCCATTCGCAGAAAAGAGTTTGTTTTGGCGGGTTTTTTCTTGCAGTTTTTTCCATGTGAGAAGCACAAGCTGGGAAAAGGCATAGGGAGGTGAAAAAGTATGATGATAAAATCACGCTTTGGTCAGATTAGGGATAGCAGCTCCCACAAAATTATTGCAAAATAGTTTCTCAATAAACCCTGTTTGTCAGTAACATCTGGTGGTTGTATTTACAACAAGGGAACTAAATGAAATACAACACGGTTTTAACCATAACACCTAGTAATATCTGAAGATGTCCGATTCAAATGACTGGCTTGGTTTTGCTTAAAATATAACTGTTTTCACTGGTCAAAATCTTTTTAAGCTTTTGTGTGTGTGTGTGCTTTTGTTCAAATTAGCATAATCTATGCTCATATTAAGCCTACTTCCTTTGAAGTGTGGGGGTGCTTAGTTTTCTAAGTTTATCCATCCAGCACTATAATAAAATTAATCAGTAATTTACTCTCCCTGAAGTGTTTGTTTTGAGATACTCCTTCAAGGATTCAGGAGGTTAAGAAAAGATTTAGAAACACTGATGTGTGTGAGCCTGGGTTTAACCATGTGTTACAGCATTGTCAGTTGTTTATATTATATGTAGAACAGTAGTTTCAGCAGATTGCCAGCTCTGCTCTTATACCTTAAGGTTACCAGTGTCTATAAAACAAAATAATCCTGTTGTTGCACTCAATGATGTCATAAAATTTTCTTTTAAAGGTTTTTGATGAAAGAGGAAAGAGGTGCCTAAAAGGCAGCTCAGTTATAGTAACCATCCCAAGACGAGGCAAAGAGGGAAAGTGATGACCTGTGACAAGATTCATAGCCAGCTAGTATTCCCAGACATGATGCCAAAATTTTACCTTAGTCACTTGTCATCACGTTTATCTTCTAGCCTGAGTGGAGCACTTTCAAAGTCCTTGAATAATTTTATTTCCTGGCACATAAGAAGAAGGAAAAAACCAAAACACAAAACAGTCAGAACCTGGTTACAATTGATTTCCTCTCTCCTAGTTTAGGGTTTCATTTCATCATTTTATGCATATTTGCATGTTCCTCCCTGTTTCTAATTATCTCTCATGAAAGTTATAACTTTGATCTAGCTACAGTAATTGCAGAATATTCAAGAAATTATCTAAGGTATGTAGGGAAAAAGTGAGAGAAGTGCATGGTTCTGTGCAGTAGTCCATGAAGCTGTCAGATTAACTACAGGCTGCTGGACATTATCCTAAAAAATTAGCTGCTGGTATAAACGTAAAGCATGTCTGGGTAATGTATTTTAGCTTCATCTGCATTATTTGAAATTATGGTCTCACATTTAGCCGAAAATAAGTCAGAGTTATTTTCTGTGTAGGCAATACCGGGCATATTTGGTTTTTTCTGGTTTAGGTGTTGAAAAAGGTGCTGAATATTTGGGTTTCTTATTTTGAGACTTAAGAGAGTCTTAAGTTGCAAATCCTGGAGTTATACATTCTCTCCTTTGTTTTATATTGGAACTTACTGTATTTCCATTTGTTTTTAGTGAATCCTGTCTCGTTGAGCATCTTCATGGATGTTGGTTTTCTGCAAAGTAGTGGACTTTATCTGTCACATATTTGTCTTGTTCTTATTTTGCTTCTTTTTTTTAATTTCAATATCAGTTTCTGAAGAGTCTTACAGAAGAGAAATCTCTTTAAATAAGGGAAACTGATGTTCTTGTCAAGGGAAAAAAAGAAACTTTGGTATCCTTTTACAGTCACTAACACAGGAAATCAAACCATATGGGTTTAAATAGCTAAAATACCTTGAAAAAAAACCCACAAAACATATGACTTTAAAAACTAAAGTAAGTGGAATATGAATGAGAACTTATGGGGAAAAGAAGTCCTTCAGAAATCAGATTTAAAATGGTCGCTGCAATAAATGGTGATTCTGCAAGCAGCAGGAGATACTATTGCTGCAGTTCATGGTCTTCTGTGATAGGTGGTGCAGCTGGTTTGGAGGTCACCTTCTCTGTTTTCCAGCTCTTGGACGGGGTTGTCACTTCTCTTGATCAGGGCTGGATTGTTTGAGCTGCAAACTGAGCGGGGCGCAGAGCTGGTGCTGTGCCGAGCTGGCTCGGGGCAGGCAGGGTGTACTTGCTCCAGTGCCTTCCCAGATACATCCCTGTGGCTTCCAGGCGAAGTGCAGCAACTGCTTCAGGACAGTGGGGTGCTTGGGCTGATAAACCCTCAGCTACCAGCACACAGGCCCACCCACCACCACTGGCAACTCCATTCCCACTGCTGTCTAATGCTGAGTGATCTGTTTTATCCCATCATTGCAGGAATCCTCTTTCTACCCATTACTCAAGATAATGAAGGTGGGCTGTCGTTGGTCTTGCCTGTTACAGATTTTCTGTACAAAAATTCTTGATTGGAGTTAAGTGATCATTTAAGCTAATGTCAGGCAGCTCAGGTCAGAGCGTGGAAGGCGGCCCTAAAAAGCACGGGATGCTGACAGCTGAACAGTAATTTAGGGGAGTCGTGGAAGCTGGAGCTACAGAAGTGCTTGAGGTTGCAATCAATCATGCTTGGTTCAGTATTGATTCATAGGACAACTGCTTTCACTTGGGCTAATGTAAGGAGAGCAATAGATGTATAATAACCTGAGCTAACTGCTCCAGGAAAGCCTCACCCTGACTTAAGAAGACCACATTAGGTAAATCTGTTTGATAAATCTTTATTTTTCTGGAAGACTTCCTAACGCTACATGATAACTTGTACAAAAGCACAATCTTAATCTAAAACTGAGGTGAAGTGGATTGACTCTGCCTGGTACCCACTAGCCCTCCTCTATCCCGCCCCTCAGCTGGGAAGGGGAGACAAAACACAGCCCAAGGTACCTGGATTAACAGAGGGACAGGGATGGATCACTGACCTGTTAGGGTCATAGGCAAAAGCATCGATCTGGGGACATTCACTTAGTTTCTTACCAATCAAATCCTAGCAGGATAATGAGAAATAAAAATCATGTTTCAAAAAATCTTCCCCTCTGTTATGACCCACCCAGAAGGGGAGGATAACCCAGTTTCTTGTTAATAAACCCCTTAGTGTGGATTAGGGTGAAACGACACTGAATAATCAGTGTTTGTAAACATTTATATATGTAGGGTTTATTTTGGAACAATTTTGTCTCAAAGGTAGGCAGGTATTTTTATATATGTTTCTGTTTTGGGTGTTACCCTCTATAGCAATACAACAATATTAAAGCATAGCAATATTAAGGCATAAAAATTACATTTAAGGAAATGCATAAGGGAAGGAAGAGAAGGAAAGGTAAAGGTGGAAATATATATATATATATATATATATATGTATATATATATATATATATGTATATATAGAGTCAACTGGATCTAGTGATGAAACTTGGTAGTTGCAGCTTCCATGTCTGCTGGTTGAAGTGGTGGTCTTGGTCCTTTGGGACTGGGGAAGCCCCCCTCAAAACTCTAAGATTTCATGAGTGATTATACACTTCGAACTCAGGTGGGAATGCCTTGTACCTCCTTCAGCCAGGGAGTTTTACCATGGATCATGTCACAGGACATGTCACGAATTTTTGATGCTCCCCAAAGGGTTTTCACAGCAGAGTCATCATGTAAGGGAAGACATTGGCAGGGTGAGAAGGATTATCCCTCTTTATTTATTTACCTCTTATTTCCTTATCTGGAAATCCAGTTTGTAGCTTCAGGTATGTGGGTTGTGGTCAGTTTGTCATGCATTGTCTCTGCTGCTCCTTCTTCCTCATACCTTGCTGTTGCTCCAGTGTGGGCTCCCTCCCACAGGAGGCAGTTCTCCACGGACTTCTCCACCATGAGTCCTTCCCACTGGCTGTAGTTCTTCGCGGACTGCTCCAGCATGGGTCCTTTCCATGGGGGGCAGTCCTTCAAGGAGCACACTGCTCCAAGTGTGGGTTCCCCATGGGGGTCACAAGTACAGCCAGCAGACCTGCTCCTCTGTGGGCTCCTTTATCCACAGGTCCTGGCAGGAGCCTGCTCCAATGTGGGCTTCCCATGCTGTCACTGCCTCCTTGGGGCACATCCATCTGCTCCAGCATCCATGGTCTGTGGAAGGGCAGCCTGCCTCACCATGGTCTTCCCCACAGCCTGCAGGGGAATCTCTGCTCTGGAGCCTGGAGCACCTCCTCCCCCTCCTTCTCCACTGACCTCAGTGTCTGCAGGGCTGTTTCTCTCACTCCTCTCCTCTGGCTGCAGTTGTGTAGGTTTTTAACTCCCTCCTTAAATAGGTTATTCCAGACCATTGCTGATATGGGTTTGGCCTTGTCTTGGAGCCAGCTGGCACTGGCTC
Source organism: Lophotriccus pileatus (assembly GCA_035583135.1). Taxonomy (NCBI): domain Eukaryota; kingdom Metazoa; phylum Chordata; class Aves; order Passeriformes; family Tyrannidae; genus Lophotriccus; species Lophotriccus pileatus. The sequence goes on from JAWWES010000094.1 coordinate 29,972,644, forward strand.
TGTCTGATGTGGAGGGCAAGTTTCTGGCCTTCTCTCACAGGACCCAGCCATGTAGCCCCCCCCACTACTGAAATTGGACCACATAAACCCAATAAAGCACAAAAATCTAGGAGTTTGAAATTTTTCTTCGATGATGATCACAATGAAAACAGTAATAATTTAATTGCAATAAACGCTGTGTTCATGGTCAGTGATGCGCTTCAGAATGTTCAATCTGTCAGTTCCTATGGAGGGGTCTTAAGTTGCTTCTAATAAAACACTTCAGCTGTCTCAAGATGCTTTGTAAGTTCTTATCTTTCACAGCAGCTCTGATATAAATTAACTGCAGCTGCTGTTTATGAAAAATGGCAGCACAGAGGTTTTGCTTTCTTTTGGGTTTTGCTTGGTCAAGCGTAGAAGATGCCTGGTTTTGGATACAGTTTGGTCCCTTTTGTATCAGCCTGTTGAAAAGGCACATGCATTCTTAAAAGCCTTGCAGAATTTGGGTTGGTATACATATTAGCCTGTGACAATATTATTGCTTTATTTTTCAGGCTTTGCGCATCATTTTGCTTATAGTAGGAATGCTACTATTTAAATGTAGTTATTTCTAGACAATTGCTCTTGGAGAGGAAAAGATTTACAAGCCGTAGTAGTAAAAGCTTATGGCATTTTGCACTCCATTTGGTTGGAAGCAGCTCACATGTGCAGAAATGACAGGATTTAAAAAAATACCAGAAAATACTTCATATGTTAAAGCCACGATGCTGTTTTTGGTAATCCTGGGGATCAGTTCTAGGGAGTTAACTACACCATTTTCCTAAATTTTAAATTTTATATATAGTCACATTGTGAACTGAATCCATTGTACTATTTCTTAACTGTTGATGTGCTTTCTTATGACTGTTTAAGCACCTGTAACATTTAGACAGGGTTATGTTAAGATCTTGGAAATGTTCATAAGAGGACCCACATTATGATTTATGGCAATACTAAAAAGAGACACATTCTCAAGGGGAGGTGCTGCCACTTTCTCTGTATGTGCAGAATTAGAAGTACATCAAAATCTTAACAAGTCTGTCCAAGTTTGATCTGGGAATTTTACTGATACCTTAATGTTTACATTAAAAAATGACAGACTTTTTCAGACACCCTGTTTCCCCAGTTTGTGGATATGCAGAGACAATTGTAATACATTTCTTGGCTAGCTTTATGCAAAATGAGGTGGAATAAGATGTTGAATTGGTGTATAAATACAAATGTATATATACTATTTTCTCTCATGAACAAAACTGGGTTTTACAATTAGCTGATAAAATATGGAGGCTAGTAAAGCAAATTGCAGTTGCAGCGCTTACTCTCTGAAGTTTGTTTAGCTGTGTGGGACATGACCTAGCTGTACTGTCTTTAAAAGATGCATCATCACTTCCATAAGGAAAATGAAGTTATTTGCATTCCTTAATATAGACAGGAATTAAATATATGTGGATGGATATCTTGCTAAAAAGGGAAATAAATCAGTAGTTAAACTGCACAGATCAAATAGAGATAATTAAAATATATATATAAATTGGTTTTACAAGCCATAAAAAGAAACCCATCTGTTTTAAAAGAAAATACAACCAAGTATAAAATCATCTTGACTCGTAATGTTTTTCATAGCTCTTGAACATCTGTGCAAAGCACTTTACTAGTGTAAGTGATGATGGGTTTGCTTTTATCAGCGAAGATTTCATTTACAGGAGTAGAAGGCTATAAATACAATACACACAACTGCTGAGCTCACAAGTCTGAGTTGGATTGCTTCCATGAAAATTTTGTTACAGAGCTGCTGAGGTTCTGCTTTGAGGCTTTTATTAGTGGAATCTCCTGTCTCCACGTTGCATCCTGCCTGAAGGTCACAGAAACAGTAATTGTCTGCGTGATCGTGCCTTCAGAAGGAAACAGTATGTAGGAAAGAATTTTTTATTGCATTAATTTCCATTCCAAATTTTGTATGTATTTGCACAACAACCCTATATTGGTCATTGTCTTCTTGTTTTCTTGGGGTTTTTTGGTCTTTGAGGACTTAAATTTACCAGATCCATAATCCAAAGAAGCCGTTTTCTGTTTTGTTTTACTTAATTGTCAGATTACAAGGTTTTCTCCAGGTATTTTCAGCACAGTTCAAATTTGTGGTAATACATTACAAGAATAATCCCCAAACTTCAATTGTGTATTTAGTGGCTGCAATGCCCTGTATTCACAAGTCTGAAGTATCCAAGGCACTTTTGGGTACTTGGGAACACAGCTGTAACCCAAAGGGCTCCTCTCAGAAAATGCCTCGCCAAAATTGAGGAGACCCCCATTTTCTAATAGAGGGGGAAAAATTATGTGTTGTCCTGTCAAAACTTTGTAAATATTTGGTGTGAAATGAGCATTATGTTGATCCAAATTTTGGCTAATTCCAGGGCATATTTTTTCTCTTAATAGGGAAAAAATCTGTTATGAGTGTGGTTTAAAGGCAGTAGGAAATTATGTAAAAAGAGAGAACCATATATAAATAAAATTATTTTTAAAAGTATTAAAAATTCCAATATCTTAAATCTTAAGCAAAATATTTAAAATCTTTAAACAATGAAATTAGTACTCAAAAAGCTACTAATCTAGTAAGAAACCCTGAGGAGGATACTATAGTGGTAGAACTGATAGGAAAATTTGGGTTAAACAGAACTTCTCATGTAAACCTCCCTGGACTTTTTGTCAGACAGTGTGGTCCGTTAATTATGGGCTGCATAAATCTTCCAATGAAAAAGCTTTATTTTCTTTGCTTATGTTTTTGACCAATGAGGTCTAAAATTTTCTATGCCATTAACAGATTTGTTTAAATTTCGTGAAAAATGTTGTTGCCCTTTGAAGAGCAACATTAGGGAAACTGTGTTGCTAAGCTGTGTTAAAGAAAGTGTAAATGCCCTTCTTAGAGGCAAATTGTTTCTCATTACTATTTGTGGGTGACTGCTGGAAAATTAATGTGTGGTGACCAAGGTGGAGGTGTACACTTACCATTGCTGTGGAAATTTGCCTCCAAACTGACTGCGGTTTTGTAGGAAGGATTGGAGATAATGTCACTGTGGAAAGGTACCATCTGCTGGAAGGATGCTTTGCCATTTGACAATTCCTGTGTGCCGAGAGGAGTGGTAACCCATGACCCCACCAGAGCACCCCAGTGCTTGAGGGGTGAAATGGAAGGGGCTGGGGAGGGGAAAAAAATCACATGGGAATGCAGATAGGAAGAGAATGGGGAATTGGGCAGGGCAACTGGCAGAGGAATACTGTCCAGGGCCAAAGCCTTAAGGAGAAAATAAATTAGGAGTGATCACAGGTACCAACAGGAACACAAGCAGAAGATGTGTAGGTTTTAGAGCATGTACCTCTTGGACTGGACAGTTGGAGTTCTGATTTCTACACTCCTTTCTGTTCAACCATAGCTAAAAGCAAACTGAAAGATTTTTTCTGATTGGCCTTCATTAATTCAAAGATGAAACCAGTGCTGAGGATTTAGGATTTAATTGAATTAATAGTAAAGGCCAGGAGTCAAAATGGCCCTCCCTGACTATTTTTGACCAGTCTTGAGGCTTTGTGTTTTGAACTTGCTAATCCTCCAGCCCTAGGTTGCCATGCACCATATCTTTGATCCTGAACTTAATTATGAATCCCAAAATTTGGACAAGAGTATTTCTTTATACTACATTTGTAGTAGTATGGATGGAATAATGAGTGCTCGTTTTTAATTTTTGTTTCTTGGTAAGGAACAGGAAAATTACATTCAGAATTTAGTAAAGAATAGAAGCATTGAAATTTTCTACACTCAGGAACTGGGGAAGGTCAGGCTCAGTTCTTTCTTTGTATCAATGCTTTTGAATTTTTATAAGAGAAAAAATATGGAGAGAGACATAATGCTGTTTATTAGATCTACCTAATATAGGTGGGAAAAGAGAATTTGGTCATACAAGCCCCCTTCAAGTCTGCAATACAGCATTAATTTCCAATTAAATACAAATTGAAAAGAATTATTTGGCACTTCCATTGCATGAAATCACTTAGGCCTTTTGAGGAAGAACTTCCTCGAGTGGGAGGAAGAGTTGACAGGATTGGAAAAGTGATAAAGTCATTTGTTCCAATGGGATGCTATACTGTGGGTGATCTTTTTGTTTACAAAGCATAGGAAGTGAATTATATTTTAATACTTTTAAACTGCAGCACTCAGTATTTTTCTAAAGAACCCTGTGTTTCCTGACTTCTGAACCTCAGTAATTTGAGTTATTAACACCATTATTCTTTCTTTTAAAAACAGACTAAATACAACATGTTATGTGGTGGAAGAGGTCACTGCAATTTCAAATGGTGTATGTTTACACCATTTAGACCTCTTTTTGAAAGAAACTCCTGTTGGAGATATCTTCAAGGAAAATACGTTGATAGGTGCTTTAAATGTTAAAGAACCCAGCTGATACTAAAAGAAAAGACCAAGTCTAATTTCCAGATAAAAGATATCTGAATCTTCTCGCTCGCTGAAACTTTCAGCAAACAGTTGATCAGTTCAGCATACTCAGAATAATGGCAGGAACACTAATCATTATTTCTCTAATTTCTAGTTTTAGTGCATTTTGGCTTTATATGTTATTTCTGTCTTCCTTTTTGATAGATTTTGTGAAATCCATATACAAGTGAGGGCGTTTGCACATTACAGTATAGAGTTTTTCCTCAAAAGGCGAAGTCTGCCTGGCTTTGAGGCAGACACACTTGACATCAACCCATCTTCCTAAACCTGTGTCAGCACAGTTTCAGTGGCAGTACCCTTTTTGCCTTGCCGCTTACAGCCCCTCATTCCACATCTGCCTTCAGTCACGGCGCAGGAAAAATAGCCCTTCCAGAGAAGGGCTGCAGAAATGATTGGAGGGCTGGAGCTCCTCTTCTATGATGACAGGCTGAGGGAGCTGGGGTTGGTCAGTCTGGAGAGGAGAAGGCTCCAGGGAGACCATACTGTGGCCTTCCAGTAATTGAAGGGGACTTACAAAAAAAAGGAGAGCGAGCAACTTTTTACATGGACAGATAAGGGATAGGGCAAGGGAAAATCTCATCGAAAGAGGAGAGGTTTTGATTAGACTGTAGATGGAAGTTCTTTACTCAGAGGTTGGTGTGGCACTAGAATAGGTTTCCCAGAGAAGTTGGGGATGCCCCATCCGTGGAAGTGCTCAGGACCAGGTTGGATGGGGCTTTCACCTGATATGGTGAAACGTGTCCCTGGCCATGGCAGGGGGATGTCAAACTACATGATCTTTAAGGTCACTGCCAACCCAACCCCTTTCATGATTCTGTGATTGTCTGGTTTTATTTTTTATAGGATTTGCTATGCAGAGTTTTAACAGTAATAGCAACCCTCTGTAGGCATACATCCAAGAAGACAAATGTAATAAACCCATTAGGTGGGTTTCAGCTCTGTAATGTTATTTCAAGCTAATCATAAAATAAAGTGTGTGAGAAAGAGATTATCTTAATATATGGTGTCACCATTGTTATGAAATTAGAACTATTGGCCACCTTGACAGAGTAATTATTTTCTTAATACTCATCCTATTAAAAATAAATGTAATGTTATTCTACAGAAGTAGCCCCAGCTATCTATAGTTCTGTTCTTGTTCCTTCAAGGTATTGTAAACTTTTACAACGAGAGACAAGAGAGCAGTAAAGTGGATTATTGCCCTTTGTTTCAATTTTTACTCTCCTTTTCCTGTTCTCTTCTTCCCTATGTACTCCATTTGAAGCACAAATCAAGCCAACCAACAATTTAATAAAAACTAAGGCAACTCATTTCCTAATGATTTTGGTCAGTTGGATTGGTAAAAAATTTGAGGTCCTTAATTTCCTTTCTGAATTGTTTTCATCAGGAATTCACTTCTCCTCGGTATTTCTCCAAATATGTCAATCCCAGCCATTTTCTGTACTCTATTTATTATCTATTTCTAGGTTTGGGCGTGGGTTTTTTTTGTTTCATCTTGTTTGAAAATCTTTATAGTAAATACTTGTAGAACTGTTTTTCTGTATGGTTTGATTATTCTGTGACAGAATGATGTGATATAACGTTTAACAAGACAGTGTATGTAGATTATGAATTTCTCAGTCAGTTAATCCCCAAGCTGGACACACTTTTGTGGTTTATAGGAAAATCACTAGAGTTTATTACTGAGGAGCAAATCTATGAATGTGCAGGTCTTTTACTACCTACAAAAAACAAACAAACAAACAAAAACCCAAACAAACAAAAAAAACCACAACCAAACAAACAAAACAAAAAAAACCCACCAGTTTGAATTCTTTGACTTGAATTAGGAGGGTAATACCACTTTTTTTCATAACATAAATCTTCAAATCTCTGTTAAAACCAGTTTCTGTCATAAAGACACGTGAGGCACTATAAAATGGGCTTTAAGCTAGCACTCTCTAGCTGGAAGATGTTTTTTAATCGGCAGCACTTCCCAATTCAGAAATCCCAAAATTAAATATCTTGTTAAGGATATTTTATAATACTGGGAGGATGAAGAGTCAATATTCAGTCTTAGATCTCCCATCCCCCTATGGCATATAACTCATTAGGCATGGTATTTTTTAATTTTTGGTGTAGTACTGATTTTCAGTGATGTTGTAAGAATACTGTCATGTTCATGTTATTATTTTCATACCACCCAGTCAAAAAACATGGTTATGCCTGTGTAAAAGTATAATGGCAATACAATTTGTAGGAGCAGCTGGACAGAGAACACCAGCCACCTAGATGATAAAAAAGAAGAAGAGTAAAGCAGTAAAGCAAAATATTGCAGCCTTGAGCGAGCCTGATCTGAGAACAGTGCGTGTGAAAGTGTGACAAGGCCAAGCTGGAAAACCGCTTGAGGCGTGATGGTTTTTTGTGACTGAAAGCAGCCACGTGGGCTTGTGTGGTGTGTGTACTGATGGAAAACATCTGGCCTGGCTTGACAGCTCAGATCCCTATCAGTGTGGTAGTTGTATAGGGCAATAAAGAAACGGAGTTGGTTGTGCCTGGACAAAGTCTGTCTCCGCTTGAACTCATTCACCATGATAACTGGGATTTCTCCTAAGAGAAGCATGGTAACAGACATCCTGCCTTGCTCGTGTTATTTTAATTGGATCTTTACCTCAAGGGCGTTCGTAATTTATCATAAACTTTAATGCTAGTATAATCAGCTGGAAGGAAGCCATACTTACTTCTTTGATTACACCATAAGAAATGAAGTCCTAATTTGAATGAGCTTTTTTGAATTTTCTTTTACTGATGCAGCAAGAAGGGAAAACTTGGTTGACAAGGAGATCGTGCTGTTCAATTCCTCAGCTGAATAATGACTGAATGTAGTACAAGTGTAGAAAAATTTAATAAACAGCCAAATTAAATCTGAGCTATCATACAGAAATCTGACTAGCAGGCAGAGTGACAGGAAGCTTTTATGTCAGGGGAATGAAGAAGTTTAACAGGAAGTATTTCTGTACTGACTTGGAGTGTTTCTTTGGAAGGAGAATACTTTTTGGGTGCTCTACTTCAGTCATTAGTTCTCCAGCGATAACTTTTGGGAAACTACTTTCAAGTCTACCACCCGCCAGAACCAGGTTTCAATCATTCTCAAATTTGGTAGGAGTTGTTAAAAATTTGACGTATACTTTATTATAAAAATGGATTATTTATTTAGTGGAAGTAGAATAGACAGCCTTGGTCCATACTAGGTAGGTCTCCTGACACTTCTGTTTTCTTACTTAATATGGGAGTTTAAAATCTGACTTGGCAATATATGTAAGTGTTCCCAAGATGCGTTTACCAGCTGAAAAAGAGAATGTGGTTCTTTTTTCACCAGTCCATTATTATTTTGCTGCCCAAAGATGCTGAAAGTCCTGTTTTCAATATTTTAATGTGGTGTGATATATTTTTTACTAAATACATTTCTCTGGGAGACATTGTTAATATTGCATTCCGTAGGCTTGATCTTTGTGGTGAGATCATGCTGACACCTTCCTATGGCCTGTTACTGAGCTACCAAATCGCTTTTGCCCTGGATCAGCAAGGGTTCTCATTGCTCTTGTCCATTATAATGTCATCTTGGATGTTCTTATTATCTGTGTGTTTAATGCTTTTAGCTTCATGCTGAGTTCAGAGCTTCAATAATGTTAAAAGCCTTGTCTCTCTTAGGTACTTTATTATACAGACTTTTCCCGTTTCTTCACTTTACATTTGCTGACTTTCTATTCCTTTGTCCTTTATCCTTGCCTGATTTTCATTAATTATTATTTGTAAATTATTCCTGTGTTATTGTTACTCCATGACTATGTGTTTCTTCCATAAGGCTAATACTCATAGCATCAGAAAAATCTGACTGCAGTTAGTTCAAGTTACCTTTGGGCTTTGCTCTCAGTGCCCAACTCAGTCACCTGCCCCTGCCTGGGAAGGATAGACCTTCCACCCAGGCAGTCAAGACCTGTGTATAATGGGAATAAAAATTATTGCAAGGGGGTTGGACTAGATGACTGGTAAATCTCTCTTCCAAATCAAATTGTTCTGTCGTTCTATAGTTCCCTCTTAGCTCATGCAGATAAAGAGATATGCCACCCAGAGGGGGATATTGCTCAGTGGATTGCTTTAATGATCCAAGATTACCAGTCAGCAGCATTTCCTGCTGTAGGGCAACGCTTTGTCATAGCTCTAAATCTCCCAGACCACTTCCATGTAAATATATATGAATAAATTAAGTCATGGCTGAGTGTTTAAACACATTTTAATGTTTGTGTCGTCTATCATTTGTCTGTCAATCATAGATAATATGAAATCACACTTTTTCCTCCCCCCTGGATGCTGCCTTTCGGGAGTCCTGTGCTCTAGTGTGTCCATATCTGAGCACATAATCCACCCAAGAGCTTTTGCAAGAAGCCAGATTTTGATGACAGTTTGAATAAATATTCAGACTTCAAAGCAAATCAAGTAACATTAAGGCCCCCAGAGTTTTAAACAGAAAGTTGGTGCTCTGCTATGAATGCTGTCTTTTATGAGATTGCCTGGTTTTAATGTTAATATATTCTTCCTTGTAAAGCCTTAGATACGCACTAGCCCTGATCTCTTTTCAGTCTGCCAATTCCCATCGTCACGTATCTCTTTTGATAACTCAGATTTTGTCAATGTGCTGCATTTATTACTGGAAAAGAGGAATCCAAACAAGGTGGACTGAGCTTGAAGCAAGGAGAATAGTCAGTTCTCTAAGGTGTCCAAAAGGCTTTCAGATAGTTTTAGGTCTCTGGAAGTTTGTTTCCCTAGAAGCATGTTTATTTCGTCCATTTTGCTAGTTAGTTTTAAAAACATGCATTAACTCTGTCTCACATTCTTTGTTCTGCCCTTACACAAGCACTGCTAAAAGATTGCAGTGAGTTTTTATCTGATATTGCCTGGATGAGTGTAATTTAAAACTGATCCTGCAGGTTGAATTCCTGTTTCCCATCTTTAAAGATACAAAAAAGTATCACTTTTGTGCTAACCTTCTATGTTTTCCAGTCGCATATGTCTCTTTATAATATTTGTGCTTTCTTTATTTTGTGTGGAAAAACCTATCCAAATAAAGCCAATGGACGGGGGGATTAAAATACTTAAACTAATAGTGAAATATTGCTAATTATGAAACAATAAAGACATTCAAGGCCAGATGTTTTGCTACACTTACAACCTCCTGTTTCTGTTGTAGGTGTTTAGGTATTAATGTAAACAAATGTGTAATAACTTCAGATACTTAAGTTGTTGGATTGACGAAGTGTTTAAACACAGAATTCATGGTGTTACTTAATGGAAGTTACGGATGCTGTTCGTCATACATCATTTCAACATTATCTGATAGTGCCAGAATATAAATCTGTACCTAATTGGCTATGCAAGCATTTATCGAATTTCCTCTGAATAATTAAAAGATTCAAAGGCTTCTTTAAAGGGTAAACCCAGCAGTTTTCTGAAGTGTATTTGCTGTGGGATGATAGCTTCTTGAGATTAAAAGAAAAAAGAAAATTGTAGTTGGTGAACAGTAGGGAAGAAAACAAGATGCATGACTGTGCCTCAAGAGAAACAAAATTTTAGATGCATAATTATGGATTGTGTTGACATATATAGAGTTACGGGATTTTTTTCCCAGCCAACTTCATTTTTTTTCTTGACTTCTTGACTCAATGACTTTTTAAACAGTTTTTCTCATTTCGGTGCTCGAGGTGTCTTTTGATTAGTAATCTGATTTACTGTTATGAGTTACAAATATTACAGACATGAAAAGAATTCCTTGCAGATGTGCCTGAACTGAGGAGAAGGTATCTGTAGAAATAATCAGACAGACAGGCAAGAGTCCAAGAACAATTTTGGCATTCGGAAAATGTTTAAACATAGACCTGTTGCCTAAGGAAGTGCACATGTCCCACCAGGATCTTCAGAAGGATACAGAAGTACATGCACACAGGACTGTGGGCTGGGTGCAACAGTAGGCAATGACAGTGTGATAAATTCACCTTCTGTGATGAGGCAAACGAGGGGCAAAACTGCAGATGGCCCTACCTGCTGGACTGCAAATGTATTCATTTAATGCCAGGGAGGGCATGTTCAGCTCCCAAGAATCATGTTGTAAACACGTGGCTGGTCCCAGTGCACTTGATGGTGTCTCACTGTGTAACTCCCTGGCAATGTGGACCTGCTTTTCTCTCCTGGGCTTTCCCAGTGACTGAGTATGTAGGAGCAACCACAAGACTGAAGATCAGAGAATGACACAAAGCTTAAGCTGTGACGGGAAAATTAGTTATACCTTCTCTCTGATCACCTCTTTATCTTCCAGAATAGGAAACGAGTCAGGTCTTTGGAATCATGAGAAGTGCTGAGTCAGCTGTCTCTCTTTCATGTGCCAGTGGAAAGACTGGTGGTAGTTCATTGTAATTGGTTCACTGCTATCAGTCTACTTAACCACCATCCCTTCCCCATTATGCCTGATGCTCCTACTCTGAAGGCAGGTTTGTGCCAAAGAAGGAGGTTAGTGACCCCAGACAGTCCAAAGCTGAGGAGGGTGAAAGGCTGACAGTCTAGCTTCCTTAAGCTTGTTGACTACTGAAATGCTGCCTTTTGCACAGTTGTTCCACTTAGATAATGTAGAGGGTAATTTAAAACATTTTGCTGTACTTGCAGTGTATGCTGCTGCACTTGCATTCCACTGCTGTTTAATTTGTCTATTTACAAGCTAGATTAGAAAAGGTCAAGAATTTACCTTTTTTTTTTTTTAAACATCTGTTTCTTTTTCCTGTACAGATTTGTTGGATTTTATTACACTGTGTGCTCAGTTAAGTGTCTCTGTAGCAGAAGGATAGCTGGAATCATACACAAAATAGCATGATTTTACAGAGCCTTGTTTTATTTTTGATATTACATTTCAAGAAAACTTTGGGATTTGGAGCAGCATTTTTTGGTTTGCAGTTATGAGATGTCAACAAAGCCTGCTAATATTAGCAGAGCAGCACTGTTTCATGAGTGCATTATTTTAGCCTTTCTTGATATCACTTGGCTTACAGTGTGCTGAGCTGATTTCAGTTCAGTGACTTGACTGATGTGAGAAAGGAGGTGTGGGGAAAAATGGTCCAAAAGGATTTGTTATTAGCCTTTATTTATTAAGGTGAGGGCCAGCAGAAGAGCTATAAATAATTAAGTGCTGTTCTACTTTTAAATAGTCTAAAAAATCACTTTATTTTTTTTTTTTAGTTTTTATTTTCCTCACTACATATTATACCTAGCTGTGAATAAGAAGCTAGATCCCTTTCTATTGAGAGACGAGTCTTAATGCTTAAGTAAGTATTAATTGAATTTGTGGTATGCACTTGTAATTCCTGCCATTACTAACCCCCTTATATATCAGAGCTGGAATCAGTACATCAAGCTTTGTTCATCCTGGAGACAGAGTCAGCAACAAGACTTGATTCTGGTGCTTAAGTTGTTTAATATGTCTTTTAATGGGGTGTGTGTGAAACAGAATAGCGTTCATCACTTTCTTCTGTAGCTGTGTTAGCTCAAACTTCCTTCTCTAGGAAAAGCTAGCAGATACACCTTTGAATATGCAGCAAGATGTAACTTCTATATACGTGGCATTTTACTATCATTCACAGATTATAATTACACTCCAGTTTTCTCTGTTGTTTCTGCGTGCATTGTATGCCAAAGTGATGCTAAAGACAGCAGTAGGTTTTAATCCCTTACAGTAATGTGAATGGTGAAACCCGAATCCTTGTCCTGTTTTTGTGCCCCAGTGCTTCTCAGCATTATTACTCAGATGCATTATAAAATAAAAACAAATGGTTGTGTTGTTATATTACCAGTCATTGTTTTTACAGATATAAAGCTAGTTGGTTAGGCATTGCACTAAGTGGAAATGTAAGGAAATACTATGGCTGAGGGCTGTGAATAGAAAGAGGATGTTAGGTATTTTCAGTGTAATGTTTGTTTGTAGGAATTAATATTATGTAATTAATTCTTACTAAAAAACAAGCACTGTATTATTAGGGAAAAAAATGAATGGATATCTCAAGTCATTGACTTCCCTCATCACAAGCAATCTAGTGGCTTGTGACCTGAGTTGTATGCACTACTTATATTGAAAATCTGGTCTAAGCTCTCCTTCTGACAGCTATAAATTTTCCTTTAATTTCCCACTCGGGTAAACCTAAGGCCATTTTGCTTTCATTTTCCTTTTCTTATTTACGTCATGTGTTTAGAGCCCTTCTCATAGGATAGTTTCTGGTCTCGACAAGTTTCTTTTGCATTGATATGGTCCCATACATTGATAAAGATGTAGACCCAGAGTTGTGTGAAATTGTGTGCTGTGTCTTTCAGAAATATTCTGACTGATGCAACACAAAATATTCTTTCTCTTTTCTACAGAGGATTCACACTGAAGTTTCATAATCCCTTCATGTCATCTTACTGCCTGCTAATATTCTTATGTTCTCCTTACATGTCAGTTATTTCCAGTTTCAAAAGTCACCTTTCTTAAGATACTTAGTCACCTACCTCTTACAACCACAAGTAGGATTATATGTGTTGTATTATTATAATGACTTTGTTTCTGCAGTGTCTCATCTTCAAGTTCTCTGGCTCTTCTTGTGGGATGTCCTCTCTCAGCTATTCCTGATGCCCTCGACTTTGTGTCATGAGCAGTGTCCAAGACTTTGTGCCAGTGTCACTAGGGGTGATACTGTCCCTCAGAAGCTTCCCTCCAAAATAACTCCCCTCCCAGCTGACAGTTCCCCATTTAAACACAGCTTGTTATTGCTTCCCTGTTACTGAGTTCAAATGCATTTCATAATTCCAGTCTTAATCCTTATCTTCTCCAGGCAGCCAATATTTCTCATAGGACCAAAAATTACTTGCTCAAATCTGTTTCCTTGCCCAGAAACTTATGATCACCCATAGCTTAGTGTTGCACTTTATTATAGTTACACTTTATGGAGAACATCCTAATGTGCCTGCAGTCATGTGAATTTCAGGGTTTTGTTAGACCACACAGCGCACTGGTGCTCAGCAAAACAGTATCATCTCAAACACAGTAGATCTACATGTGTACTTCATATGGATGAAATGTCCCTCAAACTCACTGGAAATAGTGAATAGATCTTCATCTTTAGTGGAGCTAAACTCTAGAGAACAGGGGAAAGAAAGACCAGGAATAGTTTCTGTTCATCTTATTTCTACATTTATTAAAAGTCCAGTTTAGATAAAATGATCAACAGTTTAGCACTCCCATGGATTTAAGAACAGCTTGAGTGAATGGAAGATTTTTATGTCTTCTCTGTTAAATGTTGTTAATGCTCAAAAAAAATTGTGTTAATTTAAAAAGCACCATTTGCATTCACTCTTTTAATATGTGATAGTCTTGCAATAATGAAGTTGGTAGATTTGGGCTTTTGTGTATATGCAGTAAGAACCTTCCTTTTTTATTACATCAGTAAATCACAGTGGTTACAATGATTTCAGAGCTTGCAATGCAAATTACTTTGCGCTTGTGT
>JAWWES010000094.1:29986819-30003262 GCA_035583135.1 Lophotriccus pileatus
TGGATTTAAGAAGAATTAGGGTGGATGGATTAAGTTTTATGTCTTCTCTGTTAAATGTTCTTAATGCTCAAAATAAAATTGTGTTAATTAAAAAAGCACTATTTGCCTTCATTCTTTCAATATGTGATAGTCTTGCAATAACAAAGTAGGTTAGTTTTGGCTTTTTGTGTATATGTAATAAGAACTTTCCTTTTTTATTACATCAGTAAATCACTACAACTACAATGGTTTCAGAGCTTGCAATGCAAATTACATCGTGCTTACGTATTAGCTATTGTATTTCTCTGCCATGAAAATAAATCATTGCCTTTGTTCTGATTTCTTTCTCGTTTTTTTTTTTAATTTTTTTAATTTTTTTTTTTTAATTCCTGCAGTTCAAATTTCCTCAGAGCATGATTAGGTTATTAGCATTTCTTGCCAACTTGTAGTTTCAGCTGGGATGAAAAGAGGCAGGCAGAAGTCCTTGCCAACTCTTGCATTAGTTGTGACGAAAGAATCATTCAGAAGACAGCAAACTATTTAGGGAAGTCACAAAGTCATGCAATATGAAAAAAGAAAAATGTTGTGTCTTCATGTATTATATTGAATTTAGGACAACTTCTCTCGTTCCCTGCCTTCAGTGAATGTGAAGTGGTTGTATCATGTCAAACTAAATGTTCATCTGGCAAAGTAGTCTCTCTCTACAGTAACCAGGAGCTGAGGAAGGGGTGTAGGGCAATAAGGAGATGTTGTGAAACATCCTCAGCTGGAGCTCCAGGAGTTCATAGCAATATTTGAAGTCTCCCAACAAGCTGTTGGCTTGCTCTTTAAAGGCATCCAAAATTTTACCATCAGCAGCTTGCTGTGCCAGTAAGATCTGTGCTTGAGCTGTGTGAGTATTTTCTTTTCTGGTTTTGAGTCTTGAGTGCATTCTAGTAGGTGGTCATAGTTCTTTGTGTGAGAAGAGATGGTGACCATTCCTATTCATTTTCCTTATGGTGCTCACTTATGCTGATTTCATTGGTCCTGGGGTTGCCCATCTTTGGATTACTCCCTTTTGCCCGAGTCATCTCTTTATTTAATGATCCATACGTGTGATCATGTGGGATCATCAGGGACTGTAGTGATAGAACAAGGAGGAATGGGTGCAAAGTGAAGGGGGGAATTTGGGCTAGATATTAGGAGGAAATACGTTGCTGAAAGTGGAGAAACACTAGAACAAGGCTGCCCAGGAAGTTTGTGGATGCCCCAATCCTGTCAGTGTTCAAGGCCAGGTTGGATAATGCTTTGAGCAACCTGCTCTAGTGGGAGGTGTCTCTGCCCATGGCAGTGGGGGTGTTGGGACTTGATGTTCTCTAAGGTGCCTTCCAACCCTTAATATTCTGTGATTCTGTGTGGTTGATTTCAGATGGGACATCACGATATTGACCTGCCCACGGCCTTCAAGATTCAGGTGCATTATGGCCACAACATGTAATGATATTTCTGATTCACTCTACATTTGTCCTCAAGCTACTTGCTTTTCCTTTAATCACTACTGAGCCTCAGTGTGACATCTGCACCAGATTGCATACTGTGTAACTAGGTTCTCTTTCCAGAGTCCTAACAGCTTGCACTCAGTCTGACATTCTTCAGGTATAGTTAGGACTGTATTCTTCACATACACATTGCATTTATCTACACAGAATTTAATCTATTTTATTACCTTGCCATTCAAACCCATGAAAACTTACACAGGAAGGTTTGCCTTTAGCATGCAAAGTAATTCTAATTTATATTCAGTAAATCTTGCCACTTCCCAAACCACCTCCTTTTTCAGATCACTTTGTGCTGCATTTACCAATTCAGGCTCTCACACAGATCCATTTTGCAGGAAATTTAATCATTCTTCCCTTTGCCCCCGGGGCTTGACCACCTTGCTTAGAAACTGCAGAGCAAAGTTAGGATCAAATTGAATTGCTTTCCGCTATATGTTAATAATTTGAGTTGTAAAAAGACATTTTCTTACTGCAGTATTGAAAACAAATTTCTGCATTGCACCAAGATTAAAGCATGCTCTCTTCAGGAGGAGTTTACGATTTTAGTGTCATATTTGTTCTGAACCGCTTTCTCCAAATTGATCTCTATTAAAAGTTTTCGGGAACATAATTGACAATGGATTAGTACAGGTTTTTGTATGTGTGAAAATACTATAGTGCTGAGTTGATTCAATTTTTTTTCATTGCTGCTGTTAATCTGTTGTTGATTATCAAAAGCAAAATCATTAGTGTAATGTAGTACCTCCTCTCTCTGTGGTTTCAGTGGAGCACATCAAATAAACCAAGGCATCTGAAATTGGAATGCATGAAAAATGCAGTATTATGTTAATAAAACATTTCACTTAAGCTGCTAATAAGTCTTCTATGAAGCTGGTTTTGTAGTAAGTCAGGGATTACAGAAGAATTTGCACAATTGCAGGACAGCCTTTAGCTTTACAGCAACAGCTTGTTGTCTGTTACAAACCTTTTGGATAAAATACAGTATACTATTTCTAATAAAACTTACTGTGAAGTATCATGTCCCATAAGATAAATGTGATAAAGTGTAAAGGTAGTTAATGGTTGTTTTGTTTATGCTCAAATAAATACAATTCTTCATTAATGGTTTTAGGAAAGAGAGGAGTGTCAGACTTTGTGAGAAAGGATGCTTATACCATTCAGCAACAAAACAACCTCCCCTTCTTTCTTCTATTTTCAACATTGCACATTTTCTTTAGTTTCCTGTAAGGGGACTTTCCCATAAAATCCTAGGTGTGAAAACCATGGCTTTAACTTTTTCCAGAAAAAATGGAGAATGCAAAAGCACAGTCACCTTGCAGAGCTCACAGCAGACAGCTTTAAAGTATAACAATCCAGAAAGGAAGTGTACCTTATAACTGGAGAGGTTGAAAGCTAACCAGATCAGCTGTTCTTTTATCATAATTCAAAATGTAAATTACAGAGGTGGAAGAGAAAATTGTAGGTTTTTTTTCAAAGAGCAAATATCATCACCAAGCCCTTTCCTAAACACTCTTTTCCAATTCAATCTTTAATCTGCCTGTCCTGCCAGTGTCCATCACTTGTCCTCAAGGAAGCCATATTTCAGTTTTTGCTGCACTGCTGGTTTAAACACTAACAGGACTGATGGTGTTGGTTCCTGTTCTCTATGACAGCAATTGCCCAAATCCTGCTGTCCCTGGTCCATCTCATCTCTCATCTCATCTCATCTCATCTCATCTCATCTCATCTCATCTCATCTCACTCATCATGTAACAAGCAAAATACCTTCCAACAAAGAGCAAATGTTCTCTGATAGCTTTAGGTAGGAGTTTTTGTGAATAAAGAGTATTTGAGTCATGTTGTAATTTTTTATGGTTTTTTCACATTTATTTTTGCTTTAATATAAAGGAGATACCTGGTTTTTTAGAGGCAAATTCAAAAGACCTTAAGGTATTTCTCAGATTTACTGTTGCTTTTCTACATGTTATATGACTGTAGCCTCAAAAGTTTTAATCTGACTAATAGTAGCAACCATGTTTGCTCAAGCAGAGCCATTTGAGGTCTGAATGGGATGGGAAAGGCGTTCTTGAGGTTTTGTATTAAAGTTCCGGTTTTTAAGTGTGACAGTGTTTATTTCTCATACATGCTAATGGTTTTAAATAACTTTCATGGTTCTTAGCTTTGTTAGGAGTTATTTTGCATTTACTGCCCTATGCTTAGTATTACTTCCAGTAGCAAAACTTCTGTTCTTGACAGAATTGGAGTAGAACAAGATGAATGTTTTGAGTGTGAGACATTTATGGAATCAGAACTTATTTCTCCTGATTTCTTCAGTGTATGAAAGACAAACTTCAATACCCATCTCAAAATCCAGTAGTAGCTCAAGCTTACAGCACCTCATTGAATAACATTTTCAATCTAATTAGTGCATTTTCCTTGTGTATTAATTACAGAGCAGTCTGTTTGCAGATTAAAAAATAAAAAAACTACAGCCTTTTTTCCTTTATCAGCTACTCATGGGAAATAATTATTTTTCTGGAGTTAGTGGGTGTTAGTTTAGCTCAGCAGTTAGATGAAGTACGTATAAACCTGAGATACCTGCCCCTTTCACTTAGGCAGAGGACAGTGTTTGCTTACTGTGGGTGCTACTGGAGCAGACACCAAAACAGTGTAAATATTTCCTGGTGAATGCTTTAAAGTTCTATGCCTTAAAATCACCATGATCTATGTAAGAATTGGTAATGCTGAGCATTGTGAGTCCATTGTGATGCCAATGTGAGTCCTTTTGTGAGAAGAACTTAATGTCTCTTTTCCCCCTACACCCCTCTCTCTCTCTCTCTCTCTTTCTAGATGCAGCAGTTGTTCCACGAAAACTATGAACACAACCGCAAGGGTTACATTCAGGATCTTCACAACAGCAAGATTCACGCAGCCATAACCCTTCATCCAAACAAAAGGCCAGCCTACCAATACAGGCTGCACAATTACATACTGAGCCGCAAGATTTCCGACCTGCGCTATCGGACCATCCAGCTGCATCGGGAAAGCGCCCTGATGAGCAAGCTCAGCAACACCGAGGTCAATAAGGAAGATCAGCAGCTGGGAGGGATGCCGTCCTTCAACCATTTCCAGCCACGTGAAAGGGGAGAAGTCATTGAGTGGGAGTTCCTGACAGGAAAATTCCTGTACTCGATGGTGGAGAACCAGCCGCCCCGGCAGAGCCTGAGCAGCGTCCTGCGGGCCGCGCTGGATGACACCGTGATGCAGGTAATGGAAATGATAAACGAGAACTCTAGGTCTAGAGGGAGGCTCATTGATTTCAAGGAAATACAGTATGGCTACCGCAGGGTGGACCCTCTGCATGGAGTGGAGTACATCCTGGATTTACTGCTTTTGTACAAAAGGCACAAAGGAAGGAAAGTTACTGTTCCAGTGAGACGCCATGCTTACCTTCAGCAGCTGTTTAGCAAACCTTTCTTCAAAGAAGCAGAAGAGCTGGATGTAAGAAGCTTGCTGGAGGATACCAACACTGACACTCAGTCTTTCTCTTTCCTTTCAAATTCTTTAAAGATTTTTTCCTCATCGTTCCAAGGCACCAAAGACACTGGGGGACACAGTGACAAGAAAATACATATCCTTGTCCCTATCACAGGAAGATTTGATATTTTCTCAAGATTTATGGATAACTTTGAGAAGACTTGTCTGATTCCCAGGCAGAATGTAAAGTTGGCAATAATTCTCTTCAGTTCCGAGCCGGGCCAAGACTCTAGCAAACACATAGAACTAATGAAAGAATACAGCATTAAATATCCTAAGGCAGATATGACCCTGATTCCAATGGCAGGAAAGTTTTCTAGAGGTTTAGGTCTTGAGATGGCCTCGTCTCAGTTTGACAATGGCACTTTGCTGCTGTTCTGTGACGTTGATCTGGTATTCACACCAGACTTCCTCCAGCGATGCAGAGATAACACTATTCAGGGAGAACAGGTTTACTATCCTATCATCTTCAGCCAATATGATCCAAAAGTAATATATGGAGACAACCCTCCAGCTGACAGTAGTTTCGTTTTCACAAAGAGAACTGGATTTTGGAGGGAGTATGGATTTGGAATTACCTGTATTTACAAAAGTGATTTGCTTACTGCTGGTGGATTCGATACCTCTATTCAAGGCTGGGGACTTGAGGATGTAGACCTCTTTACTAAAGTGATAACATCTGGCTTGAAGGCTTTCAGAAGTCAGGAAGTAGGAGTTGTCCATATTTTCCATCCAGTTCAGTGTGACCCCAATTTAGATCCGAAACAATATAAAATGTGCTTAGGGTCCAAAGCAAGTACATTTGCCTCTACCATGCAGCTCGCAGGACTCTGGCTACAGAAACATTTGGGTGTCAGGTACAACTGGACTCTGTCCTGACATCTCAGCCTATTTGGCCTTTTTAGGGGAGTTTACCTCATTATTGTCTTATTTTATTTTGCTGTTGTAGTTTTAAACTCCCTCCCCATTGTCTTCCAAAGACTCTTGACCTCAAACGGGATGACTCTGCTGTTCACTGATGTTTCTTATACCTACTGAACTGGTGAGGTGAACTCCTTCTTATTTCCTTTATTTGAGATTCCATCAAGTCATGGAAATCACATGATATCATGGAGCATATCCATCACAAGAGACTGTATCAGAAGAATGTTCTCTTTTAGCTTTCAGATGCAGTATCATCTTTGTTGCATTTCTCAGATTTGATGTGATACAAATATTTACCAGTGAAGGTACCACAAAAGTGCTTTATGCTTCTTCTGGGGATGGAACTCTATAAGATAAACTTGAGTTTTATAATTTATATGAGGACTTATATGTATAAATGCTACTTTTCTTCATCTTTAGAATTTTTAAAGTAAATGAATAACTATAATTGTACCTTTATTTTTTAAAAAGAGAGTAAAGCCAAGGAGCTACTTGCAAATACAACTGGTACTGGCTACCAAGGTCCTTAAAAGTCTTATTATTAAAACAAACTCCTCATCGCTGTTCAATCGAAGTGTAAATGAACTTTGTTTTCACAATGAACAGGATTTAATCAAATATTCATATACACTTTAGAAGATTTGTGAGCCAACATCCTTCATTTGCAGGCAAGAAGTAACTATGGCTTAACACAGTCATTTATAATAAAGTGCAGGCATATAGTATTCTTATTTTGAAACACATAGTATAAGTTGCTCTTTCTCTTTTTAGAATGAGTCTCTAACACATATTTTTCTTTTACATTCCTTTCATAAAGCTGCACTTGTTACAGAGTGTTAGAAGTTAAAGCTCTATTTTTTTTATTTTTTTTTTACATTTTCCATGAGTATTGGTACTCAGCAGCAACTTG
This sequence comes from Lophotriccus pileatus, assembly GCA_035583135.1. Taxonomy (NCBI): domain Eukaryota; kingdom Metazoa; phylum Chordata; class Aves; order Passeriformes; family Tyrannidae; genus Lophotriccus; species Lophotriccus pileatus. The sequence continues at coordinate 29,993,687 of JAWWES010000094.1, forward strand.
TTGTTAAAACTAAAATAGTTGTAGAATAATTATTTAAGTTTCAGAATTCACTATTGCTGGTCAAAGTTCCTTGCCAATGTATTTATATTAGTGGAGATTATAAGACTGTGTTCAGATATATCTCTCCGGAGAGCCTGAAGTTGTCATATTGTGGATTCATGAAGTACTTAAAGGGATACCAACAGAGGAAATAATAAAACAAATTTCCAATTTTAGGGAAATGTTTATATAGGGATATATATGTGTGCATGTGTTTGTGTGCGTGTGTGTATATCCCTATATACATATATATATATAGACAGAGTAATTCTAAGGTATGTTCCTTTTTTTTCAGTTCAGGCAGTGATTTGTTACAACTGTTGTGATTTTTGCCACGTGCTTGGAACGTTTCATATTATACTGTGGTAAGAACTCAGAGACATCCAGGAAACCATCACAATTCAGCTAAACCTAAAACAGTGCAATGGGTACGTCCAGTAGCCTCAGTACCCTTGATTTTAAACTACATTTCAAATGGATCTGGGCGAGAAAAAGTTGTAACTGTTTCAGCTGCAGCCATCAACTTCTGCATTTCCTTTAAAAAAAAAAAAAACCAAACAAAAGAACTAAGAGATTGGAATTCACTGACACATCTATTTATACAGGATATCCTGGTAAATTTCCTAAGGCATGAGGAGGGTGTGTAGGTCTCTTATCTGTGATTCTCTGTTCTGGATTCATCGTGCAAGGAAAAAAGGCAACCCTGAAAAGGGTTGGGTAAAGTCAGAGTTAAAGGGCTGGCCGTTGCTTGTTGTATGCTTAAAAATAAGGCCATTCCCTTGCCTTGGAGAGGGTAGTAGTTGTGGTAGATGGGAACAGATAGAGGGTAATTCATGCTTGTCTGCCCTGCTGCTTGTCTGGAGAGCTCCTGGCCTATTGTTCTTCTGGAGCTCCTGCCTTCCTTGCCCGGTATTGTCAGCTCAAACGTTTGTCAAAAGTGAAATTCAGTATCTTATGAAATAATTCTTGGAAACTGCTCTTTAAATTGAGTGCAAAGGTTACACTTTTTCAATAAGAAAGCCGAGAACAGGGAACATGCGATTTATCTGATCGATCTCAGCTAACCAATGCAACTCACATTGTAAATATCAAAAACTGCCTGTTGATAAATGTTTGTGATGATTTCATGAACAAGAAAAAACCTAATTATCTACAAAGATATCTAAGGAAATCATTGTCTACTGGGATGTATTCCAGTGCTTATTTCAATTACTTAATTTAGTGGCCAGAAAGTGTTTGCTCAGCTCAAAGTAAAATAGTAGATTAGAATAAGCAATGAAACCAATCATTCAGTGGGGATAAAGATGTATACAGAGGGCTTGCAGGATCAGGTCCTACACGATGTAAGCAAAATGCTAGTATTTACCAGTAAAAATATTTATTTAGTGTCTGACTGATTCATTTGTTTATATGATGAATTACTTTGTTAAAAACCTGATTATAAATGTTTATTATGAAATATTGCATTGTCTTTTGAAATAACTATCCTGAGATAACTTGAGAACTTGTGTTAGTTTGTCTAAGGAATAATATGCCTTCTAAGAAGATCATATTAAAATTAAAAAAAGAAAAAAAAAGCACAAAAGTGTTAGTGTAATGTTACGTATGTATAGATTAAGGTGGGAATGTCTGTGTTAATCAACTGTTTGCTTTTGTCTAGTCCGAATCATAATCTTGATTGTAAAGTGAAATTTCTGTGTGTGTACGATGTCCATTTGTAAATGCGTAGAACATAATGACCAATTTTCCCCAAAACCTTCTTACCCTGGGAATAGGGTTTCCTGATTTCATTGCTGGGAAGTGGGTTGTGGACTGCTTGTCCTTTGGCTTTCTTAAAAACTGCCATTCTTAAAACAAAATAAAATATCTCAGCATTCAACACCCAGAAACCTCAGAAATCCCTATACCACTTCATCAGGACATGTTTTCCCATTCATTAATTTAACAGAGCATTTGCATCTCCTGGGTGGAGGGAAAACAGCAGGCTGGGCTTTCTAAGACTTGCTGAGTATACTCTGCATCACAGCACTGGTTCTCAAGCTGAAGAAAAGCAGGGGGCCAGGGGGAGACGTGAAGCTCAGCCATGGGAGTTGGCACCTTCTGCCCAAGTCATCTCCTTACTCCTGCCTGTGCTGCCAGGTGCCTCTCCTTGGAGCAGTGAACAGGCAGTGCAAGCCAGTGTGGAACAAGAGCTGGGCTGGCTACCAGCAGCTGCTTTTGAGAAGCAAAAGGGCCACGTTCATCAGCGTTTGGGAGGAGTGAAAGGGGGTTGCCGAATGAGGATTCATTGAGTTGAGGTGGTAGGTTGTCTTATGCACATCATGTTTTTCCCTGTCCCCACAGGGAAAGGGAGCCTGGTCCCACACCTCTTCTCTGTTTGCTCTGAGTGGGCTTTGTGAAGGAAGGCGAAAAACCGTCACTCCTTTCACTTTGTGGGGCTAGTGGGCCTGGACCATTCACTTGGGGTCTTACCATATCATGGGTCATGTGGGGGAAAAGATGCCAAATGGCCTTCCCAAAAAGCAGTAGAGAGAGAGGCACGTTCTGCACTCCCCAAAGACCAGAAGGATGTGCACAAAAGTGCCTTTCGGAGCCTTTGCACTAGTGTGTGCTTAACAGTGCCTCAAGACTCCTGCAAAAAGTTATGGTGCTGGTAAAGTGACTCATAGGAGTGTACTGCACATGCTGAGGGCCTGTGGAGACTTGTAAGTAGCATGAGTTAGCAAACAACACTTTTTAAAAACTTTTAAGCAAATAGACGATTTAAACTTCTTTCGGTTTCTTAACTAATCACCACAATTACTTCTGAAGGTGTAGTTTGCCAAATCAAAGATACTGCCCCAAAGAATGATGCCAGCTTTGAGATACAAACAAAACACATGTGCAGACTACATCTGATTTTCCTGCGACTTGAAATTGGTTAAAGTTTTTGGAAAAACGTAGGGACTACGAATTGCTGAGGCACTGACTGGGAAAAGGGGATTTGTCTCTGGTCTGTTTTAAAAAAGAGAATCAGATGAGAAGAAAACAAAAAACGCCTGTAGTAGACACACACAAAAATCAGCCATGATGTTATGGTAGCAGTGATAATTGTGGTGCTAAATTGCGGCATAGTGAGGTGTTTCGCTAAGTCCAACTGCTTACAATAAGTGAATATTGCTGAAGGTTATAATCTGCCATACATCTGTAAGTAACATATAAAGTTGTCCATTTTCAGCCCTTTCATGTCTTAGAATAATATTCTTTACATTTTCTTCTGTCAGCATTTATTCATTTGATTAATGAAACGACTCGTCATGACTCAGTCTCACTTTCCTGTTTTCCTTTTTCTTGGGTTTTTCCATTTGCAGTATATATTACTATGGTATTGAAATTTTTGAGCCAGCATGATATTTCTGGTATGGTTTTATGATGCCATTGCCATATAAAACTGCTGAACTAGAATATTTTACTGAATGAGTTTCCGGTGGTACTTCAAATTGTTTCCATTTGCCTGTCACTGTAAGTTAAAAGTGTTCTGAATATTATTACTCCACCTTTTCCTCTGATCTCCTTCATACCAAAATCCCACCAAAGCAAAAAAATGCAAAAACTTTGGAAATTAAAAAAGTCTGTAATGCTTAAGTCTGTAAGAACAGATTCTAGGGATTTCCTTGATCTCCTTTTTTTTTTTTCTCCATTCAAGTCTTTTATCTAGAATTTCAGAACCATAATTATCAGTTTCATAATTTTAATAAAATAAATAATGGTTATTAAGATGTAAGACAGCAGATATATGGCCTGCATACTAGAAACTGTAATTTTACATCCTTGTTTTCTAGGCCCCTTATTACTGAACAGTTGTCTGCTATTTATATGAGCTGTGGAGATAAATTAAAAGCATCCTTCTTGATTCAGTGTTTACTTAGTGCTTAACCATGCAGGCAGAGATCCAAAGATGTACTGTATACTGCAGGCTGAGTTTTGTTGCTCTCAGTCTTGATTAGGGTAATATGGAGCAATAAACTGTGCTTATTTTTCACATCTGCCCATACGCTGCTGGCTGAAGAAAAGAAAAGCTAACTAAATGCTTTGAAGATGGTGGTTGAACTGTGGGTGACCAGAGAGAGAACTGCTCAGTGTAGTTCAGCCTCAAAACCAAAGCGAAGATCTGCTCCCCAGGTAAGGACAATTCACACATAAGAAGTAGAAGCTTGAGTTTGTACAAATCATCATGGCATCGGGGGACCCACCTTAAGGCTTTTGGAGCGTGGTTGCTGCTGGGAGCTGGCACAGTGCAGTCTGAACACAGTGCTACCATCACTTCAAGATAAAAATGAGGAGTTCAGTCAAGTGAGGAATGCGATAAAAGTGTTTCTTGTGACAGTGCAGATAGGAAGGATGTAAATTCAGAGAGGTGTGTGTCTCTCTTTATGTTAAGAGACTGGAGCGTAAAACTTGTTTTAAAAGTAGAACTTTGCTTTACTTTCTTCCTGAAAGCTTTACCAGTTGCTTTGCATTCTATTTGTGCGTGCAGAGACAAATGTTAGGACACTCTGGAGCAGGACTAAAACTGTAAATCTTGCACACCTTGTTTGTTCTGACCGGCGAGACCGAGTTTTGTGAAGTGGTAGCTGAGCTGGCAATTTCTAGTTTTTCCTCTTCTCTTTTTAGACATGACACACTTTACTGTTACTTAACTGGGAGTGGTATCTTTGACAGCTTTGTGTCAAAGATGCTTCAGTGTTTTGTTCCTAAGATATTGTAGTCTTTCTCTTGTAACTTCATAAATTGCACTGTTACGTGGCACATCACTGCTTCAAATGATGAAGTTCTTTTTAGAAAAGGCTTCTGGACAGTGGTATACAGCCGATGTAACACTGCAGCCACAGCTGTGTGGCTGAAATAAAGTGCATTCACCTATGGTTGTTTATTTGCTGCATTCAATGTTTTTGCCTGACGGGAAATTCAGAATGAATATGCATTATGACTGAATATTTTCTGTTGTCAAAGAGGAGCAAATCTATTTAACTGGGGTAAAGTGATGAACCATTCCTCCAGCATGTGCTGTTCTTGGAGTATATCCAGAGACTATAGGTGTTTTTAACCAAACAAGTTGCAGGGAGGTGTCTGTGGTAAAACTGAATGGGAAACCCTGTGTTTTGCACTCCAGAACTGCTGTTGGCAGGAGATTTATCTTACTTGTAAAATTGTATCAGTCATAACTTCTGCCACAGTCAGCAAGTGTTTAAGGAACAGGCACAAGGGCAGATCCATGAACCTTGCCTTGTGGTGTGAAAGAGACCAAAGAGATCAAGGTTTGGCCTGGAACACCCTTAGAAAAGAGCCTGCTCTGAAAGAAACATGGGGCTGGGCAAAGAAGGGAGCATGCAAGAACCCAAAGAGAAGATTCTTCTTTTTCTTTTATGCTTGGCATGATGCTGTGCTCATCAGGGAGCTACCACATCTGCCTGGATTCAGCTCAGCACCAGGCTAAAGAAGCCCTGTAAAAAGAAAGCATAAATACCGTGTATGTGACAGCAGCAGATAGTAGTGGGCAGTGGGAAAGAAAGTGTATGGTAAATCATATAAGGAGTCAAGAAAATAGACTGGTTTTTTTGCTTGTAAAGTCAAAAGGTAATGTGTGCATAAGTAGTTTTACTAGCCTTGATGTGTACGGCAAGAGTGGGTAATTAAAAGATATAAATTTGCAAGGAAGGAGAAGGTACAGTGGAGAAAAAAGAGCACCTGTGTAAATTCAAAATATAATTAAAGTAGACATTAAAGTATATGTGAGAAAATAGCACAAGAAATGGAAGGAAAGAAACAACAGAAAGAAGAGAACTTAAAAAGATTTAATAAAAAACAACTGAAGGACTAGCACAGGTGTAACCATTAAGCACTGGGTACAGAATGCTTTGCAGTGCCATTCCAAAAACACAGGAAACATTTTGGAAGCACTGCTTTACCTGGGTGTGGCTGAAGGAGCAAATGCCCAGCTAATATTAAAATATGCCTCCTTCTCTTTACTTTTTATCAGAGCCTGAAATACCTGCACTTGTTTTCCTGTTGGTTTGCCTCCACCCTGTGTGATAAATGTCTGTTCAGAGGCTGTATTGCTGGGATTTTCTTTTTCTGGGCAGAGTCAGTGAGATGGGAGATGTCTCTTTAATGCCAACAGTTGAAGTTTAGTGGTAAAGAAATGGCAGTGCCAATGCTAGCACCCATCTGACTTGACTTTTTTTTTTTTTTAATAAAATGTCCTCCAGTTACAAAAAATTGGCACTCAGCAGGAACTTTTGCAGTCTTGTCGCACTTCCCTTACACCTTCAGTTCCTAGCATCTGCTGTACTTAGGTACTGATGACAAATTTAGAGAACTAGGGGAATCTATATCCTTTTAATATCACCATAGCAAGGAATTTAATTTTGCACATAAATGTTGCTGTGAGCTTATGGATTTAACCCAAAATTATATATGCCAGATATAATTATTTTCGAGAACCTTCATAGTTTATTCATACAAATACAAAGTTAGACACTTTAATGACATCACTGATGTGTAAAACTGCTGAACTATAGCACTTTGTTGAATTAGTTCCCAGCTCTGTTGCAAGGCATTTACATTTTCCATTTACCTGTCACTTCTCTTTAGATTATCCTGAATGTTATTACTACTTCCTTGAGTCTCTTCTCATGACATCTTGAGTTTATTACCAGAAACAGGAGCACAAAACCTTTCCAGATTTAAAATGCATCTCCAAAATTAGGTCTGAGGCATACAGCACTCACTGATTTAACAGACATTAAAGGGCTCAGTGACACAAGGAAGCAAAGTCTTAGAGAGGGGAAACATTGAAGAAGGAGGAGGGTGTTAGATCCCGAGACATTCCATTTTATGGAATCACACACAATCATAGGGTAACTGAGATGGAAAGGAACCCTTGGAGATCATAGAATCATAGAACAGTTTGGGTTGGAAGAGACCTTTAAAGGTCGTCTAGTCCAATAGCCCTTGCAATAAGCAGTGACATCTTCAGCTGGATCATGTTGCTCAGGGATGGGGCATCTCCCACCTCCCTGGGCAACCTGTTTCATTAATTTACCAATCCCATTGTAAAAAAACTTTTCTTCCTTATATATCTAGTATAAATCAACTCTCTTAGAGTGTAAAACCATTACTTCTCACCTTATTGCAACAGACCCTGCAAAAAGGCTTGCCCCCATCTTTCTTACAGGCATCCTTCAGGTACTGAAAGGCTGCCATAAGGTGTGTCTGGAGCTTTGTCCTCCAGTCTGAACCCCAGCTCTCTCAGGCTGCCTTCACAAACGGGGTGTTCAAGACCATTTCTCTGGACCTCCTTCTGCTCCAACAGGTCCATGTCTTTGCTGTGCTGAGGGCTCCAAAGCTGGGTGCAGCGCTCCAGGTGAAGTTTCACCAGAGCAGAGAACAGGGGCAGAATCACCTCCCACTACCTGCTGGCCACGCTTTTTTTTGATACAGGATATGGCTGGATTTCATGCTTACAAGCACACGTTGCTGGCATATTCCCATCTTTTTGCCCACCAGCACCTCCAAGCCCCTCTCAGCAGGGCTGCTCTCCTCTGTCCATCCCCCAGCCTGTGCTGGTACCAAGGGTTGCCCTGACCCACGTGTAGCAACTTGCATCAGGTCCTGTTAAACCTCATGATGTTCCCAAAGCCCCACTTCTCGAGCTTGTCCAGGTCCCTCTGGATGGCATCCCATCCTTCAGGTGTGTCAGCTCAACTGCACCACTCAGCCTGGTGTCCTCTGCAAATTTACTGAAGCTCTGTCGTTGAGTGAGACATTAAGCAGCACGGGTCACGTGGCACCACTTGTCACTGATCTCCATCAGGACACTGAGCCACTGACCACTAACTGTCCTCTGGATGCCACCATCCAGCCAATTTCTTATGCACTGAACAGCCCACCCATCAAATCCATCTCTCTTCAGTTTAGAACAAAGGGTGTTGTGGGGGACCATGCCAAAGGCTCTACAGAAGTCCAGGTATGTGATATCCGTAGCTCTTCCCATGTCCATTGTTGGAGTCACTTCATAGAAGGCCACTGGATTGGTCAGGCCATGCTTGCTGTCTTGATTCATCACCGTCCCCAAACCTGCTAAAAGCTCTGTAGAAACCACTGATTTCTGTCCGACTTAGTAGCCTGGATGTGTTTTCAGATGTAATTTGTACAGCTAAAAACTCCACTGCATTGAAAAACTGTCTTTAGAGTGAATGCATAGGTGCAAGAAAACTTGTGCCCAGGAGCTGCGTTGTGCTGAAGCAGTAAGGAGGATACTCAGTGGTACAAATATATCACAAGGGACAGACCCAGCAATGATCAGGCAGAAAAGATAACGGTGCTTCTCAGGGAAATTTTTTTATTGGTAATTCTAAGATAAACTGCAGTGCTGCTGTTGTGAAGAAATCAGTAACGTGCTGAGGACTGAAGTAAGACAGTAAGTTGACCGTCTTGACTACCAGCATGGTCCTCTAGAGATACCTGTTAAGTGCTGTGATACTTATATTGATAAAGTAAGCCATTGCATATTTGGGATTTGAAAACCTGGGACTGTGATCCAACTACTGTTAAGTGGTGAGTATTTGCTGCTTTTATATGCTTTTATAATAATATAGGTAACTATAGGCAAAATTTGACCTTGTTTTGGTTCCTGCAAACCCAATCTAAAGCACCAAAGAATGATAATAATATCAGGATTACAAAAGGAAATGTAACTAAGGCAAATTTCATTGACACTGATGAGGAAATAGTCTGTAGGTGTTGCTATCTGTTAGGATTATATAAATAAGAGAATCTGTGTTTTGTCAGTTTTTGAGGATTGACATTTCCTCCTGTGAAAGGGAGCAAATGGCTCCTTCAGTTACTGCTCTATTTAATCTTTTGCCTACTCTGGGTCACTTAAACTGGCTGAATGGGGTGGTCAATAGTAGTGGCAACAAATATATGCCAAATTGGTCTCATTATAAGGCTGTCAAAACAGATCAATAAAGGTAAAAACTCTGGAGAGCAGGAAGTGACCAATTAAACTTTTGCTGGTGGCATTTGACATTTGGGAGGAGGAAGAAATGGCAGTTTTTTGATGCTATTGAGTAATACCTCTAAGACTGAAGCATCTGTTATAATTCAATATAAAAATTCTCTGAGGTTTCCTATGACTAAAAAGGAATTGATCTTGTAATGGCAAGCTGTACACCGGATTACTGTAGCCATTTCAGAATTTATGGAGTAATACCAGTAACACAGGTAATGTTTTACACATCTCTGAAATTAGAGAGATTTTCCCTATCAACATACTTAGTGGCCTGTTGTGGGTTTCTGAGGGTGGGTTTTTGGTAGTGGAGGGGAGGGTGCTACAAGGGTGGCTTCTGTTAGAAGCTGCCAGAAGCTTCCCCTGCCCCTATGGAGCCAATGATAGCTGGTTCTGGAACAGATTTCCTGCTGCTGGCCAGGGCTGGGCCAATTAGGAATCCTAGTAACACCTCTGTGATAACATATTTAAGAACAGAGGAGATT
>JAWWES010000094.1:30013307-30041476 GCA_035583135.1 Lophotriccus pileatus
CATGTGCCTGGATAGGGTCTCCACAATTAGTTGTTCCATCATCTCTGCAAGGATCAATGCGAGGCTGACCAGCCTGTAGTTCCCTGGGTCTTTCTTCTTGCCCTTTTTGAAGCTAGGTGTGATATTTGCTTTATTCCAGTCCTTGGACACCATTACCAGTGTCAAGGAGACTTTCCTGTCTGACCATCCAGGGGCCACTCTGGCAGTTACACTCGCACCCCCTGAGCTGGGACTGAAGCCCTTTTGCAGCTTCCTAATCCTTAAAATTGTATAATCTTGGTGCAATAGCTAAATAACAAAATAACATCTTGAGCTAGGTGGCTCCAAGGAAGGACCCTTGAGCACAGAAAACCCTGGGCTTTTATTCCCTCACAGTCTTCACAGAAATGCCCAGGGGTCATGGGCTCCTGCTGTCTCTGAGTGTCACCTGGCCAGCACCACAGGTCCCTGCAAAGGGTCAGCAGCTCACAGCCTCCTGCCTGGGGCTTCTGCCACCCAGAGCTCAACCTGCAGCCATCACTGCAGCTTACAAACCAAGCTCCTGGCACTGAATGTATTCCTCAACAGTAGTCACCGTCATTATTTAAGGATTATCAGACAGCTGCCTCAGCGCTCATGTGTGCATCCCATCAGGCTCTATGGACTTATAGGTGTCCAGTGTTTTTTAAGGTCTCCCCAGCCTGGTTTTCCTCTATGAAGGCTAAGTCTTCCTGGCTCCAGACTCTTTCTTGGTTTGAGTGTCCTGGGACTCTCAAGGGTTTTTTGAGTGATAAGGAGTGAGACAGAGATCATGAATACCTTGGCCTATTTTGTGTCCTTTATCACCAGCTCCCCTCCCCCATTCAGCAGCTGGCCCATGTTTCCCCTAGCCTTCTTTTGCTGTTTATGTATTTGTGGATGACTTACTTCTTTCCCCTCGCTCTCCTGTGCTCTCCTCAGGTTTGCCTTGTCTTTCCTATCTTCATCTCTTCAAGATGTGACAGCAACTCTATACTCATCCTGAGCCACCTGTTGCTGCTTCCACCTATTGAACAGTTCATTTTTATGTCCAAGTTCAGTCACGAGCTCCTTGTTCATCTGTGTGGTCCTCCTGCCACCTTTGGTTAATTTCCCACTTGATAGAATAGACCATTTTCAAACTTGGACAATGTGATCCTGGAGTACCGACTTCTGAAAGGCTGGTGGGATCTCAACAAAAACTGTGTCCTTATGAAAAACCAGGCCAGATGGGAACACTTACGGAGACACTGGAACCAAAGCAGAGTTACAACAGGTGTGTCAAAATTATTGCCATTCACAAGCCGATCTTCAGCACCTAGTGGAAAGATTTATTTTTCATGCAGTGGTGTAGTGGGTTTTGATATTTTAAAAAGACCAATTGCCATGGCTTTTTGACTTTTTCAGTACGAACATTTGGTAAATTGTCCTGAAATAGCTGTGACAACATCATCTCCTGATTCAAGGAATAACCATTTATAGTAGGTACATACTGGGAGTGTCTGTATAAAAAAAAAACAGGAACCAAAACATTTCTTTTTGCTTCGTCCAAGTACTCTATTCCATCTCTGCTAGCTAACCCCATTTTTTTATATTCAATGCCAGCAGATGTAGCCATATTCAAAACTGTTCATCTTTCAAAGGCATGATGGCTGTTCTTGCCAGAACAATTTTCCTCAAATTTACTGACTGTATGGTTCACAGTATATGCATTGACTTAAAGGTTTTCTAATATAAGATTTTCCCTAAAATAGCCCCCTTATGTCCCCACTGCAGTTTGTCTTTCCCCAAACCTGTGATCCCCACCATTTTCTCAATTTCCCTAATATACCTTCCCCAAATATTTGAAAATAAATATAATAAAGCTCCATGTGCTGAAATATGAGTCTGTAATCCATAGAGACAGGATTTATTGCATGTTTCCCGTGAATGAGGCAGACAGGATGGCAGAAAACTTAAAAAGAAAAAAAAAATTCATCAGAATTTTTCCCTCCAGGAAAAATTTTCATTCCAACCTGGTCAGGATTTGGTAAAAGCACAAATGACTAGAATTAAAATAGAAGGTGATGCTGGAATTTATATTGGTGAGGTTAGGGCATGCTTAGTTCCCTGTACAGGCAACTGCCACTTTATTTCCTTTTCCATACAACCTTCACTGTTATAAATCCATGGGCTTGAGGGGGGGAGGGGGGTGAGAAGAACCCTAAAAAGATGCCTCTAATGCTACTAGACAACTCCATAATAAATGTAACTTTTTTTTTTCTCTCATTTTCAGAATTATAAATTACAGTCACTGTACTGAGGGCATACTGGGAGTAACACAGCTCAGACAATTTGCCCAGATACTTTCATTAGTCTACCAGTTTGACAAGAGGCTTCTTTCTTGTCACTCTCTTTGAACTGCCTTGCCTTACGCAGACCACAGAGGTTTCCAGGGCTGCAATATGGCTGAAGAAAATCCTCCTTCAGCCTCTCACACATTTCTTCACATGAAAATGTACTCTTCTTTAATGTTCTAACTTTAACGGGTCATGACAGCTGTTTTATGAGAAGTGGCTCTATCGAGTAGGTTTGAAATAACTTTGATATGCTGGTAGACTGGAACCATCCTCTTCGGGTCTAGGCATGGTCCTATGGGAAGAGAAGCCCTGAGTGCTTTGGCCCAGCTCAGGATCAAGTGAATTGGAAAAGTGCTTATGCAGTCCCTGCCTCAAACCTAATACAATCCCTCCGTGTCTCCAGCCAACCCTTCTGCCAGAGAAGAGCAGTGGAGAGGTCTTTTTCTCTGCATCTCTCTTGGCCTCCTCTGGGGAAATGTGTTGAATTAGTCAACCGAGCTTAATGTCTTTCTTTGAAGCAAGTGCACCAATTTACTTGCACTGAAGTAAGGAGATGAATTGAGACTGACAGATTCATATGAAAATAAACCAGATCCTTTTTTATTCCTAAGAATAAAGGAAATATCTGTCAGGTCAGCTGAGCAGCTCCTGGAGAAAGGAGGAGTAGGGGGAGAAAGAGAGGAAGGCGTTGATAATTCAAGGTATCAGTCCCCCTGACAGGTGGCTGAAGCTGGATTGTGATGCTTGGAAGAGAAACACGTCAGGACACATTCATTCAGAACCTCAGTCTGAGGGTCAGCCAGGAGTTCCCAGACAGCATTTTGTATCCTGTGCCATGGCCCCGAGGGCAACATTGGAAATGTAACACTGAGTCATTACTTTTCCAAATACTGGAAAGGTTGCTAAGTCATTCTCCTGGAAATTATGAACTATACAAATTGAAGCTGGCAATGCAATTGATTCAGCAACTCTGCCTTACTTTGAAGTGCTGTCTTCCTAACATTTTTGGGGTACTTTTCTTTCACCTTTTTTGCTTTAAAAAAAAAAAAAAAAAGAAAGAAAGAAATAGAAGGTAGCAGAAGGAATCTGCATGCGCAGAAAGTAGTAAGAGGTAAAAAGTTGTGTATTAATATAGTAAGTCTAAGCAAAATATTTAGAAAATTGGAATGAAAGAGTGAAAGAGTGAAAAAGTGAGCTACCTATGCCCATCCTAGCATCCTGTTTCCCCCAGCTTGGTGGGATCATCTGTTTTGAAAAGCAAAGTCATTCCTCATTTCTAAGTCTGCAACTCCAGTGCTTGGCCAGCTGGGTACTCCGAGTCTTGGAAGATTCTGTGCTGTGTTTCCCTTGTTTTCACATGGGCAAATCTGGTGTTGCTGGGTGGAATAACTGACTCAGCACAGGTCTCAGCATTCAGCCAGGTTTGCACCAGCTGGCTTAGGCACTGATGTGGACCAATACCAGCTGAGTTAGATAGCAAGGTAGACCAGTCCATGTTAAGCTCACCATTTTAAAGCTGTTGATGGACTGTAAAGCTAAGAATAATATAGTGAACCAGTTGTGATATATAAAATTACAATATTGCTTTTTAAAAATTTTGGTTTGCCATTTTTTTTTCCTTTTTTTTTTTTTGGTAGAAGTTTCAAGTTTTTTGTTTTTTTTTTTATTATACCATGGTCCTTAGAAATTTTTGACATGTCGGCAATTCAAGCTGTATAGGAAGCAAAATAAATTATTCCGTTTTTACCACCTGTTATAGAAGAAAACAGTTTTTTAGTTATTTTTAATAACATATTAAGAAAAAAAAATTGAAGGAAAAACTCAATAGCTAATTGCTTTTCTGACAGCTAACTCTCCACTTACTGGAGACTTCTTGTTTATGTAAGGGCTTTTAGATCTGTTAGGTGTGTGCTTTTTACTTTCTGCATGCTTTTTATATGTTGATTGGTTCACTTTGGTATCAGCTCAATCTATCTATTTTATCGATGGCAAAAGCTTCATTTCTTTGTGAAGTGTGCTAAGGCTGTTTGGAGTAATTAGCCCAGTGTTAATGAGGTGAAGTCTTCTTGAAAAACAAAGAGCTACTGTGGTGCTAAGCAACATTAGCAAGAAGGAGCATGGTAGGCTTTGTATTCAAAGCTGGCCATATAAAGTCTTGGGCTTTGCAGAAGGAAGTTTATGGCTTTGGGAGCGTCAGGCAGGGTAATATGGAATAACTTATGTATTTTAGCATTCCCATTAGAAATTAATAAGTAAGAGGCTCTGTACTTCTTGTTGACAACCAAAGCTGCCCAGAGATGAGGTGCTGTCATCTCTTAAATTTCATGTGGTGAAAGCTTTGGCAGCCTGCCTTGTCCTTGTAATGCTGAGTGATAAAGTCCACGATATAATACCCTCAGGCCAAGTTGTAGCTGACAGACTAGTGTGAGATTTTATGGACATGCCACTGGATTATTGCTGCCTCACCAGGGAGCTGCAGCATCCACCTCCATAGCTACACAGTATAGGAATAAACCAACTGGTTTTTCAGTCCTTGTGTTATGTGTTTTATTAAGAATGGCCACAAAATTGCTGGAAATTTAGGAGAATGCAGTCACAGAAACAAAATAGAGTGGGTGGATATCCAGTTGTCCTCTTATTTATTTATTTTTGTTGGTTGTTTTTTTTTTTTTGCTTTTCTTAATTCAGTATTTACACCACCATGATACAGCTGTGTCTACTTTCAGAGGCATGTTCGTTGTGACACATGAAGGGCTGCTAGAGCCTGGCTACTTTTCCTTCACAATCTCTTGTAATGGAGTGAGGAGCTAGCCAAGCTAGAAGGGAAGGAGTTCACACCATCTTCCTGCACACAGATGGGTTAATTGGTCGTCATAGTGAGTAAAAACAGCTCCTGGCAGGCCCAAATCCAAAAGGGAGCTTTCCTCCCTGCAATGAATGTATCCTGGCAGCACTAACACCACACGGCCAGACCTTTGGCCACGCCATTTTTCAAACAAACAGAGAGCACTGCCAGGACAGCACGAGTGCTGGGGAGGCATCCTGGGGGATGGTCTTTCTGGGGACTTCCATTTGTGTCTGAGTTTGCTCCTGTGGTCGGTGCTGGCTGAGAAGGGGTGGGTGGAGGGCACCGTGGCACAGCCCTTCCTGTGGCTGCACCTGGTCATCTGCAATGTGAAGATCCTAATGATGGAAAACAGCACTTTTTTTAATTTATTTTTTTTGCCTGGGCTCCTGCTGCATCAACATTCAGTCAATATATTAAGATTTACCTTGCCACTTAGGAGATAACTGAGCAGTGCAAGGGAGCATTGGTTGTACTGGTAACAGATGTGTCAGATGGAAGGAAGCAGAAGAGGAGCATCTTTAACCTGCTAATGTAATTATGGCACTCATTATGGATTTTGGCAGGTTATTAACATCAAAGAATGTCTGTGTATGGGAAAGATGGCCTTAACTTGTTCATATTTGTTTTCATTACCAACTTCTACCAAGGCAGTAAAAAAAGAACATATGAGAAGGCATGCAGAAACTCATTTCAGGTCATAATGATCTGGGTTTTTTTATCCTCTGAGACCCCTGTGAAGTAAAGAAAACAAATAATACAAATCAATCCTGAGCATATTCAAATGTGGTGAAAAGCAAGAGGGTGGTAAATATGGAGAGCCAATTACATGTGCCTTTAATTTATTATGTTTAATTTCATTGAGTGGCCTAGTTGCCTTAGTGACTCAGCTGCAGCTATGAAAACTGCCTTAAGGTCTGCACTCTAATGTGTTTTATTTCAGCATGGTTCTGTTTGGCTTGCCACCTTGCAATATTCTGGAGCGTGTGAATTAAAACCTGAATTAATTTCATTTTTCTAACTTCATTTCAATGAGTTTACAACTGGTCTGAAAACACAAACTGAACCCTGTGTAGCTATTGTATGTTTGATTTGGACAATACCTTAAGTTATCTTGGTATTTTTCTTGGTTAGCTTTTATTCCACTGTTCTTCTCTCTGTTGTCAGCCTTTTTTGGGGGGGCTGTGACAATCATTTAAACTGAATGTGCTGAAAATATCATCTTTCCTTGGATATTCAGTGCAGCTCCTGTTGCTCTCACTGCTTGTCAGATTTTCTGGGAATAGCAGTGGTGAGATTTAATTGATAAAGTGATGTAATTATTCCCTTGAATTGCTCTCAGCCAGCTTTTGCTGTCCCTCATCAAACAAGAGAGGCTGGCTGAAAAACCATTAATGCAGAGAGCCAAGGACTATGCAGTCTGCTTTTAATCAAAATCACGTCCAAAATGTCAAAAAAGTAATTTCTATTATATTTTTGTTTGTTTGTTTGTTCATTTGTTTACTAATAGAATCTTTTCAAAAATTCCATTGAATCATCTAAGGCTCAGTGAGATCAGATAATCGTTTGGCCTGGTTTTTCTTTGTAGCAAATAATTTCCTTCCCTTGTTGTCACATTGCTATTTTGCTCTAAACAAAGCTCATAAGAAACAAATCTAACCTTCCACACTGTGGCTGCTAATTCTGCATGGCAGACAATTACACAGGTTTTCCAAAAGTGGATCAGGGAGCATATCTGAAAACATCCCATCTACCTGGGAGATATGTGAACTAAGCTGATAACAATAAACTAAAAA
The DNA here is from genome assembly GCA_035583135.1 of Lophotriccus pileatus. Lineage (NCBI taxonomy): Eukaryota > Metazoa > Chordata > Aves > Passeriformes > Tyrannidae > Lophotriccus > Lophotriccus pileatus. Next base: position 30,020,285 of record JAWWES010000094.1, read on the forward strand.
TCAGGTCAAGCAAAGAAGTTGGAACATTAAAAAAACCATAAATCACATTCTGACATTTCTTCAGAACATTCTTATACATCTACCAGACATTATATGATGGAGAAATCCTTCCCCATCTGGAAGTCTTGGCTGAACACTTCTAACACAGGAGAGGAAGAAAATACCCACTTCTCTCTTTCCGTTCAGTACTTCAAACAATTTCAAACTGTAGGAGGAATCCTGCTCAGTGAATTATTATCTCGAAATCACCCTCATCAGTGGCTCTCACACCTGCACTCTGAGGCTATAGAAGCAAGCTGCAGGTCTGGCTGCTGCTTCCCTGAATTCTGTTCCATTGTTTTGGGTTGGGGTTTTTGGAGGCTATTTTTAGTTCTGAAGCCAAATACTTGACCTTGCAGTAATTAATTTGGTTTACCTACATCATCACTCTATTCATCCAAAACAAATTTCCTGAAAATTTTAGTGGAAGCTAGTTCTTGACATTGCAGCAGACTGGTAATATTTGAATTCTTCCTGGGCTCTACATCTCTAAAGTTTTTAGTATTAAGTAGGGGTGAGGAATAAAAAGATAGTGTGAAGAAATTATTTCACTATGTCTTGTTTTGAAATCCATTTGTGGAGTTTCTTTTAAATAATCCTCTTGTTTGCTGAAAGCTTTTTGATCTCATCATTCTACTGGAAAAAATTATAAAAGCTAGAGACTTCTAGGCACTGGCTGACTTACACCTTTCCATCTCCCATAAAGTATGGACTTGCAGATGAATTTTGTTAGGTTGGTTTTGCTCCATGAAGCTGATCACATCCTGTGTCTCCAAACAGCGAGCATTCAGTGTGAAAATTGCTTGGATCACATAATAAAACTTTTGTTAATGATGAAGCAGATAATTGAAATAATTATTTTGCTGAAAATACTGCATCCTTGAAAAGTGGTGTCTACGAAATAAATTACTTTCCTTTTTATTGGAGTTTCTAGTTTCTGAGTTATGGTTTGTCTGAGCATGGCCTTTCTGTTTGGAATTTGCTCATACTGTAGAGGAACATTCATGTTTTAGATAGAGACCAAGTGTGGGAGATATTGTTCCCAAAGACAAGTATTCATGAGGGCATTAAGGTGTGAGAAAATTAGGAGAAACTGAAAAGGGACAGCTAGAATGAAATGATAACTTCAGCTTTGTTGCTGTGATTTGCTTTAGTGCAATATAATGATCTGCACAAAAGAACAATAAATACATATTTTTCACTTATTTGTAGGAGAGCTACTCTTCATCAGGGCCTTATGTCAATGCCTTTCCGTGCATAACAAAGAATAATAACACTTACTGTCACAGACTGTGAAATTTCCATCTGTAGTAAGCAGAAACTGGGACAGCATCAGACTCCCAGGACTGAGGATTAGCTAAAAAGGAAGAAAACTGCTTATGGTGAGCTGTTTCTTTTTTTTTTTTTTTCTTTCCTGATTATATTTAATATTGCATTGTCATATTATTTGTTTCAAACTGTGTTATAAGACTATAATGCATTCTGACATGCATTTTCTTCTGTCAAAGGGCTGCTGTTTACATTGTCTGTGTCTTTATTAAAATTTCTTGCAGTATGTGCTGTACTTGAGGAATAGCTCTTGACACTGTTCTTATTCAAGATACCAAAATGAGGTAAAAATGATGATTTTAAAGTGACTGCTTGTAAACAAAAATCACAGAAACACAGTGTGGTTGAAGTTGGAAGAAATCTTTGGAGATCATTTACTCCAATTCCCTGCTTAAAGCAGGGTCAGCCCAAGTGGAATTAGGGGTGTTTTTTGGTTGTATGTGTATTTTTACCTTTAAAACACAAACACATGGACTTGTTGAGATTGGAAGGAATCTCTGGAGGTGATCTGTTCCAGCCCCCTGCTTAAGCATGGGAACCTAGAGCTATATACACATGAAAGAGTTCATATATCTTTGTTCTGGCTTCTGACAAAGCCACTTACATGGGTAATGCATCTACACTGGAGAAACAAGTGGTTGGGAATGCAAGCACTTGAGCAGATTATGAATAAAATTTTTATTCTACAGAAAATCAACCAGTAATGCTGGGGAGACAAATCAGTAGGACAGTAATAGAAACAGGAATAGTATCTTTGTGTGAAGTGATTTACCCAAAACGGCAGCCAGACTGCTGGTGCGTTTAACTTGTGTCTCTTGATTTTTTCCTGAGTAATGTTCTTCCTTATTGCAGGAATGGAAGGTACATCATGATTCCATGAAGAACAAAAAAGACGTTAAAAATTGCAGTCAGGAAACGGACAAGACAAAGACTGATTTTTCCAGTGGCTTTTGTAGAAGTTTCCCCGGATTCAGGAAAATCCTTCATCTGTTGGATTCAAGTTCTTCATAGCCAGGAGATCAGGAGCTATGGCAAATATCAGACAATTACAAACCACATGTTTTTTAAATAAATGGTTATGAAACTTATGTATCTAACTGGATTTTGCTATGAAAAAAGATTTAAAGAAAATGAAAAATGCAAGAATAAATTGTATTGTACAAAATGCACAATACACCTGCAATCTGAATTCAGAGACAAAACCATAAGTTCAGCATATTTAGGAACAGGACAGACCTAGATTTACAAATTCCTCAGAGATATTATTTTCAGGGCTTGCATTCCCTTACAGTATAATAAGGTTTCTTGATCAGATTCAGTGCCTGGCAGAGTCTAGGCTTGTGCTTGGATAGACACCTGCAATTATGGGAAGACAACTAGATAACTTCTGCACTAGTTCTTTGGAGGGGGTACTAAATTATCCAAATACTTGCATTGAAAACTTCCAGGAAGAGCTAAAGAAAATTTGTTTTATGCCTCATGACTGCAAATGAGAGGGCAAATCTCATTCAGCATCAGTAAGTGCAAAGTAGTACACTCAGGAAAAACCAACCTTATCTACACTTCATAAGGTACTCTAATTACTTGTTGCCTTTAAAAAAGAAGCCCTGGGTCCATTAGGAACAGTTCCCTAAGGACCAGCTGCAGAGTTGGGTGAAAGGATGAAGAGAACACAGGGCTTTTCTGAGAAAGAAGAAGAGAAAAGTTAGGTGAAGGATAACGTGGTGGTATAATGGCTCTTACAAGCCTAGGACAAAATCTTCAGTCATCATCAGACTTTGGAGGGACAGAGCACAGGAGAGTTTGGAATAGCACTTAGGCAAATAATGAAGGACAGCTATGTTGAGTATCAAGTGTTTGGAAGTATCTTTAATTTTCCAACTGTTAGACCATCTCCAGTTAAGCCATATTCTTTTAGGCCTTTTCTTAAAAGTCATGATGTTCAGTGGCAGGGTACAATAAAACAGTTCATGTGTTTCTATTCACAACATCTTCAGAACTGTTTTACCTCTTGTACTGGAGTGAGAAATTCAGTATTATCTTCTCAATCAAGAGAAGGTGAGGTGCCTTATCATCAGGCCACATTTTCCCTTCTAGCAAGGTAAAAGGTCTGTATGTTGCCCTGCAGGGAGAGACAAATTTGCCCTCTTTGTTCTGTAAAAACTGATGAGAGGGACTAGAGTTATACTTGTGAATAACTCCTCTCTTCTGCAAAAGAAAAAAAGGAAAGGCAGTAAATTTAGAAAGCACAGCAAAACATAAACCAACATATAAATCATATATATAATGAAGAGCATATGAGGAAAATTTCTATTATCACTGCAGTAGGTTCTTATGATGAGATTTGAAAAATTTTTATTTTTGGAATGGAAAAAAATTCCAAAAATTTTTACCTTTGGCTTGGAAGCCATTTCCCTCTGTGGCTTCCAAGTTGTTAGTTTACAAATTCCTTTCATAAAATGCCACATTTATTTCTGAAGTGACTTTGATGTGGAACATTGCCTTGTTGGGGTTTTTTCTTGCATTATGATAGAGTACTTCATTTAAGGTAATTGCATCTTTTGATGTACTGTGATTTTGCATAATTGTATTAGTCACAGAGTAAAACCATGGAATTAAATAAAAAAAGAACCTTTGTGAGCACATCTGACTGCTAATGTTGTCTAGGAAAGTTATTGATGTTTTGACTATAACACCATGCCTGCAGTGTTCTGCAATATAGGTTTGTATTAAAACTGTATGGATTGAGTACCAATACAGCAAATGAAGACTTGATCCACTTCAGTGCAGATTTTAAAATAGTAATTAAAGAAGTAGTTTTTCTGACCTGCTCATCTGGGGTGGAAAAACAAAACAAAACAAAACAAAACAAAAAAAAGGCTGTGTGGCCACACTGAAGTCCTTAATACAACACCTAAGTGATTGTTCTGCAAAGAAGATGGTGAAATGGCTCTTCAAATGCAGCAGACTCTACAAAGGGAAGGATTTTTTAAGGTTCTTTAAAGTGTAGGTCTGGTTGAATAATATCCAGAAAGATAAAACTTCTCAGAAATTTAGAGCAAGACTGTGGTGAAAGTAAATGATACAATTGTAGTTCGCCATGTCCATGGTGTCCCCTCTGACATTTTGTTATTTCATTCCTGTTTTGCAAGGAACAGCTGAAAATAAATGAAAACCAAATCTATAATAAATAGCCTTTGACACACATAAAAGACAGAAAAAATCCCCAGACACTGCTACTGAAACCCTTAACACCCTGAAATTCTTTTAAAAAAGTATTTTCCTGCCAAAACACTCAATTCCTTTTTCATTGTTATTCTTTTTACCCCAAAGTCATGCACGTGTATGGATACCACAGAGAGCAAAATTATGTCCCTGGGCAACTGGGGATGTTTTTCTCTGCAATGGAAAGTCACACTTGGTTAGCATATATATTACTGCTTTACAGCATCTGTGTGTTTGAGGCATCTGCACTGGGGGATTCTACTTGAGTGCACCCTGAGGATTTTAAAGGCTATGCCTAGTGAAAGTAAAAGATGCGCTGAGGTTACAGTCAGTAACATTTTTTTTTAAGTCTGTAACCCTTTAGAAATCCAGTTTATATCTTCCATTACGACCTGTAATGAGCTGCATCCCACACAAAACAGCTGGGTTCCCACTTGGCAATAACCCTCTGAATCAAGCCATTTTTCCCCCCTCCACCCCTGTGGCTTTGCAGCACGATGCCAATACACCCAGGCAGACAGCACAATCACTTTCAGGAATCTTAGTGTCTAGGGTAAGCAGCACAATTTCACACTGTTAAAAAAAGAGATTACTTTCTGCGCATGAAATCAGGTCATTTTCCACACCTGCAGTTACACTTGGATGTATTTGCAGTCTGATAACAGAGATATCAAAATATATGAAGCCAGAAATAAAGCAAAATTCCCTTAAAAGCACTGTGGTTAGTGCTACACAAGAATAACTAAAATTTACTGAGAAAAAAATTTAGGAGTGTGCCATCTCTAGAGCTGAAAAAGTCTTTAGTTGTAAGAAAGGGACAGATTCTAGTAAATCTAATCTTAACACTGATTTAGACAACAAAATTATACAGATTTGTAGTGGCAGTCTCATAAACATTTAGGTGTTCAAGTGCAGTAGCAGCTCCTTTCTGTAATTTTGCCAAATTTATGTTAAATCTATACAAATGCAGTGTATAGCCTTTGGCTGCTTTCCCAGTGAAACTCTTGGACCTTTAAGGTGTTGTAAATTCTTACACCTGGGAAAAACAGCTATTGTTTTGAGCCCCTACAGTAATGCCTGGGACAATTCATTGTGAGTTTCATGGCATTTGATGGGCTTTCCTCCTTTAGCTGTCATTTGTGGATTCACGAATATGAGAGTCTTATCAATGAGTTAATAGAATTTAGGTTTGCAACCAACAAAGAGAAACACAAATATATACGAAATACTGAGTTTAACAATCCTGCCTTCTAATGCTAGGTCAGATATTTTTCTGTATCAACCACCTGTTCTCAGTGAAACTGTTGTAAAACTATTCCAGTGCAATGAGAAAAGTGAAGAGTTGGTTTTCTTTTCTTATCTTGTCTTAGTGCAGTATGTTGCACCATTTTTTCTTCTGCTTCCTCCTAAATTGCATGTTCAATGTTCCATAAGAAACAACAAGATCTTGCTCTAATGTTCAGCTCATATTTGGTAAAACATAGATGCATAAAGAGATGCAATCTTCGTTTTCTAGCAAATAACCTTGATAATTTTGTGCTTTCCTTCTTATTCTCACTTTTGCCTTATAAAGCTTTGTGAATTATAGCTTCCATACCATAATAAAGAGAGCAAATTCTCTCTTGGCTCAGTGGAGCTGCTCAAAACCCAGGACAAGTGTTTTGTTCTGTTTAAGGCAGAACTTTATCACAGCTTGGTTTCTATATAAAATAAAAGAATAACTGCAGTGTATTATAGTACTGTTTTCTTCACCGGTTAAGCATCTAAACTCAAATAATACAATATTGATTTTCTCTTTACTACTCTATTAAATTTCTCCTTGTCTGTGTACACATGTAGTAAAACAGACTCAAATAGGTAATTGCTAGAGATATTTTATCTTCCCATTCATATATCATATATGTTCATGTTAATACATTGCAGCTTGCCAGTCACAGGAACTGCTATGGAAAATCCCTGTATTATCAAAATCCAGGTCAGAATGGTTATATAACCTCAAAAGGAATAGCACAGTGACCTAAATCTAACAGCTTGGTAGAAACATAATATCCTGAATGTTAAAACACCTTGGATTTTACGGAGAATTAGGATATTTCTACCAATCCGACGTGTTTTTCCAATTTCAAACTGGCAGAGCAAACAGTTAGTTGTTCAGTGAAATAGCAAGAGGACATGCAGTAAACAAAAACAATAACTGAAAGAAGCCTCTTTGTCTTAGGAGTCTGACCAGTATCAGAGAGTTAATCTGCTTTTATTAAAATCAGAGGGCCTCATTCAGAATAAAGAAATTATTGAATGGAATGACCAATGACAGCTTCACACATCCTTATTTGCACACCTGTACATCTGTTACTCTTTGAAAAACAGAGTTTTGGGTCTGAGAATTATATCAAATCTTCACACGAGTATCTCAGGGCAGCTAGAAGATAGAATAAATTACATCATGGGTTTTGTTTTGGTTTTTTTTTCAAAATCTGACCGTTGTGTTGCAGTGATATGGAAGCAAAACAAGGAACAAGTTTCATTTTCTCTTTTGTCACAAAAAATGCCCAATCCCAAAACATGATCGTCCTAGTTACAGGGGCTGAGATCAGTTTGTCACTATGTGGGTATAACCAAAACTGTGTATTCTACACCCTCTATGTCATTTCTGATGGACTGATAATAAATGGACTGTTTGCAGCAGCTGCCCAGGGCACACCTGACACCTCAGGCTACAACCTGAGTGTTAAAGGTTGTCCCAGGGTGCTGGGTTATACTTCTGTCTTTGGGGGTCAAAACCAGTTTTCTCTGTATTATTTTACTGCATCAGTTGTTCTTATCTTTCAGCTTGGGCCAGACTTGAGGCACTCCCTCCCCTGCTCAGCCATTGATGCTAACAGAGTTCAGTTGAAGTTCACCCATGCCATGTTTTGAGCGGGGGCCCACGCATGCTAAACTGTAAGCAAGTTTCAATTAAACTTAAACCTACACAATTTCTAATACTCTATCAGTAAATTTATTTTAATCCCAAAGGATCTAATTTTATGTGCTATAGCATAAACTGCATTTTGTTTAAATAGAATTCCTATCATTGAATTTTTTTTATACGGTTGTATAAGAGCAGTGTGTTGAAAATTAGGAGCTAACTGAGACTCGGGAGCCCTGACAAGGAAGTTTTTTGTTCCTGTCTTTCTTACCTCCACTCCTATTTAGAAATATGTATGGGGAGCTGGATATCTTAAAATACAGCAAAGTGATCCAGCTGAAAAGTCACAGACTTGATTGTTTTTCTTTTTCCTTAAGGCTTGATATTTTCTTTATTGGTCTGGATGTCTGTGTCTTTTCACAAAAACTATTGGTAGCCCATTAGAGGCATGGCTGAAGCGCCAAGGGGGAGCAAGCAGTGACCCCTCTAGTAGGTTTTCATGAGTGCAAAGCCATTATACCCCCAGCTTGCATTTTTGGTGATCCGAAGTGGTTGGAAATCCACGAGTGATGGGACCTGGCCTCTGGGAGTGCCTGCAGCAGGGCAGCTGCAACATTGCTGATGGAGGTGGTCACTGCTTGCCCAAACATGATGCAAACCCAGCTTTCCTCATCCTGCTTGCCACCACACCACCCCTTTTTTGGGAGCAGGGAAGGCCTGTGCTGGGAGCTGGTGACTTGATTAGGCTGTGTGAGAGGAAACTGCCAAGCTGCAATTGGAGAAGAGGGCTGGAGTAGGGTGTGGGTGACTCTTGGCTTTCATATGTTTGTGCAGGTTGCAATATGTAGGTCTACAAGCTTATCTGGGCTGGGAGAACTGCAATAGGAGCAATTTGGGTTGGGTGATGTGGGTTGGAAGAAGTGGCATAAAGTGTCTTTTACACCTCTAGTAAGTGCTGTTTGAGTAAACCCAGCTTGTAGATTGCAGCAAAAAGTCACGAAATGTGCAACATGTGCTTTTGGACACAGGCTGAAGATGAAGATATGCTGGAGCAAAACAGACATAAAATTAAATATAACTTCTCCCATCTCTCCCAGTTTGGTACAATTGCTTTTCTTCTCCCTAATTATTCTTTCTCCTAAGGGGATTGTGCCGCGGTAGATGCTTTCACAGAACAGGGTTCTTGAAAACCTCATGGCTGTTCAGTGGCTGAGCTGAGCCTTGTCCTCATTTATGTTTCTGTGTGACCAGGGAACAGGATCATAAATTCAGAATTGTCTGCAGTAAGGGGGTAGTAAGAACTTTTTGCTAAAGGATGATCTTAATGAAATATAAGTAAGAATACTAGATCTTATTTAAAAAGTAGTTAAATCTTCTTTTAGCCAAACACTTCAAAAATAAAACTGGCTTAATTGTCTCACAAGCTCCCAGGAACTTGCCCTGTCTAATGAGCTCCTATTTTTCAGTAAACAGCCTCGTACATCTATTTTTCTTGCCGGTATAATAGCCCAAGTGGAACAACATTTTTATCCCCCTTTCAAGGAAAGTTACTGACTGAAATTGCAGCCAGGATGGAAAATTACTATGATTAGAGCCAACTCTCTTGGAACCCTGTAGCAACTCTCTTGCAGTCCTAAGTGAGACCCTTTTAGGTCTTCTGTACCACAGCTGTGTCTGTGACCAGCAATTTCCCCCTCAGTGGGACTCCTCTCAGAGCCAGAGAACTCTCTCAAGTTTGTGATATTTGGAGGACTGATGTCAACTGCTGCCCGTGGAGCCTGGGCTGATACCCCCACTCCTTGAGGCTCAACCCTTTGCCAGCTGAGAAGATGCAAAGGAATCTCATGTGGGTAATTCATTGAAGTCAGGGGCAGTTTTTCACAGGTACCTTATATATACTGCTTTAGGCCTGTGCAAGTGTGAAAGTGCTGTAGCAAATGTATTACAAATGTAGCTCTGTCTCAGATTCTTAAGTACATTATACTGGTACGTAAGTTAGGCCTATAAATGAGCTCTTGTTGTGCTTATAGCAAATTCTATAGACCCTTTTGTTAAACTGCTTAAATTAGACTATCAATTAGTTGGTGTTAGGTTTAAGGGCTGTTAAAACCTTTGGGCCTAAATCGTTGGTCCAGTCATAACATTTCATAAATTTGTAACAGCAGAATGAAGAAAATGATGGCTTTTATCTATTGGTGGAAGAAGGGATGGATCAAAACAGTATGTTATGGAGAATGGATTGTTCTTCTCAGTAGCATTTTGGAGGGAGTTTTCCATATTTCTTTCTCTGTGTCATGTCTCTTTCAGATTTTCTAAACATGTCAGTCAGAAACCATCACCTGTAGACATCAGTGAGTACATTAACTATATTTACAGCAGGAAGGTCAGTTGCTGTCAAAGACTGTGGAGGAGTTAAGGCATACCCTTATTGTTTTCCTTTGATGATATACTAAACATTTACAAACCTGAAAAATCATTTGTAGAAGACTCATTTCTACATCACAGGAAGTATGTTGTTGGGTAAGATACATCCCACACACCCCTTGCTTGGGACATGTGTTTCTTAGCAATATTTTTGTGTTTCTAAGCAATATTTTTTACAAAAAAAGTTCTAAAGCATTACATTTTATTTAATGAGCAACTGGAATTTATTCTTGCATTGTTGACTTACCACTGGAAGGTGGTAGAGCAATATTATTTATATAGCTAAACAAGTACAGTCGTGAAGATATACAGAAGGATAAGTATTTCATATAAATGACACAGAATCAAACCTAAAAGTTAGGAAAAAAACCCCAGTGAATGGATTTAGACCCTTTCTTTATATGGTTTTAGTTCCTGACTTTGCAAAAAAATGGCAGCTGCTTTACAAGTAGAATCATAAACTGGGGCTCAGATCTGGAATTTTTCTTTGTAAAATGTGGGCTTGCCTCAGTGTTCTTGGGTGGAGTAAGATGAACAAACTGCAATTCTGAGCCCTTATTAATAATTCTTATCTCACACTCAGTACTCATGGACTTAATAGAGAAATAAGCCCCTCTGCAGATTGGCTTATGCTAATAACATTGGAGGGTTTGGATTAAGTTTGGTACATGAAAAGACATAAAGTATTAGCAGTTTTGTGACTTGATTGAAATTCTATTTTTAATTTTAAAAATTAAAAAATTATTATGATTTTATACTTCAAAATTTCAAATCTGATTGAACTCTGGAAAAAAATGGAAATCCATTTTAGGTAGTAATGAAGTTACAATTTATTTCACTGAAATTATGAAAATGTCTTTGAATGAATGCCCAATATCCATTGTGCATTGCTTTGGTGTTCCATGATTCTTAGGATCAAAATACTGTAGATCTGCAGCAAAACTTTTTATTTTAGGTTGAAAGAAATGCTATTATGACTGAACCTTTTGTATAGAGACACTGGGAAAATAATTTGTGTGTTTATCTGGGTGTTTGGCAGTGATCTAGAATGCTTTCCTGTTACTCTCTGCTGTGTTTCTCCTTGAGCTGGGAATTTCTGGTTCAGCTAGTTCAGGTGACCTCACCTAGAACAGCAATGGCTCTAGGTGCTTTTCTCCATTAGACAAGCACTGCTGAAAATGTAGGTTATAGCTTTCTGTTAGGTAAATGAGATAATGTCTTAGAAAGTTTAGTACTCCGGAGAGCTTTGGGTTAGTTAGTTAACAGACACCTGAGGGCAGAAAACAGAGGCTCCACAGGCTGTTTTTAGATATTTACGAAAGAGGAGGAAATCATTCTACCTGGGGTTTTGCCTTCACTCTCCATTTAACACCCTATTGGAACTGGTGGGCAGCCAACAACATAAAGAGTGGTCATGAGTTTTTGGTACAGGACAAACCTCCTGTGGCAGCTGTGATCAGACACAACTTTACCTTCTTTTTTAAGAAAAAAAAAATCAGTGAATTCAACTCTCAAAGATACCTATAAATTGTTCAGGCACTGGCACTCTGATGAGGCTGGGAAGAGAAAGAGGATGTTTCACTGGAAAGCTGGTTTAACGAGTAACACTCTTTGTCTGGTCTCTGCTGTTTCTATTTTTGTGTTTCATTCTGTGTATGTCTTTCTTCTGTTTGGGGCCTCTTCTGGTGGATACCTAGGGCTAAGTCAGGTGTACCTTCCCAATTCTCTCTTTTTCTTCTTAGATATAGACACATATATTAGAAAGAATATGAGGTTTTACTTCAGTAGTGTGCATTTGTCAATACTTCATTGGGAGTTTTGGAAGTGTGGGTTGTTTTCTTTTTGCATTTTCTTAAGGAACAGTAGAGTTAGAAATCAATCCAGATGATTTTTCTTCTTCTTAAATGATAAATAAGCTTTTCAGCTGAAATTTTATAGGAGTCAGTAGATGACTACTAATTCAGGATATTTGTTTGCTAAGCACATTCAGATTCAGGAGCTTTCCACTTGCATGCATCACAGGCTGCATTTCCTCTAATTCCCAAACTGACCTGCAATAGCAGAAGACAAACAGCCTTACAGACTTCCCAAAATTGCTTTAGAGTTTAGGGACAAAGGGATTATTTGCAACACTGCAAAGAATCCCATCAATACTTATTACATTTGACTGAGTTCAGAATAAGATAATTGTTGCTGTATGTGTAGCCTTGCAAAAAATTAAAGAGGGTTAAATTCTTGATTATAAATTTTGACACTGTTTCATGTTAAAAAACCAATGAGGGCTTTCACAGTGAGATCCCCCTTTAGCTGGAATAGGGCAAACTGTCTGCCACAAACTCTCTGCCAGGGTGTGGGAGCAGAAATTGTGATGAAAAACGACCTTTTCTTATTCTTCCTGTAGTTGTGACAGAATTCTTTTTCTTCCTCCCCTCTCCTTCCATAGAACTGGTTTTCCTGCTGGACAAAGTGAACGTAGCAGGAGGCAGAGCCCACTTTCCATCTGCTCTAGGAGTTCATCTTCATTCTCCTCTGAGCATCACTCAGCAAGTTCCTTAATGATCCTCTCTGCTGTGAAAGTATTTTCAGTACTTTCAGGACTGTTCCAACACTTTAGAGAGAGATTCACCGTATTTGCATCTTATTAAATTGACAGTCTCTAGCTTGACATTTGTTCTTTGTGCAGCTCCTGTGTGACACAATGGTCATAAAAATGCCCTATCTGTCATTTGAATTATTTTTCTGAAACTTCCAGCTCCTCTTTTCTTACACATCCTTGTCAGGAGGTCATGAAGTTATATTTTATAATCTTTTCCTCAAGTTATTAACTGAAATTAAAATGAACTATTAGGGCAATTTAAAACAGAATTTTTTGTTTAATATGAAAAAAGCAAAAATATAACACATGTAGTGCACCTGCGCAAGTACTTTGTACAAGGATGCTCCCCCTGCATTTCCAGCTCTGTTTTTAGAGATGAAGTTAATTTAGTCTCTCACTGGTTTCAAATTTCTTTTTCACTGAATGAATTGAAGTCATAATTCAGTACTTTAACTTCACTGCATGGCTAAGATTTCTGAAGTGCTAATAGGTCTTAGTCTGAAGAGCTAAGCAGAGTGTATCACTGCAGAAAGGTGCTCACCAACAGGTGTTGTTTTTTGGGGGGAAAAGGCAGCAGGGGGTTGGCACAGCAGTGTTTAATGCAAATTTAATGCTAATTCAATTCATAAATTAGTTACTGTATTTTCAAGACCCTAAAAGCACTGGGAACAAATAAACTGCAGATCCTTGAAGATACATCTACGTAAGAAACATCAAATGCTTCACTTTTTCAAAATAGAAACTGGAATATTGTGGTTCTCTCAGCTAGTTCATTTTAAATTCTTGCTCTCAGGCATATCTGTCAAAGCTGATAAAGCACTCTTTCTTGGAGCTACCAAAACCAGTGCAAGCATTGACAGGGTGAGGCCCTTAGTCACAAACACTGGGGACAACTAAATTTCAGTGGGAATCAGTCTAATCACTGAATGGTTCGTTTTTCAGCTGTTTTTAAACTCACAGATGGAAGGTCAGCATTGACTGAATTAAAAGCGCTTGTAATCTTGCACTGATCCCAGCTGTATCTCCTCATCTGGTCATATTATACTCAGTAGGGATTAAGATGCTTCAAGAGTATTAGCAGATTAATGTTTAAAATTAATGTATCACACAGCAAATCTGTAATAGCCATTGCACTTGAATGCTGTAGGGATTCCTAGTTGCAAGTGAGGTGATAATTCTTTTATTATAAAACCCTCAACTTACCAGTGTTATTTTATTTTTGTGTTACTCTGGCTTAGAAAGACATAGTCTCTAAAGAGAAAGGGTTCCCTCTTAGCATTTGTTAATGCTCAGGGATTTCACAGCCTTGTCAGTTTGGGGACAAAAGTACTTGTCTCTCAAAACAGGTTTCTTTTGTGCATTTGCTTCTTGTAGGAACTTACCAGCTGCCCTGGTGAAGGTCCACCTCGTGTAATATTATTCAATGTATATATCTTCTTGATGTATCAAGTATTCATGAATAGCTCCCTCATAGCTTGGACCTCTGTACAAATGAGATGCTGAACTTTAGCACCGGAGTTTCTGTGATTCTCACGCTGCAGCCCGGCAGAAACATGAGGTCTGCCTGCGGTGAGGGTTGCATGGTTGTGTGGTGTTCTCCCAGGAGCTATTGTGGAAAAAGGCGTTTGCTCGCCTGCTCTTGAAGACATGACTTTGTTTGACAGAAGCAAAGCATGAATTATTCAAGAGTAATTGATCTTTCAGAGATATTACCCATGTATTGCAACCAACGGTATTGTAACTTCTTTAATCACGGTCATTCAGGATTGGGGATTGTAAAAAAGATCATGGTGTGAGCAAAGTTTGTCCTCTGTACTTGGATTTTGCATGAGAGATAAAAATCTTCAGTTACTTCAGAGAAATTACGCCAAGTTTCTACTTGGCAATATTTTGGATGTGAGACCTAAAGTCATTCTGTAAAATTATAGAAATACAGTTTTATTAACACCTAATAGGGTTAATTAAGGCATATGTTAGCATTAACCCCTCTTTTTCCTTAAGGACACAGTAAACACAAACTATACTGTCAGTCTATGAAGCTTATTGCTTGTCTACGGACTGTGCCTTGAAATATCATTGTGGAGACTAAGATTAGAGCATGTACTGAACAAAACCACAAGATATTTTGATTACATGCCACAAATGGATGACCTTGAGTGTAGTATTTTTTTACTTTTAATTTTTTCTTGTTCTAGTCTCCCGTGAAACCTGTTTGTATGTTCTTTTGGGAAGATGGCTGTGAAGTTATACTACACATACCAGGTGGTGAACAACTGGGTACTTCTTGTCAATGGATCATTCACTTTACAATATATGCTGAGGAGTTAAGCATTAGGCATTTTTCTTTTTTCTTTTCTTTTTTTTTTTTTTTTCCTGGGGGGAACTGTGTGAGTTTCTCTATCAGCATTGCATATTTATGTAGTGTGAAGCAAAATCAAATAGCTGTTTTGGGGTTAAGACCTGAAAAAACATGAGGCAGAGTAAAAATGTCTATGTGAAAATGAACTGTGTGGCATGTGTCTTCTTTAGCTTGTCAGAATGAATCAACATGAAACAGAAAACACAGCTAAAATATGTATGTGGATGAATGTAACCACTTGAATTCAGATCCAAAATACTTAACCCTTCTATAGCCAAGTAGAAGCAAAGTTCTGGTTTAATTATAAATGACCTGTCAGGCTAGGGTTCAGTTGGTTTCTTGGTGTTCTCTAACATGTTGTCCTTCCTGCAGAGTCCAAGGGCAGGGTTGTGTTGAGCCCATTTCAGATAAAAAATATCTAAGTATGCAGTGCACAGGCACTTTCCAGCCCCTGTAGTCTGCACCAGCCACATACTAAGCTGTTACTGAACAGAGGACTATGAATCCATCCACATACAGGCCAAAGAAATAAAGTAAATTTGGCGACTATGACCACATCTGGGTTTTTGGTTTGTTTTTTTTTTAATATATGCCATGCAGCATATAAAATTGACGGACAAAATAAATTTTGCAACCAGAAATTCTGTCAGTGGGATGCATTTATAAGGAAATTACTGCTTATGTGTGCCTCTGAGTCCACAGTCTGTATTTGGCTCCACAGGTATAAACTGTGAGAAACTGAGATAATTATCAGTGTTAAAGACTTAGAGAAAATGGATAGTTGCAAAGGCAGCATCTTACAGGGAAGTCTTGTCAAGTCAGGCTATTTTAGTACAATCCATTTTATCTGGTATTACACATCTGATTCATCAAAGTAATGGGAAATAAGATTTACCTGTCTTTGTTCTGACACATTCTGTCAAGCTCTTTCAGCTCCACTATCACCTTTGCAGTTAAAATAGGTAAGTCTTGATTAAATCTTGTGGTTAGTGTTTTTATTGATTTTAAGTTTTTAATACACACTCTTTGAAGCTGAATAACAAAAACCCCTGGTTAATTCGATTGTGTAATCTGACTTAAATGCAATATTTAGTTCCTAGCAGAGGTTTTAGAACAAAAATCAGCTTAGAGTTGGTGATTAAACTAAAGTAAAAACGTACCAGTTTTTCCTGCCTTTTGCTGTGTTTTCTTCTTAGGGTTTATTATTATGAAAATGGGACGAAAAGATATTTTTAGTGTGTCATAAGGTTTCAGTGTGTCATAAGTTTTTAGTGCATCATAAAGTTTTAGTGTGTCATCAGGTTTGTTGTTTTATGCAGTCATATGTCATTACCAGGAAACATAAGGACTCTTTTTGTTGCTGTAGCTTTTAATGTATGTCACAAATGAGAGTTTCCCTGGACTAACATCACAAAAATCCTTCAGCACAGATTACTGTTTTGATATTTTAGCGTTAAATCTTAGGAAGTGCAGATGAAATCAGTTACCCTATTGCTGGTTTCAAGACAATTTAAAATCTCTGTAGTTTTATGTGATAGAAACAATGTAAAGTACATTGTAGCCTGACTTTAACAGGCTCTTGAGGGAAATGACAGCTCAAATCACAGCTTTGCCAGGGTTTAGATTGTTCATTTGTTTCTAGTTATGTAGATGGTGTCACAGGAGAGTGGAAGGCTTAGGCAAAGTTATTAAAAAGCAAAGCCTTATCAGTGAGTCTCGAGGTACAGAAAGGACTCCCTTGCTTTCTAAACCCCTTTTCAGAGGAGGGTTTAGGTGCAGCTGAGTCCTATCTTAGCCTCAGACTGTGTTAATGGTTTGAATTTAAAGACATTATAGAGGTGTGATTAAATCACTTTGTCCTGAAGGTTTTAGTGATGGCAGAGCAGATATATTTATATAACTGAATTATTTATTATAACAAATTAAAAACAGGTGAACAGAGAAAAGAACTTAGAATTATTTACTACAAGTGTAAAAGCTAAAAAAAACCCCCTACTAATAGAGTGTTATATAGCTAAGTAATATAGTGCACTGTAACAGAGCAATTTTATTAAAGTAATTGTATCAAATCTAGCAAAAGAAATAATTATTAGGTAGAGATTGATATATCTCATCATATAGTGGGCAAATCTCTCTCTTTCTCTTAACCCCTGGGGAGTCACCATGAAGAGGCTTCATAGCAGAAGCTCCACACTCCAAGGAAGTATGTGGAGAATTTGCCACATGGAAGCTGGACTGGGCTTTTATAGTTATGAAGTGATGGACTGGTAGTCACAGATTTACAGGCTCGCAGACCAGTTTATCTGCCACATCTTGTGTCAAAAAAAAGGGATGTATATTCAAAGTCTGGTGAACCAGGATGGTCTTAGCATTATTTAACACCCTGGTGCCAAGCAGCTGAACTTGCATGATGGCTTGCATAGTATGCATTGCTGGATGTTAGGTCTGTTCAGGTGGTCTATCCTGCCACAGATGCTAAATCAAACCAGATTGACACCCCCTTATGACATTTAAAGGCTTAAATCATCCACAGATTTCTTTTGTAACTATCAGGGCTATGGATAAACTAACTATGTCAACTACACGGTAACTGCTAGAAGTAGCCTGGAGTAGTGGAGTCCCCCCAGATATCTTATCCTCAAAAGACATTTGTAAGAAGTGTGCTCCACAGGGGAGTGCTTGCACAGCAAGAGATAGAGATGTTAGACAGGAGGAAGAAAAGGCAGGTGACATCTCTAAGTTGCGATGGATAAATCTGCTGAGAAGACCCTCTGAGCTAATGTTTAAGATAATTGATTTATTGGTAGAGTAAGCATCCTGCAACTGAATTTGCAGCAGAGGAATAGGGGTCATAAATCATTTTCAGTGGGGTTTACAAGAAAAATCATTAGACAAAACAGCACAAAATCAATAAAAGCAATTTAGTCTGGAAACAAACAACATAGGAATGAGGGTCAGAAAATATGCAGCAGAAATACTGCTGCTTGTTAAATTAAACCATGCACACAATAGAGTTTCAGATGGAATTTTGTCCCTGCTTGGCCTCTCTGTGAGAAACGTGGAAACCACTTCAGATCATGTCCTTTTCAGCCAGGTATTATAGCCTGAAGGTGCTGGGCTTTTGTAAGGTACTTGTAATACTGACAAGAATTGGACTCTGTGGAGGCAGAATAGACTTTTAAATTTTAGGTATAGATAGAAAAGAAACACTGTTAGAAAAGCCATTCTGTCGTGGCTCTAATATAGCACCAGTGCAGGCACAGCAAAGCCTCTGAGTACCAACTGTTCTCTGTCTAGTTCAGCATATTATGCTTTCATTTGAATGAGGAATTGCAGAATCAGGTCACTGCAGCTCCCCCGTATTTTTCGCTATGGAGAGGAAATGCTGATGGTGTTTTGGAAGCCTCCAGGTTCTCGAGAGGCTCTGAGGCTGCTTGTAGCACTGCTGTCTTAATGTCACAAAGCTGCCAGAGTGGCACCCTGAGACAGTTATGCAGTAGCTGGAAGAGGAGGGCAGGAATCAAAGCTGAGGTCAACAAGGACTGGGAAGGCTGCCAGAGGTGTTGAGTGGGTGCATAGTACTTTAAAATGATTGACTCTGAAGCATTTACCATCCTTTTAATTTCTTGCATGATTTAATCCTCTGGGGTTTGTATTTTAATTTTACCCATTTTTTCTGGGACTAAGACGTAATTGCTCTATCAATAGAATATAATAACATCATAGAAACCCATTCTTATGAAGTAAAGAAAAAAATTTTCCCCAGGAAAATCTTTGTCCAATAGCGCCAGTTAAAAATGAAAAAGGAATTAAAATTTTCTTGTGTGAAACATAAGGTGGGGGATATCTATGACACGAGTGATAGAAGGAAAAAAACACTTTCTTAAAAGTAACAGGAATTTAGTGTGTGGCCACAGCCCAGGAAGCCAAACATATCCTGAGCTGCATCAAAAGCAGGTTAAGGGATGTGTCTCTCCCCCTCAATTACTGCATCCAGCTTTGGGGTTCCCAACATAAGAAGGACGTAGATTTTCTGGATTGAGTCCAGAGAAGGGCCATGAGATGACCCAAGGATTGAAGCCTGTAAAGACAGGCTAAGATAGTTGGGATTGCTCAGCATGGAGAAGAGAAGGCTCCAGGGACGCCTCATTGTGGCCTTCCAGTACCCAAAGTGGGCCTATAGAAAAAGGGGGAGAGCAAGCAACTTCTTTCATGTGCAGACAGTGATAGGACAGCAGGGTTTTAAACCAAAAAAGGAGAGATTCAGATTAGACCATAGGAAGAAGTTCTTTCCTGTGAGGGTGGTGAGACACTGAAACAAGTTGCCCAGAGTTGTAAATGCCTCATCCCTGGAACTGCTCAAGGCCAGGTTGGATGGTGCTTTGAGCAATCTGATCTGGTGGGTGGCATCCCTGCCCATGGTGTGGGGATTGGAACTAGATGATCTTCCACCGCAAACCGTTCTATGAGTCCATGAATTTTGTTGCTGTGAAACAGATGGATAAGTTTTCTTGATAGTATTCAAGTCATTCAGTGTTAGATGGTACTGCATGTACCCTAAACTTTTTGTGGAATTTTCAAAGGTGCTTCTGGGAATAGCCCTCTTAAAACAGGAAATACCAGGAAAATGTGGATATCTCATGTCCTTGCATTGTGAAAATGACGGGTTGGATCTGTTTCTTTACATGGACACAGGGCTTTTTGGAGTAGGAGATAGAGGTGACCATATCCCTGAAAGGAAGACCCAGGGTTTCCTCTGGGAAAATATAAGTATCACAACTGCACTGACACAGCCCCAACATGGCAGTCTAGTGTTCAAACACTGTTTTTTGTAGTTGAAATGCAGACCTGAAAGAAGTCATCTAAGCTCTGTAGCAGTGCAAGGTATTTAGTGCTTATTAGCTTACACTCAGAAGTTTTGCAGAATTTTCTAGAAAAGAAAAGATTTACTGCAAAATATGACAGATGCATACAAAACCTGATGTGATTAAAATAGGAATGGATTACTTCCAGTTGAGCCGAATTTTTCCTTCTCAACAGCACTTAAAAATAGCTAAAAGCCACTTCCACCCTGGGTTGTTCTATGCTTTTTAAAATATAATAATAAACATAGTGTCTTCAGCCAAGAGAAGTGCAAGTTACTTTTCAGTGTGCGGGCTAGACTAGAAGTATTGGCTACATTATAAAGAAAACATTAATTAAAAGAAATAGTGTCTAATGGAGGCTGACTTGGGCAGTACCTAAGACATCTGAATAGACACAGAAAGAGGGTGGATCACTGTTTACAGAAGAAAGATGAATACATCATTCCTTGTGAAGGCTTTTTATGAAAACATAGTTGAGCCTGAAACTGGACACCCGATCCAAAGTTTATTACTAATCAACACAAAAGTTTAGAAAGTGGTAAAGGTTGTATGCTTTGAAAGGTTTTGAAGGTGAAAGTTTTCTCTCTTGACCTGATGGACTGCCTGTGTCTCATTCCCCTAACTTTTCTCCAAAGTGCTGGTTGAGCAATTTCACTGGCACCACAATAAGGGTGCATCATTAAATAACTTAGAACGAGAGAATATTTCAGCTTGGAAAAAAAAAAAAAAGAAAAAAAAAGATGAAGTTATTAAACGCCCAGAGAGTTAATAATAAGTAAATAAATAAATTGCCTAGGAGGTGGCCTCCAAGGACATGCTCAGTGAAAGAAAACTTACAGCAGAGCACTATCATCCTTTATTTCAATGTTTAGGTTCTCAAATACAAAGGTGCAGAATTTCATGTTCATTCAGCAGAAAGTATCCTCGGAAACGACCAAAAGAATCAATTTTGTTTTTTTAAAAAAAAATTAAAAACTGGAATATTGTTAGGAAAGAAGTCTTAAGGTTAAATGCAAGACTAAACTGAATTGATTAATTCTGAAATTAAACTATTTTGAAATTTACCTGCAAGAAAGACCTTATTTTATAAATGCATGTGCATTCCTTGTAGGCATAACTGGCTATGCATGTAAAAGTGAGTAAAAAAAAAAAAAAAAAGGATACTTCTGATTCTCTGAAAAAGACCAACTGGACAAGTTGGTGAGGGAGAACAGGCCCCAACAGTTTAATATTCACTGGCAAATTTTTTCTTCCCAGGAGAAATTATTCAGTCTTTGATGTTTGGCAAAATATTTCCTTTACAACAAAGGCCACTCTAAATTTCTCTTAGTGCTGTCAATCCCAGAGAAAACTGTGCAGAAAACCTTCATTGACAGAGTTTGCCTGAGCAGGCACTGCAGTTATAAATCACCAAGGTGGGGGAAAGACAGAACTCTGGGATAACTAT